>JAMXBD010000178.1:0-1200000 GCA_024138025.1 Combretum micranthum
TCCCTATTTTAAAGACCAACTTAGAAAAAATAAAACTTGTTAAGAAAATAAAGTATTAAATGTATATCTATAAAAATATAAGGAAAACATATATTTAATACATCTTCAAATATTTGAAGCTTAAAGAATATTTTGAAAAGCTTATTTTCAATCACTAGAAATAGAGTTGGTAGATAACTTAAAAAAAAGACCAAAATTTTTGAAAATGAATTTACTTTTGAAAAGTAAGAAAAAGAAATAATAAAACATTTACTCATAACAACTCAAATATATATATATATATATATACAATTCAAAAAAAAAAGAAATTTTCAAAAGTCTTGTCTTTTAAATCCCTAAAGAACAAATTGTTTATGAAATATCAATCTTGAAACAATGCTACAAAGATCATGCATACATATGAGTATAAATATATATTCAAAGGATTTTCCAACTATATATATATCCATATATTTTTCTTAAGAATTTTTTAGTGAAGTAAAGTTTGAGAAAATCGTATTTTAAACTATAAATTCGTAATTATTCTGTACCGCAATATTTTCCAATAGCTTTTTATGATAAAAATAACCTTAGAAATGGATAGATCTTTTTGAGTAGGTAGAAAACGATATATTATAAGCGCAATTCCGAGTTAAAACGACCAAGTTATGGCCATTTTAAGTTTGAATTACCTTCTACGCGAATTTTAACGATCTTATGATATAGTTTTTGATAAGTACCATAGAATCAACAAGAAATACTCATTATGGGTATTCTTCTTGATTAGGTGAACCCGAGGAGGAGTATTTATACCCGGAGGACTATTTTGATTAGTGGAATTACCGATCGACTCATCCGTAAGAAAGATAGATCCTCATGACCAAGTGAGTTTATTTCCTACCTTTTTCGTACTTGGTTGTGCTTGTAGCTAGAAGCACTAGAAGCAGGAAAAGATGAAATGAATTATGTATGATAATATTGGTTGAAAGAATGTTAAGCATACCGAGGCATGAATCGTTGTTAATTAACTTATGTTTTGTTATTATTCTATTGGAGTGTGTGCAAAATTCTGTGATCACCTTTAAATTACTTTAAACATATACTATGAATTATATTAATTGATTCATGCATATCACGTAGTTAATTTCATTGCACGAGCTGCTAATCTCGATGGGACAAGAGCTTAGTAGCCGGGTGTGCAGTAGCCAGAAATCTGCAAGATGGGCGATAGGTGCCTGCAAGAACTATTTGAGATGGGCGATAGGTGCCTGAAAGAACTATTTTGTGATGGCTAGTAGGAGCCTGAAATAAACTACATGAGTTGGATTTTAAGTTGGGTTTTAAAGAGCCTGGAACACCTAACCTTGAATGGAGGGGTAAATCCATTCAAACATATGATTTCCGGTAGATCATATGTATTGCTTGATCACGTGTTTGATGCATTCATATGCTTGTTAAATAACTTGTTGAAATTATTTATAAGGTACGTTGATTTAGGAATATTCTCACTAAGCTAGTTATGCTTATACTCCCGATAGACTTTTATTGTAACAGGACAATATCTTTTATGCCCGATGACTTCATATACTCAATTGGGATGATGTCCTAGTAAAGCTTATGGAAATCTTTTGAAGATCATAGGTTAATTATTCTTTAATATCTTTTGGTGTTAGCACTATTTGGTTGTGGGAAAGATTAAGTTGTTATTATGATTGTTTGGAGAATTATAAGGGAAAACCCGTAAGATGATGTAAGGATTATATTCTATTAATGATAAATTTGATGTTTATTTAGATTCTTGTATTGCTATATTTACTATCTCTCAAACTATACATCCCACGGTGTCTCCTATTGTTGTGATAGACGCTTTACATATGGTGTTGAAAACTTTCGCGTGACTTTGGGAAGTCATTCTTAAGTTTTAATACCGTATGTGGCGGACTGTCACGTTTAGGGTACCCTTCGGGCATGACAGTTTTAGCTCAGGCGTTAAATTAGATTCATAGCACATTGCCCTATATAGTAGTCAGCTCCCCAACTTCTGGCTGGTGAATAATTCTAATATCATCTGGAATAACCCGAAACTCTGTCTACTGAAGTATTGTTCTCATTGATAAATGGTTATAGGTTTTATCCTTAGCATTAGCCGCTTCCTAAGAGATATTCATCTTGGGAATGCTCTCTATTTATTATACTTAATTTTAGAATTTTTATAAACTCAAAACTATTACACCAAAAAGTGTCTTGATGATTAGAGTTTCACCACCTTATATTTAAGGAATTACCATGGTTTAAGGTGCACTAGCTATGTTAATTAAAGTACTATACTTATATATTAAAATTTTCATAAGATACGCATTATGACATGACATATGCGCATATGCTTGTTATGTAATGTATTTGATTAAAAGCCTTTAGGTAAAATAAGCAGATAAATAATGGTTACATATTATATTTAATTCAATTTAGCTACGCTATATATGATTACTTTCGTTTTCTTATTAAATTTATTTATTTCTATATGCCATGGTTGATTGACCTTATTTTGTAGATAGATGTGACAAATGTTAACTTTTAGCTTAGTTAAGTTTATGATTGTTCAAAACACTATGTAAATATATTACTATTCCTAAGGTTTTGGAAAAACAAACAGAGTGGTAAATTACATCAAATATAATTTTTAATAGGGCAAAAAGATTAAGCAATTAAGTAAATAGTTTCAAAACTTATTTTAAATACCTAGTAATTGTATTTAGTGATCAATTTTGAAATTTTTAAGAATACAATAATCTATAATAACCATTTTCCACCACCAATTCAATCAATAACAATTCCTAAATGAAAACTTTACTTAGTACCTTTTGGCATTATATACAATTTAGTTAATGGGAATTAATATATTTATCACTAAATTAGGACTCTAAAGTATAAAATGGAAATCTATAAATTCTTATGTGTAAGCCCTTAGATTTTATGGTAAATATAAGTGAACTCTAAGAACCGGAAGTTGAACTGGAACCTTAAAGTCAATATAGTTCTATGTTTAGTTTAATGAATCTAGATCCAACCATCCCGCGCGCAAAACCTATAAACAATAAAAATAAGATAATTTTGAATTATAGGTTAGAATTATATAAGGAAGTTTAAAAAGATTAGATTCGCTAAAATTTAGTTTGTTTCGAATCCAAACGGGATCAGTTTCTAAAATCAGGATCTTGACAAGTAAAATAATAAAAATATTTCAATAACACCATTAGACTCATAAAAATAAGGATTTTAAAAATATCAGTTTTAGAATTTTTCGGAACCTAAAAATATCAAATATAGCTTGTCACACATTTTTTTTACTATCGGTATTTTTATTGTCTAGTCTATTATTCATAGTACTATTTTTACTATCCATTACTATTTCACTATCTCTACTTTTTCTACTACTTACTCTTACAATTTTACACACCTATTTCTTACATTTACCTTTCCCATAAAACCTTACACATATCATATCTTACTTTTAATTACTTTTCATGACAAAACAACAAATTTAATCGATTTTTCTTTTCCTCATAAACCATGGCTGGCGCCTCCCATGTCTCTTTCATCTTCTTTTTATTTCATTTTCATTTAATTTTAATCACAATAATTTTCACTCCAAAACTCTATAAATACCCCTTTCCTTCTTCATACTTTACACATACTTCTCAAACCATAACAAAACTCTTACAAATTTTCCTCTCAAATCCTCTCTCCAAAAATCCATTCCCAATTTCTTCATATTCCCACACCATCACCATCTTCTAACAACATCAACCTCTATTTCCTTCACCACCCATTTCTGTACCATAGGTAAACTTTTCTTATGTATATATTTCTCATGTTCATGTTAACATAACATGACCATAGTATATGTTTCCTAAGCCTATAGGTTTTTATGAAAGCAACAATATGTTCATGTTTTATTTAACAATATTCAAATAATATTATTGTTGTTGTTATGTTATTTTTATTTAATGTTACTAATCTAACTTTTATATATATTACTAAGTATGTTTATGTGTGTGTGTGTGTCTATATACATATTTCTTAGAACATATAAGCTTGCTAACATAACTTTCTTTATGCGCTTGCAATTTATTCCTTGCAATTTATTTATTTTATACAATTTTACTAAGACTAGTCTTTCTAGTCTTAGACTTGTCCTTATCAAGTGAAAACAAATTCTTTTTCCTTTGTTTCTTTTCTTTTCTTTTCTCTTATTAGACTTGTCCATCATCTAAGTTCGGGAGTCTTGATACCAATCTAAGTCTCCCATGATTTTCTTGTTTTATTTTCTTGCTTTTTTTTTTAGGATTAGTCTATCTCTGATCCGAAAGCTTTAATAAAAGCTAAGACTTCCAATACTTGACTTTATTTACATGTTCTTTTGCTTATTTAATTTCCTACATCTCTTAATTATCATATAAGTTATTATTCTTTTATTTAGTATAGTCATATACTCATGATCGTGCACAATCATTATGTTGTTGTCTAAATAAAAGGAGTTCTTTTCTTTTATTAAAAATTTAAGGCTGAGATCTTTACAAAAATAATCTTTGATACTTAAAGTTTTCATTTAAAACTTAGGAGTATAATTCAACAATATCCTTTTCAAAAATTTAAATAAGTTCATCATAGACTTTAAAAGCTAATTTGATAAAAAGCTTTTGCAAACATAGTTATAAAGATCTTTTACTCTCATTTTCAAATAAACTTATTATTAAATCTTAATGTTGATAATATTTTGCTATGCAAGCTTTTCTTAAAAACTTATTTAAAAGAACTCATACCCATACTCTAACAAATGCCAAGAGCTAAACAAATTTCTAAGTCAAATTAAAAATTAACTCACTAGTTAAACACTTAGAAAAGTAATATCTAAAGTAACAAGTTTTCAAAACTATAAAAGCTTATTTTTATAAAGTCTATAAGGTAGGAATGATAGTTAAGATATAGAAAGTACTCATATACAATAAACTAAAAATTTTAGTTTTCATTTCAACAAATTTACGAAAGGGAACTTGTAGAGTCCAATCTTTCTAAAGGAAATTGTTTTATGAAAAATTACAGTTTGGACTACAACACTTGAATCATGCATGTAATGTGAGTTATATATGTAAAAAAAGAATTTTTCAACTATATAAATATCTATGTATTTGCTATGAGATTTTTGGTTAATGAAATGTTTGGAAAATTATATTTTTTGGGCTAGAATTTTTGTAACCATTCTGTACCATATCATTTTGAAACCCAAATAGCTTTTTATGAAAAAAATAATCTTAGAAATAGATAGATCTTTTTGAATATGTAGAAAACGACATATAATATGTGAAATTCCGAGTTAAAATGAGCAAGATATGATCATTTTAAATTGGAATTTCTTGCCATCTGAATTTTGACGAAAATTATAAAATAGAATTAGATAGTTCAAGTAGATCTTGGATGAAATACTCATTTCGGGTATTTCTTTTGTTTAAGTGACAAGGACCAGGACCTTCTCTTTCTTTTGTTTAAGATTACTTCGATTGATAGGGATTACCATGGTCAAGTGAGTTTTTCTTTATATTTATGTATTCGCACAGGTGCTCATAGAATAGAGTACTAGAAATTAGGAAAAAATAAAAATTGATATGCATGCGGGATATCATGGGGACCATGTATGTGAATCGTTATGTGTGTGATCAATAAACAATATATATCAGAGCTCAATTGTTATTTGATATGAATTGTCTCTATGTATATTGCTCTGTGTGCAAATATTGAGTGATCACCTTAAATGAATTAATATAGAATCGGAAATTCCTTAAAAACTAAATTGCTCATGCATATCACTTAGAATATCATCTTCGCATTTTGCTACTACTCCTCAATGGAGGACTAGAAAGGTAAGCTATCTAGCTATATCTTAAGGAATTAGGGCATTTGGGGAATACGAACTCATGGCATAGCCGAGCCGGATCGATCGCTTTGGGTAAGAAAAGCCCGGGGACTAGTAGTACAATTGATTGGAACCCCAAGATGCACACAAATTTTAAGGAGGTCAATTATGACCCATTCAAAGTATTCCCTACCCCACAATTGAGGGGTAAATCCATTCTACATACGAAACCAAATAGTCGTATGTATTATTCGATCATATAGTTGTTGCATTTTATATGCTTGCTTAATGGACTTTTATGATTGCCTTATTATGAGTACTTTTGCGTAAGGATTATTTTACTAAGCTAATTATGTTTACTCCCCAATAGACTTATGATGTTACAGGATCTTTGTTTTTACACCCGAGATCACCTTAACCTTCCGGGTAGAATCTACGCTTTTGGGAAGCTTGTGGAGGAATTCTATTTGAAGACTTAGATTAGACTTTTCTTTAAAATCTTCTAGTTTTAGTTATTTGTCTTAGTAAGACTATGTTATTATGGAGATTTATCAGAGGAATATCTCGTAGAAGTTGTAAGACCTTTTTATTTTGATGAATCATGATATTACATTGAATGTTCTACTGCCATTATCTCAAAATGCATAACTCCATTAATCTCCTTTGTTGTGAACATATGCCTTGTACTAGTATGAAAGCTTTCAAGTGACTAAGACAGTCATTCTCAAGTTTTAACATTGTGTACGGTGCACTATCACGTTTAGGGTACCCGTTGGGGAGTGACATTATGTGTATAAGGTCTGGAAAAAGCAATGTGTTTCTATTCAATTTAATTTAAGGACCAAGCTGAATTGAAAAGAATTGTATTTGAAACGATTCATTTCAAACTCTTAACAAAACCACTTTTAATGGTTTGAATTTTTGAATTGAATCACTTCAATTGTGATTTAATTTGAATCGTTTTTAAAAACACCTTATTCTAATTTATCTGTTTAATAAATTTTGAAAGTCTATAACTAAAGATTGATGTTCAAATTAAGGAATATTATATAAGTTAAAGTCATTTGACATTATATCACGATAATATTGCATCTTAAGTAATTATGAAGGCATGTGAGTTTGTATGAGAAATAAGAAACACATGTGAAGGAAAGAAGTAGATCAAAGAGGTTGAGAGTGACATGAGAGAAAACATAGGAGAAGAGATAAATGGGATAAAATGAAATGTATATAAGTTTTGAAATTAAAAAAATTATCACTTATTATTTCATATTTCAATTGGAAGTGGTTTAAGTTTGTCCAACCCTTGAACCAAACCATGAACCTTAGGGAATATTCTCGAACCAAACCATGAATCAAACTAAAATACAACATAACTACATGTGGCTTGGTTTGGTTCGGTATGATGAATAGCCATAGTACTAGTTTCTAGAATTGAGAAAACAAAAGTGACAAAAGATTGAGGGAGGGACATGACATGAGCAATGTGGTGGGGAGAGAGAGAGAGAGAGAGAGAGAGAGAACAATGATATTGAGGAATTGTGTTTTCTCATATTCTCATAGTTATTCATAAAATGTAAGCCATTGAGTTATAAGCATGAATGCCATTACGGCCTATATAACCTTTAAGTCCAAGACATTTATCAAATCCCATTTACTTACTCATTTCTACATATACATATACTGACATTGACATGCGCACATAAATAAAATAACAAGGCTTTTGTAACTCTTTCTTATCAACATGAGCTTCGAGCTTATTATGAGGATCATGCTCTTTATGACCTTATCAAATTTTCCTAAAATTTTGTTTTCTTTCTTTTTTTCTTCTCGGTTTAAAGTTCCTTAATCTTCATTTAATTTTAATTATAAATCTATAATTAATTAAGTTATATGGGCAACTTAGTTTCATTTTAATATTAACTTAATATATTCTAAGTTACTCCATTGAGCTTTCTCTAATTTGTATCCTTTTGAGTTGTATTTCATTATATGCAATCCTTTTAAGTCCTCATTTTTGTTGTAGTGCTACAAGTCACGAACTTTTGATAGAACGTCTAACCATGTTCATTAAGACACTTAATGCTCTTAGAAAGACCTTCACCATTCAAAACCAACCATAGACATAGGTGATCATATATCTTCATTTTGATATCTTGAATTCATTCACACATGATTGTATCATCATAAATTTGATTCATTACCTTGTTTACCAGAACAACTTTGACTATATCAAATCTCGTCATGATTGTAATCAAATCATTTATATCTAACCAAGCAATATATGATACACAATCTTCAAATAGAAGAAAGATGTACTCTTTTCCCATTACTATCCTCATGTATGCTTCAACTCATATTGGCTTAATCATGACTTATGAGGGAGCTGCATTTACCAAAAGCATTTTATAAATTTCCATCGCAAAATGCAAATGCTCTAAAAATTAAGGATTTATGACATTAGTTTACTACGGAAAGAAACATTTATTTTTTTAATGTTGTACTTTCTGATTATGTGTAGTTATCCAATATGTAGAGCTCTTTTTAATGTCATATTTAGTATCTAAACTTTTCCTACATATATAATTAAGTTTTTGTGTTTATTAATACTATCTTAACTAACAAGTTTAGTTTGTTGGTGAGCTAAAATTATCAATAAATGGGAAATTGATACGTGTTAAGAGATCAATAGAAAATTAATAATTAGACAATTAAGCAGATGATTTAACACACACATTAAAGTCGTTGGAAGTTAATATGTTTACCTAGTTGCCCAATTTGACAATAAGCGTGTTATTTCACTTATTTAATTGTCCAATATTTTAGTTTTTTATTAGTTGTTTCTCTGTATAATAAAAGTGACAGGTCAGTAATCATAGTTAATTTTGTTAGTTAAGATAGTATATATAAACACAAAAACCGTAGGTGGATATTTAATTTATCATTTTAAAATTCATGTACTTAATTATATACTAAAAGAAATTTAGATATCCAATATGATATCGACTCTCTTATTCATCTTAACCAAATCTAACCTTTTAGTCGAGGGGTATCACTTAGGAAAAGCACAAATAATAATCTTATGTCCGTATCCCGTCTAGCAGTCAATTGATGGGCCTTTTTTGGAATTGGCATAATTGGCAAACTTTTACAGACGACCAACTACATTTAAAACTAGTATCATACACCAATGAATTGGAATTGGCGTATAATATTGGCAAACTTTTACGGACGACCAACTACATTTAAAACTAGTATCATACACCAATTTCATTGGACATTCTTATGAACCAATATAAACATGTGTAATAAATAATAGATGTGCATATATTATTTAATACTCTATATTATTTAATACTCCGATCAAATTTTGCCGAGTCTTTTTACACTGTGCATACACAACGATTGGGACTTTCATAATAAAGAGAAGGGGATGTTTGTACCCTTTACTGCCTACCCCTTGGATTTTATTGAATGTTAAGTGTAATTGTGAGGGAAATTTGTTGGTGAATCGTTGTTCATTGCCATTCCATTAAATATGGTTCAATGCCTCCATATTTAAAATTCAAAAAGGACTAAGATCAACAACATAAGTAATTATGTTACATCATGATAATAGGGCTAATTGTCACAAAAAGTGGGATCTAATATGGGGTCAAATTATGTCATAAATCATGATAATAGGGCTAATTCATACAGGTTGATTTAACTATATATTAAGTTTAAAATCAAACAACTTGAAAGCTTATCGAATTAAGTTAGAGTTTCACTGTAATTGGCACAATGAGCTAGAAGATGAGTTTAAGTTGAGTTAGGATTAAACATTGATATGAGCTGCAATAAATAAATATATATTTTCAAAATAAAACGAGCCTACAAGTTTAAGTTAATTGTGCTTGAGTTTGTTAAGTGTTGCTTTAACCTTAAACTCAATAGAATTCAATTTATATATATTTTAAAACTTAAGTTTTAAAATTTTAACAGAAGTTCGAAATGGGGTTTTATAATTTATGATCTTGATTGAAGTAGTTACACCCTTATATAATTTAAATCGTATTAAAATCTTTATATATTTTTAGACGTAATACATTAAAATCGTGGCATCTGATTTTGTAATGTAGGTCTTGTTGTATTAAAAAGAGCTCGATATCAAATGTGATCGAATCGGGTCGATGATTGTCATCATGACCTTTAGTTATTATGTAGGGAGAATAAAGTTTTGAAACGGACTGCTTTCCTAGTTGCTCTAAAAAAAAAAAATTAAAAGTTTAATCTTGACTTTGAAGCCTAGGTTTTCGGCTTTTATAGGTTTTTTTTTTTTATATTTCAATTTATTATTTTTACCAGTTTTCAGTTCCACAATTTACATGGCTTATGGTACATACAGTAATCTAAATCACTATGCTACATCTTCAATGGATGATGACAAATACCAATATTATTTGTAATATTCAAGGGGTGTGTTTAGTGTTTATGTTTTAAATTATTTTATTTAATGTCACTTATTATATAATTATACGTACTAATGTTCTATAGACAGTTATCCATGCAACAATATTCGATATCTCATCTTCCACACATGGACAATTATTATCATTCTTTAAAGGACGGTTATCTCTATAACCTGATATTTTACTTTTTTTTTTTTCACTATTCATATATTTAGAATTACAATGACAAACTCCGACCCACCCATTATAAAAATTCTGATGAAGTAAATGAGTTATAATTAGTGTTATTAACTTATCATTCTTCATAAGGTAAATATTTATATAGTTTTACACAATTGATTTGAACAACTATTATGGAAATTTTTTCTCTGTATTTATATATATATATATATATATTATTTTCTGTTGCATGTAATTAAATATGTAATTAATATTTTGTATATTTACTTTTTTTTTTAAATTTACACACATATCGTTGGTGTAGCATCAACTAGAATTATCAATTGTTAATGATAGTGGGTAGCTTTTAAAAAAATTATGTATACATCAAAATTTATTTAGCATTCATACATTATTAATCAATTCACATGACATATTAGCACATCTGATATATTGATAGTAGTATAATTAAAATCTTCCAATATATGGTTTATTAGGCCGTGTAAAATATTAAGGTCCCTATTTAAGGGACTTAGATGCCACATTTTTGTAAAAGAATCTTCCCCTGGTGGACCTTTTTCATTCACTCCAAACCTTTCATTTAGGTTCGTAAATACCATGGCCAACTCGTTCCCTATTTGTTTCTTTTAATAGATAATTAAATTTTCTCTTTTTTACTTTTTTATTTGTTTATTTTGATATTTGTGAAAAAGTTAAAAAATTGAAGTAACTCTATTGAGTTGAAGGAGTCAAATTTTTATAAAAGCATCCGTATCTAAGGTTTTTTATATGGGCATCTAGACAAAAGACCTCACTTATTGAGGTCTTTACGAATGGGGAAAGTACTTTTAACTTTTTAGTACCATTTGTAAAAGACCTTAAAAGTGAGTTAATTCAGATTATTATTATTATTACTATTATTATTAGTGATGCTATGATTCTCGAAGTTTGTGTGTGGGCGTACAAATACAAATGAAGACGTTGTAACTGCAATGTGCACGGGCTACTGTGTTTTTTTTTTTTTTTTAATTTCTCTGTGAAATATTAAATAATTTATTATTATAATATTAAATATTATATAATATATAATATCCGTAAATTAACTATTAATAATATATGTATATTATATAATATATTTTTATTTTTAAAAATAAAAATAAAAATATTATATAAAAGTAAACAAAACCTACCAAAATATAGAAAGAATAAAAAATTAGATGAAGGATTACAGATAAAATGAGGAAATTATTTGACAGAAAAATTCTTCAAGTATTGATATAGTATATTAAATACCTTATAAAATAGTTAATGGATGTGGGCACTCTAGCAACCTAATTATGAACAAACTCAATTGGAAAAAAAATCTTAACATAAGATCACTGTCAGGATCAGGAACTCTCAGTCGTACATACTCCTTGTCTTGGAACATCGATCCCTTTCACCCTTGAATAATAAATAAAGTTACAACAGGTCACATATCTACTTCAGAAAAATCTTGAAAACAAGTGGAAGCTTCTGTTCATTGACCAAATGCCAAGATCCAAGATGATATGGTTCGTTGCATGATAGGAAAATCATTAAACTTTTAAGTAATGTTTAGGTAATGTCTTTTCTTTAAAAGAAAAAGGAAAAAAAAATTTTGTGGTTTTCGATGATCCTATCCATCCCCATTCTCGCATAATTTATGTCACCGAAAAACATGGAGATCAAAGGGACACCCGAAAGGGGAAGTTCAACTATTTTTAACAGGTCTTTTTATAGTCTCTGTCAATAAAAGTTGTGTGTGTAGATGATGAGAACACCCAATCTATTTTATACGACACATTAGATTATATTTTTATATTAATAATTAGGCTTTTGAATAAAATAAAATGGTAAAAAAATTGCTCTATTATCTGTTGCTATTAATGAATGAATTAAATTAGTTTTAACCTATAGAGTTCAACTTGGTACTAAGGCACTGCTTGTTTAGATAAAAATGTTTCCATGGGAAATGTTGCTTATCTTATGTGCTCATTCATGAAAAGCAATACATCTAATAAAAAACGTTTCCATTGTTAAGGCCATCATTTATCTCAGGATTTTAATATAATTACCTAAGTCAAGGGTCTTCATATTTTTAATAAGTAAATGAGATCTTTAAATAAGTATGGTCCATATATCATATCAACATTTTCAAAACCCTCACTTTTTAAGAAAATTTACAATTTATTACTAATTATTCTTTTTTTTAAATATATTAGTACATTTGGCTTCAACCTTGCTGGGTATTGGTATGATCTAGCAAAGCCTAAATTATTAGGCGAGTCAGATTTTACAAATATAATAGACTTTAACAAGGGACTATTAGGAAAGTTGGCATGGAGGGTCATTAATAGGCCAAATGATGTCTTGGTGAGAATTTTTAAAGCATTTACACCACAAAATCTATTTTTTGATTACCAATATATGAAGTAATGTCTTGGTGTTCGAAGCATTCTAGTTGGGAGAGATACCACTCAAAATGAATACTTGTGGCGGTCCATGGCTGCCTTTTTCAACTAGGTTGTCGTGTTCAAGGTTTTGTGTTCGGTAATGAGCTTGTTGATTTATTTGAGGGTGAGCGACATTCGCATTGTTTTGGATGGAGGTTGGCAGTTAGATAAAGTTGCACATGTTACTTCAGAATTTGAGCAGCAAGCTATTGCTGAAATAATTAATTGTGTCGCTTCTAGAACGGATGACAGGATCGTCTGGCCAAATACAAGGGATGGACATTATACTGCAAAATCAGGGTATTTACCCATAGTCCAAAGGAGGAAGAATTTGGTATATCTAAAACAGACCTAGTTCTTCTAGAGTAGTGAACTTGAATACAATCACTAAATTGGAACATTTCCTGTGGAGAGCTTGCTCAAATACTTTGGCTTGCAATCTCCATCTCAATCTCAATAACCGACAAGATCCCTTTTGTTCTTTCTGGAAAATGGAAGAATCCATCAGCACATACTTTTTCATTGTAAACGACGGGCATGTTGCATTTGTTTCTACTTGTCAGACTATCATATTGGGTTTTTTTTTTTTTTTTTTTTTTTTTTTTTTTTAACAGGTTTCATCATGGTTCCTTAACAGCAACTTTTTGTATGTCGCAAGGCAACCGTGGTGAAGAGATTATTAACAAAATCTCAACTATCCTCTGGAAAATTTGAAAAGAACGAAACGTTGTTGGCTGCTTCCAAGCATCAAACCTGAATCCTTGGCCGACTATCAGAAGAATTGAAGAATCTAAATCATTCCGCATGACTTCCGAATTATAAAAAATATTCACTTTCTGCGTACTCGAGTTTTTCATTGGATCATGTCCAATCCTTTGTGTAGAAGACCTTGTTTTTGGAAACCTTAATAAGCAGAGTTTTCAAGAGGACCAAATTCCTTCACGTTTCCCTCCACCCCGGACATTTGTTAGGAAAAGCAACTTTCAGTCGCTATCCACATTAGACAAGTCATTAATCCTGTTCACAAGAGGAGAACACTCCAAGGAAATTGCAACACATGGTTGTGCCACTGCACAAGGGTGGTCTTCTCTGGAATTCTTGAAATTACTCCACCTGCTTGTTTATGGACTGAATCAAAAGCTCCATTGCAGTTCAATTTAATTCTAATACAACTCTTTCCGCTAACGAGAGTGTTCAGCTACTACGCCTGATAAAATAAGAAGTTAAATATATAAAATAAACATATAAGTAGATAATAAATTAAATTATATATATTATTTAACAATTGCCTTTTTATTCTAATTAAATTATATATAATATATTATGCATATAAGAAGAGTAATTGTAAAATGATTTTCTGATATATCTTTCATTCATATGTAAGTTGAATATATATGCAAGACTTATTGAGTTATTCAAGGAAATAAGATCTCTTAATAAATGTAATAAATGCTAATAACTATTATGCAATGATAGAAAATATTGTATATTATTTACATATCATAACACTTCCCTTCAAATTGGAGTATAGATATTAATCATTCTAACTTCTTACAAATATCATTAATTCTAATTAGGGGTGTTCACGGATTGGTTAACCGATTCGTGGTCCTATTTGGTCTATTATAAACAGTTATCCGCCTTATTGTTAACCGTTTTTTTCGGTTAATTTTTTTTGGTTTTAGTTAATGTAATAGTTTCAACAAATCAAATTCATTATTTCAACAAATCTTTTTTTTTTTTTTTTGCTTTTATCATTGAGTTTTTCTTTAAATTATATATATTACAAGAGCTTAAAAAAAAAAAAGAAAAATCAAATTAAGGAAAAGGGGAAAAACAAGTCTTTGGATGTATTATCATCAACAAAAATCTAACCAAATCAATGACCACATTAACTCTTATCAAACATAGGAAAAAATTACTTTAATTAAAATCCAATAAATATTAACATATATAAATTATTTGTATATATAAATTATATATATACTGTATTTATAAATATTAAAAAGGGTTAACCATTAACCGTTGGTTTTTTGTAATTACAAACCGAAACCAAAACCGAAAAAAATAAAAACCATAATCCTACACCGAAACCAATGAATTGGTAGCCATATTTTTTTTATTGGTTTTCCAGTTTTGGTTCAGTTTTTGTTTTCATCGATATTTTTGCACACCCCTAATCTAACCCCATTCAAGGCTTTGGTAAAAATATTAGCTAACTACTCTCTAGTCTTGATGTGTCCTATAGAAAGAAACATTTGTTATATGTTCTCACGAATGAAATGACAGTTAATTTCAATGTGCTTAGTTGGCTCATGAAACATGGGATTAGATGCAATATGAGAGCCGCCTTGTTGTCACACTACAACTGTGCAGGTATTTGTACCTTAAAACCAAGTTCAATCAAGAGCTGACGAATCCACAATATTTTGTCTACCAATTGAGCTATAGCCTTGTATTTGGCTTGTGCACTCGAGCGAGACACTGTATTTGGTTTCTTGCTTTTCCAAGAAATTAAATTACCTCTAACAAACACACAATCCCTAGTGGTGGGTTTTCTATCTATCTTAGACCCTGCCCAATTTACATCCGAGAAACACTCGACATGATAATGTCCATGATTTCTTTATACTAATCTAAATCCTAGAGCACCCTTTAGATAGCACTTAATTTGTTCTAAAGCTGTCCAATGATGTACTATAGGAAAAGACATAAACTGACTTACCAACTAATTGGATATGCAATATTAAGACAACTCACTGTGAGATAATTTAATTTCCCAACCAGTATCCTATATCTTCTAGGATCTTTAAAACTCTCCATCCTTGGTAAATTGCATATTAGGTATCATTAGAGTATTTTGCATGGTTTTGCCCTTAACTTCCCCATTTCAGATAGTAAGTCAAGAATGTATTTTTGTTGAGACGAGAAAATACTTTTCTTGTTTCTTATCACTTTGACTCCAGAAAGTACTTCAAACCCCAGATCCTTTGTTTGGAACCGACTTTGAAGAGACTTTTTCAAAGAAATATTCCTCTTTCATCACTTCAAGGAATAATTATATCATATACATAAATAATAAGAAGAATAATTCCAGACAAAGAATGTCTATAACATACTAAGTGATCAAACTTACTTTTGATCATCCCAAAATTTTCAATTGCCTTACTAAATTTTCCAAACCAAGTTTGAGGACTTTGCTTCAACCTATATAAAGATTTATAAAGACAACAAACTTTCCCTTTCTCTTCTGAGCAGCAAACCCATGTAGTTGTAATATAGACTTCTTCTAAAGATCCCTATGTAAAAAAGCATTTTTAATATCCAACCAGTGTATACACCAATAATGAGTAGCTACCATAGAGATAAATAGTCGAATGGTCGTCAATTTAGCTATAGAAGACAAAGTATCTGAATAATCTATGCCATAGGTATGGGTATAGCCCTTAGCCACAAGGCAAGCAGTAGATCCATCAGGATTAACTTTAACTACAAAAACCCATTTGCATCTAAGAGCTTTTTTACCTGCGGATAAGCTTATGAATTCCTAAGTACCATTAGCATCTAAGGCATTTATTTCCTCTATCATGGTAGCACACCAACTTGAATGAGATAAGGCCTTATGAAGAGTGCTAGGGATAGATATAGGATCAATAGAGGCAACAAAGGAACGTGAAGAAGATAGTAAACGATCACATGACACAAATGAAGAAATAGGGTAAGTGCATTGTCTTTTACCTTTGCAAAGAGCAATCGGAAGGTCTAAGTCATTATTAGGTAGTCATTATTAGGTAATTGATGTCAAAGAGGATACTGGTGCTAGAGTTATAGTAAGAGAATGTTGGAGTCTAGCGTACACATAACGAATTGGTGGTGGAGGTGGGAGGTGGAGGTGGTGGAGGTGGTGGAGATGCAGTAGGAGACATATTTGATGTATGTGTAATATGATAAACTAATAGATTATCATCCTCTTTTGCTTTATTTATAGGTTCAGAAGATGTAAAAAAGAATGGACATTATTCTATAAAGGACCCATTGATAAAGACAATAAACTTGTAAAGATTAGGGCAACAACATCGATACCCTTTCTATGTACGATAGTAACCTAGGAAAACACATTTAATAGCCTTAGGATCTAGCTAGGTGACTTGAGGTCGAGCATCTCGAACAAAACATGTACATCTAAATATGCAAGGCTTAATAGGAAATAAAGATTTTGTGGGAAAACGAACCTTAAAAGAAATCTCACGATGGAGAAAAATGATGGAATACAATTAATTAAGAAACAACTATTGAAACAGCTTCTGCCCAAAACTGTTTAGGAACATGAATTTGAAACGAGAGTGCCCTTGCTATTTAAGAAGATGCCTATTTTTCCTTACAGTTACACCATTTTGAGATGGTGTATCAACATATGAAGTTTGATGAATAATGCATTCATGTCATATAGGATCTGAATGTCTTAGATAAGTATTCTTTGGCATTGTCCCTTCTTAAGGTATGTACTAAAGTATTAAAATCATTCTTTATTTCAACACAAAAAGTAGTGAAATGGAAAAATAATTTAGAACATATTTCATTAGGTAGAGTGAAGTCACTCGAGAATATTCATCCACAAAAGTCACAAAATAACGAAATCCAATCTTGGACATAACCGACAAGGACCTCAAACATTTGAATGAACTAACTTAAAAGGAGTACTAGCTTTCTTATTGACATCAGATACATAAGACTGGCGATGGTGTTTAGCAAATTAACATGATTCACAATCCAATGATGACACATTTTGAAATTCTTGACACATTTTTTTTAAGGCAGCAAAGAAGAATGGTCAAGTTGACAATGTGCTTCAAAAGGAGTGAAAACACTTGAGTAAGTAATGGGTTTAGGTGCATCCATATGAGTATCCAAAACGTAAAGTCGTCTTGATACTGTAGAGAGTCATTTGGGTAATTGAGCTTTTGGTCCAATTTAATGCCATGGGCTGTCTTCTAGGCTAGTAACAGGGCTTAGAATACCGTATTCAATAAGGAATGTCGTAGGGAGATTTATCTTGATAGGCTAGGAACAGAGATCATCGGACCGGTTTATTTTGCTCTCTGTCTTATTCGGTTTTCTCGTGCACGAAAAGTAGACTCAAAAAATATCTTCATAGGTTAATTGGGCTAAAATAGGGCTTATATGAATAAAATGAGCCTATTTCTATTTTATAATAAAGATGGGCTATTTTAAAAAGAAAATGGGCTCTATTTTTATTATAAAAGCCCTTATTTTATTCTGGGCCCATATCCAAAGCCCATGCCCACATACATAAAAGAAGGGATGGATTCTGGCCGTCGGATTCATAAAAGAGATCCAATGGTTGTAAGCAATGCTTCATCTTAACCATATATCCAGATTCATCTAACAGGTACTGCTCACCTCTAACATTTATAAATAGGATGCTCCTCCTCTCATTTGGGGGCATTTTGCAGATTGCTAAGATTGTGAGCAACGCAAATATGCTACCGAAACATCTCTAAGAAAGATCAAAGCAGCTCTTCAATCAAGAACGAGTCAAGAATGATCGAGTCTACTTAATTTAATCTCTGTCACACTCGCATATCGATAAACCGGGTTTGTCTATTCCTCCTCCCACGCCTCTTTCTATGATATCCTATACGTGCCATCAGTTCAGACTTTCTCTCTGGTCAACTATCACACATATCGCACGTGATCGGCTAGCTACAGTAACCCCACAATACAGATACATAACCTTTACCAATAATCTTCTTCGTCATAAGATCCTGAAACAAACAATAATCATGAAAGATCGAGACAAAACAGTTTAAATTACAAGTAATCAGGCTTATTGATATGGGATTAAATGAGAAGTTTGGTATACTTAAGGTAGAAGACAAAAGAAGTGATGAAGTAGGATGTATAGTGCCAAAACCAAGAACATAAGATGTAGAAGCATCTACTAAAGTAAAAAGAGATGATGAGGTGTGTGGTTTAAAGGTAATGAAAATACTAGAATTACCTATCATATGATTAGTAACACCTGAGTCAATGACCCATTGTGATGTAAAGGAAAGAAGTCACTTGTCTAAATTACCTAACCCAACAGTAGTAGTGTAGAATGAGATGAATGCTTTAATGCTTCTTGCTATTGACTAAAATTGAGCAAACTCATCTGCATAAATTATAACTGTCTATTCTGATGGTGTGACACTAACTCTACAATGTGAGCTAAATGAGACGTTTGAGATTTATCCAATAATTTCCAATAAGTGCACTTACTATAGCCATGTTTATAGCAATAATAATAATCAACTCCCCCTAAATCTTAGCTTCTGCTATTTCTTTTGTGATTCTTAGCTATAAGAGACCACTGGATAATAAATTCCTTTTCTTCTTCTTCTTCTTTTACAATAACTTAAAGAAGATATATCTCCACACACTCACTATCACATACAAATGCTCCCATAGCATACGCTTAATTGTTCACACTAAACATAGATAGAGATATAAAGTCACCTTGAAACAAGTCCATAAAAGCAAATAAGTGCCAGTCGTAACAAAATAAGTAATAAACCACTGTAAGTCAAATAAAAATAAGGCAGCAGGTTAAACTTGAAAGCCTAGAAATCTAAACAGAACCATATGACATGAAAGATCAAAGTTCCAACACCTACCGCATGCTTCCTAAGATGATCACTAGGACCAAAAAAGACATCAAAAAAGGTAACAAATGGCCTTACCCAAATGATGTCTGAGCTTTAAGGTGGTAGAAACCCACCGCAAGTTCCTTCACATGCTGGCAAAGATAGAAGACACTGAAGCTTCAAGTAGTGCGTGTGTTAGACGGCCATCAAATTTAAAGGGGTAGGGATTGACCGATGGGGTTTCTTCCTAGGTAGGTGGTGAGAAAAGAAAAACCTAATTTGTTCACTAGGGTAACTAGGTATGAAAACACTCTCTAGGGTGTAGAAATGGAAAAAAAAAAAAAAAAAAAAAACCTAATTTGCTTACTAAGGCAACTAGGTGTGAAAATCAAATCCTTAATTTGCTCTAATAACATGTAAGTAAAGTAATTGTAAAATGATTTTCCGATATATCTTTTATTCATTGTAAGTTAATATACATACAAGACTAGTTATTGTAGGAAATAAGATCTCCTAATAAATGTAATAGATGCTAATAACTATTATACAATAATAGAAAATTTGTATACTAATTTACATATCATAATAACACACAAATAACAATCTTTCTGCTAACAAGAGTGTTCACCTACTTTGCTTGATAAAAAAGAAGTCAAATATACAAAATAAATAAATATATGAGTAGATAATAAATTAAGTCATATATTATATATATTATTTAAAAATACTTTTTATTCCAATTACATTATACATAAAATAGATATTATACATAACTAACAAATTCGTTTATGAATATAAATGAGAGTTTGATGAGCTTAGTTTATTTATTTAGACAAACGAACTTTATTTTGACTCGAGATCAACTCATTTACTAAACGAGCTTGAGCTGAGAGGAACTTAAAGTGAGTCAAGTATGAGCAAAAATAATTTCTAAGTAACTCAGTTCGTTTGCACTAGATAGAGTTAAGAGAAGAGACAATCACTCTACAAAAGAAACGTAATGCATTATTTCTTCTATAAAACTAAATTCAAAAGTACAAAAAAATTTATGCCTTTATATATGGATGCGGATGCTTAATATAATTTTACAATGTGATATAGGTTATAGATTTCTTTAGTGGTGTTTGTAGTTGCAATGCATCATGATGCAGCAAGACCACGCATGGTTCACCTCCTTTCGTTTTTTTGTGCATCTCATATTAGGAGATTTTCTACTTCAAGATAGATACAACAAGACATAATCGTGTATAAAGGCGAAGGAAACACCATAACATTATTTAAACATCAAAATTGTAGAATAGTATCAAAATAAATTTTTAAGTGAGACCTAAGTAAAGTATACTACCATATTGATTACAACTCTATTACGTTATGGTGTTAGGGTTTTATTTTATTTTTTTCAAATTAACTATCTAATAGTTTTAAGGGAATATCAACATATTTATCCTTTTGTCTATATTTTTATCCTTTTTATTCCTTTTTTTCCTCCTTTTTTCTTTTCCTTTTTTCTTTTTCCTTTTGCTTTTCAACTATTTTATTATATGTTACATATGGTAAAGTTGTGAAAATAAATAAGTATGTTTTTAAGTTCCTAATTGAACTATTACATGTTTGGTTGACGTATATATTAAAAGTTAAATAGAATAATTATTCTTTCTTCAGATTCTTATTTTTGGTCGGTAGAATCACTATTAACAAAGTTACTATTATTACAAAATAAAAAATTGTTATTCCTTTAGGGAACTATAGAATAGTTATTTCTTTTTAATTTTTATGATATATTTTCATGTATACTTATAAGATATCCAATAACTATTATAAAAAAAAAAATTGCTATTAATTAATATTTCATTTCTTAAAAATTACAATTTTACTTTTATCTTACTTTTTTTAAAGATCAAATTATATTACATATAGAAACTACTTAATTGTTTGGCAACTACTAAAGAGTATTTTGATTTTATTCTATAAATTATCATGATGAAGGTTCATCCCACGTTTATAATTTGTTGTGCTTGCCCAAATGTGAAGGAAAGTTGCAAAATTTCCATGGTGGGCATAAAAATTCCAAGAATTCATAGCTCCAACTCAGAGGTTTACACATTTCTATGACATTTCATTTATGATATTAATGGATAGGCTATTTTGGAGTGCCATTAACGATCATATTGTTTTATTGGAAAATATTTATATTTACATTGACACACTAAACCTAAAAAGCATGTTGATGGTCAACTCTAGAGCATGGCTCCCTAAGCGCAATGAACTCATTTAGGTCATGGATCGATCCACTAAGCTTAAGTTCGACTTATTTCGACTCATCATAAACCCTTGAGGATAGTAGCATTCTCAATGACTTACGAAGTCAATCCTCCGAGCTATGTGCTCAATGATGCTAGGTTAGATCACTTAACACGTGCCCATAACTTTTTTATGGTTAATTTTAGAGCATGGGCTCCCCAAGCATAGGCCGACTCATTCACAGCTTAGACCGATCTATTGAGTTCAAGTTTAACCCATCTTAACTCATCATAAGCCCCTAAGGACCGTAGCATTCTCATTAACTCGATAAGGTAGCCCCCTAAGCTAGCTGCTTCGTAATGCAGAGTCAAATCACTTTACACATGCCTTATAACTTTCTTTACCTTTAGCATGAAAATGGTTAGACATGATTTCATGGTTCAACTTCCATGTTCTTGTCAACTGCTCTCAACTCCTCACTACTAACATAAATTTGGTCTTTTATTCTATATTATATTGTATTATAGAATACACAAAAAAGGGATATCCTTTTTGTTTAAGCAAGAAATCCCAATTCACAATGAATAATATCATTACTTTTATCAAAATAAATCTTGGGGATTAAATAAGGCTTTGCAATACCTTTTTTGTTGTTATCCACAACACTTATAACTGACAAGAATCCATCTCCTATAAATATCTTCTCTACTTACTCTTGAGAACAATTATGCCACACTGATAATTTTTATACCTTATAGTTCATTTCTCATCTTGGATGAATACAGACTTGAGTGTCAAAATGGTTGCATCGGAAAACCTTTGATGCATCTCTGATTGTATTTTGTTTTGTAGACCTTACTTTATAGGTCTATAATCAAGCCCAATTATTTTGAAGCCTCCTAATATTTGAATTAATAATAATACTGATAGTAAAACATAAAAAGCATGTTAACACATGAAATTAAAGACTTTTCATAAAATAATATAATGCTTATTTCTTAAAATGTGCAATCAATATTGAGATTTATGAAAAGTTTCACTTTTGAACTTTAAACAAGCGATCCAATACTAAGGATATAAATGACTCAAACTATTTTACAATTCTAAGCTCTATCCAATTTTTACACAAATTTGGTTTAGTGAAAGACAAGACAAGCTTAAACTTAAACTATTCAAATAACTAAATTAGCTAAGCTTGAGTTTAAAAAATACTAAACTCTAGCCTAATGATGTTTTCACAATGTATCCTTATAAGTTGTAACAAAGAAGAATTTGAATGTGTAATTATTTGTTAAAAAAAAAAAGTAAATTAATTGATTTGATAATGATCATTAGCTTCTTTTAAACTACTTAAATCGATTTAACAATCCGGGAATAACGACTCTTTTAATACACTTTAACATATTAAAAATATGAAACCATTTCCTATAAATGTTAAGGGTAACAAAGTAACAACTAAAGTTACATGATTATATTAGTAACGCTTTCAAATGATAATAATAAATACTAATGATATCAAATAAAGCAATAATTGAACTATAATTGTGATACAATGATAATTCATAATAAATAAATATTTGATAAATTAATAATCTCGATTAGAAAATAATTTCTTTCTCTCCCACTTAAGCCAACACATTAAATTAATAATCTCGCCACATGCATAACATAATAATTTATAAAGAAATACTTAACACCCAATGAAAATATAAATTAATAATTTATCAAATACATAAAAATTTCATATAATGTTCATAATAAAGTTTTTCCAAATTACTTTTATTCTTTTAAAATTTTACTCTTTGCTAAAATATGCATATAAAGTCAGTTGTTTCTTCTTTATATGTTAACTCAATTTATCTCATTCTTAATTTTTTACAAAGCATGCACTACATTTGGTATATTCTTCTTATGCTATAGCAAGTGGTTTTTTTAAGGTTTCTATTGGTAAAAAAGTCTCCTTCGGAGAAACAATTGGCAAAACACAATTGTCATCTCAATCTTGATCATCATCAACTTGCATATCCATTATCTCTTGAATAATCTCTTCATCTATGGGGGATTCCGTTACAACATTATTTTTTTTAGGATAATTCAAAAGTTGTTGAACATCCAATAAATTTTTACAATGCAGGCTAGAAATAACTTCTTTTTCCTATTTACATTGTATAGCATTTTGTCTATATTTAATTTAGATTTCATTGATAAATTATATATAAATTTGGAAAAAGGAGTAAAAAATATAAAAAAATCTTTGTAAATTAATAAATATTCATTTATTGATAAATTAATAAATTATTCATTATTGATAAATAAAAAAAATCTATAAAATATTATTTTTTACCGGTCCTAACAATATTATTTTATAGAGGTTTTAATATAATGACACGACTATAAATAGTATGATTAATTACAAAAACATGATTTGTGTTAATTTTTTTTATCAAATAAGTGACCCTGGTTACATACAAAAATGTTAATGTAATTAATTTCTATTAGAGAGATATGCGTTAGAGTTTTATTGGTCCAAAAAAGAATAAATTTAATGGAAAATATTACTTAATAAAATAACATAAACAAAATATTGAAATTTTTTTTAATGAGAAAATTGAAAAAGAAATGTAAAATTGATTTTTATGACCAATAAAATATTAACACGTGTTATTATAAAATTATTAAACAATATTGACACTTTATATGAAAGCTAGTTCACCTATTTGTTAAAAAAAAAAAAAAACACATCATGTATTTTTAAATTAGTTAAAATATAGGTAAGGTTTTTGTAATTAGCCTTAAATAATATAAGAATAAGTAAGATAAGAACTCAACTATAAACATTATAATAATTAGTAAGGTAACTATTAAGTACAAGTAAAGTATTGTAATAATAAATTACACAACAACTCAAAATATTATAATAATAAATAAAATATAGTAAGACTGACCATGTAAAAATGATCTTCACAAATTAGTAGTTTTGTATCTCGTGACTTTCAATATCCACTCAGAATTTACTTGGTTGAATAAATTACGGTTAGATATCTTTTAAAATAGAGTTACTTATTCAATCTTAACTCATGGTACACATGTTTATGAAAAATATAATATATCAAGATAATAAAACTAATTAAATAAGGAAAATGGGTTGTGGATTGTTATTTTCATGGAACATAGGGTTGTGGCTAGTTTTAATTTTATAACACTTTCAGTAAAAGGTACTCATTTATCATCTATATTAATATTTTTAAAGTAAATGGTTGGTGTCTATAGTATTTTTAATCATGCAAATAGTTTGTATAATTAAAATAAATGTCATCATGGGTTGATTTCTACATGAGAACTAGACAAGCTATGGCGGTTTGGAACTAATCAAAAGCCCACTAGTTCTAGTGGATTGTGCTCATTCTTACTTGAAAATCGTGATTCCAAAGGGTCAAAACTCGTTATTAATTACTCAAAACATTAATAAATTAAATAATTTACCTCTCAAATGTATCTTAAATGATTGGCGGACTGATTCTGATGAGTCAAAACTAGTTATTAATTACTTGAAACATGAATAAATTAAATAAATTTACTGCTCAATTATATCTTAAATGAATTTATCCTTAAACATTAATATATTTTTATCTAATTTATTTACCTATATTATAGATCTATGTTAAAAATAGAATATTAAATTTGTAAGTCTAAAGACTCAATGTATTATCATCCTTTTAATAATATATATTTTCACACATACATACGCATATATATATATATATATATAAAGAAAAAAAAGTAATTTTTTTTTATTATAACTGAAGCAAGGAAATTCGACCCTGAACCTCTCACAGGCCCACAATGTACGCCTTGTTTGACTTGACGAAATAAAAAGTTATAAAATCTCAAGGATTTCAAGGTTTTTCTCTTCTGCAAGTGCAAGAGAAAAAATGAGTACTTTTGGAGGAGATAGCTGGGCAAGAGAAGCGCAATACAGAAAAAGAAGAGTGGACGATTTGCTACTTGATGGCATTGATATTGACGGATCCTCTTCTTCCTCCTCATCCTTCAAGAAGCTATCCAACGGAAAATTCGCATGCCTTGTTTGCCCACACAACCCCATCCTTGATTCTCCCCTCATGTGCTCCGTATGTTATCCCCTCTCTCTCTCTCTCTGCCCCCCGATCATTTGATTTAATAGATTTACTTGATGGTACATGTGAATAAGTACGAGGTTCACCACGATCGAGTGAACTCTGATGTTTAGGTTTAGAGCAAGATAATTGAATATACGAATGAACGCATCTGACAAAAGTGTCCATAAATTTGTTTACTTGATTATAGAGTTAAATTACCTGAAACCGAACTATACAAAATGCTGGCTATTGCATCAGTAATTATTCAATAATGGTTGGTTTCTTTGGCTATCTCATGAACTCTCTGTGACCAAAGGAGATGAGAATTTATTTATTAAAAAAAAAAAAAAAAACGAAGCTAGATTGGCAACTTTTTCTGCTGAAAGGAAAATGAAAATGATGATGGGTTTGATTATTATGTAACCAATAAAGAAATGTTGGCATAAGATACGCAGTGGAATATTAGTTAGGCCCCTTTTAATTTTGGTGCATCTTTTTTTTGACCGAGGTTTCAAGATAGGAAGTTGGTTTGGGCCTGTATGAAGAAGGTCAGATGTAATCGGAGACGAAATTTTAACTTTGAGAGAGTGCTTGAAACAATTCGTTCTTGAAAAGATGAGAATTTTTTTTTTTAACAAGATAGGTGCTCTGTGTCAGCTGATCAGGAGAACCGTACCCTTTGGCTTGTATCATTATGTTGGCCTGAAGTTGATTCTCCCCTTTGTCTAGATTTGAATTATTGGATTTTGATAACTTAAGGATACGGGCTCCTGTTTGGTAAATAGGAAGCAATGAGTTGGTTTTCTGTTATCTAGTGGAAGGATTTTGAGTTTTGTTTTGGTCTGTGTTCATATAACATGATAGGAGTGCAACTCCTTCATATCTTCGTCCTTTGGTAATTGGAAAATGAAAAGTTTTTTGGCACGAATATCCGTCATGTTGTCTTGCTGATTCTGTAATTCTCTCTGTTGCAGACACATAGCAAGGATCACGGCACCGATCTGCATCATCAAAAATGAAGGAAAGAGAAATATGGAAGAGAGATGAGATCAATAAGAGAGTTGCCCTCTCTGATCGTTCCACCGTTAAAAGTCCTAATTTCTCTATGAAAAACAAATCCACAAACAAACCATTGATTGAAACAAACCAGAATGCTACTTCTGAAATTCTGAGTAGAAAGTAATAAACAATATGCTGGAATTGAATGCAATAATGCAATGTCCATGAAGAATGCTGCCACTGTAAGTAGCACCGAGCATTTACTGCCAACTTCTCTTGTTATGCAAATCAATCATATGACATGGAGGCCACTGTACAACAGCAATTAGATTTCAGGGAACGTCGTGAGAAAGAGCTCAAATTTACTGCTGCTGGATGGAAGCGGGATGGAAATGGGAGATGGTATAAGGATGAAAATGTGAGTTATTATCAAATGAATTCGGTAACTTTAACATATTCTGTTAGCTCTATTCTGCAAGAGAAACATTCACCAAAAGATATCGATTTTGGGGATGCACTAGAAACTGTGCTATCCCAGATGGTTGTTCTTTGTTCCATATGCCATCTTGTTTCTAATAATTCAATATTCTTGGTTGCAGGTCGAGTTTGATTCTGATGAAGAAGATCCAAACATTTGTCTTGCATAAGAACTAGCCACTGAGGAACTTTTCAGTGATTGCTGGCCACATATGAATAGGTGGCTGAGGATGGAGGGATTTGTGATTAGTAGGCATACTCAAATGTTTGCTGTTAGGATCCCTTGATATTATGTGGCTTGGCAGTATGTGGTGAAATTGTTTGCAAAATAGTATGAACTGTTGTTCTCCAGGCCCTTGCCATGCATGTTCAAGCTCATATTAACCGATCCCTGCTTCTACCAACAGGATCCATAGTGGAGATTACAGTTCAAAGAGATGGTCGGTGCTTACAATAAGAGCCTGACTTTCATTTTAGATTCAGCCTTTATCTTTTTCTGACAATTCAGCCACGGTTGTTGTAAGGTGTTTCCACTGATGTTCAAAACAACTTGGAGGTATGATAGGTCAATAGGTGTGCAATATTGTTTCCTATGCTGCATCTGGAATTCCCTCTCGCATGTGTTGGGCCAGCTTTCTTAGGTATATGGACCACTATAAGCTCCTTTTCATTGTTTTAGTCTGTCTTGAGCTTGATTAGATTGATCTTGATGAGATTTCAAGTCAGAAACTCATATGGTGTGGAATGAAAGATTTTGGAGCTCTGACTGCTTCACTTCTTCCTAAGCTAGGTCACAACAATTTGATAGAATGGTGGAAGAAAATTAACTAGACATTTTGATACATGTTCAGCTTTGTGGTCAATGTACAAACTGTATGTAATGCAGTGTAAATAGCAGATTGCATTGGAAGTTGAAAAGAAGCAGATGAATTTTTACTTTTGTCTTATCTTATTTTATATTTAAAAATCTTCTCTGGCTCCTTTTAGCTGATCTTGCCGATCTATTTGTCTTCAGATTTGATTCAACCATAAGTCAAGTTGAGCTTAATTTGAATAGCTGATGCAGCAAAGTTCAAATTTCTAGCAGTCTGACTCAACTAGTTATTTCAGCTTGAGTTTGATTCAGGATATTTTGATTTTGTAAATCATTCCTACTGATCTATTGCCCATTTGCTATAGTGTTGTTTGTGCTTTACATGGTTCTTATGTGGTATAATTGTTAATAGTTAGTAGTAAAACCTCTTGGTTGAGACACTCATCTTGGTTGCTTTAGTAACCTAAATCCAGTACTTACGGCCAGTGTGATAAGAAAAGTTTCTTCTCACGGTGAAGCCCTTAGCCAAGTGTGGACTTGCTTCTTAGCTTGCACGCAAAATAAACTGACTTAGGATTATACCTTAGTACTACTGAAATTCTCGCACGTGCCGATATACATATCTATTATTGTAATTGTCATGAGTAAGTAAGGAGATTATTTCAATCGAGTTCGCACGCTGATTTGACCCATTTGAGCATTCCGTCTTTCATTTGCTGCTACATTGGTGCGTGATTTTGTTTAGTATTTACAGATATAGGAGTGATTCATGACAGCAGAACACAAACACGTTTTGAGAAGTTGGGTATACTGTTTGGTATCAATTGGGCATAATTTTCAAGTCGAACTGATACTGATAGTTTTATTCATAAACTGATGAAACTGAATCTAAACAGATATAATACCAATGAATTATATATACCTATCTGATACAGATCCATTATCGATCAAAATTTGACAATCCAAATAGAATTTTTGGTCATTTTCCAAGTATGCCATTGCTGCTTTTCTGATGAAAAGGTAGGATCAAATTTTACTTATTATAGGGCTCAAGTAACTTTGCTTGGGATCTGGATCAGGCATCTCAATAGAAAGTTCCTGAGTTCCCAATAGATGAGCTTGCCTTGGGGGTTAAAAACAATGTGCATTTGTTTTATGAACATATCTATTATATCAAATTGCTATCTATAATGAACATAGAACTTTTTCCAGATTTTTACTACCACTACTACTACCTTGGAAACAAACTATTACAATGCATCAAAGATTACAATCTTATAATTGGGTTAACTTCTGGTCTAGTAGGATCGAACCACTAACAAGTTAAAAACTGAACCCACTAGTTTAAATATATCAACTAGATAATGATGACTGCCAAATAAAAGGCTCAATACTGGTTTACCAAAATTTTTTATCTAATGCAAGCAAAGTATACAATCCACTTTGGGATGCAATACAATAAGGAACCAAAAGTCAGAATCAATTTACCGAAAGCATATCGTATTAGTTCCCCAGTAGCACCAAATGCATTTAGAAAATATTCATAATTATTGTCACTTACGTAATATGAACTTTTTACATCTTAACAGAAATATATTTAAACAAAATTTCATTATAAGAAAATACCTAAACTTTTTAAATCTTTCACTCATGACACCCCTAGATGGATTCCATCCATTTTTTCATTAAAAAGTTGACGTGACAAGCGGATCGATTAAATTATATATTTTTGGTCTACGTTGGCTTTTTATTTTATTTTATTATTTTTATTTCTTTCTCTCTCCTCTCTCCTTCTCTCTCTCTTCTCCTAAGCTTCTTCTTTTTCTTCTTCTTTCAACCCCAAACCCCAAATTAAAAAAAAAAAAAACAAATCAACTATTAATCAAGATATTGAAGTGATGATCGCTCATCTTTTTCCACTCTTTTTTTTTTTCAAAAAGATATTTGTATTCCTGGAAACTTAGAAACAAGTGTCCTTAAAGAAATATTTTCCATCTATTTTTACCAAAAAGTTCATCAATCTGCAATTTGTCAAAGAATAGTAATAAAAGTTTGTATTTTTATGTTTTTACTAACCAACAGAATCTATTGACACTATACATTTTAATTTGCTTGTGGAAGGAAATAATCTAGAGAGAAGTCATTGTTCTTCATAATAAAAGTATGTATTTTTATACGTTTAAGTTCTTTTTCCATTTGTAGTTTAGCGGGCATAAAGGAATGTTTCGGAAACTTGATGGACTCGCTATGGCATCTCAAATCCAAGAAGCAAGTTCTTGTTGTCATTTGTACAAAAAGGAAAAAAGAAAGAAGAATTTACCATTGATGCTAAATATAACTTATCAAAAGAGAAATATTTAAAGAATCACTATTGTAATGTATTTCTTTTTCTATCATAGATATGTTGATGATAGAATGAATGAACAATAAGGTTTTGAAATGTTAAAACAAAATTAAAACATACAAAATTGAAGTTGAAAACTTTAACAAAAACCCATATTGAAAATGAGAAAATTATAAAGAAGTGAAGAAAGTTTTTCAAACCATAGTATGTGAATTACGAATTATTACGTTTTAAATTTTATTTTCTCTTTCAAATTTTTGTAAGTTTGAAAATCTTCTAGCTCTATTTTCTTTTTTGGGAGTTGAGGGGGGGTTGGGATTTGAGGTTAGAAAGAAGGAGAAGAATATGAGCAAGAGAAGAGAGAGGAGGAGAGAGAAAGTAAAAATAATAAAAATAGAAAGAACGTGAATGGAAAAAAAAATTTTAATTGGTCCACTTGTCACGTCATTTTTAACAGAAAATAGATAGAATCCACCACACGTATCATGAGTGAAAGATTTAAAAAGCTTATGTTTTCTAATAACAAAATTTTGTTTAAATATATTTATGTTAAGATCTAAAAATTTAGTACCGTAAGTAAAATTAACCCATAATAATTTAGTTTGAATTTTTCAGGACATGAAGCACACTAACTTATTAATTTTGTGTTCTGACGAAACAAGAAATCCTGGCGTGACCAAAAAATATATTAAGATATACATTATATATAAAAAAAGGGCATTTTAGGGCATTGTTGTGTATTTTAAGGAAAAAAAAAAATTAATACTTAATAGCCGAAAGTGATAATTCTTGTCCATGCCACTTTACATCTGACTAAGGGCAGACAGACAGAGACCTCAAAATGTATATAACTTATACATAGAAGCCCTTAAACACATCTGTAAAAAATTTGGTCTAAAAAATAAAAAATAAAAAGAAAACCTACACCAATACAAGCCCTTCCCAACAATTTCTTTTATAGATGAACTAATTAATTAATAGTATTCATATCATATTTATAACAATCAACAAATATAGATTATTAAAATTTTAATTGTCATGATTAAAGTATTTCTTCACGGTACCTTATATATAATTTAATTAAAATCTAAGTAAAGTTCATAACTTCATATAAATTTGAAAGTTTTATGGATGGTTTAATAGATTTACTCTTTCTTTTAATAATAATATTGAACCTAGTACTTTTTGATTAAAAAAAGAACCTAGTGCTGAAAAACATGTAGAGGATCATAAGACCTTATTTTCCACAATTTCAACTTTTTCCCTAACAATTTATTTATTGGGTCAATAGTAATTTGAGCACGAAATCAGCTAGTAAACTCTATTTGAATTGAACCATATAGATCCCTTAATCGTTCCAAGAATGAAAGAATAACAAAACAATAAATAAAAAAATTCTTGAATTTATAAGACAATATAACATATATAATTGCAAGTTATTTCTTTTACAACATGTGTCAACCAAGACATTTGTCCGAAATAGAAGGAAACAAACACAATTCACTTTTGTATGTCACGTTGATATTATTATCGACCTTGTTATGCATACATAACATAACACAGACACACAGATCTCAATTTTATTTAAGGAAAAGTCACTTCATCACAAGTAAAATATAGAACATATAACGTCTCAAAATATTTGACACTGCTTCTTCTCTGGCTTTTTCAATCAGTAGTGATGCCAACGACGAGGAAAAGGAATGACAAAAAACTTCATCTTTCCAGTGGTGCAATGGACGCCATCACTTTCACCGCAGGCAAAGTAGTAAGGCCTCCACTTGGTCAGGACTAACTCGAAACCATCTCCCGCACCGTCGGACCAATTCGCAATCATCTTTGCCTTATTCAAATCACACCTCATGAAGCTCCAAACGTTGGGGAACACATACACACTATGAGGATGTGTGTTCGTGTCGCTTGGCGGATCATATTTGAAAACTGCAGTTCGACATAAATATACATGTAGCTTAAGTGAAAGTTTATTTGAAAATCACTGAATTTAACTCCTGCTCTGACTAAGAACGTGTTTATTTCACGAAAACATGTTTATTTCAGGAGTTGCTTCTAATGAAAAGGCGACAGAATGAAAGTAAAACTAGTAATAAGTAGACGATAATCAAATTTTGAATGACGCTTCATAGTTTGAGGATATAGTTCTTTATCTTTACTAGCAATATATTGGTTAGTATGGCAAATATTTGTGTAATTTAACATAATATTTAAGTTCATGCGAAAATGGACATGCATACCAAGTGTATCATTGACGTAGAATGGTCCACTATCACGAGCCCATGTCATGTAATCGAAGCCGAATTTCCAATTATTGGAACCTCCCACATTGATCCTGTTGGGTACTTGTGTGTCATTGTAACGAGGGTGAGGACCCCAACCGCCGTAGCTATAGCCACTGTTCCATTGGTCATACCACCCGAGAGTGGTCTTGTTGGTTAGGGTTGTTCCTAATAACAAAGCAACCATCAAAAGAAGGAACCCCGTAAAGCCCATTTAGAAATTGAAAAAGATAATATATAAGGTTACTGAAAATATTGAAAGTTTGATATATTTGTTGAATTTAACACTTGTGCTCATGGAGGAACAAGACTAGTGGAAGGTATTTATAAGTGCTTGTTCTCTCTTGGGATTGATTTTTTTACTTTGAGAACACTAGTCGGGTGATAGTGCAAGTATACCCAATTGTGACAATTTCAAAACACATGTTTTCGCCATTATCTTTTGACTAGATTGAGTTTGGCAAGGTTTTCCAATTGACATAATTTCTTGTCACTATTCCTAGTTACAATTGAATGACGTCATTTATACATGTAAAAGGGTGGGTGAGAATTATGATAATGAAGGATTAATCAAAACTCAAAAGTCCTATTTAATAGAGGGGAGAGGTGCTGAGCATAAATAAATAGACAAAAAAAATTATAGGTGGGAGAGTTACAATCCGGTGATATTTAATTAACTTAATCTCTTTTGAACGAAAGAATGATCCATCGTATCTTGAAAAACATCATCTCTTCTACAAGTTTTAGCATGATCTATCCATGAAATGACTATTAAAGGGGAAGAGAAAATGTCCCATATCCTACTCACTAGCATGTATGCATAAGGATGGAAGGATTAGCAGTACAGTTGAAATAAGTCAACTAGTATAGTGTCAAGTTTAAGCTGAAGCTTTCAAAAAAAAAAAAATTTCAAGTAGTATAGTGTGAAGTTTAAGTTTGAGTTTCAAAAAAAAAAAAAAAAAAATGCCAAGAATTCAAAGCGCAACTATGCCAATATTTGATATTTAAGTTTAAATTTGACTTGAAGTTGTATTTGATAATTAATTTCAAGTTCAAGTCCATTCAATCGATAATATTTTGTTTAAATTACTCTTCAAGTTAAGTACTCTTAAAATTTAAAGCTTTAACAAAACTGATTTCAATTAAACAATATTTCATTTCAAATTAGGCTTACAAGTTTATCTATATAATATCCTTAAATTTAATAAATGCTAAAATAACCCAAGTTTGAGGTCGGACATCTGACTAACTAATCCCTAAGATTTGTCATCCTATACGATTTTTCTTATATCTCGATCGACTGTAGTTTGCAATAGGGGTGCAAATAAATTATACCGGTTCACAAACTACTCGAGTTCAGCTCAATATTATTTTGAATTTGATTTAAAAATAGTCAATTCGAGCTCAAACTTGATTTATTTTAGTAGTTTATTGAGTCAAGCTCATCGAGCTTTAGATATTTAGCTCAATTAGCTCACAAGCCTAATCGAATTCTATCAAACTCGAGTTGAGTAGAAATATTAATCGAATTAAATCGAGTATGGGTATTAATATTAATTAAATTAAAAATAAAATTATTTTTAAATAAATTAAGGCTAAAAAAGTTTAATAAAGTCGAGCTCGAGCTTACGTAGTGTTATTTTGAGCCGAACTCGAGTTTAAAGCTTCAATGTTAATCGATCTTGAGCTGAGCTTGAGTTTTGAAATTTTGTGTCGAGCTCGAGCTTAGTACTGTACCATCTTAACTTTATTCATTTGCAACTTTAGCTTGCAACATAATTTATTCTGCATGTCATTGTAAATTTATAGCCTGCTTATTTTGCTAAATAAATAAAGTTATAATGCTATTACAATTAATAAGAAATGCAATAAAACTTCAATAGATTTTTATTAGTTTATTTTTTATTTAAATGAAAGTATTTTAAGAAAATATTAGTTCTTGTATTGAATTGTTATCATTAGTTTAAGTAATGGACAAGTATACACTACAAGAAATTGGGTATTAGAGACAAAATTTTTGTTTCTAAAAATAAATTTTTATCGCAAAAATCATCATCGCTGATTGTTTTTATAGAAATATAACTTATTTTTTACCCATTTTTTGTTGAAGAATTTCCATCTCTAAAGGTCAATGTTCCTGAAGCAAATTTAATATTTTGTTCTAATAGTTATAAAATTGTTATTATGGTCAAGTAGATATTATATCCGTAAGAAATAAGGTTATAATAAGATTCTTATTATAATATGTTAAACGGCATTTAAAACTTGAGATGAGATTGGGACAAATGTACAACTAGACATTAACACAAGTGAGTTCGACCTGTGACCTGACTCAACCCGATAATAGTGAGCATGAGCCATTGGCTGGACTAGCTACCTATAATGTAAGTGGTTGTGAAAGTTTCTATACCAAAATTGATTTACCAAGCTAAATTAGTAGGATTTTTTTTTTTTTTACTTTTTTCATTACAATAAGGAAGGAAGATTCAAACTTAGTTTATTACACTTGCAAATCTAGTGATAATATCATTAGGTTATAAGGCCATTCATTATAAGATGGATTTAAATATCATATTTTTAAATCTATGATAACTTTTAGGTGTTATTTTGGATGTTAAAGTCCCAAAGCACATAAAGGAATAGTCAAGTGATCTATGCCTTGGAAGTAATGTTATGAATGAGTCGAGTTGAAATTGTGAAGTGTTTAGCCAAGCTTAAGCTTGACTCAAAAGTTCAAAACCCAAGCTTGGCTCGATCTTGATTGAGCTTAAGATTTAAGTTTGAGTGTTGTTCAAAGTAACATTACATAAGTTCAATTTCAATTCAGAGAAAGCTCATTTAAGTTTGATTTATTGAGAAAATATTTTTTAATTCTAATTTAAATAATATTAATATCTAAACTCGATTTAAATTTGATTAATATTTATATTAGACTCAATCACAATAAAATTTGATTAGGCTTATAAACTAATTGAAATAAACATAGGAAGTTTAAACTCAACTCAATAAATTACTCAAGTTGCTTCAATTCGAATTCAACTGGATTGTTTTCAAATCAAATCTCAACTAAATGTCCAGTCAAGTTTGAATAATTTATACATTTATCTATAAGCGATGCCATTATGATTCATAATATGTGATTGTTCTCAAGCAAGCATGTACACAGTAAATCAAGGGTGGTCATCTCCCCAACCCAAAGAATTTTCTTTTATTTTCTTTTTCCTTTCAATATTTTGATTTTTTTTATTGTAGTAAAAGTTTATGTTAGCGACTGTCTATAGAATCTAAGATTTTGAAATATATATATATGTGTGTGTGTATTCACTTTTCACTATAACATCTATATATGAAGTATATAATGAATGATGGAAAAAGAAACAACGGGACACTTATCGGAGAACTTCCTTAACATAGCCTAAAAGGTATTTCGTCGCTTCCAGTCTCATTTGCATGCGTTGTGACACCAATCGTCCGTCGATTTAAACGACAGTAAAGCTCCATTATTCTTATGTTGAGATCAACGAGGTCGTTGCTCTGCCAACCTGATGGTCTAGTGTAATATGGCCCACTTGGCTATCTTCGTGATTCTTCTGCTATACCTATTCTCTATCATTGACTTTGTCTACTTCAAACCAGTGCCATGAGAAGATTATTGTGAAACATATTTTAGCAAATTCGGATATTTGACTCGTTTAATCTATCGTTCCTTGATACGTATAGTCGTAGTTGAGTCAACCACTATCCAAATATTTAAGTTCTTTTTGTAAATGGGCTGCTTTAAAATATTAGAAAATTGAAAGTGCTGACGTTGTCAATTGTTGATTTTATTTTATTGGGTTGTGAAATGAAATGGAAATTTCAAACCAGACTAATCCAATGTTGAAAAAAAGAATATTTTTTTTTTGAGATTTGTGCTTCGCTCATACACCATCAACATAAATGCGATGCGACGCTCGCATGACTCCGCGATGACGAAGATAGTCGGCAAGATTCAACACTGCGTCGTATAATTGGCATACCTTTGCTATAAGTTCAAAATATACAAGGTAAATTACCCTGAGGATTATAATATTTAGGGATAAATTTATTTAAAATCATAGTATTGAAGTGGGTTATTTAAGATTAAAGTATTTAGGAAATAGGTTAATTAAAATCATCATTGATATATGTTATAATGCGATAAATCTTTTGAATTTTAATTAAATTTTTTTTATTAACATGTATAAATAATGACCTCAATTGACCAACTTCTCTAAACATTATTATCTCAAAAGAACTACTCTAAACATTGTACTCTCAAAAGCACTTCTCTAAACATTATAATCTTAAATAAATTTATCTTTAAACGTTATGAATTTTCGGTATAATTTACGCTAAAATATATATATAGAGAGAGACACACATACACCTCTTATTACACGGCAAACATTAGACGAATTGAATTAAAACAAACTCAAGATAAAAAGAAAGAAAAAAAAAATAGAAGGAAGATATACAAAGCTAAAAGAGTACATATGCACAACGATGCATACATAGACATTAGAGAACCTTACGAAGGAGCAAAAAGACCGCCGAAGGAAAAGGCGATACTGCATTATAAGAAGGGGAGATCAGACAGTTTAAACTAACATAAAAATGAAATCAAATGAGGAAAGTGGGAAAGAAAAAAGTGAAATGACATACACACAATGATTTTACATTAGAAAAAATAAATAAATAAAAAATAAAACAAACCTAAGACAGAAAACTGCAAGTACAAAGGAATGCAATTCTCTACGTACGAAATTGGAGGATGGTACACGATAGCTATACTAAATATAACTCAAAAAGTTCTCAATGTCAATATCTCACAATGCTTCAAGATAATTTATCAAACTATATTTTAAAGTGTGATGATAAAGTAATAATCATAACTATTATGTTTTTATATTATTATGCCTAAGGTTGCAAATAAGTCAAGTCGAGACGGTATGATACTAGACTCGAGTTCAATCTCGATTTGAAATCTCAAAACTTAGAATCGGTTTGAACTTGATTGAGTTTAAAACTTTTAGCTTGAGTTTAACTCAAAGTGATACTTTACAAACTTGAACTCAACTCAATTGCGCTCATTTAGGCATGATTATTTATTTAAAAAAATAATTTAAATAATTCTAATAAAAATGATATTAATATTCGAACTCTATTCAAACTCGATTTACATTATACTTTGTTCAAGCTCGATTAGACTTGCCAGCTAATTAAATAAAATATTATGAAAATTGATCTTGATTCAATAACTACTCCAATAGCATGAACTTGAACTCAAACTCAACTCAACTATTATTTAATTGAAATTGAATAAAAATTGAGTAAAATTTGAGTAGTATGTAGACCAATTTGATTAGTTTATATTCTAACTATTCCCCAAATATAAAAGAAACCATAGTTTACTGCAGGATCACCTAGGGAATGTAAAACCTGACCCTACACTCTCTAGTTCTTTATATACTGGAAAAATAAAAGTTCCTTAAACGGGTTAAGCAAGGTTCACAGAGCAATTACCGGCCATACGAGCATGTTCAATAGGGCAAATGCCTTACACAAATGCATAAATCATTTCCAACAAACATACATACAACATTATTACATTCTTTAATCAATATCTAAATGTGGGGGACTATCTAGCGTAAAGTCCGACCCTTAGAATCAATTTTTAAAATGCAGACTCATCTGCTCCTTAAGAGTTAATTTTACAAGAGTGAACCCGCAAAACTCTCACGAGACAGTTTGAAAGTGTACTCATAGTGATTCTTATTATTAGTTTTAAAAGAATATATTCATAGTGCTCCCAGAGTTAGTTTTTAGAAGGGGTAAATATTGCAAATGCGTTAGGCCTTTTATTTCAAATAAGCCCAACCTATGATGCTAAATTTCCCTAAATATTTAAGATTCTTATTCCTATTTGTTTTTTCTTTTTCACTCAAGTACTTTCTATCTCTCTTCTTTACCCTGTTTCTTTTAAGGTTTCAAATGCTACTAGCTAATGCTATGCATTTGCAAATACTACATGGTGATGATAGCTTGTCTAATTTGAGTTTAGCCACAGGACTCCAGTAGAGAACTCTTGTTTAGGGGAAATTGTTTAGTGATTCCTTTATATATTCATTTACCTTTTTATATGTATGTTTACAACTGACAAATCTTGTTAGCATTTGTTGATTTTTGTTAAGATCTATTACTTATGAATTGTAACTACTTTGACTAGATTAGCTATTTCAATTATTATTAACTATATTGTTATAATATAGTCTTCCAATCTCTTAGGTGGTCTTCTATATCTATCTTGTTTCTTTGTAACAACTTGCTTCTTCTCTTGAAAAAGAACCTTGTCCTTAAGGTCGAAATGTGGGTAAATAGCTCGAAACATATCAAAATCCTCCCAAGAAGCATTCTCTAGCTGTAATCCCTACAATTGAACTAGAACTTAAGGCATCTTCAATCCATTCCGTAATAGCTGGTGAGACTCCATAATAGCTAGTGGTTGTACAATAGGGTGATCTTAATAAGATTCTTGAGGTAAATCCAATGATGGGGGTATTATAACCCGAATCTCACTTAAGAATTGAGCAATAGAAAAGTTCATATTACTATTTCATTAGCTTAGAATAATTGCCTTAGATCAAAGAAAGTTGCTCGTATGGCTGCAATTGTACAAACATAAGGATACCTAGGCAGAAAGAAACATCTAATCTCTTAAGATCCACACATTTTTTCATCTTCTCTTGTGCCTTCTGTAGGTTAACCTTCAAAACTTGTAAAGTCTTATCTCTTGTTCATAGTTCAACATCCAATGCATCCAAAGGAGTAGTGCCTTTAACATATGTAGCGGCTTTCTGCCATAAACTACTTCAAAAACAAATAACCTAGCTCCTTGATGAGTTAAAGTATTATAAGCAAATTCTGCCCATGGTAGATATTTTACCCACTCTTTAGGATATTCCATGACATAACATCGTAGGCATTGTTGAATAGCTTGATTAAGGACTTTTGTTTATCTGTTTGATTGAGGGTGATAGGCATTAAAAAGTGTTAATTTAGTGCCATTCAATTGAAAAAGCTCCTTCTAAAACTTGCTAATGAAAATTTGATCCCTATTTGAAACAATAGATCTTGGGAAACTATGTAAACGTGCCACCATTGAAATGAACAATTGAGCTACTTTTGATGCATTAAAGGGAGAATCCAAAGTTCCCAAATGATAATGTTTTGATAATCTATCAACGACAACTAAAATCATAGTAAATCCTTGTGATTTAGGTAAGCATGTGATAAAATCCATGCTAATATCCTCCTAAATAGCTTTTGGAATAGGTAAAGGATTCCATAATCCTTGAGGAGATCTCGTCATATACTTGAGTTGTTGGCAAATTATACATTCATTCACAAAATGTTCCATTGATTTCTTCATACTCGTCCACATAAACTAAGAGGTTACCTTTGATATGTCTTGAAATGTCCCAAAGTGTCTAGCAGTAGGAGATCCATGAAGCTCCTATAATATAGTTGGAATTAATTTGGAAATAGGAATAAAAAAACAATCGACTATCATAATACAAAAGGCTATTATGCCATTTCAGTGATTTGCCCTGCTGCATATCACTAATAATATTTTGAAACTCATTGTTGTTGGTGTATTCTTCTCTCAATTGATTGATGATATCAAAAGAAGGAATTAAGAGAGTCAAGAAATCTGCCACATGTTGTCTAGAAAGTGAATCTATTACCTGATTATCTTTCCTTATCTTATATACTATTGAATATTCATAACCAAGCAACTTTACCAAGTACTTTTGTTGTTCAAGCATTTGAATTACTTGAGTAAGCAACTCCTTAAGACTCTTATGATCCGTTTGAATAATGAAATGATTTCCTAGCAAGTATTGATGCCATTTGCATATTGCCTCTACCAATCCATGTAATTCTTAGACATAAGCTGATTGTTTTACCATATGAGATGGAAATTTCTTGCTAAAATAATCAATTGGTTTCTCATCTTGCAATGGTACTGCTCTTATTCCTGAACTCAAAGCATTAGTTTCTATCACAAATGTTTTGGCAAAATTTAGTAATGAAAGAATTGAGGCTGATATCAAAGCTTCTTTGGGTCGTTTAAAGGCATGAGTAGCTTCTTTTGATCATTGAAGCTAATCTTTTTCTAGTGGATCAATGAGTGGTGCTGCTATGGATGCATAACCTCTAATGAGTTTTTTATAGTATCCACTCAAACCCAAAAATGCCCAAAGTTGCTTAGCAGAAGTAGGCACTTCCTAAGCTTTGATAGCCTCAATTTTTGCTGGATCCAGAATTACATCCCCTTGTGATAACACATGCCTAAGTACTCAATTTAAGATACCCCCAAAACACATTTTGATTTCTTAACAAAGAAAGTATTTTCAGATAGAATTTGAAATACTTGTGTCAAACGTGCTATATGCAACTCCATGGAATTACTATATACAAGTATGTTGTCAAAGAAGACGATGAAAAACTTTCGTAACCATGGTTTAAATATATTATTCATGATAGATTGGAATGTGGCAGGTGCATTCAAAAGGCATTATGAGAAACTCGTAATGACCTTCATGTGTTCTAAATGTTGTTTAATGTATGCCATCCTCGTGCATACGAATTTGATGGTAACCGAATCTCAGATCTAATTTAGGAAAAATAGTGGCAAGCCTCAGTTCACCCAACAATTCATCTATAGTGGGTATTACATATCCATCTTTCAAAATTGCATTATTCAAAGCCTATAGTCTATACAGGATCTCCATGTTCCATCTTTCTTTTTTACTAATAATATAGGTAAAGAAAAATGAATATTACTATTTTGAATAGTATCTTGTTATAGCATTTCTTTGACCTAGTTCTCTATTTCATTCTTCTAAAAATGTGGATACTGATAGGGCTTGACATTCATTGGTGAGACACCTTGTTTAATTTGAATCCTATGTTGACCATTTGGTTTAAGGGGCAATGATGTAGGTGCCTCAAAAAGATGAGAGAATATGCCCAATACCTCTTGTAATTGAGGATTGCTAATTGTACTATCTAATTCTAATCCACAAAATTGAGCCACTAACTAAAAACATGATGCTATGACATCAACTTGAAACATTCAATGCAACTGATGATGAGATATTTAGCCCAAATGTATAAATTACTCACCCATTAAAATTGTAGAAAGTCCCTTGTGACAAAACGTCATAGTAAGATTATTATAATCTATAGTAATATGGCCAAGTTTCTTCATCCATTGTACTCTTAATACAAAGTCCGTTCCTTAAATTAGTTGGACACGGAAAGTGGCAGAAAATTCATGTCCTTGCATACTAATCTTAATATCAGTGCATTAGCCTTCACATTTTAATTGTTGATCGTTGCCTACCATCACATTAAAGTTAGGGGATGGTGTAATGTTCAAGCCTAAATATTTTGCCACTTTACTCTGTACAAAGTTATGTGTACTACTAGTATTTACGAAATTGAAAAAGAATTTCTAGAAATGACACCTTAGAAAAGCAATGTGCGTGGCATAAATTCCCCTATCATTGCATGATAGCTGATAGCTACTGTATCTACTTGTTCTTGCATCTTTGGTATGTATTCTAAAACTTCTTGAATACCTGCATCTTTTGACTCACACAAAAGCAACGAGAAATGTGCTTTACACTTATGATTTCTACTAAACTTCTCATCATAGTAATAGCATAAACCCTTGTCTCTCCTTGCCTATATTTGTTCTTGTGTAAGTTTTTTTTATGGGTAATGTTTGTTTGGTAGGTTGTGTGTTTGAATTTGTGTTTGAGGTTTAAGATAATGCATGGGTCTGTGTTTGTAGTTGAAGTGTATGGGCTTATGTCTGGTTTATATTTGCATATGGTTTTGGGAAGTATGGTTTTGAAAATGGGGTTTAGATGAAAAAGTTGATGAAGAACGTAATTGTAGGATATCATATTGATCAACAAACTTGTCGTCATACATTTTTGCTAACCAAATGGCATCCATTAGTGATTTTAGTCTGGATATTTGAACTTCTTTTCCTATTGTAAGCAATAATCTAGATATGAAACAACTCATCAGGAAAGACTCTAATAATCCGATAGTTTTATTGGATAATGCATCAAACTTTGATTGGTGATCTTACGCAAATGATGTTTTTGTCAATTTTGATAATGTGCCTTGCACATCCTCAAAAGCAAAAGGTCCAAAAATTTGGCTAACAAAGCCTCTACGAATTTTGGCTAAGAATGAATTGGGCGATTCCTGTATATCTATTGGTACCACTATATGCATCACTTTCAAGCGCAAAGCTTGCTATGGTGATTCTTTACTCTTCTTTAATCTTATGAAACGTAAAAGTTTGATTCACTTTAAAGAGCCATCCTAAAAAATCTTCTCTAGAAAACTTTGGCATCTCTAGTTTTATATTCTTAAGTAAAGTTTCTGTATTTGAACTATCTTGTGAAAATGATGAATCAACTTGAATTTGACCCCCATTCTGATCTTTTTGTTAATTTTGATTCAACTCAAGCTTGTCTATCTTAGCAGTCATTTGAGTTAAAGATTCATGGATGTCTTGCAAAGAAGTCTTGAGCATTTCCATATCACTTGATTGAAGTTGACTCTTAGTATCTATCGGCATTGTTCCGATCAACGAGAGCACAAAAAATTGTTAGGCCTTTTATTTCAAATAAGCCTAACCTACGATACTAAATTTCCCTATGTATTTAAGACTCTCTTATTACTATTTGTGTCACGCCCCAAAGGGTATCCTAAACGTGACAGTCCGTCACACTCGATATTTAAACTCAAGTAAGGCAACCTTAGTCTTTCCATGAGCTTGAACATCAGGTGTAAGGCTCACATTCAACATATAGGGACCATACTTTACTTCAAAATAGTTTAAGGAGACATACATAGCAACAAGAATGTAAATCATAATAGTTACATTTAGATTTATTCTATTAAATGATCTAAGGGATATACCCCCGTAAAAAACATTGAGAGTTCTCAAACTCTCAAAGTATCTTATATTATCCTTCAAATACCAAATTAGGAGACTCAATTAGAATTCCATGCCTACGTCTAGGTCTCGGCCTCATCAAAAGCTCCTTAGTGTCCAAAAGCTGTACCTAATGATAGTGGCTCCTCGGAGATAGCCATAAATAATCATACTGCAATAGGAAACTATTGGGCTATAAGCTTACGAGCTTAGTGAGCTTTCATTTCCAATAATTAGTACTCGATTACAGAATATAACAGACAAGTTATTAATATCCATATGAAGTACACAAGCAAATGAGCATACAAGCATATGACTTTCCGGGAGTCATATGTGAATGGATTTATGCCCTCCATTCGGGGTTAGGATGGTCCATAAGAAATGTAACCATAAATTCCAATTTTTGAGTGAGGTGGTCCATAAGTCATACAATCATAATCCCGATCTCTTTCTCTTAGATATACAACCTCTGTTGTTTTATTGTAGTAGTTTTATGTGCGTACTCCACATCCGTTAACTTAAGCGATCTTGCATCCTTAATGTTAACATAGGCCCCCTCGCCTTCCGCTAATATACTTTTGTCCCACCAAAGGTATGTTAGCTAATGCAATGTGACTCACTTTGTGATAAGCATGTACAGTTTATTCATATAATTGTGGCATGTTCATTATGTAGATTAATTGCGATCATAGAGAATCTCAGACAATCCAAGTCTATACTAGCTCATACAATGATTTTACATCAAGTCTCGTCTCGATATACTTATCATTCATTCAACCAAGATTTAATCACAACTCATCATAGTTTTATCTTTTCCTAATTCTAATGCCACTACGATTACAAGCACATACATGAGCATAACTATTTAAGAAATGAACTCACTTTGCCATGGCACGGAAATCCACTTAATCGTAATTATTCTCGGAAAGGTCTAGTACGTCTCCCAAGATTCCTAATCACAAGAAATAACGCTAATGAGTATTTTTATGAAGTTTGAATGAACCTATAAATTCTATTCTATCAAGTTCGTCAAAATTCGTCTAAGAGGGAATTCCAACTTAAAACGGCCATAACTTGGTCATTTTAACCCGAAATTCCACATATTATATACCGATTTCTACCTATTCGACGAGATTTATCTATTTCTAGAGTTATTTTCCACAATTGAGGTCGGTTGATCCATGAACAATAGGGTACAGTTTACTACACAAATTTCCCATTCCACAATTCAACCTCTATCCTCAAAACAACATCATAAGAAAGCTTTGATAGATACTTGGCTATCAATATATCTTGTAAGACTCTATTATACATATATATAATTCGATGTGATGCATAATTCATGATTTTGGCAATTCTAATTCCTCATGCACTTGGATGCCACCAATTGAGAAGTATGTAACCCTACTTTTCTAACATTGTCTCTACAAGTGCTCTATATATATATGCAATACCTACAAGCTATTATCGTAAAGGTCATGGAATGAACTATATTTATGAGTATCCTTAATGTTATAGTATCAATAATTCTTTTTGAAAAGCTTTTTACTTTGTAAAACTTTTGAAACTTACTAGGCTTAAGAAAAGTGATTTTCTTTCTTGAGAAATCCCATTTGCTTTCATTAAACTTAACCTTAATGACCTATATAGCCATTACCTTTATTATTTTAATAAAAATCTTCATTTTGGGTTTAGAAAATAGATGTTTAAATAGGTGGTTTGCCTAAATACGAATTTTACAAAACTTTGAGGAATGAAAATATTGTTTCACCTATTCTTGGAAACCATCTATTGTTCTAAGATTATAATTTGCTAAACCCCTCTTATTCTTGTCAAAATTGAGTCTTTATTACATGTATCCCCTAGGACTTTCATTTTCCTATAAAAATTATCATTTTGGCATTTGGAAATAGGTGTTTAAATAATGGTTATTTTCAAATCCGAATTTTGAAAAATTTATTTGAGTTTGTTTTCTTTGTAAAACTCATTTAGTCTTTCAAAAACTATTTCCTAATCAAACCTACCCACTAAGGCTTCCATTTTTTTTAATAAAAATCTTGTTTTGGAGTTGAAAAATGGGTGTTTACATTTCAAGCTTCTTTTATTACGAATTTAAAACTTATTTTTAAGATTGAAATATCACCTTCGTAAGCATGCCTTTGTTTTGAAAATATTCCTTAGTAGATTTAAGTCTTTCTCATCAAGATCAACCATTTATGATACCTATTCCCTAAGCCCTTCATTTTAAATGAAAAATACACATTTTGAAGTTGAGAAATAGGTTTTCTAAATAGGGTTTCTTTTTTATTCGAATTTTCAAAAGTTATTTTTGTTGAAACTAATATAGATCTTGGGTTTTCTAACACTTTCCTACTTCCTCAAGCTATTGCAAGCTATTTAAGAACATAATACAAAAGCCTAATGCATGTAGGAACTTAAAACAACTAGATCTAGTCTACTAAACTAATTATAAGTGCATGAACACTATGATGGTTATGTGAACATGAATAGATGATGAATATATGCACAAATCATCAATAATAATAACATAGCTTAATAATAAAACAAGATAATAGCAAAATAACTTCAAATAACAAGATCTATAACATTGTAATGGTAAGAATCTCATGTTCAAGTGTTTCCACTTCCCTAGCTTGAAGCTCATGGGGATTTTGTGTGGAATCACACATGAATGAACTTGCCATTATATGTTTTAAGATCCTAAAGTATAGATCTCTTACCTATTTGTTGTGTGAAGTAAGAAATTTGAAGGAAAAACAAAGTAGGTGTGTGGGTAATGGGAGGGGAAGCTCACAGCTAGAGGGGAGAAAAAGAGAAGGTTGTGTGAGTTTTTTGAACAAATGAAAATAAAGTGAAAGAGAGAGAAAGTAAAAGATTATATATATATTAAGTGAAATTAGGGTTTGTGTGTATTATAAAAAGGAAATAAAATAAAACAATTTGGAGCCAAATTGGGGGGTTTGTGCGCTGGCCATGTGAAGAGTGAGAGAGAAGGAGTTTAAATTTGCTTTTAATTTGTAATTTGTGTAATAAAATAGTAAATGTAATAATTGTTAAGAGACAAAATTTCTTGGAAAAGAAAATGTAATTAAGTGTTTGGAAGGATGTAAGACTAGGTTATGGGTTGTGTGTATAGTAGATTGTACTTGTGAATAGTAATAAATAGAAGATAAGACATGTACTTTACCGGTAGTAAAGAAAATATGGGAAAAAGGCTATAACTGTAACTTTTATAACCCGAAAAATTATATAACTGATATATTTGGAATTCTTATGAAATTATGAGTCTAACGATACTAATATAATATATTTAATATTTCGAATCCTGAGGCACGCTTTTTGAGGTCTGTACCCAATCGGGTTTGAAATAGATCGAAAATTCACTAATCTTATATTTTAAAGCATCCTAGTATTATTGCAACCTAAACTACACCCTTTACTCATATTCCGGCTCCTTGGTTTAGGATTACGGGATTACTGGGTTTAAACTACTAGGATTTCCTAGGAATTGTTGGCTTAGGTTTTCCAGTTTAGATCGTTGCCAACTTGGAAAATGATGTTTTATGTTTAACATGTTAAATTTGAGGAATTATTTTAAATTTTATTCTTGTAAGTATTTAATATCATTTAGCTTTTTCGAAATTCTTGCATTGGGTTTTATTTCCGAAGGTTAATCGTTAGTTACTTTCTTAATAATTTGTTTGTGGGTTCTATATTACCCGATTTTACAAGTCAAAGCCAAGCATAAAATTTGTTATACGTAATGGTTTTGGATTTGAAGACTATTAAGTTCTTTTTTTACTTTTAACGATTTTCTTTTTCTTCAAGATTAAGAAATTCCTGGATTTGTTCAAGATTTCGGACTAGTTGAAGTTCGATTTTAATTACGAGTCATTTTTAAAGTTTATTTTAAATGTTTATTTTGGAATTATTTACTAAAATTTTTCGGGGTTTCCAATTTGTTTCTTCTTTTTTACTTGGGTGCTTTCTATCTCTCTATCTTTACTGTATTTCTTTTAGGGTTTCAAATGCTATTAACTAATGCTATGTTCTTGTAGATAGTACATGATGATGATAGATTGGCTAATTTGAGTATAGCCATAGGATTCCTTAAGAGAACTCTTGTTTATTGCAATTGTTCAGTTATACCTTTATATATTGATTTCCCTTTTTATATGTATGTTTATAAATAACAGATCTTATTAGTGTTTGTTGATTTCTATTAAGATTTATTAGTTATGAATTGTAACTACTTTAACTAGGTCAAATATTTCAACTAGCTTTAACTATATTGTTACAAAGTAATCTTCCAACCTCTTAGGTTATCTTTTGTATCTGTCTTGCTTGTTCGTAACAGAATGGTACATAAAATTAACAAAATGCAATTATGTATCTGAATTTTGAAATTGATTAATTTGATCTTTGTCCTATTTGTTAAAAACATCATATCAAATGATGATGTTAGCTAATTTAACAAATGTGCTATTAACATACATAGAAATTTCTTTCAAGTACTAAATTGATTAATTTTAAAGTTCAAGTACCTAATTGCATATTTTGCGAAAGTTTAAGTACCATCCGTAATATTAACCTATTTTAAAAGTGTGAATTATTAAATAATTGGAGTCATTTTTAAAAGTATGTGTACACACCCTGTTTTTGTCAATTTAAGCTTAAAAATATATAAATAGAAATATTTATATATTTTAGTATATGATACAAATAATATATTATGTTAAACAAAAATAATCATATTTGGATGTTTTGAGAAATAAATTAGCATGAAAATTTAATTTCATGAGCCTTAAAAAATTTATTCAGGTTTAATATGATATGACTTTTATCATATATTTAATTTGGGTTTCATTTAATTAAATAATTAATTAGATTGGATCTAGATTATAGGCTTAAAATATATTTTGTGTGAACAAAGTGACAAGAAAAATGTCATATGGTTTAATGGTAAGACACATACATGTGCACATGAGAGGCCTTGGGTTCAAGCTTGGATGAAGGCAAAATGCCATTTAATTTTCAAACCTTCAAATGCCACGTGGCTCACCTTGATTGGGCACCGCTGACATAATGATGACATCATGCCATCTTCTTCCTTTTTTCATTGAATTACCATGTTCAATGAAGCTACTTTAAGGTGATTTTTTGCAATTTTGGCTTTGCAATTTCACCAAATTGATGGTGAAATTGCAAAGTAGGCATGGAATACTTTCCATTGATGCCAAACTTGCAAATTGATCTAGGGTCTTGCTAGGTTAAATTGAAGATGGAAAATTAGGAAAACTCAATTTGCTAGTTTCCTAAAATATCAAGATATATGAATTTACATATTTTAAGTAAATTCAAAGATACGGAATCTTCCAAACAATCTATGGGATGTAGATATATGATTTAATTAGAAAATAATCTTCAAATTAAGCAAAAGCCTCAAATTTGTCATGAAAATACCCTAAGAACCCTACATTTATGATTGACGAAAATAGTAAGTTTAAAGCACAAAATTGAAACCCTAGTAGTACATGTAGGACATAAAAAACACAATTAAGACGATTTTGGCTTCCAATTTTATCAATTTTTGGACTTGTGTTCTTTAGTTTTCAATTAGGGTTTCTATACTTAATGACTTGATTTGTGTTTTTTATAGGCAGTTTTGAAGAATTTGGAGGACATGGGAAGCATCAGGGATTTGAAATCTACAAGTGGGTGCTTTTGGATTTCACTAATATCCACTGGACAACCATTGACGCAACACCATCGCTGTTGCAAGTTCAAAATCACCACTTATAGTCATTTTCGTCACAAACTGCTTCCATAGGAGCACTCATCATCCCTCACTACCATCGTCTGATACGCCCCGATTATTATGCCACCCCTTAGTTGCTAGTACTCACTCTATGCCCCAACCGTTGTTAATGACCCGAGCTAACTCTAGCCCCCTGATCCATACACTGCATGTGAGTTTTTTTTCCCCCTTTTTTCTTAATAATAATAATAATAATAATAATAATAATAATAATAAAATAAGATGTATTAGTGTTATGAATTTTGTGTTGCCACTCTTGGGGAAAAAATGCATTGAAAGTGTTTATACTTTGCAATTTGGTTAAATTAGTGTCTAAACTTTCAAACTATATATTTTTTGTGTCTCTACTGTTACTTTTTTTGCCATATTAGTGTCTATAGAGATACTAAAAATATAAAGTTTGAAAGTTCAAACACTAATTTGCGTAAATTATAAAGTAGAGATGCTTTTAATGCCATTTTCTCTATTCTTGGAGATAAAAATAAATAAATAAACAAGTAAAAGATAATATATATGTCCATATATATATGTAACTAATGCATAATGATGATGGTAATACTTTTTTTTTTTTTGTAAAATAAATTGTAAATAGTTATCAATGAATTTATGTTTCGTAGTATTAGACCAAAGTTTTAGGTTTACAATATATGAAATTGACATGCTAAATTATAGAATAATGTTTGAAATAGTCATTAAGAATTCCTTCATGTCATAATAGTGCATGTGTGAATTTGATTTTGCCAAATGTTTTTCTTAATATGATGATTTTTTTTTAACATTTAATTTGTGAGTATATGCTTTTATGCACAAATATGTTCATAAATTTGTGTCATAATAAAATTTTGGTGATGCTTGAAGTAGTATAGCATGTGACCCTTGATTATACCAAGTGATTTCATCTCACTAAATTAATATGTTTTGAGATTGATGATCCTTATATGAATCTTAATTTTGATAATATGGGAAATTATGAATATTTGATTTTACCGTGATCTGTAGTATAGTATATATGTGATAATAAAATTGAATTAGATCGAGATCTTATCTTAGTATCACTTGCAATAATATAATTTTTATAATACTTGAAATAATGTCATATATGAACCATGATTTTTCCAAGAGGATGAATACATAATTTTGTTTTGTTAAATTAGTATATTTAATATTGTGTTGAAAATCCAAATAGAAATTTTGATTTGAACAATATGTGGTATGTATGATGTGTGATAATGTTTTTGTGTTCAAAATTTTTTGTCACATTGAAAAGATTCAATTTTTATAAAATTGTAAAATCTAATTTTATAGATCTAAGGACCCATATAACCAAAAAAGTCAATTTTTGCAAAATTAGTAAAATTTAATGAAATTAAAGCAATAAGATTTTACGAATTCTAAAAAAAATCAACCAATTAAAATTTTCTTAAAAGAACTATGTGTTATTTGATCATAAATAGTGGGTACGTTGTCACCTAATGGGCAACTTAAAATATGGAAAAAGATTTTTCTTGTTGATAATTTGATATGATTAGGATAAATCTTGTAAATATTGTTATTTCTACAAATTGATTGTTAATTGTACATAAATTGTATTGTTTTCTCATAAGTCTTAATAAAACTGGTAAATATTTTGTAAATATCACATAGTACTAATAAATTTATAGAATAATTCATAATTAGGAAATTAAAGGTGGTAACCATTTAGGCTTTAATAGGATAGCTCTCAGACTCACGATTTTCTGGTAATTGTTTTAAAAAAAGGATTTTTTTTTTCAGATTAGTAGAAAAATTAGGATTAACACCAATTAGTCCTAATTTAATTTTTTCTTGATTTTCAAAATGGTGGCGACTCCAAATCTTTTTTTTTTTTCTAAATTAGAATTTTCCCTTAATTCTTAGTGGATGATTTATATTAAACAGGCTAGGGTTTGATGTAAATTGGATTAAATGATATTAAAACATAAATCTAAATCTCAGCTCTATGGTGTGAAACAAATTGCCATAGTCGAATTGTGAAAGTGTGGAACAAGCTCCTAGAATCATATTTTGAAAGCATAGAGCTAGTTCAAAAATCATGATTTATAAATCAAATCCCTCAAATCCAGATTTTATAGTTTAGGATAGCTCCCTAAACTAAATTATGAAGATGCAAAGCCTTATGGATTTTTCATTTTCACTTATCAATCACTACAAATTATTTAAATCATTTATATCATATTGCAATATACCTTTCTCTCTCTCTTTTTTTTTTTTTTTTTTTTTTTTTTTGCCATAACAAATAAGATTTCCATCAAACATTAACCATTGTCCATAGAACTACAAACATCAAGAATGATATGTTCAAAACAAGAAGATTCTAGTAAACATAAGAGCTTCTAGAGTTCAAATGGGAGGATAACCACTAACCCATAAGACATGCTTGCCTCCTAATAAATGAAGCTTCCAGATTTGCACTATGATTTGCAGTTTCTAGGTTAATTGGATTCATTGACTCATAGATGTTAGGGAGCACCCAACATCATCTATGTATATATTATATATATGTGTGGTGGGATACTAAGTTGTCCCTTTGATACTTACTTGGTTTAAATGTTAAAACATTAAACATATGTGTATACATGTGATTGGCTAATTACTTGCACACGTGCAAGTGCTTATGGTATATACATACTGGGTTTCAACTCATTCATTTTCCTTTTCAAGTCTAAATGTTGGTTCAGTTATGTTTGACTTTTAAGTTATAAGTTATAACATCATGGTAGATTATAAAGATGGCGATAGTATTGAGGACTATCTTATTGACATTTCATCTAGCTAGTAAATATTATGATTCATGACAATATATATAGAGCTGTGCAAACGAGTTAAGTAGGCTAACCACTCACCCCAACCTACTTTAGCTCGCAGGTTATGTTGGTCAAACTACTTAGCTCACATTATAAAGCAGCTAGAAATTTTGGCCCGCCCTGCCACGTGTAGGTTAGCAGGTTATGTGGGCTAATCTGCCAGCCCACTAATATTTTTTTCTTTTCCTTTTTTTCTTTTTTTACATGTTTTGACATTACAATGTAATCACACTAAATAGAAATGTTATGTTTAATCAAAATTGAAAAAAAAATTGTATATATGAGATAAAAAATTGATAAATATTTTAAGATAAACATAAGATTATGTTAAAAATTGTTATTTAACATTAATGTTTTATTTTCTTTTTCTTTTATTATGGTTAAATTTTTTAAAAACATACTCATAGATAGTTGTTTACTATTATTAGATTTTTTTTTTTTTTAACTTTCATGAGTTTATATATATATATATATATATATATATAACTAATCCAGGTTCGTGAGCTAACCTAACCCGCAAATGGGTTGGCCTGCTTTAGCCCATGAGTTATGTGGGGCGAGCCAAAATAGACCGCATAGTAAAGCTGATTGAAATTTTTAGTCCAACCTGCATTTTTTTACAAGTTAAATGGGTTGGCCCGCGTAATCCACTCCACATGCACAACTCTACATATGTAGAGACCCCATATAGATATGTGTTTGTTTCCTTTGTGTTAGTAATGATGATTTAGATATGACTCCTAGTGGATGTAACCAGGTAGGATGCTATAAAGTTTCTAGCCCACTCGATCTGTTGAAAACCCTATAGGGTGGAGTTGAGGATCAGGTTTGGATTATATAATAAAAACCTTGTAGGGTTATAGGGTTTGGTTTGGATCATACAACAAACCCGATAGATATCTAACAACTCGATACTATAATTTAAAAAAATAAATAGAAACATTACTAATGGAGCAAGGAGAAGGAAAAAAGAGATGAATGAGCTATCTTTTTTATCTCCCAATGATTTCTTTCTTTTATATCTACTAGATTAGTTAGAAATTTTAGAACTTTTTTATCAAATTTTATTCAAGTCATGTTTGCTATAGAGATTAATACTATTTTGTCTATTGCATTTTAATTATAGCAAAAGATTTAATTTAACAATGTTTTTAAGATATTATTTGGTGACAAAAGTAATATATTTATATCTTTAAATATTATATAATGAATGTGGTCTGTAACATTTTTTATCAATCCTACATGCATCTTTTATTTTTTAATGTATAAGAAACTTGTATTAGAAGCATCGGCTTTTCTTAAATTTATTATTAAATTTTAAAAATAGGTTAAAAAATTAGGGTTATAGGGTTGGGTTTCGAGTTTTGAATCAAACCTTGTAAGGCAGGTTTGGATATAGCATCAAAACCCTATAAGGTTAGAGAGTCGGGTTTGGTATACCCTATAGGGTAGTGGACTAGGTTTTGGGTTTATATAATCCGTCCGAAACCTAACTCGGTTACTTCCTTAACTCCTACAACAGCTTTTAGTACAGGTGCATGGTTTAGTGGCCTTTATAAGCATTTTGATATTGGAGTTATGATGTTAGATGTTAAGTATGAATTAGAGATTGCTTAGTATGTATATCATTGTATTTAAGTTATTATTATATATGTGTTTAGAGATATATTTATTATCTTATTATGGCATTTAGCAGGTTTTGAGCTTTTTCATGCTCTTCTTTAATATGGACATGTGGTGGATTGAAAATGTCTTACTTTTAGGGCATCACATTTCTTTACATTTATCTTTATTATTATTTTTTTTTATCCAAACAAAGAATTTGATCTCACTTTTTGTCCTTAATTTTTATTTTCACTTTCTTTTACTTCTACATCATTTCTTCTAGGGGTGATCATGGTTCGATTAACAAGTCCATCACCCTTTCCTTTTTTAAATGGAACCAAAATGATCGGTTTTTAGTATCATAATTTGAAACCAGTCCATTATTAATGGGTAACCATTAAGGAGGTTGACCCTTTTTTTTTTTTTTTTTCGGTTTTTAACCATTTAACATAATATTTAATCAAAAGTTGTGTTTAATCGAATTTTTGGATATAACCATTTTATTTCATAATTACATTCAAAAATTATAAATTAGCAAGTCAAATAATATAATTATATTCAAAATCACATATCAACAAATCAAAAAACAATAAAACCAACAAATTAAGAATATAAGTCTAATTCTAGTTCATAAGTCTTAAATTACAATATGAACATTATACAAATTAAAACTTTGTCTTCTCTATATTTCGAATTACAACATAATAATTAAAAGCTTATTTAAGATATAAGTTCTATTTATTAATACTTTGAAATATTAATAATATTTATATATTATATATACATAGATATATTGAGGCTATTAACCAAAACTATCGATTTTTGTTGATTATAAATCAAAATTGAAACCAAAAACTGAAAAAAAAAAATTAAAACTCTTACTCTAAACTGAAACTGATGGACTGATAATCATTTTTTTTTTATTGATTTTCTTGTTTTGGTTTTACTTTTTGCTTTCATTGTACTTTTTGCACATCCCTAATTTCTTCTCTCGTACGAACAATGTAACTAACCAATCTTCAAACCAGGTTAATCAAATATGACCCTGCAATGCCTCGTTTCCAACATAACCCAAAGGAACCTAATATAAAGGCCAAATATAAAGTATATATTAGGCTGGATGTCAAATATTGCATTTTTGCATGTCATATTTAAAACTTAATCTTTGTGGTATCATTTCTACGGCACTTCCACAAAACTAAGTTTCCAATCCCAACTTCGTTAAGTCTGCTGCACTAACCATTATTATCTATTGATTAGTGTGGACTAATCTTCTAAAATCTTAAACTGTGATTTTATATTTTCAAAACTCATATATATATATAGATACATAGTAAAGTCCCTACATAAAAGTCGTAAGAGGACCACAAAATAGTGATACATTTTCAAAACTTATTACCACTTTTGATCGAATATATGTTTGAATTTTCGTAAGTTATAGAAAGATAATAAACTCACAGTCTAAAAATATATGGGTTCTTAATTAATTATTAGTTTACAAAATATATTGATAAATTACCCAAACCTTAAATATTTAAATATTTATTTTTTAGCCTATGGGGCAATTTTTATTATTGCTATAATTCCACGAATTAATTAAGATATCCATTTAACATCCATGCACTAAGGGCACAAAACATTATTCTCTAACAACATACATATGATTTAAAATAAAATAATAAAAGGAGAGACTCACAAAAAGCACACAAAATATGACAGAACAAACCCCTAACTAAACCTAAACCTGTAGAAGTACAGTTTAGTCGTAGGTTCAATCTTGAATTTATTTTAATGAACACAATATCAATAGAACTTAAAAAATCACACCCCACAAACTCAATTGAAATATTGGCAATGCCGCTGCTAGTTACGCCAACGGCGGAGAAGAGGTGTTATGAAGAACCTCATCTTTCCAGTTTTGCAATGAATGCCACCACTTTCGCCGCATGCAAAGTAGTATGGCTTCCACTGTGTTAGGACAAACTCGAAACCCTCGCCAGCTCCGTCAGACCAATTTGCAAGCATTGTTGCCCTCTTCAGATCACATGACATGAAGCTCCGCATGTTAGAAAACAAGTACACGCTATGAGGATGTGTGTTCGTGTCGTTTGGTGGATCATAATTGAAAACTGCAACGCCAATACGCAGAAATAAAAACATTATGCCAAAGTATGGACTTAATTGATGTAACGCATGGAAACAAAATCCAACAGTTTGTGGAACAAGTTCTAAAAGTAAAAACATACCTAGGGTGTCGTTGACATAGAAAGGTCCACTTTTACGAGCCCATGTCATGTAATCATAGCCGTACTGCCAATTGTTTGAACCTCCCACGACAACCCTGTTTGGGCTTTGTGTCACGTTATAACCATGATGATGAGGACCCCAATCATATAATTATAGCCATTATTGTTCCACTCCGAAAGTGGTCTTATTGGCCATGGTTGTTCCAATTAATGAAGCAACCACTAAAAGAATGAACCCTGTAAATTTCATCTTTCTTATTCTCTTTCTGAGTAAAGATCAATAAAAATATAAGAGAGAACTAAATAAAACGAAAAAAGAGGATATAATGAATTTTGGTTAAGGGTGCTTGGGCACTGAGCGTTGGGGGGCTTTTATAGGAGTTATTTAGTGCTGTTGAGCTTCAATCTGTGTTTGAACGAGAAGAAAAATGGTCGAAAGTGCAAAACCACCAAAGATTTGACCTATTGAGTTCATTGGGTTGGTAAGCTTTACTACTAGGATAAATTAAGGTTTAATTTTTTACTTCTAATAAGATTAAAGACACATTCACATATGCCTAAATATCCTATGTGGTTTTTTAGGTATTTTTAAAAATAATTTAACAGAAGGTTTTCTAAGTGGAGTTGGTTTATTTGACTTGTGATCATCATAGACTTAAACAGTAACTTGTGATTTCTTTTTTGTTACTATTTGAAAAGTGTAATAGCTTTGTGCTATGGTGTCTCTTCAATCATATATAGATTTTCTTCTGTGTCTTTTTTTTTTCTTTTCTTTTTTTTCCAGAGATAAAAGAAAAAAAAAATATATAGCAGTTGGGATTTGTTAAGGTCTTATGTGTGTGCGTAGATATATATAGATATATAATATAAGTATATTTATCAAATATGTATCTTTAATTTTGTTTCCTTGTAAGGCATTGTCATGTCAGCTCCTCTAAAAAAAATGCATTTCTGAATTCTGAAGTGGAGAGAATACTATAAGCCATCATGTGACGGTTTGGGTGGACATAGATTAGTTTGACTCGATTTTTCTTAAAATCAAACCAAATCATAATTATAGTTTGGTTTTTTTTCCATCCTAAGCCGTTATTTGGTTTGGTTCGGATTAGAAATTTTTTAAACCATTAAATAACAATTTCGTTCGGTTTTTAGATTATGGATTAAATCAAAATTCTAACTAAATTTTTTTTTTATTCTAGCTCTTTTACATTTGTAGAGATACTTACATATTTAATCATTTTACAATATTTATATTATAAATCATGATAAAATACTTTGTGAAGTCATCATACTTTTAATTTATAGTTCTCTATAAAATCAATTATCCACCAATAAAATACATTCACCAACCAATACATAGTAAGTTATAATTTATAATTTTTAATAAAATCATCAAATCAATTATCTACTAATAAATTTAGCTAAAATAAAAAAAATCATCTATCAACAAAATTCATCAATGAATAAAATGATCCGATGACAAATATGGTAAACAATTAATACATAATAAAGGTTTTATAACCGAATAAAATAAATTTCATATTTATAAAATTAAAAAACTATTAAAAAAATAATAGTTCATCATCAACAAAAAAAAAATACATATCATGAGCCTAAAAAAATAAAATATTAAATGAAATAATGTGAACATATAGTAAAATATTATCATATTTTTCTAAAACAGTTTGGTTCGGTTTTACAGATTAATTTGGTTTACCTTCCAAACCAAATCATAATTTACGAATTGGTTCGGATTGAAAAATTTTTAAACCAAACCATTAAAAAATCATATTTTCGGTTTTAGATTGATTGGATTATTGATTGGTTTGGTTCGATTGGTTTTTTTTTCCTCTCTTGGTGATGGTTACTTTTTCTAGATTGAGAAATTGATAAAGGACTCAAGATAGCTCAATGTTTGGGTAAAGATTAAATCAAGTTCTCCATATTTTGATCAAGTCAATTGGACCCATTAAATTTGCACTAAAATTTAATCTAGTTCTATATATATATTAAAATATAGTCATTTGAGCATGATTTACATTTCTAATGCTGCATCCATTTGTTCTCCTTTAGTATTATTATAATCACCTGTGGCAAACACTTATGTAACATGATAAAATAAATATAAATGATAATAATGGTGACTCACTGAAATTATAAATAGCTTATTAGATTTTAGTATAAATATAGAAAGGTATATGTAGCTTGAAATGTGAAAGCTTAATTGAAAATCACGGCATGATTCTAATCTATGCTTATGTTGAGAAAGACCGAAGAGTGCTGTTGATTAGGCCATAAATTGAAGTTTCTTCGCAAAATATGTATGAATATATATATAATATATATATATATCTGTTTTCAATAAATCCCTAGAGTAGATTTTCCCTAGCGTAATTTTTTTCATCTTTTTTCTCTTTTTTCCTTTTAATCATATAATTTTTCAAGTAAAACGATCTCCATACGACCTTAGCCTTTGTTTCTTTGCCTCTGCGACTGGAGCAATCATATTACAATGTAAGAACGGAGGCTACGGTATGAATTTAACATGTATAGCCATTTGCTTACCTCGGCTGTGCATCTTATTTTTATTGTTTTCAAATATACTATTTATCAATATATAAATAAAGACAAAATATATATTTTTTTATTCATAAATTAAACAAAACAAATATACAAGATACATATAAAAACATATAGAAATCAAACACAGATAAAATATAAATAAAATCAAACAATCCAAATAGATATGTTTAAATGTAATAATCATAATGATACGATTGTAATATAATATGTATATAAAGTGTTCTATGTCATTAATAATTAAATATAGGTATCTTTTATATAATGGTAATATTGACAAAGATTACATATGATAACTATTTATGTATTAAATACAATGTCTTAATAAGTATAATCAATACCATTGTTGTTTAATGAATATATTATTAGTAGATAATTAATTTATAGTAATATAGCTTTAATTATTAAAATAATGTAGATCATATGATATTATATAATGTATATATAATCATAAATTATCAATTTAATATTAAATTAGTAGTATATATATATCATATATATTTTTTTCATTATTAATAATATGTGATACTATATGGCATACATCACATATTATAGTGCTGATATAATATTCATAGAATTCATATTTTTAATATTAATGTTCAACTAATATAAATTTAATTATGATAAAATGTCCGCTTTATTGATATTTTTAATGTTATACTATTTTTATATCATCATATAATCTGAAAACCGTGAATTTCTTGACTACGTCGTCTTAATCCTTTCATGCCAAAATACTTGGGCGAGACCTTCTTCAATTATGAATCACCATAGCTAGGCACGGGGCCAGTGGTCGCCACACAGTCAACATATGACTAGAAGATGTAAAACTCACAACATAAGAAGTTTTTTTTTTTTTTTTTTCAAATCTTTTTTCTTGCGATGCTTTACTGCTCACCAACTACGCATCGAACCACGAGGACTAATTCCAAATAAATACGATATGAACAAGCATCTTAAAACGAATTACAACCACACATGACGAATTCCAACAACAACAAGAACAAGAACAACAACAACAACAACAATAATAATAATAAATTGTCTGGCGATGCAGGACGCAAGGGAGAGTAGATAGAGTTAAATTAATGTAAGAATGGCGAACTAGTGTAGTAAAATTTTTACTAGTTATGGCCTTGTGTGATTTTTGATGAAACAAGGGCATATTTGTATGGAAAACGGGCAAACGATCTAAGTCACAGCTTTACTCATGAGGTAAGGTGTTTTTTTTTTTTTTTTGACCAAATTTCATCATTTAGGCTATGGAAAATGCCATTTTTCTGTTTTTGGACATTTGTTCTGGGTTTTCTTTCTCTTTGGTTTTTTTTTTTTTTTTTCTAATATCAGTCTTATTTAGGATTTTTTTTTTTGGGGGCGGTAACCTTATTTAGAGTTGACTTATGGCCAATTCGTACTTTTTTCATATAAATTATTTTTCTTGGGGTTTGAGTGACATTTGCTATGATTTATTTAGGAATAATAAATGTCTTGTCTCTCTATTTCTATCTTTCGGCATTTTTTATGATCAATATGTGGATACCAAATTGTTTATGGGTAAGGTACACAAATCAGTACATCACAATTTAATCTTTTCTTTTTATATTGACTTTTACTACATCACTTTTGTCTTATTCTGAACTAAAAATCAAAAGACGTGGAAGTAATCCATCCTTTTTAAATATTTTGTACAAGTTTTAAAAAAATCAATTAATTTGCAACTACAATTACCATTAATATTATTTACAGCATCCAAATTGATTGTGAATTATTAATTTACTACTTCATTTTCATCCAAATTTTTTTTAGTGATATTTTTAATTTAAAGCCGTAATGTTGGTCCTACACTCTTTTTTTTTTTTTTTTTTACCTTATTTTCCTTATGATCCTACTCATTTAATAAATATATTTCCATAGGAGGATTGATAATTTTAGTATAATAATACCAATATTAAAGACCTAAATAATTCACTTAAAATATAAAGATCTAATTGATTTTTTATTTAAAACATACAGTTAAAGTATTGTGCATTATTCATGTTCATGTTTGACGTCTTGTTTTCCCTTTTAGAGCAATTGAATTGCTTTTGAAATTTTCTTATTTATAGAAATAAAATTCACATTATATGAAAAAAAATTTATATTATTTTTTTCCTATGTTCATCATTTTTAAGTATTTTTTAACACTAATTAATTAAATATATTAAAATAATTGTCCATATTAACATTAAAATACATATAGGCAAATAATACATTAAAAGAGTAGGTCTCACAAAAGTTTCAGGGGTCTAGGTGTAGCTTTTTAAAAAGTAGGATATTTGTGCAATTTTAAGAGTTTTGGAAGAGTATCTATGTAATTTACCCCAAAAAAATTACTGTAAATCACCGAAATTTTGGTTTCAAATTAAAGCTCAAACCCTAATTAGAAGTCAATCGAATTTTTTAAAGTCAACAAAACCCTAGTTTAACGTAACCGTTTAAATCCAACATCACCGTTTAAGAAACCCTAAGAGAATAAGAAAGAGATTAGTGAGTAGAATAGTTCGTAATTACCTGAGGTAGCTTAAAAAGATCAGTTTAGTAAAACTGAAACCCGTTTTGAACCCGATCGGACACAGTTCTTGAAAAACGTATTCTGGAGCTCAGAATAGTAAAAATATTCCGAATATACTGTTAAACTCGTAAAAATATAAGATTTTCAAAAATATCAATTTCGTAATTTTTCGACACTAAAAATGACAGATATCTCATTTATACGCGTATTTTCTTACTACCAGTACTTAATTTGTCATGTCTACTTTACATTACACTATTTACCACTATTCTACACTATTCACCTATCTCTACTTTTTCTTACAAGCTACTCTTACTACCTATACCTCTATTTCTTCACATTTTCTTTTCCAATACAACTTCACATCTCTTATTTCTTACTTTAATTAACAAATAACAAAAAAAAAAAATTTCTCCTCCCCCATTACCCTCAATGTGGGCCGGCCACCCCCTTTCCCTCTTCCAATTTGTTTTATTTTTACTTATTTAATTAACACAATTTATCTCCCCCATTTTCCTATAAATACCCCTCATACTTCCACTTCTTTCACACCTCTTCTATACTAAAGTTATTATACTAAATCTCTCTCAAATTCTAGAAGAATTTCCTCTCAGAAGTTCTTCCAAGGTTAGTTCTTTTAGGTAAATTTTCTTCAAGAGGTTCATATGTTTATCTACTTAGTATGAGTTTAGTGTGTGTTTTCTAAAACCATAAAGGTTAAGAAAGCAACAATAAGTTCATACTTTGTTTTGTTCATAATCTACTTTTCTTATGTTGTTTTTATGTTCATAACTATCTAGTATATCTCTATAACTATATATATTATTTAGAGTATATAGCTCATTGTTTTGCAATTTATTTATTTTCTTTGCAATTTATTTACTTCCTTGTAATTTATTTACATTCATGTTATTTTTAAGACTAGTCTTTCTAGTCTTAGACTTGTCCCATTCAAGTCAAAACATTTTCTTTTTCTTTTGGGACTAGTCATTTCTTAGTCCTTGGATACCTTGAAAAGCTAAGGTTCCAAATACTTGATTTATTTCTTATTCTTTTAAGTTATTATGTTTCTTTATGTTTTCATAACTTTATGATTCATATTCATGCATGAACCATAATGGTTTTATCTCAACAAAATAAATGAAGAAATGTTTTTTAAAAAAAGATTCTTTTTCTAGAAATAAAAGTAGGATGTTAATGTTTTTTTATAAAAACTAAGAAGTCATCTTAAAAAAACTTAGAAGAGTTCATAAGGAATTTTATAAACATACATAACATTAAAAGGACTTTTTAAGGTAACAAAGATTTTACAAACAACTTCATCTTTTCTTCAAATGATAGAAATTTCTTTTCATTAAGAAATTATTTCTAAAATATAGAAGTGTTAATACTTTCAAAAAAATGTTGGAAGCTAAGTGTAGGAAATAAAAAAAAAAATCATTCTTTAGGAATTTGAAGAAAATACGAAGGTAAATTTAGGAAAGAAAAGAGATACTGTCACGCCCAAAAGGTACCCTAAACGCGACAGACCACCACACCCGATATTTAAACTTAAGTATGACAACCTTAGTCATCCCATGAGTTTACATATCGTGTGTAAGGTGTACTTACACAACTGTTAGGATCACACTTTGATTCGAGTAGTCTTAAGAAAGCATGCACAGCATTAAGAATATAAATCACAACAAGATAAATAGTTAAACTTTACAAAAGCCAAGAGGGCATACCCCCCGCCAAATATTAGGAGTCTACATCGTTTAGCTCCAATTACATATTGAATTTACATTAAAGAGATTTTCTTAGAAGTCCACGCCTATACTAGGTCCGACTTCCTCAAAGCTCTTTAATCCAATGTAGTAAACTGCACAAAGCGTCCTCTCGGAACATCCAAAAAAAAAGGAACTCTGCAACAAAAACTATGGGGTATAAGCTAATTGCTTAGTGAGATTCATTTTTCAAGTAACATATTCGATCAAGCTAAAATATCTAAACAAGCAAGTTATAAGTAAGCAACCATGAATGCACAAGCAAATGAGCAAGCAAGCATATGACTTTCCGGTTAGTCATAAGTGAATGAATTTAGCCCTCCATTCGGGGTTTGGGGTGTTCATAAGACATGCAACGACAATTCCAAAGTTGGTCCATAAGATATGCAACCATAATCCCAATTTTAAGTGGATGGTCCATAAGACAATGCAACCACAATTTTTAATGTTGGTTCATAAGTCATGCAACCATAGTTTCATTATTGAATGGGGTGGTTCATAAGTCATGCAACCATTAGTCCCCTTCATTAAAGACCCGCTGCCTCCCACATACACCTTTGTCCACCATAGGTATACTTGACATGATATGTGACTTACTACGTGATATGCATGTACAATTTATTCATATAATCATGGTATATTAATTAGATAATTTAAAAGTGACCATACAAATTTCAGACATTCCAAATCTATACTAGCTCATCAAGATTATTGCAACGAAGCTTGCCTCAATATACTTATCATTCATTCATGCAAGTTAGATCACCATTCAATCAAAATTTTATCTTTTCTAAGTCTAATGCCACTACTACTACAAGCACATCCAAGAGCATAATTAATTGAGAAATGAACTCACTTGTCCATGTAATGAAAATCCACTAGTCGTAATAGTCCTCGGGAAGTGGTAACCCGTCCTCCAATTCACCTAGGTACAAAGAATACCCTCAATGAGTATCTCTTATGAAGTTCTATTAAACTTAACAATTTTATTTACTAAGTTCGTCAATTTCCGTCTAGGTTGAATCCTTAACTTAAAAAGGTCATATCTAACTCATTTTAACTCGGAATTTAGCTTATAATATACCGATTTATACCTACTTCGAAAGAGCTATCTATTTCTAAAGTTAATTCAAACATTTAAGGTCATTTAGGGGAAACTACTGTACAGTAGGGTTGCGAAAATTCCAAGATTTGAGCCTTTGTGAAAAATTGCCATATCTACTCTATTTAACTACTTAGACCAACTTATTTTAGTCCTAAACTTGCAAGGAGATTCTCAAAACAAAATTAAGAGATTACACACTTATCTAATACCAAACATAAAGTTCAAATGAAACTTCTAAGAATCCATTTTCATAAAACCGAAATTTACAAGTTGAAACTCATTGTCTTGTTTTGAGTAATTCCTTTACTAAAACTTACTTAGTTCAATGAAAATAATTTTCCTATATTATATATCATCAAAGCATTCCATTTTCAATATAAAATACTTGTTTTGAGATCAAAAGAAGGTTTTAAAAATTGGTCTCCCCATAATTACGAATTTCCTCTTTGAAGTTTACAATGAAACAAGACCTAAATTTTGTCTTTTACAAAACACTTGATTTAAGCAATACCTTTTAGGAAAACTCATTTAAACTTATGAAAATTCATTCCTTAAGATATCTATACCAAGAGCCCTTATATTTTTGTCTAAATCTTCATTTTAAAGTTGAATGATGGGTTCCAAAAATGGTCTTGGTCTAGATCCGAATTTTCATAAATTTATTTTGGACATATCTCTTGAGAAAATTCATCAAAACTCATGAAAAACAACCCATTACATATTATATCTAAGAACCCTTCATTTCTTGAATAAAATCCTCATTTTGAGTTGAAAACATGTTTTTATTTTAGGTCTTTGTCTTGATCCGAAAATACAATTTTTGTTTTTGAAAATAAACTTTGAAAATCAACTTTGATTCTTGTAAGATGAAGTCTTGATGATATACATCCATCAAACCTTCATTTTCTTAACAAAAACTTCCATTTTAAGACTTGAAGAGGGTTTTTAAAATAGTGCATTGACAAGTTACGAATTTTACTTTTTCATTCAAACTCAAATCTAAGATCTACTCAATATCAACCATGAGAACATAAGAAAAACTTGTAGTAGGCCTTAAACTTCTAGATCTACACATAAACATAACTAAAGCTTGTAAAACTCTAGATCTACAAGTTATCACAAAACAAGAAGATAAACAAGCCTTCATATAACAAAAATACTAAGAACAAAAGAGATCATCATCTAGAGGAGTGTTTCACTTCTTGGCATCATCATCCATAGCTTTTAAGCTTGTGGAATGTCCTTTGATGCATGAAACATCCATGGTATCATCCTAGAACATCTTATGAAGCTAAAAGAAAGATTACCTCAAATATTTGCAAGAAATATATGTGGAAGCAAGAAATAAAATGGGGGCTTGTTTCAAGAAGACAAGCAAGAAGAAGAGAAAAGAGAGGGAAAAAGAGAGAGGAAAAATATAGGGTAAAATGTGAAAGAGGGAAGGAATGAGATGTTTAAATAGAGTTAAAGTGTGTAAATAATTTAAAAAAAAATAAAACAGCAGCTGCAAGGGAGGGGGGCTGGCGTGATTTTTGGAGTGTGGGGGGTGGTTTAGTTGATTTAATTGTATTTTGAAAGTGTAACTTGTAGCTTCCATTCTAACTAAAAGAGACTTTTAAAATATCAAATAATATTAAAAATAATGAAAAGTGGCTAATTTATGGGGAATGGGCAGCTGCAATTTTGGGAAATGGAAGTGTAAGAAAAAGCAAAAGAAGACATAATAATGTGTAGTAATGATAATGTATGTGTACTTGAGATATGGGTTGATAAAGTGGCTTTTTGAATAAGAAAATATATAAAATAAATTAAGAAAAATATTTTTATTTAAGTGGCAGAATTTTTATGATTTAAATAAAATAATCAATTAAATTATTTTTAGAAATTTAACAATTAAGTTACCGGTAAGAGTAAAATAAGCTTATATGAGCTATAACTGATATTTTTAAAATCCGAAAAATTATAAACTTGATATTTTTGAAATCCTTATAAAAATACGAGTCTAAAAATATTAAAGATATATTTTTAATTTTCCGAGCCCCGGGACACGCTTTCCAAAGCAGTATCCAAACGGGTTCGAAATAAGCCGAAAATAACCAATCTGATATTTTTAATAATCAAATATTATTACGGACTATTCTAAACACTTTAATTATTTTTCGACTCCTCGATTTACGAACTCGGGTTTGCAGGATCTAAACTGTAGGGTTTTACTCAAGATCCGTTGACTAAGGTCTCCGGTAGACTTTCCGGCTTAAGGTTTAGGGCTTAGAAAAGGGGTTTACAGATACTCATTATAAACAAATTAAGATGATTTCAAAGCAAAATAAATATTCCAAAAGTTCTCAAGTTTCAAAATCCTTAAAGACTTTACTTTTTCATAAATTGAGACAACTTCATTTACTTCATACATTTGTTATGAGTCAATAAATATATGAATATACTTTCCAAAGGTTTTACAAGCTATTATATTACCTATTTCTTCAAAATGAGCTTTGGAAAAAAGAAGGAAAACAAGTTTACAAAAATTCGTGGTGAATCTGTCCGCCACTTTTTCGGAACCCAAACGACTTATTTTGATAAAAATAATTTTAGAAATAGATAGATCTTTTTGAATAGGTAGAAAACGGCATATTATATGCAAAATTCCGAGTTAAAATGAGCAAGTTATGGCTATTTTAAGTTGAATTTTCTCTTATATACGATTGTACAGTAATTTTAAGACAAGTTTAAGATCTCAAGAGTAGAAACTTCATGAAAGACTCATTTTGGGAATTTCATCTTGTTTAGGTGAAAGGACCCGAGATCGTTTTTCTGGAGGATTACTTCGATTAGGATCTACCGACAAGAGTGAGTTATTCCTTTACTAAGTTACATTTCCTTGTTTTGTGCTTGTAAGTAGTAGCACTAGCAATTAAGAAAAAAGATAAAATGAATAATTGTTGTGACTTGGAATTATGATTGAGTGAATATGAGTTAAGAATATTGAAAGATTGTTTGATATATAAATTGTAATTCTTGTATGGATATGATGGGAATTGTGTTGATCACCTTCAACTTGAATTAAACATTACTTGGTTAAATTATATTGAAATCAATTCATGCATATCATACTTATGAGTCACATTTATTTCACTACTATTCTTCTTGTGGGAAACGAGGAAAGGGTAGTGGTGGCTGGTAGGAGCCGGAAAGTCTACATGGGGTGGTAAGAGCCGGAAAGTTCTACAGGGCAAGCAGGAGCCGATAAATCTGCAAATATTGATAGTCGTATGGCCCTGTAACCTCCCAACCCTTGATATGGAGGCGTAAAATCCATGCTACACTTGATTTCCGGTTAATCATGTGTATTTTGTTTGTTCATATGATTGGTGCATTCTCATATGCTTGATTAAATATTTGTTTGAATTATGGAAATGTCTTATAGATGAAATTATCTCACTAAGTTAGTTTTGCTTATACCCTAATAGCTTTTTTTTACAGTACGATTACCTTTGTTGGCCCCAAGAAGCCCCGTATGCCAGGTACAAGTTTAAGCTACTAGGAGTTTTTGGGAGAAGCTTTATGTATTTAAGTTTGAATATAGGCTTCTAGAAAAATCTCTATAGTAGGCTTATATTATAGTTGTTATTATTTTGGAAGACTTCTAAAGCGTAAAATATCCCCAAGATGATGTAAGGATATTATTATGAAATTCTTATGTTTATTTATATAAGTTCTTGCTTGCTTTTATTATCTACTTAAATGTAATACCTCTGTGAGTCTCCTACTATCTTGGAAACATGCCTTGTATGTGATATCGAAGCTCCTGCATGACTAAGGTCGTCATTCATTAGCTTTAATATTATATGCGGCGAACTACCACGTTTAGTGTACCCTCCGGGCGTGACATTACAATGATGGGAAACAAATTAAAGAAGAGAATTAAGGGGGGGGGGGGGGGGGGGGGGGTGGGTAGGGGTGTGTGGGAAGAAAATGTGTTGTTTGCAATTGCAAAGACTGGAATTGGGCATGCAAATGGCCTAGTGGAAAGGAGAGAATTGGACTCTAGTTCATACAAGAATTAAAAAATAATAATAATAAGATGAGACCTACATTTTGGGGTTCATTTCATAGGATCTTAAAAAGTTTAAAGGTAGCTTCCCATCCTGTAGGATCCCAAAAAGTGAGGTATTTCACACTGGGTCTCGTGTCAAGGACCTTGGGATGGGGATACCTTTATGAAAAGCATATTCTTTTCTAAAAATATCCTCAATTATAAAACAAAAAAAATTGCTATTTTTTCCTCAATTTTATTCCATTGCGGTGAACAAAACATTGTAGATTATATTAGTTAGGCATGCAACTGAGTCAGGTTTCGAACAAATCATATGAACTGAAGCCTAAAATTCAACCCTATAGGGTTTACCAAGACTCGACCCTATTAAACTATAAGATTTTTTGTATCTAAACCAAAGTTTCTTTAGAACCCGAGACCCAACCCTATAACCCTTACTTTTTTCCCAACTGATTTTCAAATTTTAATAATAAATATAAGTGTAATTGTGCTTCTAACACGCATTTACTATAAGAACAAAAAAAACATTAAAAGATGGATGTGGAATTGATAAAATATGTGATAGACCACATTCACAATTCAATATTCAAACACACAAATGTATTATTTTTGTCACTTATATCTCATATAAGAGACTTACTCAGACAACGATATAACATCTTAAGAACATTATTAAATTAAATATCCAGAGTGTTTGACTATTTGCATGGGTTTTGGTTTTAGAATATGAGATGTGTGTGGACTGTAAATGAGATGAGACACAATAGAGGCAAGGAGTTAGGTTTCAGCAGCTTAGTTTTTACAAACTTTTTAAAGTTTTACTATTGGGTCAGATATCTATCGAGTATCTTATAAGATTCAAACCCAACCTTATAATCTTATAGGTTTCAACTACATATCTAAACCTAACTTTGAAACCTTATACTACTCGTTCACTTCACTATAATTGCAATTCCATTGCGGCCTTATTTCTTATAAATAGCTATTACAGCGTTTAATTCTCTCAATAGCGATTCTACAATGAATCCTTATTACATAAAACATTGAATAATCATTTTTTATTTAAACCTATCAATACCAATTTAATGCTAGAACTGTCTTTTTTTCAAAATACCACCATTTAAATAAAAAATTAATAAAGCAAAATCATATTACAGGTCTATTACATTCTTTCGTTATTATGGCCTTATTCATTCAGCAAAGTGAACGAGCCACTATAGAGATTTTAGTAGATAGAGCATATCGAAAAATCCTATAATAGTTTGTTAGATTACATCCCTAATATTAGCATTTATTTACACTACAAAAAATCTAATCTGTTGCAGCCAGCTATCACAGGTAGCTTTTGAATGTTGCCTAAATGTTTGAGTGTATATTTAATTTATTATTGCTTAAATGCTTTGTACTGACTGGTATTTAATTTTTATCATTTACTTAGAATGTGTATTAGGTACATGAAATGTTGTTCTGGGTAGTTTTTATTTTTTAGTGTATAATTAAATTATTACCACTTTTGAGAGTAAGTTTAATTCTAGTTATATGTTCATACATACCATAGCATCATGGTAGGGAGTGGCCTAAGTGCCTAACTACCGTGCTTGGCTCTGGACAAGGTTGTCGTTCCTGGAGTCAGATTAAACGAAACAAGAAAAAGCAATATTCAATTACTAAGTCATCTTTAAGTTTTTATTCATTTTTAATATGCCTATACTAGCATGCTACAAGCTTGTCACTACATATCTTTCATAGAGTCTAGAATAAAAAATAAAAGCACATGATAGATCAGCTATCCATTCATCTATTTGATAATTAAACTCATATAAGAAATTAAATTAATTATTAATTTACATCAAACTTATGTCAAAAATTATTTGATCAGACATTAAGTAAGAATCTGCCATGGCTGTGAAAATCACCGTGCGAAGATACAAATAGTTCTTAATTGTTTATCAAATTATTTCTTTTCTTTTATTTATAAACCATTCACTATGAAAACATTATCATTTATTATTTACTTTCGAGTTTTAAATAAATTACTAATATTTAGGAAAATACTATTTATCTTAGTACATTTAAAACAACATACTTCCTTTATTATTTAAAGTCTAACATACGATAATTATATCTAAGTTTTTTACAAGTTAAATCTATATTAACTTAATTTGACTAAGACGATTAGACTTAACTACTTAATTCATTTACTAAGTCATATTCAATTATCTTTCTAGATCCTTATCATATATTTTATAGAATCTTAATTAGTCCAGCTCATTTTAGCTCATTTGATTCATTAAGTCAAATTGAACTCAAGTTTGCTAACTAAGTTCATTTTATAAACTTAATTTCATATTAGAACAAAGTAATTACTAAACCTATTAATCACTTAACCCATTCCTAATTAGTCAAGTGCTAACATATTACATCCTATATCATTTATCTAGTCATACTTGAAATTTTATTTTAGATAACTATTTCTCAGTAAAATTCCTGGTTACTAAATTTCAATCTTAAAATAGTCATAACTAACTCATTTTAACTCATATTTTCACATATGGGTAGTCGATTTCTACCTACTTCAAATGTGTTATCATTTTCTAAGGTTATTTCAAACATTTTAGGTCATTTAGGTCTAAAGATTCAAAAATCACGATCGTGATTTATCATGGGCACAATCACGCTCGTGATTGTGTAAAAATCACAAACTTGAGGTACTAAGAGCTAGATCATGCTCATGATTATGAGATTTTGAAGTTTAATCAAGACTAACAAAGGCTATATTATGCGCATGATTAAGAAGATTTTTGAAACAAGGCTCATTATGGTTTAAATCATACCCGTGATTTCTCAAAACTTTCAAAATAGAGCTTACTATGGGTTGAATCATGCCCGTGATTGCTCAAAATTTTTAAAACAAAGGCTACTAAGGGCCGTGTCATGCCCATGATTAACAGCTTAGACAGAGTTACGTTTTTTCCTATGCTTTTTACTCTAATTTTTTTCAACATATGAACATCATACTTCAATCAATACATCATATATACAACATATAAACTCATTTTCATAACCTTTAACACTTCTATACTCTTGTTACTTCATCAAACATCCTCAGATCACTTCATCAAACTCCTCAACGTATCCACAAATAAACTGGATTTTAGTTATATGCTCATATATTTCTTATTTATCAGTTTTGTGACAAACTCAACTCACATCTAGCTCTAATTGATACATGTAATAACAATAATCAAAACAAGAAAAACAACTATACTTACTTGTTTGGTAAATCTAAGTACTTGATCTTCTTCCTTATTCCTCTTTTCTAGTTGATGGAGCTACCTCATGCTTGTTTTCCATCTTTTATTTTGTTTCCTAACTTTAATTTTTTTTTTTAATCTTGTTAAAATTGAGATTTCAGGTGATGGATTAAAGCAAAAAGAAGAGGAAATGAAAAAGAAGAAGAGAAGAAAGAGGAACTAAAAAGAGCAAATGAAAAAAGAAAAGAAGAAGAAACGTAGTAGGTTAAAATGAAAAGGAAAAAGGTAAGGATAGGGATTTAAAAGATTTTTTTTAAAGGCTATTTATGGGTAAGGGTATTATGTTTAAATCTTTCTAATGATTTCCTTGTGTATCATGTTTAATTCGAAAATAATTTGAGGATAAAAATAGTAAAAATTGATAACTTGAAATAGGGATCTAGTTTAGGAGTTTAGTTTATATAAAATGGATATTTAGTTTAAACTTGAGCTTAAGAATTGATATTTTTAACATGCAAATGAATTCAAAATTTATTGAGATTAAGGACATAGAAGGTAAAATAAAGTTCAATAGTTTAAAAATTTATAAAACATTTAAATTATTGTTTGAAGGTTTAAGGAATTGAAGTTGAAAGAGAATAGAGTTTAAAATTGATAAGTTAGAAAGAAATGAATAATTTGATATTGTTGGAATTGATGAGTAAAACAAATAGACAACTTAGAAGGGATATTTGAAATCTCAATTTCTATTTAATCTATTTACTAATCTAATTATATTAAATTATCTAATTTTACTCTATTGTTTACTTGTTTTATTTATTTAAACTATCTAAACTAACTTCAAAATCAAAGCTCAATATTAACTACCTATTATATTATTTCATTAAACTATTTCCAGCTTTGTTAGGTGAAGGTTTTTAGGGTGTTTCAATACATACATACATACATATAAATATATATATATATATATATATTTTGTGTTGTTTGGTTATGCTTACATTTATAATATCAAATGAGTTTGCAAGTTATACGAGTCCATCCGAATGTGATTAATTGGTTTCATGCAAGTACTTAACAGATAGATCATGTTGGTTTCCACCGCTATGAATAAATCTAGAGCAGGCGCGTAAATACGTCAACCTCGATGTTGACTTCTACATATATTGCATTCGAAAGTTAATCATATTTACTGTGGCATGTTATAGACTTTCTTAGAAGCTTAGTTGTATCTTGTTAAACTTTACGCATTGAGGAAAAAATAAATAAATAAAATAAAACCCAAAACAATTATAATAAATAAAGAAAAGAATATCTCTCTTACGCGGAAAATACGAATAAATTGGAATGATAAAAAATTTAAAAATAATTTCTTGGCTATAATGGGGCAATCTTTCATTGCTGTAATTTAAATATCAATAAAGGGATCCATATTTCCCGTCCATGCACTAGCCACACTCGCCAAAATATTCATTAAGAATAGACATATGATTGGAAAAAAAAAGAAGAAGAAGAAGAAGATAAAAAAGAGAGACTCACACAATGGCTATTAATTAACTATTGCAAGAACAAACCTCAAGCTTAACCTAAACATTGGATGCATAGGTCAGTCATTATTTCGAACTCAAAACTTATTTAAAACGTAAAACCAAATTCAAGTAGTAAGACAAATTAAAGCAAAATCAGCCATCACTGGCTCATTATTGATATGATGATGCCCCCTATGCTAGTAGCGCCAACGGCGAAGAAGAGGTGTTATGAAGAACCTCATCTTTCCAGTTTTGCAATGAATGCCACCACTTTCGCCGCATGCAAAGTAGTACGGCTTCCACTGTGTTAGGACAAAGTCGAAACCCTCGCCGGCTCCGTCGGACCAATTCGCAAGCATCGTTGCCCTCTTCAGATCACATGCCATGAAGCTCCGCATACTAGAAAACAAGTACACGCTGTGAATGTGTGTTGGTGTCGTTTGGCGGATCATACTTGAAAACTGCAATGCCAATATGCAGATAAAAAAACATTATGCAAATATACCTAGAGTTGGCGAAACAAGCACTAAAAATTTAATGAAATATACCTAGAGTGTCATTGACATAAAAGGGTCCAGTTTTACGAGCCCATGCCATGTAATCATAGCCGAACTGCCAATTATTTGAATCTCCCACAATAACCCTTTTAGGACTTTCGGTCATATTATAAGTATAACCATGCTGATAAGGACCCCAACCGGTATAGTTATAGCCGGCATTATTCCACTGGTAATTCCACCCTAAAGTAGCCTTACTGGCCATGATTGTTCCGATCATTGAAGCAACCACTACAAGAATGAGCCCCGTAGACTTCATTTTGATATTCTCTTTTCTATTCCCACGGAAGCCGAGGAAATTATAAGAGAGCACAAATAAAATGAAAGACGAGATAATCTTAATGAATTTGGTTAACGGGGGCCTGGACAACAAGTGTTGTGTTGAAGGGCTTTTATAAGACTTCTTTTGATGATGTTAAGCTTTAATGTGTGTTAACAAAAGAGGGGGAAAAAAATGAATGGAAGTGCAAAATCACCTAAGATTTGAACTCATCAATTTCATTGGGTTGGTAAGTTTTACTGCTGATAATCCATTAAGGTTTATTTTCATACTTTTAATATCAAAGGCACATTCACATGTCCCTTAATACACTGTGTTGTTTTTAAGGTAATGGAGAAAATAATAACAAAAAGTAAAGTTGTGTTGGTTTAACTTGTTACCACACTGATAGACTTAACAGTAACTACTTGTGCTTAAGGATATGGTAGTTATTTGCTGATGCGAAGCCTGGCTTCATGCAATAAATTGTTTTTCTAGAGATAAAAGAAATTAAATAGACAAAGTTAAGATTTCTAAAGGTACTATATATATATATAGTTATATATTTATTTCTTAGATAAAAAGTCATTATCTGATTGTTATTTTTCCTAGCCTAAGAAAATATTTATTCAGCATGATATATTAGGTGGAATGATTGGTGGCATATAAATGTAGAGGAAAAAATATTGAATAATTAAGGAGAAGGAAAAGTAATCTTAGGAGAAGGAGAACAGTGTGTGCATGCGAGCTAAAAGCAAACCTCTAACTCATTTATATAAACTGATGGAAAATATTCAAGTTCATTATTAAATTAGTGTCAAAATTTATTTCAGCATTTTATATTTGGATGAGAGTCATTTTTAGTGATTTATATTGTATTATTATTGCACCGGCTAAGTTCTTTTTCTAGTATTCTACAAAATGTATAGATAACATATGTGATACGATGATATAGGTACAAAAAACATGATGGTGACTTATTTGAAATATACATATGATTTTATTTAATTTTAGCAAAAATATAGAGAACTTGCAGAATTCACTTGAAATATGGAGTTCTCAAGTGAATTTTGCTACAAATATATAAAAAAAAAATTAGTATGCTTATTTTGTTGAAAAAGGCTCTAAGAGAATATGATTAGGCATTAGATTAAGTTTATTGATAATTTTTTTTTCTCTTCTATCTTCCGATCAAGATATAATATTTGATTTTCTCCAGTAGCATCCTTTTTTTTTAATTTTTAACTTAAATTGTTTAATTAAACTCTCTACATGACCAATCATAGGACCTTGCTTTTTGCTGCTGTGACTGAGGGAAAGAAAAAGAGCTAATGCCTTTTTTTAAAATAATTTTCAAATATATTTTACATAAGATGATATATATTAACATTTTAATATTAAATAATTGGTGTATAAATAGTGAAATAATATAATTTAATAAGATAAGTATTTTTCATTATTTACGATGTGCGATAATATGTACATAATCACATATTATTTGTTGATACAGTATTTAAAAAAAAATACATTTTTGAAAAATCACAATTTTATTCATATAGTTTGTGAAACTATATTGCATATTAGACATTAGCAGCGTTGCAATATATATATATATAATATATGTATATAATTTATTATATATCTCTTGCACTGTATGTTACGTTAATTAACAAAAAGACACAAAAATCAAAACGAATATTTCTTTTTTTTTTAAATTATAGATATTATATATTACATTACATGTTATATTAATATATATAATGACATATTAATGTTCATTATATGTTTTTGCTTTATCGGAAGCGCCTTTTTTTTTTTTTTTTATCTTTTCTTTTTCTTCCCCTATTACCATAGCCTTGATTTCAAGAAAAAAAAATTACTATCTTCAGCTTGTTGTCTTTTTATGTTTTTGCAAATAAATATCTAATACATTTCATGAAGTGCTTCTTTTATTTTAAAGATATTTTAAAAATTTTTATCAGATATTTAATCTTAAGGAAACAGAGGAAACAACTCTTTGGTACATTATATCGCTCTCAATTCAATATCTGTGCACATTTTCTCCGAACAATTGCATAGAAATGTCGAAAACATTCTCTCCATTGAAACATGTTTCACACCTTTAGTTAGGAATATAGCTTAAGGGGCATAATTTTCCTTTTCCTATTTCATATTAGTGGCTAGGACAATTCTTATTTAAATCATTCAAACAACACGACAAATCAATACTTGAAGGCAAAGACACGTAGGATATAGAAATATTTGAATGTCGTCATTGCTTTCGAGAGCATGCAAAAGGTCTTCTGTAACCTAAAAAGTGTCGACCACAATCTGAGGTAAAGGGGGCGGACGGAGAAGAAACCACCAATAGAAACATTTTGACAAATCTACAACCCTTGAACGGAGAGGTTTAAAAGTTGACCGAGTCAAAACATAATGATTGCTGGTAGAAAATATAAAATTGCAAAATAACCATCATTTAGTATGCATTATTCAACTCGAGATGATGCTGCAAGTTGAAACAGCGGTTTCTTTTTTTTTTTTTTTTTTTTTTCATCCATGCCTTCAGATCACAACTACCTCTGGGAGAAATTTAAGATAACTACTACCAAAGGACGTTTAGATGAAATATTAATCAATCACAGGTAGAGCAACATTTACGACCTTTTAGTTAAGTCATTTAAATTCATTAAGTTTTTCCAAATAATAATAATCATCATAATAATTCATGCACTCTTCAAGTTATAAGAGAGTCGCTAAGTACTCTTGTATAATATTGCAACATATACACATAGAAGGCATAAAATTAGGGGAATTAAACTACTCGATTAAGCATGGATGTCAAGTTGCAAGACAAGGTAAATGATATTGTCATCTTTTTGTTTTCAAATGTACAATTTTGTAAATTTATAATTATGTTATAGGATCTAAAGTAGAATTGAGTCAAAATCTTTTTGAGTTTGTGGAATAACGTAAATAAATATCATCATATAAAAGGGTAGATAACTAATTTGTTGTTTTTAAATAAAAGCAACTCTGTCCTAGCACAAAAATTCAAACTACTTAAGTATGGAAAATCCAAGGGAAGTAACTGCCTTTTATTCTTTTCCCCATTATGTTATGTAGTTCTCTCCCCTTCCTCCCAAACATTACTTGCATATATTTGAAGTCTCTCAGACGTAATTCGGTGATAAGTAGCGTTTCTTCTCATTTCCTTACCATTTTCGATAAGATGAACATATAGATAATGAAATCTTAATGTTTCAATGAGTGATAGGGACATTTTCTAGTGAGAACAAAGGATTCTTGCAAAGGTTGCTTGAGAAATCATACAGAGCAAGAATATTTAAGATATTATGGAAGAAAGAAATATTGAAAAGTTACAATAAGATAAGATGATTTGGTGTAATTTTGATATCTTTGAGTGTTAGTTATGTTAGAAATATGTAAATACATGTTTAACATGATGTTGGAGCGATCAATGTCAACCTAGAAAGGTTGAAAAATGGTTATGTGCTAAGAATAAGGGAAAAAAAAAAAAAAAGATAACGTCATGAATATGACTATTTAAGGTCAATATGACCAATGCACAAGCCCCACCCAAGCATAGGTTGTGCTTAATGAAAATTCTCAAAGACAATAGTTTGTGCCAGCAAGACCAATGCACTAGTTCGTGTATAGGTTATGCAGACTTTCCGTGATCGACACTATCATTTTCACGATCTAATGTATGTTGTGCTCAAAACACCACCCAATGTGAGCCGATGTATGAGTTGTATACAATACAACTTTCTTCAAACTTGAAATTCTCCTTCCTAAAACTCATGAAACACATTCAAATCCTTTATTTAAGGTTCACTTACCATTTAAAACCTTAAAATAAGATCAAACCAAATTAAATAGCAATTTCTTTAAAAAACCAAAAGATAACCATAAGTTAGTTTATGTAAGAGTTTAATAGATCATTACGGAATAATCATACTTAGGGAATGAAAGGTAATTCTAAAACTCTTTTTAATTACTTTTTTATTGGGTTATAGGAATTGATAGCTTTAGTTATGTTTCGAGACAACATTCTAGGTACGTGTATACCTTGTTTGCTACCTATATTTACTCAAGATTGAATCATAAATTAACTAAATGATTGTTTAATAATAAGAATCTATGCGTTGCTTATGTATAGCTACTGGTAATAGAGAAAGAGTATCTATACTATTATCACTACAACCTAATAATTTCGATGTGATATTATCCCGAGTGAAGTTACCCCTAGAAAAGATCTAAGTAAATCTAGGTATTTTAGTGTTATAGTTATTGGAGAGTATTTAATATTCAATATATAGATGCATGTATATATGTGTGGCATTTTTTTAGAATATTTTAGGATTAGTCTATAAATTGTACACATTAAGGCTAGATATTCAGTTTTGGCTGTTTTATAATAAATCTGGTCCATTTTTCCAAAAATTCTCACTCTTATTAACTTTTCAAATTTTGATATCTATTTACCTAGCATTCCCTTGAATCGATAGATAGGTAGAAGATTATTATTTGGCTATCATGTGGGATTTAATAAATTTCAATATTTATCTTGTTCAATTGCTATGGCATGCTACATCAATTAGCAATTAAGACATAAAATTGTTAGTTAAGGATCTAGTTATGTATGGTTCCATAAGGAGATTAAGTACCAAGTCTTGTGACTTATGTGGTAATGAATTCAGATCTAATAATTAAAGGGTAAGTTATACTAAAAGGTATCAACATTTAGGGATAATTATATTTAATGTATCAATGTTTCGAGTGATTGAAAAAAGGAATATCAACGTTTGGTAAGGCAATCATATGAAGTATCAACGTTTTGTAAAGTTCATTTAAGATATCAATGTTAGGATTAGTTTTTAATTAAGTTGCCTTACTTTTCATTAATAGTCTAATATTAATACCTTAGTTGACTCACTTTGTAAAATGTTAATAGCTATTTTCAACCACTTGAAATTTTGATACTTTAAATGAATTTATCTCCAAACATTGATTTCTTTTTTCAACTACTTGAAATGTTAATATCTTAAATGAAAAATGTTAATACATATTTCTATGTAATTTACCCAATAATTAAGTGTAATTCCCAAAATCAACTATACTATATTTTTTATATGTCATATTTGTATGATGTGTACATAACTATATCAACAACATATAACATTGAAACGTAACATGATTATTTATTAATATATGGTGTATCATATAACTTTTTTATATAACATTCATATAATATAGATTAGTAATACATCATTAATGTAAGGATTACATGACTTGAGTTACTTCTTTTAAAAAATTGATGACAAGAGTTTTAGTATAAATACTATTGGAGGGATACATTTCAACACCGTCTAAGAAAATTAATTAAATAAAATTTAAATAAATAAAATAAATTTAAAAAAGGGAAAAATGTAAAAAGGAAAACTTTAAAATTAATTTTCTTATCCTAACATGTGTCCTCTTAAAATTATTAAATAATATTAATACTCTCAATAAAAGTCGAATCACTTATTTATATAAAAAAAAAACTAACACAAATCATATACCTATAAATAGACCAAAATACAAGTAAGGCTTTTGTAATTAACTATTATATCACGTTTCCTATATGTGAATGGAACTAGAATAGAGTCATGATTCCGAGTTTGATTCCATTCTCTACGTTTATATGCAATTTTAGAAGCTTGAATTGCGAATTCTTAGAATCAATGATTCTAACTTTGAAGGAGAATTCAATCGCAATTTTATTCCAATTTCATTATTTATGTATTATCCTTTTATCCTATCACATATTTATAATTCAAGTTTATTACTAGAACATTTCTAACAAATGCATTTTATATAATGAATTTGTCATTCTGAAATTTATTTATCCAATCCATTATATTTTAAACAATTATCATGTATCATAAAAGATATTAAGGTAATAGTGACAAGATAATGTACTATTGTAAACATTTATTAGTACATTTACGTATATTTTTAAGTATAACCAATAATATTACATTATATGTAGTATCTTGTGTAGTTATAATTAAGTTATGGTTATATAGCTAAATTATTAATATCTATCATACGTCACATATTGTATTGTTAAAGCAATATTTATAAAATTATATATTTAAACAATTACTGTCATGTTAATATAATTTTCAATTATTCAGCATAAGAGATATTTTTTTCGTTATATTGTTAATGGGTCTCGAGAATTTCCAGAAAAAAGGTCACATAAAAATGATAATAGAATTCTTTTCTTCAAGAAAATGACATTTACGTAGTCGCTTCTACAGTTCTACATACTTGAAGTACCTTTTCCTCTTTATTTCTTCTCTCTCTCTCTCTCTCTCTCTATATATATAATATAGTCAAACCTTTGCCACCGATTTTTGCACTATTTTTGAAATCGACAGAAATAATTCACTGTTTTTCACAATGTGGAACCACTAGTTAGTGATATAGCATAAGGGCATGATTCTCATTTCATTTTCATACAGGGAGCTAGGACTAAACTTTTTATTATTATTATTATTATTTTATTTATATTATTATTACATTTTTTTTTCTAGTGAGGGCCAAACTTGTTTACTTAATCAAAACCTTATAATAAATCATGGGTAAAAAGGCATTCAAAATGCTTCAATTTTGTATTTTGGACAAAATGATATTTAAACTTTCATTATTCATGTTTTTTGTGTCTCTAGAGACATTAAAATAGTCAAAAAAGTAGAAATAAAAATACTAAAAATATGAAAAACAAATGTTTATATACTATTTTACCTAAAATACAAAGCTGGGGCATTTGAATGCCTTTTTTTCCTAAATCACGCATATAATATGTGCTCTTATTCTAAAAGTGATAACCACGACCTAAAGTCAAGGGGCGGTAAGAGAAAAAACCACCAATTGACATATGTTGACAATACTACAACGTTTGATCGAATAGGTTTGAAGATGGTTGTGTCACAACATGATGGTTGATGGTCGAGAAAAGTTCAAAATTGAGAAGTAACAGTTATCTAATTTATATTTCAGTCTACCTCGTTGATGCTGCAAATAGAACCTACGTGTTTCAGTTTTGATTACCTTCACATGATGTTTAGATGACATATTAGAGCATCCACATTGAAGGTCCTTGGTACAAGTACTTAAGCCAAGGATCTCATTTTTTAAGGTCTTTACGGATATAGAGTTGGGTCATCTATGAAGAACCTTAAAAAGTGAGTTCCTTCGAAATATTTTATTAATATTTTGTAAAAGTAATGTATTATGTAAAACTGAATGAGACCCATAAAAATATAAAAAGAAGTGAAAGAACTTATGTGAAAGACTTTACGGATAAAGTAGTAAGATTTTTTGGAGGAAAAGTTTCTTTAAATATTGATGTGGTACTTTAAGGACCTGTGAAAAGACTTGATGAATATGTATGCTCTTAGTCAATCTTATACATCTAATATTAATTTTAGTTTATATATATATACACAAATTTTTATTACCCATCTATTTATAATTTTTTAGTTTGGGGTAGTTCTACTTGTATATCTATTGGTCAATATTCAAAAAATAAAAAGAAATAGAAAAACTAAACAAACAAAGATAAAAACATAATCTGAAAAGCCTAAAACAAATGAGAAAACGAGGAAAAACATATAAATGGAAATTTTGAAAACGAAACAAAAGGGTTAGAAATTAGAAAAGTAATGAATATTAGGAGAGAACTCATTTCCTCCGGAACTACAAACACCAAATTTTTAGAGACCCTAGTTTGCTGAATCGTAATTAATATAATGAGTTTAGAGGATTCACTAAAATTATAAACTCTAAAATATGTCTTTGTTCCAACCACCCTGTATAAGCCCATACAGAGGATATGCTGGTTTGTTTGAATCTTTCTACCATACTCGCTATTTTTGTTATTGTGATCTAACAAGTTGTACTAAATAAAAATACAGGCTTAACGTAGATAAATCTACATTGGTGTGATCTATGTTCACACCGTACCTAGATTATAACTCAATTCCGTTCCATCTCTATCTATGTTATGGGACCAAAACCGTTGCCTTACCACTTGGCCACGCCCCATTTCGATTTCGATTCGATGCTAATAAACACTATATGAGGATTGGTTGTTCGTCAATTCTAGTCCAAAAATTTATAGACTAAGTTTGATTTGAGTTCTATACATTCACAAGAGATAGAAATTGATTTATTATAATTGGTTGGCAGTTTTTATGATCTCATCGCTATCTAACTGTTAAAATAAATAAAGTAATTAAAATATTAACTATTTTAATAATTCAATTACGATTGGATATTATATGAGTTGTTAGATGGTGACGGAATTGGTCTTGTCAAAATTAACTACGAGACCATAGAATTTCCCTTAATTAATATATTTAAGGACCATCATATGCCTATTATACTATTTAGTTGCATAAAATATAGAAAGACATTATTACAATAAATATAAAAATATTATTATGCTTGAATTGTATTTATAATAGAAAGATAATGATTCTATAAGCGGTATCTCCGTTATAACTTAATAGAGAGAGAGATGATTTCAAGAAAAAAAAATAACAATAAGAGATAGAAATTCAATAATCTAATAGCAATTTCCGATATTGAAATATGAATTTTTACTTATTGTTTAATTAATAGCAATTCAAGGCAAACTTTATTTAATAAAATATAACTAAATATCTTAACAGATAGGACTGCAAATTAAGACTCGCAATATGGCTCATAAACTACCTCATTTAATAGACTTATTAACAAGCTCATAAACAAACTCTTTAAAAAATTTATGAATTTCCTATTTATGATATATCATATATAAATATATGAGTAAAACAACAAAAACTCGTTTCTATTTTTTGTATATACATATATATAATTTCAATTTCAAATTCAATTAAAAGCTAAACTCGATTTAGTTTAAACTCGATTTGTAAACGAACCAAACTTAAACTCAAAATAAAGCTTATTTAGCTAAACAAATTGAGCTTACATTTAAATTTTAGACTCAATAAAAAGCTTAGTTTGAGCTCAAGCAAAATTATATTTCAACTAATTAGCCTAAATCTTTAAAAGTTCGATAGGTCTTGTTTGTAGCTCTTATAATAAATCATATGGAATGGGGAAAATTGAGTAGCTTTTCCCCTTAACATGCAATTAATGTAACCTCAAAGAAGTCAATGGAATGTTATGATTTGGTCCTATTATTATCTGAAAAGGATATCCACATCAAGATGATTTATATGAAGAACTTGGATATGTGCATGTTGTTGGAAGCATAAATGCTAAATTGGCAGACTCATCATTGGATAAAGAAATCAATATAGGATACCACACGTCTGGTAGTATCAAACCTGTCTCATGAAAGCAGAAAAAGCCAACCATGAAAGACCAAGCGCAAAATCAGAATATAAAGTAATGACATCCACAACTACCGAATGATTTTACTTTCAAAAATTTATTAAAAGAACTCAAGTTTTTAATCACAACCAATAAAACTAAAATATAACTAAACCCTTTAGCGCATAACATCTGATCCAATAATTCATAAACACACAAAGCAATTGAAGCCAATTCCGCTTTATTTGTAAAAGCACTTTTTAGCAAGGAAATTAAAGCATCCTAAGTGAGATTAGAAAACTAAGTTGCCTCTATTTATACACTTCAAAACATTTATGAAATATGTAACAAACTAGGAATATATCTGGTCCAATTCGAAGAGCACAGTTAGAATAATTCAGTTTTGTCGGTGAAGATCTGTATTTCCAAATTTACATCATATGTTATATGATGGAAATTTGCAAGATCCTGACAATTCTACAATTTTGACCAAACTACGTTTAATCATCGAATTCATACTATCCAAGATGAAAAGGGACATGAGTTTTAGCATCAAACCCTTGAATTGGTGGGTTCTCAAGCAATGTTCGTTTAAGAACTTGCTTTGTGCTGAACTCAAGCTTAGTTTGTGACACACCAATGCATTTACCAGAGCTGATGTAGAGAGAGAGAAGAGGAAAAAATAAATAAATAAATAAAAGGAAGAGGAAGAAGAAGAAGCAAAAACAGATCTTTCATAAGCCAAAATGTTTGGTAAGTTAATGGAGCCAAAATGGTTTTAAGCGTCTAACACTTTCATGAAAGGTTCCAGCTTAAAAATTGTAATGGAGTTCCAGCAATAATGGCCCAACCCTTATATCTGTACACTTCGTTTCTATCATTTGGGTAGTAATAATCCTCTTCTGTTCTTATGAATGAACCACTTGGGAAGCATAAATGCAGATAAGTAGTTCTACCTGTTATTGGAACATTTTGCGGTATGCTTTCTTCTCCTGTTCTCGCCGCTCTAAAACCTGGAAGCATTATGTTAAACAACCCATGTTATTCACTTCATATGGGAAGGCAATGGTATATTGAGTTTGTTCAAAAGTTAAACCTACCTTCTTCCTAGCAGCAGCAAGCTCCTTCCTTATTCCAGCTGAATGTGGCATGAAAGAGATATTAGAAACAAATAATGTAAAATGTATGCCAAAACCACATCTTGCCACGGATCCAACAATATTTAAAGGCAGAAGTATCAAATTGGTCCTAGATCTTTGACATACGACCAAGATTTAAACCAAGCAGAATTTTCAATGAGCACTAAATCTTTTAAAAGCTTCCTATTATGTTAGTTTAAATGTGGCTTTATATGAGCTTACACAGCATGCTGTATGTGCAAAATGGACTAGTTGCAACCTTTACAGCAGTTTAGGTCTCATATCTGGAAACTCCTCTTTTTTCCTTAAAAACTGCAGTTCCCTTTTTATCAAGGCTTCCATTTAGGCACCCTCGGGACACACAACAAGGGCATCCTTAACAAAATGAAATTCTTCATGGGTTCCAACGTTATTATGCCTTTACACAAAGCAAATACATGAAAAAGTAAATAAAAAAAAAAGTTTCTTTATTCACATTTTTAGAGGATAAAAGTTAACATTTTGCTCCTGTATATCACAACATAAAGACTCCTTTTAAAGAAATTTCATAAACCTAAAATAAAACTGAATCAAATGATTAAAAAAAAAAAAACAGATAAAGTATTGTGTTCCAAAGATAAGGAGATAGATTAGATCAACCAGTATAAGATCAGCTTAGAAGCCTCATGCTCAATGCATAAGCATACAAGTTCATTTTTGTCAATTGGAATAAGTATACTCTATCTACCATATCAAAGAGCTAAAATCCATGAAACATGAACTTAATGGAAAAGGTAATGGTCTAAAGGCCTTTCACTCACCGTCATTGGGCTCCAATTCCAATGCCTTTGTGAAGCTCTCGACTGCTCCATCAATATCATTAAGGGCCACAAATGCCTATAAGCATGAAATAATTAATTAATGGGACAAAAATTATACGATAATAGCTAAATCTGGTTCATAAATTGGAAATTGAAGTTGAATCAGAAAAATATAATAAAACAGAGCACTAAGCAGGCTTGCAGTCAACAAATGCTGAGAGCCAGAGACCGCACAGCTGATGGAAGAATGCTAGCACCAGCTAAATACAAACTTGATCACTTAATTTATGCTATTTTCATCACCAAAAACAAAAAAAAATAAAATAAAAGGAGAAGCTCAAATCATATAGCCTTAATTCAACTGTGGGAAAGTAATTCCCCACTTATGAAATGAATCTGCAACAATTTAAAAACTATCAGATCTACCAAGACAAGCTTGCTCAAGGTCAGTTTTTCCTCTCTAGGAGGACACCAACCTGGCCTTGCCGAAACAGTGCTTTTGCGTTGTTTTCTCCATCACGAATAGCAAATTCTGAATCCAACAATGCACCTTTGTAGTCACCTTGTTTTAATTTGCAAGCCTACAGCAGACACAAGTAACCATTAAAGCAGCCAAAATGAAATAAAATCACCGTTTTAAAACTTAAGCTGGTTTCTTTCTTTTCTTTTCTTTTTTTTTTTTTTAATTCCAGTATCGATGACATGTTACAATGTCATAGAAGAAGTTGCCTCACAATAGTAAAGACAGAGTACTGAATATGAAAAGACATAAGAATACCAAATTTCTCACAATAACATCCATGGATGCTACCACAAGATGCCACTTGCATGTTTTTCAAACGCATCATTTGGAAAATAAAGCATTAACCTTCTGCAGGTTTCTCTTTGAATAAGACTTCAGCAATCGTTCGTTGATAACAAAACAAATATGCTAAAGACCTCACATCGTATCATGCATTAATCGTTTCCATTCATTAAAACGAAACTATTCCTAGAATAACTGCACTTTTCTTACTACATAATTGTGCAACATCTCTGATCAAGCCAATAAGGATTAAAAATTAAGAGCATTACTTACTGCACTGTTCGTGAATATCTGTGACTTTGTTTTTCGCAAAGCTGTACTTTTCTCTGCTAAGATGCCAAGAAAGTAAGTGAATCAGATAATTACTCAACAGTCAAGAAGCAGTGGTGAAAATTTATATATTATAGCATTAAAAAAATGGTATTTACCTTCATCAATTCCTTCTTTTTCCCACAAACATCAAGATAGCGTAGAGCTTTGCGATACTTCTTCAGAGCCTTTTTATAATCTTGCTTCTACACATAAAAACTTGGTGAAATGTGATTGCAGAAAACAGGAAAGGAAGTTGTTATGATTGAGTAAGACATGCTTATTCAATGAAGTGGGTTGAAGAGACAAAAATGTGAAGAAACATGGAGGTAGCATTTAGTATCCATTAACTTATGGGACTGGCCTGAATGACAATTCATGTCCTATGTTGGTTTGCATAGTGGGCTTGGTTTTGGACAAAAAGGCTCCAAAAAGTAAGGGAGAAAACCTAAAAAATTTGTAACATATAGAAATGCCAATTAGCTCCACATCATACCACAATCTCCACTAAATCCAAGTTGGTGCTGGAAGAAGTTCAACTGTTGAAATTTGCTTCTGAACTTACTACACATGATTAACCATGCACCACACCTTTAAACGTGTTAAATTATTTTAACACTGGTACTTCACTTCCTAAAGAAAGAAATCTCAAGTACTATGTGACAGATGACTACTTATATTGGACAAGTTCATCTAGCATTGACAAAAATGGTAATTTTAATGGAATGGAAAATGTAAATAAACGGACCCACTGGCATCAATTACCTTGAAATTTTCATTTCCAAAACCCTTACTCGAGTCTACAGCATGCATCCACCACGAAAGGTCACCAGGGTTCTCGTCAAGGTCTGCAGGCCAATCTGGATAAGTATCACCATCCTTGAAAAAGTTACATATACCGGCATCTGCTCCCTCTGGAATTTCCCCACAATCAGCAATCACAACATCAAGTGTTGGAAGTTGCCACTATCAGTTGTGACATGCTCAATAGAGCGAACCATTCCCATTCCTTTGATTACCTTCCCAAAGACAACATGCTTTCCATCTAAATGGGAAGTCCGAGTGGTTGTGATAAAGAATTGGGAGCCATTTGTGTTTTCACCAGCATTAGCCATTGACAACATTCCTTTCCTTTCATGTTTTAGCTCAAAATTTTCATCCTCAAATTTCAGGCCATAAATGGATTCTCCCCCAGTACCATCTCCTGCAGAAATATCTCCCCCTTGTATCATGAAGCCTTTAATGACACGATGAAATCGTACCCCTACACAATATTATTATAGGAACAAACTGTTATAAATCCTACTTTCAACTACTTGAATGAACCTTTCCTTCTTAGATATAGAAAAGAAATGGACAATCCTCCATAACTAGCAAAAAAAATTATCGACAGCAAATAATGTTAGAGACATCCATAATTATGAAAATCACAAGCATTGAATGACAATGATGCAAAAGCACCCTATAGTCAAGTAAATAGTACAGATAACTAAAAATTTTTAATCACCTTACTAGATGTAGTATGACTGGCAGATGAACAAGCTTCATGCCAAATATACTAGGCTTATTGACAAAATACAAATGCAAGTTACAAAATTATCTCAGTCATCATCTTAGAACCATCCTTTTCACGATATGGACAACAAGGTTGCCTAAGCACCACAGCCATCCCCCAATAACCCCACCTCCAGGGAAACCGCTTCACCGGTGGAAGCAGGCTTTTTCTTTTTTTTCCAAGTAATATTGAAGGTGCATCATTGCTTGCTATGTACCATCCAGAAAGCAGACAACAAATTATGGTGATTACAAAACAATGAAGCACGATATGTATACCAACCAACCCATTCTATCATATGTATTGTTAACTTATCATTTGAGAAGAATCTGTGTCACCTAGAACAAATCGTATCACATAGAAGTCTAAATTCTATATACAAATGATGGGCAGGCACTGCATTCTTAGCTGAAGATACACACGAACCCACATGTATATCCAAAATAAAAACATTTAAAGAAATATAAAGACCATTCCAATGAATTATCAATAAAATCCAAGCGTTAATACGGTAGTACCCCATGAATTGTATCTTCCCCAAGATTGAATATCCGGGTTTGCCACTAGTAACAGAGGAAACACAACATCGACAGTTCCAAGACAAGGAAGGCATCCTAAGACGACCATGTAAATTTACACATCCAATCCATGATATAACCAAGCTTCCAACCTTACATACCAATGAACTACTACAAGTATCGATCTTGACCATAATAAAAGCTATCTTATACACAACCAAACTATTTAAAATTAATAGAAGGAAAAAAAAAGAACAACAAAAGATTGAAAAAAACTATGAAGCAAGGTACGCCCTTATAATGAAGAGGCACACCAGTATTGGGACCAATGCCTTTTTCACCAGTACACAAAGCTCGAAAATTTTCGGCTGTTTTTGGTACAACATCATTGAAAAGCTCCACTACTATTCTCCCTTCAAGCTCTCCTCCAATGCTAATGTCTAAAAAACATCTGGGTCTTCCCATTTTTCTCTCTCTCTCAAAGAAACGCTTATTACTCAAAACTCTCTGGGTTGCTTTTTTATTCTCCTTGTTATATCAGAAAACGGAAATGGCCACGGAGCAAGAGAGACAAGACAAAACACAAGTGGAGTAGTATTTTGGGTATATATAATAGTGACAATGATGTTGGAGAAGTGGACTGAAATAGAAAAGAAGAGGTGTGGATATAGGCTCTAGTGCTGTGTTGTGTTTCTCAATTTTGTTCTTGTTTGAGTGTACTATTGGTTTTTCAGGTTTTGTTTTTAAAAAACTCTAGCAATGCCAAAAGTCCAACACCACTTTTATTTTTAAGTTAGTGTCTAGAACATTCTGCTCTGATCTGGATCGGACCTTTTGTACTGTATAGGGGTAAGCCATTTCAATCTCCAATTGCCATTGGTTGACTAATACCAACCTTTTGGGGAATTAAAAGAAAATGGGTCCTCCAATCCATTTCAAGGTGTCACATCTTAAAATATTCAATAACCTTATTAATATCTCTATATAAATTATATAAGCCGTTTGTGTTGTTTAAAATTAAATATATGACATATCAGTTTGTTTTTATCTTAATATAAGAATAATATTGGTACTTAAATTTTAATAAAATATGTAATTTAACATTTAAATTTTAAAAATGATCAATTCAATACTTAAATTTTAAAATTAATCAATTTAGTTATTAAAAGAACTCAATATGGTTACTATTGACATGCACGAAAATCATTTTTTGATACTAAATTGATCAATTTTAAAATTTAAGTACTAAATTTATCAATTTCAAAATTCAAACATTATTCATAACATCAATGCTTTAAATTATATGATATATACATGTAATTTGTTCCTATTTCAAAACTAAGTTTGATTGAACTATTTTGTTTTACATAAACTATTTTTTCATCATTGTAATACTCAGAACAAATATATATAAATAGTCAACCTCACAAAACTGGCAAAAGTAAATTAGCATGATAACAATCTATTAAACAATATAATTTCAAAAATATTAATTTGTATGAGAAATTATATATGGATAAAATTTTTAATTTTCTTTATAGCAATCAATTTCAATACGACTTATATTGTCAACTTTTGGCCATTTCCAAATTGCCCAAAATCACATCACGTACGACACTCACCCATAAATCCGCAGCAGCATTGAAATGGGACTTTTGCTTTTTTGTCTTCTTTTGGACCTCCGTTTTGCCAATGATCCTTATGTAATTACTCTTAACTTATTAGTGAGCATGGTTTACTGGAGCAAAATATAATAAACATATTTTTGGCTGCTACTTATCCATAAATCCACAATGGCATTTTTGATTGCTACCAATCTTAAGAATATCTGTGATCACTAATGCTCTTTATTCAATGGCTTCCTTATCGGAAAATCTACCTCTAATCAGTAGATTAGTTGCATCATCTGTCATAATAAAAAGAGATAATGTGACAAATGTTATCTAAACTTTGATAAAATATTCAATTAGATATTAAACTTTCAAATTTATTACTTGAACTTTGAAAATGATTAATTTAGTACCTAAAAAACTTGATAGAGGTAATTTTGATATGCACAAATTTTTTTTTCAAGTTTTAAATTGATAAATTTTAAATTCAAAATACTTAATTATATATTTTGTTAAAATTCAAATAGCTAACATTAACCATAATAAAAATTATACCAAGCTATTGTAGCATTTACTATCTCTACTAGCATAGACACCTTGTAATAAGTATGTTGTGAAGTATTTGAAACCAATTCTTTCATGTCTCGAACATATGTTTGATAACATATCTAAATGATAAATGCATAAAATATAATATAGTTTTATGAAATATGAAGAAAACAACAATATTTTACATAAGTGATATTACAAATATAGAGATAATGACAAAAATGGTACCTAAACTTTCAAAAAAGGATAATCATATACTTAATGTTTGGTTTTGAATAATTTGGTACTTGAATAAAGTTTTTGTTAACTTTTTTCATATCTGAAGTTTGGTTTTGACAATTTTGATACATGAATAAACTTTCGTAGACTTTTTTTTATATATCATTGAACTTATTTCAGGTATGAAAAAAGTCAACAAAAACTTTGTTTTTGGGTACATAAATTATCAAAACCAAACTTCAAATATAAAAAAAAAAAAAGTCAACAAAAATTTATTCGAGTACAAAATTGTTCAAAATTAAACTTCAAGTACTTAATTTTTTTTTCTTTTGCAAAATTTTATGGACCATTTTTGTCATTAGCCCTATAAATATACAACTAACTAATCACTTAGTAAGACTACGAAGCTCTATTAACTTAAAATAGGATAATATCTCAAGTTATAATATATTTGCATTAGAATTTCACAAAACCTAAGGATTTTGGGTTCTTTTAATCTCTTTTGAGAACTATATCATTGCATTAAAAACTTGGTTAAATTTTTGAAATATAATTTCTAATGAATACTAAAAAAAAACATTTATTTGACCATTCTAGTTGATGTTCTGTGCCCTACAAGAATTAAAAATATCCCTACTTTTCCTCAAGTGAGACACCTCTATTTCAATAGAGACCATATCATATCAACATATCACATAAGTTTTGAAATAAGGATGGATTATTCTAAACAAAGTTTGTCATTCAATTGGATTTGCATAGTTAGGGAATTCATTGATTTAATTTAGCCCTATTCATAGTAAGGAATTTTTTCATACAAGTTATCATTTGAGATGAATTATATTATAGATACTATAACCATATCTTCCAATGGCAACAAAAAAAAAAAAAAAAAAGAAGAAGAAACATATCTTCCACAAAATTACCATTGCTAATCAAAAAAAAAAAAATTACAAAACTAATACTAATGACATTAATATGGTTTATAATAATAATGACGTCTCAAAGATCTTAAGAAACAAATACAAACATAAGTATTTACTCAAAGTGGCAACATAACAAAGATTTTGAACCTAATTTTTTTCTCTCTCTCATACTTGGTACTCATATAAGAAAAAGAAGTAGCACAACTTATAAAAACTAACGCAAGATTTAAGCATGAGATACAGTAGTAATGCTCATACGTCTTACATTACCTTTTCAATACTCAAGGGATCCATGTCATTATTGAAAACATAGAACAAATGGAATTTTTAAAGTCGCGGTTAGATTTCCAAGATCATCTATTAAAGGGTTTATATCATGAAATATGGTATCTAAATTTTGAAATTGATTAATTTATTACCTAAAAAATCTTTTTATACATGCTAATAGTATATTTATTAAATCGACTACCACTATCATCTTATATGATGTTCTTAGCCAATATGACAAAAGTACAATTGACATACATGAAAACTATTTTTAAATACTAAATTGATCAATTGCAAATTTCATGTACCTAATTGCATATTTTTTCCAAATTCAAGTACCTTTGTAACATTTACCTTTAATTAAATTTCTAAAGTATTTCCATTCCCTAAACTTATCTTTAATTAAACATATCTTTATTAGGTATTTTCTTATTAAGGATGTATCTCCTTCTTCAATCATAGGTGATAATGGACCATTATCTTCGTTACTATTATGAAATATAAAATATTTTTAGCTTTCTATTATATTAGCTTTGGGTTAATGACATAAATAGTACCTAAATTTTGGCAAAATATATCATTAAGTATTTAACTTTAAAATTGATAAATTTAGTACCTTAAATTTGAAATTGATCAATTTAGCAGATAAAAAAATTAAAAAAGATCAATTTAGTATCTAAAAAAACTTGACGAATGTATTGTTAACGTGCATAAAAAAGTTTTTTTAGGTAGTAACTTGATTAATCTCGTAATTTGGGTATTAAATTAATCAATTTCAATGTTAAGTATCTAATTACATATTTTCAAATTTCAAATATGTGTGATTGTGACACTAATCCTATTAGCCTTTTACTCTAAATAGGTAATTATTGTACCTACTGTAAAACGTAATGACTTGGACTTGAGTAAATTATTTTATGATAACAACTCGTAAGTTTTTCATTTTTTTAATGGTTTGATTTCATTAAAACTCCTCTTGTCAACGTGATATTACTGTGTGAAACGTGGAAGAAATTTTATTATGGCGCAATTTAGTCACATTAAAAATCCAATTTAGTTATGTAAGGGTACCATACATGTCTATATATGGTGAAGATGATTTTCCTTTTTTTTTTTTTAAGTGGCCAGCGAAAAGACACAAATGAAGACCCTCAGTTAAGTGTTCCCTCTTTTTTTCCCCCTTGGGTGGATTAATAATAATGTTTCTCGTTTCTTTTGGTGATACATATTTATTTGTCGTGAATTAATTTAGAGGTATATATTAGGGGCAAACAGATACATAATAGGTAGAATATGAAATACTACTTAAACTCTATCCTCTAAAGTATAAGATATTAAATTTTGTACTTCAAACCTACCTTGTAACACTTTTTATCCATCACATACCCTATGGAACCTGTTGATTTAACTTCAAAAACTCTATATATTTTTTTCTTTCTTTCTTAACTTCAAATTCATAGTATTTGATTTAGTTTCATATTGTATGTAAAATTGCATTAATTTCATATATTCACTATAAATAATAAGTGGAAAGGAATTTTAAAGGTAATTTGTTAATAACATAAGTTTAGTTTATGTGTGAAGGTTTAAACATACAACAAATGCATATGAACCTATTTATGCGATATTAAACAAAATTATAGAATCTGCAACGAATTCTAAAATGAAAATCTTTAGAGCTACATAAATGTTAACCAGTCTTAGGAGATAAAAAAAAAAAATCTTCATAATTTGGGAGTTCATATATATACATACAACCATAGTTCTTCAAAAATAAAAATAACAAGTTTTTTAAAAAGTAAAATAGTATGAATTCTTTTATAATGAAAATTTCCTAAAGGCAATTTACATGTAATAATTTTGAACAAAAAATGGTGACAAAATAAAAAAATAGAGCATTGTTATTTATTATATATTAACATTATTTTATATTATTTAATAGGCTAGAAACAAGATACCATAAATTTGTGTAAAGGTTCTAGAGTAGAAATAAAGTATGAAAACCTCATACCCCTATCCTATCTTATGACAAGTTTTGAAAAACCTATATCCATACCCTACTCTATAACTCTTAATGCTCATTCGAACCTATCTAGTTAAGTAGGATCCAAGTGGGTATCATGTATGATATTCTAGGGGGTACATGGTTTATTTCAGGGGTCGAACCGAATCGAATCGCATTTAAAAATGTTCGATTCAAACCCTTGACCGCTTTTAACTATTGGGGGTTTCCAACCGAACCACTTTTAATAGTTTAAGGTTTTGAACCAAACTGATTCAAAAGCGGTTTGGTTCAAACCGCTTTTAAAAGTATTTAGTTGTAATAAATAATATTAACAGTTATTTGAGTTCCCAAGAAAAAAAAAAGATAGTTTAAATTAAGGAGTAAGAATTAAAGTTACTTATCATTATATCATGTTGTGTATTTAATAATTTATATATATATATATATGTATGTATACTACTTCGTCCTAAAAATATTTTTCAATATGAATTTGAAGTAACATATATTTTTAATAAATCTATAACACTAACTAAAGATAATCATTCTTTTACATTAATTCCATATTTATTAATCATATTCTTCCCTTATAACATATTTAAATTTCCATTGTACCAACTAAATGATTGTGTATGTTCCAAACTCAATTATACCACTTTATTTTAATTTTATGAATATCTACTAGTTTTTGGAAGAATTTAAAATTTATAAAATAGGAAAACAAATTGAGAAAGTTTTGAGACAAGTGAAAGATCGCTTATTTAATATTATTAGATTATATATATACATTTAATAGTGTATTATGTAAAATAGATAATATGAAATATATGTTCAAAATTTATATTTATAATAATATTAATGTGTTTAAAAATGTAATTTAGATTTCATAAATTGGAATAGAATCACAATTTCTCCTAATAAATCTGCAAATTGAAATCGTACTTAATTCCCTTTCAAAAATATATCTAAACAAAAGAATGGTATTATAATTTAGAATTATGGTCCCATTTTAACTCTATTATAACATTCTATAGTCTATATATATATACGTGATATTAGAGTGAAACATCACATGCAATCTTAATATCTAATATTTAAGAGTTATAAATCAATAAAATTGCTTTTTTTTTATTTCTTTTAATGTGAAGTAGTTGTCTTGGGTTTAAATGGTTTGGTTCGGCTCGAGGGGTCGAATCCATAACTGTTTAGACTCTTCTTGACCGAACTGCAATTCGAACCAAAATATAAAAAAAAAATCGAATTTTACTGTTCGGCTCAGAGAATAATCCTATGATACGGTTATCGGCTCACCCCTAGTATATATCATATTTGATGCCCAAACGTTACTCACTTGTTTAATTAAATATGAAATATTTAAAATTTAAAACATACAACCACCAATCTTTTCAATATTATTCACATTATCCAGATTAGGTAACTAATTACAAAAACGAGTAAAGTCTAAGTAATTGATTGTATTTGGCAAATTTCATGTAGTTAATTGTAAAAGAGGATAAAGTTTAGGTACCAAATCTGCACTTTTAAGCTTCGAGTAGTTAATTGTAAAAATAAGTAAATTTTATGTACCAAATGAGACAATTACCCTTACTTTAAATTTGTGGGATTAGGCATGGTTTAATGAATTTATTATATTATGAATCTTTTATATATTATTATTTAATTATTTGAATATTTTCATTATTTTATTTTCATAGTCTATGAATACATCATTGAATTGATGGCTTATTAATTAATAAATGAAAAGCTAAAAGACTTCAATTTATCAATGATATACTAATGTCATATTTATTCCTAGGAATGAGTAATCCAATTCTATATGTGGAAACATCAATGAAATTAAATAATTAATTTCGTTCCATTATTGTATTTGGTTGTGTAATATTTAGAATGGAGTGTGTATATAGTATATATTGACTAAAACACCGCCAATTTATGGATAAAGAATCTTTATTTTATTTTATTTATGATGGTTTTGTTAGCATATCCATACAATTATTGTTTAGATGAAGTTTTTCTCATTGATTCTGCATTTAATAACTTAGCTTCCAGCTTCCTCCACCAAATTTGGTATCAAAGCTATTCCCTCTCTTTATCTTTTAGTATCACAAGGAAAAATTCTATCATGCTTTCTGATTGATAATGTTAGTTATTTAAAAACTGAAATTCATATTTAACTAACATAGGACTACTAGAATATTTAATATATCACTTATTATATTTATTTCAATAATCTAATGATTGATTCGACATGATTATAAAAGTTCCTATTATCACAAATTGTTATCCTGTTCTTCTCACTTGTCTATTACATTCTATCTTTGACCGGCAGTACAGTGATAGGTAATCTCTTTTCCTTTCATTTCATAAGAAGTTTATTTCCATATTTGGTGAAATTAATGTCATATTAACCACAGATCTCCCAACTTGAATACCTTGACTGTGGCATTGATGTTGATAAATTCTTAAATTTCCCATGAACTAGAGTATACATACATACATATATATGTATATATAAACAGAGCTTGACGTAATATCCAAGGAAATTACATAAAACACGATTCCTCTTAAATTGATCGGAAACATGAAAATATTTAAAATAGTGCGTTTGAGAAAATAGAATATGTTGCTTGTAAATTTTTTATTTAGTTGTTAATCAGGCTGTTAATAAGATTGTGCCAATTTTGGTAGCTTATACCATCAAGTTTGATCTTTGTTGTTATATCATCACATCATAATAGGCTCTTAAAAGGCCTTACACTAACACGTGATGATGAGATTACACCAACAATAGGGTTTTAAAGAAATTACACCGTTAAAAAAAAGGAAAGGCATCACACTTGTTCTCATAAAATAATTTTTATTATTCAATATCAACTCATCATGTCTAAATTGATTATAAACTTTGCCGATTTATAGGCTAAAATGACTTGTTATCAAAATATAAGATACTGATCTAATCAAATCTTAAAATAAGAAACCAAATTGAATCAAATAAAAGATCTCAAGTATAATTGTATATAAAATAAATAACAAAAAAGTAAAATAAAATCTAAGTAACAAGAATGATTATCCTATATTCAAATGCGTTTGTTGCACAAGTAATCATTATTATACTTATATATCTGTTGTCTCTCATAACTCAAATTTCAGAGGCGTTATTTATTTGATTTCGGGATATGATGATCAAGAGTGAAGGAAGATAGGGTTATGGGATGAGAAAGTCATAGTGAATCCATAGATGAGATCACCATTTATAGAAAATATAAACCATGTATATTAATGTAAAGTATATTTCAAGTTGTAATGTAAGCTGTAAATATAAAGTGCACTATGATCTATGAAACTATGAACGAAAGGTATGGTTTGAATGTGTTGGCTATGATATCCTATGTGGATGAAAAGAAGTTTTAATAATATTAATATATTGTGAAGTTTAGCTAAATGCTTATTAGTTCCATGTAATCCTTGATTTGTGGAGTTAAACGCTCAGTTCCAATATTCATTGTCATAAACTTGGGAATGGTATGAATCATAATAATTAGTTGTATAATCCCTGAAAATTTGCACACTAGTACATAGCAATAGAATGGAAAATGTAGAATAGATATTGAACTTACAGTTTATAAAATTCCTAGAATGAACTTAGAAATAAAAACAAACTCATCTATAGTTAAAAACATGAAAAGAAAGTTCTTTAACTTTAATAGATACAAAAGACAAAATTTCATATATTAAGCAAATAACTCAATGTATAATTAAAAGCAGCTCTACATGTCATAAACAGTAAAAGACAATCTCTTTATAGATCGAATTGACTATAAAATGATAACTAATAGATGAACCGCTAGTGTTATAAATACGTGATAAGAATGAAAATAAATCCATAACTAATAATCTAGACTTTAAAAAAAATATTTAGATTGCACCATTGGTCTAGTTAGAAATTTTTAAGTCATAGGTACTAAAACCTCAATTTAACCTATTGGGCTTAGAAATTTTCAATCACGTAAGATAAAACTAAAAAATTATTTAATCGTGTAAACTTTAAATTCAAGATTTGAAATTATAAATAATATAGAGTTTTTGTAGAAGTTTTAGATAAACTTTTAGAAATAAAACTCTCATATAACTGATATACAAATACGAATATAACTTTACATTTGTTGAGTTAACATAATTAATTAATCAAACGAGTATTAAACTACCCAAAACAAAGCAAATTACAGTAGAAAACAAGGGTTGGAGACTTTGGCTGCTATTGCTTGAGGAATTCATGTGACAACATCTCCAAGATTTAACAACATACACTTGAAAAGTCAACATGAAAAAGACTTGAAAATCAATGAACAATCTCCAAGTAAGCTCCTTATTAAATTTAGCTTTGAAGCTCCAAATGCAAGCTAGAGTGTGAAGAATTTCTCACCAGAATTTCCATGGAATAGTAGCAAATAAGGCACACAGCTGTAGCAAGAGGAACAAACAACTAACACAAATTACAGCACTCAAGAAAAATTCGTAGCCTTAAATCTTTATCGAATTTAGCTCATATAGAATAGGAATTTTAACTCACAAAGTTGAAAATCTTAACACAATAACCACTAATGAAACTCCACTAAATGTACACATAGATAGTCAATTATTGATTTAGGGAAATTTGCAAAATAACTCACACAGCCGACTTTGTTGTTGTCATAAATTTGGATGCAAACAACCACGTCAAACCTTCAAAATTCACATCCCCAAAGCAGTCAAAATGTATCACATTATAATCCTTGTTTAATGCATTTAAATAGGTAGTAATTAGCAATAAGACAAACACATTTAATCCTCAGCAGGTGATCCGAAAACCAAACCGTAAACCCAATGCAAATAGCCCCACTTCTTCTACAAAAACTCTACCGATATAGGCCAAAGGGAAACATGAAAAACAGAGCAACACAGCCTCTGTTTTTATTACTTTGATCCATGATATAAGCCTTACACCTTAATAACATAAAAGCACTATAATTAAATCCTCTTTCACCCTACAAACAACAACAATAAACCAAAGTGAAATAGCTTTTGATTTTCCTTAACTTCACCAAAGTTCTAGGGATCAAGAACTAAAGGTAAGGATGAAGTTTGTTTAGCTAATTTATTTTTAAACTTCCAACTACTTATTCTATTATCTCCTAACATAGGTTTCGGTTCATAACAAGAAGGAGAAGCTATCTATATTTAATCATCCAACCAAGGTAAAATCATACCAACTTGAAGTTATATTGTGTTCAAGTATAGAAACTAGGAAGTTGATGATTAAATAGTTTTGGAAGAACATGTATATCCGATTGAGTAGATGATTATCATGTGAAGTTAATGATTTGATTTACCATTGTGTTGATGTTGTTGGTTGCTTAGGAAGAAGACAACATCAACTTAAGAACATTAGAACTCTAAGCGTAGGAAATTTGGATCTAAAAGAAGAAGGAAAATCAAACCAAACTTGTTAGATAAATCATGGAGGATGTTGAACCATTTAAATAAACTGTATTGATACATAAATCTTAAGCCAAAACTGACCCCACTAATTGAAAGTAAATTAATAATCCTATGAAATCAACTACTCATTTATTAAAAACATATTAGATATCACAAAAACCAAGTTTTACTCTTAGCTATCAGATTTTCACGAAATTGCAGAACTAATCCTATGTTTTCACTATCTTAGGGACCTTGTTGAGTGAAAACAACATTACCAATGGATTGTACTCAAAAAATCCTATGAAAAAGACTATTTTTTATAAAAAAATGAACTAGAAATGAGTTAGATATCACAAGGACAAATTTTAGTTAAGATTGTCATGTTTTCACCCAAAAATTGCATATATGTTTTATAAATTTAAAATCTTACAAGTTTTTTTTTTTCTTAAAAACAACACTACTACTAGAAAGTACTCAAAGAGTACTATTAGATTTACTATTATACATTGAAATTGGATAAAAAACAAGCGAGATACCGCAAAAACAAAAACTCATTTAAAGTTGTTTAACATTCACACACACACACACACACACACACACACACACATAATGAGCACTCAAGCCAGCACTCCATGGGCGCTCGGTGCTCGCTTCTTGGGCACTCCATAGCTACCCCACAGTCGCTCCCGCTTTCAAAAGCACTCCATGGGCGCCCCAGTCCTAGCCCTGAGCACTCAATTTTGCACTCTTAATTTTTCTTAACATATTTGATCATATATACACCTATTATATATATGCATATAGATATATATGTCCTTATGAACAAGTATATGTGTAAAACTAAATTTATTTTATTTCTTTATTCTATTTTATCTATTCTTCATAACACCATACATGTTAAGATCTTAAAAATAAAATTTAAGTAGGATAAACATTTGAAAATAAATAATAATAATAATTATATTATTATTATTATTATTATATATTATTAAAAGATAGAATATAACCTTATAAATAATAGAAATTTTAATTTACAAAAGACAAATAAGGTTGACAAACGAAAAAATAATAAATAAAATTCTACTACCAAAGGCTCTAGGATTTAATTAAAAGATGAGGAAAACACTGTGGATAAAAATATAGATATCAATTAAAATCAAGACAAGCAAAACAAAAATAAATATTAAATAATAAATATCTATTAATATATGATCATTACCTTAAAAGATCAATATAGGTAATAAAAATTAAATTAAATATCAATATAGGATACTTAGGCACTCATAAGAGTTCAGTTATATAATTTATGTTTTATTGATGAATATCTATATGCATCTCAATAGGTGAACTTGATACTGTTGAGGACTTTCCAGTCGATTACTACAATTAGGCAAAATGATCAGGTGAATAACTTACACTTATTACATTGTTTGTGCGTGTAGCTTAGTTGGATTTGTAATAGAAAGATAATAACAAGATTTGATGTATGGGTTTACAGGAATTGTATATTATATGAATTGTTGGTTGCTAAGCTACACTAATAATAGTGGTAATAGAATTCTTTGTGAACTTGTTGCTTGTATAGCATGTTAATTGTCTATATTGTTTGATCTCTTCAAACCTGACTAAAACTTTGATACCATAAAGGAAATAAACATGCATTGCACAAATTGCATATACTGCATAACAAAAGCATGGTAGACTACTATGTATTAGTATTTCAGTTCTCTGGTAATGCTTGGTTTTTCTAGGCAAGAGGCTATTAGTTCTACCCAAAAATTTTGTTGCGTTGGTTTCATGGGAACTAACTGGTAAATAAAGGACAACGCTCATAATATCACTTTGAAATGACTAACGCTTACTAGAGTTTCTAAGGCTTAAAATAGGAAATGAGTGTTAAGACATGTTTAATATAATGAGATAATTAAAGTAAGACTTGTTATTTTCTTGTATGCTTAGTCTCTCCTGGTTGGTGGACCATAGACAAGGATTTCCTTCAACACCGATGAGAGGGACTAAATCTCCATCCTGTTTGGATTTCGAGTTATCCAAGCTTGTATTTGTTCATATGTTTGATTGATGCATTATATATGATCGATAACAACTTACTTGATATGTGATGAGTTTTAGTTATTCACTGAGCCCATGGTTTCGCTCATACTCTTACAGTCTCATAGGTTAACTATCCAACCTTGGTACCCTTCACGAAGCTTAGCATCGATAAGGTTCTAAGCTTGAGAATTTCAAGTTAAGAAGGACGTATTGTAGTGATGTGTTTTAGATGATGATAGAACATCATTTTCTACTTATAGAACATCACTAAACTATGGTCTGTAATAATATTATTCAGACGTAATGTAGTACGATTTATTAAGGTGAGTATTTTTATGTATTCGTATATTCTTATCATGTAACAAAAAGATCCTGTTTTGTTAAAATGCCATTTACCAAGATAAAACTAGTAATAATATACATACGTGATTCTCTCTGATGTTTTTTGCCAGTCTTCTAAAATACAAGTTTTAGACATCAGATAATGTCATAATGTTATGTTACAACTAAGGTACCCTTAGGGTGTAACAAGTTGAGTACTCAGTATACAAATGCTTGAAATGTAGTTAAAAACTTTATTGTGAATATGTTCTTTTATTTAATATTCTATTTATGCTTCATTCATAAATGACATTCATAACATTTTAAATATACAAAAACATGATCTTTGTTCCAGTAATTTTATAAATAAGTGACTTGAGTTTTTATTTTTAATAAAAACATGACCCATGTTTGTATTTTTACAAATAAGTTACTTGAATTCTATTTTTAATAATATATTACATGTCCTTTGAAACTTTCACACACAAGTGATCTAAATTTTGATTTTTGATAAATATATGACCTGTATTTTTTTATATTACTTATATTGATAATAGATTAAAGACATGGGTAATGTATTTGTTAAAAATCAAAACTTAGGTCACTTGTTTGTAAAGTACCAAAACAGAGGTCATATACTTGTTAAAAATAAAATTCAGGTCACTTTCTAAAAATACTAAAATACAAGTCATATATTTATTAAAAATAAAACTTAAGTTATTTATTTGTAAAAATATCAAAACACAAGCCATATTTTTTATGATTTACCTTTTAAATAATTTTAAATCCCTTGCTCACTTGAGGCTTACAACTTATATAATTATTGAAGAGCAAATTTGATTTGAAGCCTGATGGATTGTTCAGCCCACACCATGACGATCTATTAATAGTTACTGCTAGTGGGTCACTGACACTAACAGCAAAAGCAATAATTATAATTTTCATTTTCATCATCCGCACTAGTGGCCACTATAAACTTGTGCCAATAAGCAAGCCGATGCGAGCTTCATGGCATTCTTTGCGAGTATCTCCGGAAGAATTAAGCCAAAATCAATCAGATTATGAAACTTGCAATTCCATATAGAATCGTTGTGGGGTTTAAAAATCAAAACGCATAATCAAAATGTAAAAATGGAATTTTTTATAATCTATGTAAAATAATTTTATAAATTATAAAACTCTTCACAAATAATTATAAAAACTTGAAATATATTATGGATATAAAAAAACATAAATAAATTAAGCTCTCTTCTTGATAAGAATTCTTAATTCATAACATAACACATATAGAAGAAAGATGAGTAAAGTCAAAATTATGTTCTCTTTTTATTATTTTATTTGAAAAAAATCGCAATTGAAGGTCAATAAAATCTTCAATATTTGATTATATGGATGAAATAGTTGAGCTGCTTTATAAACTTGCGGCTATTGATCTGTGATTAGAAAGATGTAACTAGTTGATGAGCTTAAGTATTAGTTGTATATTATATATTTTAGTCTATTCGACTTAAATAGATAGAATCAATAAACTTAGTTTAAAACATAAATTTTTATCAAATTTATGTATAGGTTTGATTAAAATAATAAGATTTTACCCCCTCCCCCTCCCCCTCCTCCCCCCCAAAAAAAAAGCGATTTTATATAAAAGTTAATTCGAAAAAGCCTCATAGAATCGTAAATTCATAAAAATGTATAAGTAAAATCGTGATTTTAATAACTATAAGATCAATTAAGGAGACCATACACATATATTTACTGTAGAGTGTTAATGGTTAAAAATTATTATATTAGTCCAAACAAGCGGCTCTGTAGGACTTCTACCGGGAAATGAACAAAGTTTGCGGTAGGCTTCGGAATTTGCCTCGATAAGGTGGACTTTAAGACTATACATTTTCTAACAACAAAGTTAGGGTTATTATTGAAAAGCATTAAGACATAAGGTTACAAACTTTTTTTTATATGATTCATTTATCTCCACTTTTGTATTACAGCTGTCCACCGACTACTAAATTTTGCCTGCACTTTTTGGGCTTCTCCTCGCAATTTCAAGAATGGGTACTTAGTTTCTCGTGCTCATGTAACCATGTAGTCGGCATTGAAATAATAAAGAAAATGATGGTGGTCTGATGGTGTTACAAGTAATTTTAGAATGGACAACTGGAGTCGATAACTTATAAATCGGGGAAGGTGAGAAAATGAGGGTTGATATCCAATGTAATTACACTTATATCCATCAACAAGACTATATAAATGAGTTAAGTTGCTTGTGAGCTACTTAGAATTTGACTCGTTTTAAACTCAGCTTAATTTGAGCTTGATTTGTAAACAAGCAAATTCAAGTTCAAAATAAAAATAGTTTGTCCAACAAGCAAAATTCAAGCTCCAATTTTGGCTCACAAGCATCAATTGGATTCACGAGTTGGATCATTTTAATTTGCATATAGGCTCATTTTAGCTTATGAATAGATTCATAATATATATCTATATAACATATAATATATATAATTGAAACCAAAAACTAATTTTAATCTAATAAATATGCATTCATATAAATATATTCTAGACTCTTATCTATTCTTATTTTGGTTCAATAAGAATCAAGATATAGTAAATTTAAATTGAATGTTTCATTCTTAATTATTGTCTCCAATCATCTATCTATTTATATATGTACTTATTTTTCTAATTTACCATTCATTGATTTAACTCTATCTCATATCCTCATGTTACACACAAGCCAACTTGCTTGAAAGCTATTGTAGATTGACTCATGCTCAATTTTAAATCAACTAAGTTTGAGCTTGAAAAAAAGTTCAAATATTAAAATGAATCGAGCTTGATCATAAGTTTCAAACTTAGTAGAAAGTTTGACTAAAAAAAAAAATTCATAATTTATTGAAGGAGCCAACCTCAACTTTTCAAAAGATCGGTTTAACTTAGCTCGACTCAAGTAATATGTAGCCTTACCATTCTCAAAGCATTCTCATAGTTTGTAATCTCATGCAAAAACTCTAATGGGACTTTTAAGACTTATGCATTATTGAGTTAGAAGCAAAAGCCCTTAAAAGCTTGTTGAACAGGAATTTTGCTTCTATCCTTTTAAAGACTACAAACTATATTAAACCTGACCATTTAATATGAAATACTCGACCAGAGACGAATAGGATTTTGTAGAATATCAAATTTTTTAAAATGATTTTGATTAGAGTTGCCATTGACCAGAGTTAGAAAAATAAAAGGTGAACTGGAAATCAAATGGTGGTTTGATTTTCAGTTCAATCATTGGTTTGCAAAAGAAACCAAGAATACTAGGTTTAGGTGTTGTTATTTTAAAACTTTAAAAACTTATCTAGGCTTTGAAAAATTTAAATAATATGGGCCTAAAATTGATAAAAAGGGATTACCTTTTTTAGTTAATCTTTCAATTTTTAATTTTAGTTCTAAAAATAAAAAGTTTAAGAAAATCTAGATTTTTTAGTTTTAATGAAGAAAGCTCTAAAGGGAAAATATTTTTATGCTTATACAGAAATTACTAGAAAAGCTTTTTATAAATTTTATGAAAAATTCCTAAAACCTATTTCCTTTTTTTTTTTAAATTTTTATGACTGTCTCATAAGTGCTTATGCATCCACTGCTGCTAGCTAGAATTAGGTCTCTGCAATTCATTTTGATTTTGTAAAACTTTAGTGTGTTGGTAGATTTTACTTGCAGAAAAAGCCACCACATTTAAGTTGTTTATCCATTTAAGTTTCTTGAAAAAAATTCCTAAAAGAGTCCTTATTTTTATTTCATGTTTTATAAAACACCTGAAAAAGAAAACTAATTTTTAAAAAACCCCCATTTATTTTGATAATTTAGGAAATAGCTATGTGATATATTTATATAAGTTAACAAAATGGTTTTATTTATACTCATATCCTATATAGGTAAAAAAAAAAAAGTTTGGGTGAATTACACTAAAATATATCAACATTTTGTGATAATTTTATTTAAGGTATCAACGTTTGAAGGATAATTTTATTTAAGATATCAATATTTCGAGTAGATAAAAAGAGGTATTACCATTTAGTAAAGTAATTCAAATAAGGTATTAATAATTGATAATGATGAAAGTTAAAGAAATTAAATAAAAACTAATACAATCACCATACCTTAAATGAACTTTGTAAAATATTGATAACTCATTTTATACACTTTGTCAAACATTCATACATCTTTTAACCATTACATTGATAACTTAAAAAACTCCCTCAAACGTTGATAAGTTCTGTGTAATTTACTTAAAAAATTTGCTCTTTCATGATTTGAAATTTTCAGCTTTTTAGTGTTTGTCATTAAAGACAATTATGTACAAGGACCTAAAGACTAAATAGGTTTACTATACACGATTGATTTATTGCACAAGTATAACAAACTAAATTATTTTAGATGAGTTCGAGTATGGTATAAGTTTGTTATATATAAACAATAATTTTAATATGCTACACTAAAGTTTTTATAGGAAATTTCATTATGTATATTTTGTTGAGAATAGTTAATATCTATTGAGTACCTAAAAAGCTAAATAAATTTATTATACATAGGTTATAACTTACCAAACTAGTTTGACCAATCCTATAGTGTATATCATAACCCTATTACACACAAATATCACTATTTGAATCTAGTTTATCACACAAGTTATCATTAATCAACCATAAATTTTATAAATTCACTTAATATCATGTATTATGTTGCAACTAATATATAACGAGTCTAAGACCATGACACCTATAAGTATATAAGGTAGTATTCATGTTCACACACATTTAAAACATATTCGATATTTTAAATCTAGTAATCTTATTGATAGGAATCATGATTTGATTACTTTTGCTAGAGATAGAGGATTGATGAAGTTAGCACAATGAATCCTTATGGATAACCGAATGAAGATGAATCGAGGTATTTTCATGGTTATGAGATACACTTTACTAATAGATATGATCTAGTGTGTTTAAGCTTGAAGGAACGATAATATTTGAAGGAAATTTTCAAGTTAGACAGACAAGCCATGGCAAAAGTGATGGTAGAATTTGAGCAAACAAATTCAATCATAGATACATACGTGTCCTATAGCCTATGTTGCCTCCCATGTAGGGACGGGCCCGAGGGGGCCCACATGGGCCCTAGCTCCCTTAATTTGTGACATTGCCTTTGAAAATGCCAATCAGTGGAAGGAAAATGAACATGCCATGTATGTTGATAATAGTGTCCATGGCCCACATTATCAAGCAATAATAACCCATAGTTCAAGGTTGCATTTATGACAATGCTTTAATCTTTTCTCTCCAAAGTACAAGTTGCACTAATTAAAATCATTACGTTCCACATTATATGATGAATCAAGAACTTGTAAAATATAGATATGGTGACGGAGTTATTGTATATTTGAAACTTCCCCATAATTATTTTTATTAAACTATGAAAAAATAGATAATCATTTATATTTTTTAAACTACAAATTTCTATTTCTTTCTCTTTTTATCTTATAATAGTTTATTTTAACAACATTTAAGGAATGGGTTTTTGTTGTGATTGAAATTTAAAGTATTTTCACAAAAAATTTTGTTAAATATCTTAATTATAGTAAATAAATTTAGAATTAGTGGATATATTCTTTTTTTTTCAAAAGACAAATAATATTTCAATATTTAAATTTATTCGAGTCCAATTTCAAAATAAAATGTTACTATGTTTATAAATTATCTTAAATAAATAAATAATTTACCTAATTTGTTGGCAAAAATTAGTAATTTTTTATTTAAATATAAGTATTCAATCAGAAAAGTATATTTTCAAGAGAAAAAGTTACTTTTTAAGAGTGAAGTTTATGATTAAATATTATAAGCCTTTTCAATATTAAAATACCATGTTTTACCCTTGTTATCATACGTTACCATCTTACTATCTCATCAGCCTCAAGTTTAACAATCTTTATAATATGTGATATACTATGTCTTCTCTTGCATGTGATTTTTTTTTCATTGTATAATTTATTTCTATAGTGCTAATATAAATATCATTTAATTGTGTCTTCTTCTTCTCCATTTTTCCCTCCTTTCTTTGTCTTATTTTTGTCATGAAAAGTTTTTAGTTTAGTTTCTCATGATTGTTTTCTCATATTATTTTATATACTATGAATATTTTGTAGTTTATATAATCAAATATCATTTAAAGTGAATAAAATCCCATGTAGATATAGATCTCAATTATATTACATGATTTAATCAATAAAATAAATCATATTAGAAATAAAGGTTTTTTTAGTATTTAATTTGCAATACATGACATATCATTCATAAGGTTAGCTAAGCATAACGTGGGTTATGCATTATATTATCAATAACACAAATGTTTTATCATTATATTGTATGTTATAGTTAAACATTTAGTTAACACGAAATGGTTTTGATAGTACTGGTGATGAACCCTCCTTGCTCCCATGCTTGAACACGCAGCTTTATTCATGCTTGTATGAGTCTAGAATCTCGTTGTTTACAAGGAAGTTAGAGGATAGAGGATGACACAGCCTTTCCTGCTCTTACGCTTAGAGCCCACTGTGCTTCGGCCAGTTTCAAAGTCTAGAAGTTTAGTTTATTTTTGTCAATTGGTGACAAGACTATGTGGAGCAGCAGATCGTTTGTTCTATTTCCAAACTTTATTTTTAGTTTTCTGTTTTAATTGTTTAGGTTTTAATGTTTCAATAATGCCATTACCCGACTTGTAAGAGTATAAAGGTAAGCAAGTTATGTTAGCAGGAGTTAGTCAACTTTTAAGACATTAAATCCTTTGTAATCAAATTAGTCTCTTGAATGATATTGAGTTGTTGCTCAAGATTGTTCTTTACATTGTCTTCAATCATGCATCATATCAGTTGATTAAAATAAAATTTTTTATTCTTTTTTTGGTCCAAAAATCTAAGGATAGATCATCCATATCTTGAATTTCCTATTTTATATAAATTAAAAACACAAAAATATATTTTAAATCCTTAAATTGCAATATAATGCTATATCCATAATACATGTGGATTCTCTAATCCATATCAATTATATACACTTCTTTTTATCTTAAAAAGAATCTAGTTAGCATCGCATAAATGTTCATGTTTGAAAAACCATATTAACATTAGGATTGTGTCTACATATAAGTCTAAACCTATGTCTTTCCATTCTTAGAATACTATTGTCACGCCTCAAAGGGGGCTTTAAACGCAACAGTTTGTTACACTCAATGTTAAGGCTTAAGTATAACACCTTAGTCATCCTAAAAGCCTCGATATCGGGTGTAAGACGTATGTTCACGATCGTAAAGGACCAAACTTTGAAACAAGTCATCTAAGAAAATATTCAAATAGCAATTAAGAATAAAAATTATAACAATTTAACTTAATCAAAATACATAGTCTTACAAATATTAAAGAAGCATACCTCTATCCAAACAACTTAGTCCATCAGAGTCTGTCTCTCTAAAATAAATACATTGAAGTTTTACTTGGAAGTCTACATCTATATCTAGATCTTGACTTCTATCTAAAGCTCCTGATTTAAAAGGTAATACCTGGGTGAAGTAGCTCCTAGGCTTCAGCCAAAGGTATGCATGCTGCAAAAGATATCTACAATCATGTACTCACACAATCAAATATCAAACAAGTTATTTAAGACAAAATTATGAAATGCAACAAACACGTGAGCAAACAATACATATGACTTACCAAAAAATCATGTGTTGAATGGATTTATCCCTCTATTTAGGGTTAGATGTTCCAGGCCATGAAGACCGCATTTCGCAATTAAGATTTTTGTAGTTCATTCAAGCCACTACTAGTCGTTAAAATGCAGTTCATTCAGGCGCCTACTCACCGTTAAATTAATTTGGGCAACCATTCGCCGTTATGTAGAGTTTCGGGCTCTACGAACCTCACTATTATGCCCTTATTCCACCAAGTGTATAGTAATGAATGCAATGTGACTCACTATATGATATGCATGTATAATTTAATTAAGTACTTATGGTATAATATTAGATATTTTAAGGGTGATCATGGAATTTACAACATATCATTCATATATTAAATCAAACATTGATTATAGACAATTCATGCCTCGATATTCTTAACATAAATTCACCCACATATGTAAAGCACATGAATTTTCCCATTTTATCTTTTCATAATTCTAGCACCACTATTCGAGCAAAAATATAAGTACAAAAATGTAGGAAATAAACTCTCTTAGCCATGTGCGGACAAAATTCTAGTCGTAGTAATTTGGGGTGCGGGAACTCGGTCTCCACATCACCTAAACAAGAAAATACTCAAAATAGTATTTCATGGAAGTTCTATTTAAACTTGCTAATTCTATTTAATTAAGTTCATTAAAAATCGTGTAGAGTAAATTTCAACTTAAAATGGCCATAACTTGCTTATTTTAACTGGGAATTTCACATACTGTATTTCATTTTCTACCTACTCGAAAAGATCTATCCATTTCTAAGATTATTTTTGTCATAAAAAGTCATTTGGGTCCTAAAACAGTAGGGTACAGCACAAACATGAATTTTCCTAGCCCTCAAAATACAATTTTTCAAACTTTAGTTCATCCAAAAACCCTTAATCAAATATATAGAATATTTGTATGGTTGAAAAATCTTTGAATATATAGATATAGACTCATATTGTATGCATGATTTTAGTGGTGTTTTTCAACAATGATTTTTCATAAAACAACTTGTTTTAAGAGTTGGAAAGATTGATATTTTAAAAGTCTTCTTTAAGTTGTTGGGAAGAAAGCTTAAAAATTCGAGTTATCATGAGTGAGTACTTTCTTATTATATTTTCATTCCTAATTTTTAAAATATAAATTAATTTTGAAAAACTTAGTCTTTTCAAGGTATCTACCAATTCTATTTCTATTAATTGAAAAATGAAGTTTCAAAATTTTCTTAAGTTGGTGATATCTAAGGTTTTGAGTTGTGTTACTTGTATATTTTCTCTTCATATTTATATTTTCCTTCTTCTTAGCAAATAAGTTTATTATTTTAAAAACTTACTTTATTAAATTATTGGCAAATTTTATTTCTCTAAGTTGTTTATAAACTAGTGAGTTATTTCCACCTTGATTTTGAAAACTTGTTTAGTTCTTGGTTTTTATTATGAAGTTGGTAAAAATTTTATAAATAAGTTTTTAAGAAAAATTTGCATAACAAAGAATTATCAACATTAAGGTTCTAATAAATTTCATGTTACTATTTTGAAAAGATAGTGTTTATCTACTTAGTTAAATCCTTAAGGAAATTTTCATTACTAATGCCTTTAAAATTCATGATGATCTAGTCTAATTTTTTTGAAAAGAATTTATCAAAAAAAAAAAAAATCCTAAGCCTCTTTGATGGAAAATATCTTTGCTAAGTGACAAAATTTATTTTAGAAAGATTTGAGCCTTATCTTCTTTATTAAAGAAAGAATACTTTTTATTTTTTGTTAAGATAACAACAACTCGATCATACATGAATATAATTATAGTCATGAGAAAGACGAGAATAACACATAATAAGATAGAAATAAATATAATAAGTAAATGAGCATAATAGTAAGGTCAAGTATTGGAGCCTTAGCTTTATCAAGGCTTCCCAGCACTAAGAATAGATTAGTTCCAAAAAAAAAAAAAAAAAAGAAAGAAAAGGAAAAGCATAATAATAAGATCAATAATAAAATGTTAGGTAGTGAGTATTAGCCTAAGAAATATAGATATACATATAATATACATTATATAAGAAGTTAGATTAGAGCAATAATAACAATATAGCAATATAATAACACAACAACATGAAGAAACTTTTGTGCATAAAAAGAATAAAACACGAACATAGTATTGCTTCCATACACCATAGGTTTAGAAATATACACCATGGTCATGTTAAGTTACATGACATAAAAATATTATAGAAGTTTCTTTACCTAAAGGATATTGTTGGTTAAAGAAGAAGAGAAGAACTTGTAGTGATAGTGGAAGGTAGCTTTATGGAAGAAAAGAGAGTTGGGAATAAATTGTTGGAGAGTTTTGGTAAGGAAATGAAGCGTGTTAAAAAAAAAAAGAGGGGGGGGGGGGGGGGGGGGGGGGGGGGGGGGTAGGTGTTGATAGAATATTTATAAAGATTTGAGGAAGAAAATTAAATGTAGTTAAATAAAATAAAATAAAAATTGATGTATGGGTGTTTGTGTGGTGCCAGTCATTAGGGAAAGGGGGAGGAAAATTATTTAATTGTATTTTTGTAATGAAAAATAATTAAAATGTGGGATATAGTGATATGGAGTGGTATTAGAAATGAAAATTGTAAGAAATAAGTGTATAGGTAATAAGAGAAAAAGTAAAGATAGATGAATAATAATGAATAGTTGACTAGTTAATTAAATTACCAGCACGAAAGAAAATACGTATAAAAGTGTGATATATGATACTTTTAGTTACCAAAAAATTCTAAAACTAATATTTTTATAATCTTTATATTATTACGAGTCTAACGATGTCATCGGAATATTTTTACCATTCTATGTGTCCTGAACCTAGTTTTGAAATCTTATCCTATTCAAGTCTGAAAAGAACTAGATTTTGACGAATCTAATCTTTTTAGGCTTCTCTTTATTATTACAAACTATAATCTACTATTATCTTAATTTTATTATCCTAGGGTTAAGAGCGCAGGATTACTGGATCTAAAACCACTACGATTTGCTATAGAATTGCTGACTTAAGGGATTCTGGTTGACTTCCGTTCTAGAGTTTAAACATAAGACTTGTCATAAAATCTAAGAGTTTACAATTATATCTTCAAAATTTTATTTACTCATTTTAATAAATCTAAAACCATAATATCCACATCAAAATCATTAAACCCTAGATCTAAATCTCTTAATTTAAATAGAGATCTATATCCTAAAAGTCTTGAATTTCATATGCGATTTTTATCTAAAGTCTTTATACACACATTTTAAAAATCTTAACAAATCTAATATACATATGTGCATATCGAATATGACATAATAATCCTAATATCATAGCTACAACAAATAAGATATTTAAAACGCAGGAATACGACATTCCTTCTTTAGAAAACATATGAAATTATTTCTTATTTTGGACTCTTGTTGAAAGTAATTACTTAAATAAGATCAAATTAAAATCAATTACCCAAATATAACTTTAAAATCATGTTTATAACACAGAATATATGAATAGTAATTATTAAATGTAAATTGTGCATTATAATCGTGATTTAAAATTTAGATGCATGTGTATCATGTTTAGAAACCATCATACATGTGCAGACCTACATCACAATTGCTCTGGAACAATTTTCGGCATTATCATTAATTAAATCTTAGATGTGAGACACAAAACCCAATGACTCTTCTAATTGTGATTGGCGTTATCACTAATTGTTGGGCTGTGCAACCATGTTGGTGACGTCATGTTCATTTGTACCTTTCATTTGTCTTATCATTTATCATATCTGAATTAGTGAGGTGCTATACTATGAGAAATAAATGTAACATACAAATAAAAAATCATATTGCTTCTACAAAACGCAATATAACAATTGTAGTAAAACTTGATATCGTAATTTATGTGCCTGATTCATGTAAAAAAATCGTAATATCCCATGTACAAAATGCGATTTTTACAATAGATTTTGGTAATTATTTTTTTGTATTAGGAGTAGACAGGTTTTTCATCCAAAAATTATAATAGATATAATATGCATTGCGTATGAATACAATAATATTATACTTTTATATGTTTTCATTCTTTCAAAAGATATATATCGTATGGTTTGCATAAAGTGCACATGTAAACCCCGAGAATTTTTGTATTGATAGAAATAGATAGAAAAATAAAAATAGAAAAATAGATAGCTGTTTTAAAATCAACCAAGAGTATAGAATGAAACTATAAGTAGTATTGATCATGTCTATGGTCTCAAACCCTAAACTAAAGCTTCTTAATCAGTACTAACGTTACTGATAAAATTTCAAAGCCTGTATCAAAAACTTTATATATAAGAAATAATTTAAATAAGATTCAAGTTTATTAAGAAGCAAATTTTAATAACGCTTATAGTTAGAAAAGCGGTAATTAAAGGATGAACTACTAGGGTTATAAATACCCAATGGAAACTAAAACATATCAATAAAATCAAATCTAGACTTCAAATGAAAATTTCAAAAACCACTGTTCAACTCGTTAGAAAATTCCGAGTCCATTAGTGCTCATATCTTAAATTGACCTATTTGACTCAAAAACGTTAATCGCGTAAACTCAAAAAATAAAAATAACTAATCGCGTAAGTTTTAAATTCAAAATTTAAACTTAATAATAATTTAGAAATTTTGTAGTACACTTTGTAAATTTTTGGAGATAAAACTCTTAAAATAATTGACATATTTATACCCGATTAGCTTAATAAACTATCTTAAACTAAATAATTACTTAACTAAATATTATTTAATATTTTTTTTTTCAAAATTCTAGTGCACAAATCATCCAAATATGGCTGCAAATTGCATGCTATTTACAGTGAGGATTGCCTTGATGTTGCTGCAGCTGACTCCTTCACCTTTTTATACACAATTTGCACAATTAAGGTCATTAAAAGTCAATAAAATCAACTCTTGATCCAATTAAAACAAACCAGCAAAGGGAGCTTCATCAATGCAAAAGGAATGCATGCTTCTCGGTGGAAAACTTAGCTGCAAAATTGTCCAAGTATTATCCTTCTTCTTCTTAATCTTCTTCTAGATATAGAGCTCTTAATGAGCAAAAATACAAAGTATATTAAACACTCAAGACAACTCCTTTCACTCCCTTAAATTCGTGCTCCATACCCTTCTGAAAGCACACTTCAAATACACACAAAACACAGTAAAACAAGCACTAAGCAAACCTAAGGAAGAAGAAGAATAAGCTAAGTGATCTAGCCAATAAAGGTAAGTAAATTCGTTTTAAGAGCAACTAAGTGTTAAAACAATGTATTATGTAAACCCCCAAAAATTTTCATAATCCTTAAAAATAATTTTAGAAGTATAAATATCAAAAACCCGAAAAATCAACTTGAGATTAAAACTCAATTCTAGACCGAGTCAAATACCGGAAACGAAACCCTAAAAGTTGAACCAAGTTAAAATTTAATAAGAACAAAAACGAGTTCTCTCAATCTTGAGAAAACGAGAACCCCTGAAATAAAATATAAAGTCCAATTACGATATAATCAACGTCCGTACGTCGATTAAATAATCTACCCAATTCCTAAAACGCAAATCGAAACAATAGATCCAAATACCGCTTAACGAGATAATAAAGTCCTAATTCCTTCAGTAAAATTTTAGAATCACAAAATCCAAATTTTCCACAAAAGTCAAATCGAGTCAACTCATAAACCTAGACTCGGTTAAACGATTCCGAGAACTAAAAACTATTAAATAATCACAAATGAAATAAAATAAAATAAAACATAAATTTCGAGCTAAAATTCTAAAACGATCAAGACTCGAAAATTATACGATCTTACGAATATCTCGACGAAAACGGAATTCAAAACGGAACCCTAAAAGTCAACAAGCCTATAACGAACCCTAGTGTTTAAGATCCGGCAATCCCGCGTTTTCAAACCCTAGAAAACGAAATTAAGTTAATGGCCTAGAATAGTTCGTAATAACGTAGGGTAACATAAAAATATCAGATTCGCGAAATTCGAGTGACCTTCGGACCCAAACGGGATCGGTTCTCGAAAAGCGTGTCCCGGAGCTCGGAATATTAAAAATATTCCGTTTATACCAATAGACTCGTAAAAATACAAGGATTCCAAAAATATCAGTTTTAGAATTTTTCGGTAGCTAAAAATTACAGATATCGCATTATTACGCGTATTTTTATTACTACCGGTACTTTAATTGTCTATCTACTATTCATAGTACTTTTCTACTATTCATTACTATTCACTATCTCTACTTTTTCTTACACCTATTTCTTACACCTATATATCTATTTTCTTACTTTTTTCATTTCCAATACACCTTTAATCACATCAACTTTACACATTACTTCTTTATTACACAAAAAAATAAAATAAATCAATTTCCCCCCATAAAGCAAAACCGGCGCCCTCTCTTCCCTCTCAATTATTTTTCTTTTTCAATTATTTTATTACATCCAAAAATCACTCCAAAAATTCTATAAATACCCCCTTCCTCTTCCATTCTTTCACACAATTCTTTACACTACCAAAACTCTCTCAAAATCTCTCCACAAATTCTCTCATCAAGAATTCTCTCTACCAAAACTCTCTCAAATCAATTCCTCACAAAAATCATGTCTCATACATAAACCATCTACCACATATCACTACTCACATAATACCCATTTCATTTACCATCTCCATATCTCTTACATACTTTAGGTAATATTTCTTCCATCTATTATTCATCCATGTCATGTAACTTAACATGACTATGGTGTTGTTTTGAAACTCATATGAGTAGTAAAAGCAACAACATGTTCATGTTTTGTTCTTGTACATAAGCTTCCTATTTTATTATGTTGATATTATTATTGTTATTATTTGCTTCTAATCTAACTTATATTATGTATATTATATATATATATTTATTTAGAGCATATAAGCTCATTTGGTTATTTACATTCAAGTTATGCAATTTATTTTTTTATTAAGACTAGTCTTTCTAGTCTTAGACTTGTCCATATCAAGTCAAAATAATCTTTTGTTCATTTTCTTTAAATCTTTCGGGACTAGTCCATTCTTAGTCCCGGGATGCCTTGACAAAGCTAAGGCTCCAATACTTGATCGGGATTCCTTGATGAAGCTAAGGTTCCCAATGCTTGATATTTTACTTTCTTGTTCATTAATTATTTTTAGTATTTTCTTATGATCTTATTATTTTATATGCTCATGATACTTGCATTTGCGTAATGTTAATGTCTCAACTAATCTAAAAATAGAATTTTGTTTTACTAAATGAACTCAAAGCTAAGTTTCCAATTATATGATTTACCACAAACATGAGGTTATTATCAACAACCTAGAAATAGAATAATACAAGTTTTCTCAAGTTTTCTTAAATAACGAAGATAGTTTTACCAAAGAAAACATAAATAAATATTTTCCTTGTATTTTATGGTAATCTAAGTTTTTAGAAAAATAAATCGTTAATATCGAAAGTTTAAGATTTAAATTCTTTTCTAAACTAAGGAACAAACTAGTTTTCAAAGTTAAGACAAAAAAAATCAACTCATCAAGTTGTGAACCCACTTAGGAAAAATAATGATTTTCAAATTTCTAAAAGAAGGAACTAATTTTCAAAGGAATATAAATGAGGTAAGATTTATAATAATGGATTTTATAAAGATGATTCTTCTCAAAAGAAATGAAAGAACAAGTTTTAGAAAGCAAAAGCTTATATTTTAGAAATGAATATAAGAAGACAAGATTCATTTTCTAAAACCATCCTAAATACAAAATTTATAAAAACTTTTTTAAAAATCGATCTTTTATCACTAGAAGCGAAATTTATGAAAAACTAAGGTTAAAAGGAAATTTTACTTGTTTTGGAAAAGGAAATGAAGAAAATAAAATAAGAATATACTCATTTATAACAACCTAGTAAAAATATAAAATTTCTTTAAATACTTGAAAAGAAAATTTCGAAGTTAAAATCTAAATGAATTGTTTTATAAATTGTTGAGACACTACCATTGGGATTTTTGCATATAAAGTGAGCATACCTATATATTCAAAAGTATTTATCAAATATATATTTATATTATTTCAAAAGGATTTTCTTTAAAATGGAGATGAGTTAGAAAATGGATTTTTGCAAAAGTTTAGAAAATTCGTTTTAAATCTGTACCTGACGTTTTCGGAACCCAAATGACCTTTTATGACAAGGATAAGCTTAGAAATAGATAGATCTTTTCGAATAGGTAGAGAACGGTATATTATATGCGCGATTCCGAGTTAAAATGACCAAGTTATGGCCATTTTAAGTTGGAACATTCCCTCATGCGAACTTTAACGTTCTTTGACATTGTTTTGTCAAAATGCAAGAAAATCTTCAAGAAAAACTCATTGTGGGTATTTTCTTTGGTTAGGTGATCCCGAGGAAGGATTCCTTTACCCCGAGGATTGTTACGATTAAGTGGAGTGTGTGAACGACTCATCCGCTTAGAGGAATAGACGACATGGCATCGTGAGTTATTTCCCGTTATTTTTCATACTCTTGATTGTGCTTGTAAAATTAGTTGCACTAGAATTTAAGAAAAATCAAAAGGAAGTGTATGATAATATGTTGAAAGAATACTAAGTATATCGAAACTCGATTTGTTTGTAATAAAGTTGTATGTGCATTAATATCTTGAATGTTTGAAATTGATTGATCACTTGAAAGAAGTTAAATGTAACTACTAGACTTTAATTAAAGAAATTATTCATGCACTTCATATGTTGAGTCACATTGCATTCGCTACTATACAATTGGTGGGACAAGTGTATAATAGTGGTGGTAGACATAACGGTATATCATGTAAGTGGCGAGTAGGAGCTGGTAAGAACTACAAAATTGATGGCTAGTAGGAGCCTGTAATAACTACAAGTTTTTTATGGCTAGTAGGAGCCTGTAATAACTACAAGTTTTGATGGCGTATAAGAGCCGGTAAGATCTATAAAATTGTTTTTAAAAGTGGTGGCCGTAATTGGCCTGAATCCCCAACCCCGAATGAAGGGCGTAAATTCATTCAACATATGATTCCCGGAAAGTCATATGTCTTGTATGCTCACGTGGTTGTTGCATTTCATATGTGTGAATAATAACTTGATTGATAATTTTCTTCGAGTATGAATTTTGGGATTTACTCACTAAGCTAGTTGTAGCTTATACCCCTATAGATTTGTTGAAACAGGTATGCTAGTGACCTAAATTGAGGATCATGACTTTAAGGAAGTCAGGGACGGATGATTAAGGATACGGAATCATACGATGAAAAAAGTTTGTAAGGTTCTTTATATGTGATAACCTATATGATTAGGGACGTATATTTAGTTGAAGATAATAGAAGAATATGCCTAAAGAATTGAATTGTGATATGCTTATGTTTTATATTAAGTATTCTCTTTGCCTTGTTACTTAATTATTATCAATATAAATTGCGCTACTCCGATGCGTCCCTTGGTTGTGATGTACGCCTTGTACATAATATGAAAGCCTTTGCATGACTAAGGTAGTCATTCCTAGGCTTTAGTATTGTGTACGGCGGACTACCACGTTTAGGGTACCCCTCGGGGCGTGACATATTAGCTTGTGTTTCTTTTGATATAGGGTCATTTCTAGCTGTGGGAAAGGGTCTAAATCCATCAAACCACTTTGAAAAAGGTAAATTTGGATTAAACTATTAGTTATATTCTTGAATCCAAAAATCATAGATTTAAAAATTATTGTTGTGTTATGAGTTGTTTAATGTATATATATATTTATATATCACATATTATCATTTAGGAGTGATTAGGAAGTGTAATGTGAAAAAATTAAGAAAATGGAAGAAGAAGTGAGGTAGAAGATGATGAACAATACCACAGGTACCGTTCACGTCTGGAAAATTTTTTTTTTTCCTTGTTTGTTTAGAAAATTTCATGTATCATATAACAAAAATAAATACTAATAATAATGATAACTATATATTATAAAAGAGAAGAATGCACGTCCCCCCTATGCAGACTTGCTCTCGGCAGCAAGATGATGCCGAATAATAATAATAATAATAATAATAACAATAATAACAATATACTTATGTTTATATAAATGAAAAAAAGAAGGAGTCGAATCCAGAAGGACGTGGAGACGCCCCTAGCAGATCATTCTCGGCATTGCATGCCGAGTTATATATATGTATATAATAATAAAATAATAATAATAATAATAATAATAATAATAATAATTGTTTATCTAATTTAATTATTCCAAATACAAATATTACTATTATATTAATGTTATTATTATGTTTTTATAATTTCTGTTTTAGTTAAAAATATTAGAAGTAAAATTCAAAATACTTATATTGGTAATAAAATAATATCTATCAATAATAAGTATTATTAGTAAATTTTATCATTAAAACTATTTTTAAGTAATATTATTATTTCTAAACTATTATTATTATTATCATTTATTACCAAAATTATTATTATTACTATTATCTCTAAAGATTAGTAGCTATATTGTAAAATTAATTTGGTTAAAAATATTATTAATTTCTATATTACTAAATTTATATATTTCGTAAAGTAAAAAAAATATTTTCATAATTAATAAAATTAGTTCTTTATATATAAATAGATATATGCAAGAATGGAAATTTAAATAAGCTTAATTCAAGAATAATGTGATACCCTAAGACAATAAGAAAATTTCATAAAATAGATAAAGAGAAACACAATGAAACTAAGTAATAATAAATTAAGATAAGTTACCATAATAAGCCCAATAAAAAAACGATACAAAAACAGTAATAAATATTTTTCTTAAAAAAAATAAATGAATACAAAGCAAGATCAAGAGAAGCAAAACGAAAATAAAATATCAAATGATAATAATTATTGTAAGACCAATAAAGGACAATTACGGTATTAGGTAGAACACCATATATCAATATAGGACACTTAGTCACCTATAGGAGTTCGATCATATAGTTTATGTATTACTGATGAATATATTATTCATCTAACTAGTTGACTACGATACTTGGGAGGACTTTCTGGCAGATTACTACGATTAGCCAAAATGAGCAGGTGAGTAATTCAGACTTATTACATTGTTTGTGTTTGTAGCTTAGCAGAAATTAAAATAATCAGATAACAAATGAAATGTGTGGAAATGATTTGATTTGTTGTTGTATGAGTAATTTGGTTGTTAAGTTACTTTAAATAAAGTGACAATGGAATACGGTGTGAATCTGATGATTGTGTAGCACGTTGATTATTTGTTTACTGACTATCACCAATAACTTGATTAATAAATATTGGAATTATAACAGAAAAGGACATACATTGCATATTTGGCATACATTGCATCTATAAAAGCATGACAACCTATCACGTGCTAGTTTTTCAGTTTTCTAGTATTGCTTGGTTGTTCTATGCAAGATATTATAGTTTAACACAAGATTACCTTTGTTCAGTCGGTTTTATGGGAACTAACTGGTACATGAAGGATGCCGCCCATAGTATCACTTTGAAATAACTAACACTTAGTGGAGTTTTTAAGACTTGAAAACAGGAACTGAGTGATTAAGACACGATATATACAAAGAGATAATTAAAGTGAGTTGTTGTATTCCTATATACTTAGTCTCTCCTGGATAGGTGGGTCCATAGACGAAGATTTCCTTCAACTCAGATGAGAGGGCGCAAATCTCCATCATGTTTGGATTCCGATTGTCCATGCTTGTATTTGTTCATTTGCTTGATTGGTGCATTACATATGTTTGATAATAACTTGCTTGATTTGTAGTAATTTCTAGTTATTCGCTGAGCCCGTGGTTTCGCTCACACTTCAACAGTCCTTTTAGGTTTACGCTTCGACCCTGGCTAATTAATTCCAGGAGTTTGGCTCCAGTAAGAGTTTAGAAGTCTGGAAGCCATGGTTTTTATTTGGGATAAGTTATTATCTACTGTTAGAATAAAGTAGTCAATGTTAGACTTTAGTATGTATTTGAGAATTTTGAGAATACTATCTGGTTTGTAACATCTTATATTACTTGGATGGCGGTTATTTATTAATTTATGTTTAACACGTATTTGTCATTTCTTATCAATGCAACCCAAAAGATCCTATTGATTGGAAATATGTCATACATTGAAGGTTAACTAGTAATAATAATCAAGTGAGGCTTTTTTATTACTACTAGGGTACCCTCGGGGCATGACAACATACGGATCAAATCGTGTAATAAACTATATCACTACATTTTCCACCTTGTTTTTTCAGTAAATGTTATAATACATCAATATGATGAATGAATATAATAATAAATGAATAATAAAAACAAAAAAAATGAAAGAAAAAGAATAAAATAATATAAACAAAACAAAATGAGAATGGAGCTATAGGCTATTCGAGGTGAGTTGGCCTAGGCAGTAAACAAACTAGGTCGACAAAGATAGAGAAGAAGGCGATGAAGTTCCCTTTTGGCTTGGATTCAGTAGTTAGCTCAAATTCAGTAAGTAGGGACTTCTATTTGAGCGGAGATTGCTTTCAATGGTGGTTAGCATACGGGTACTTCAATGTTATAAGATGGAGGTCGAAGGCAGGTGTTTTGAGTGAAACTGGTGGTGGTGGTTTTTGGTAGAGTAAGTGGTCCTGGTTGTTCGAGTTTACGTTTTGTATAAGGTTTCGACTTATGTGAGTGGTAGTTTTGGTCAACTGGTTTGGTGGTTTGAGTTTAATGCTTTTAGGTAATGCATTGGGGTTTCTAAGTTATGGAGTTGCAGTTGTGTTATTGTCTTAGTTTTGAGTTAGTTAGTTTAGGTTTGCTATAGGTAGCTAATTGGTTATTTGAGTTTGATGGTGAGTTGGTAGAGGTCGCGTTGTTAGGTTATGTTATCGATGGTTGGGAGGTGTATGTGGTGTTTCTTATAGGTTTAAAGTTAAAGAGAGAAAGCAAGACAGAGAGGAGTCGAGTGCAAGAGAGGGTTGAGTGCTTAATGGAACTAGGAAGAAGAAGTCCTTGTGTGTGTATGTTTTTCAATCTCTTTCTAAAGAATCATTTACTTTCTTTTTAATTTTACCAACAATTTCATTAAACGACATCTACAAGAATCACAGGTCAAGGGTTACACAGTTTTTTATTTTCAATTATTGATTTTTGAAAAAAAGATTTGACGGTGAAGGAATATGCCTGTTAGAACTCACTTTTGGAGTTTCTTGCATAAAGAAATTAGCTCGAAACAACTCATTTTTAGTTCATTCAAGCTTCAAAGCTTGTTTTGAGCTTTAATGGCAAACTAAGGGTTAAGGCATACGTATGCATCTTCTTAGACGCATTAACATTCGACTAATACATGCATTACTTAAAAGAAAATGACAAATTACATTTAAATGTATTAGCATTTCGAGATAAGTTTATTTAAAGTATTGATATCATTAGTGATTAAAAAAGGTTTCAACATTTGAGGAATAAATGTATTTAAAATATCAATATTTTCATTAACTAAAAAAAAAGGAATCAACATTGCACAAAAAGTGTCAAATAAGGTATCAAAAATGACCATTCAAGAAAACTGTAAAAATTAATTGAAAAATTGTCTAAATGTTGACACGTTATATGAACTTTGTGAAATATTGATATTTCATTTGATTCACTTTGTAAAATGTTGATTCATATTTTTAACCATTTAAACGTTGATACCTTAAATGAACTTACCTTAAATTTTGATATCTTCTAGTGTAATTTATCACAAGGTTTGAACTTAAGCCTCTTGTTTGCTTTGTTGTAGCTCAAGCCACTCAACTAAGCTTGTTTCTCTATCATGTTAGTGTATAAAAGTGTACTTAAGTGCAACTAACCAAATCAAGTTTTATTTTAAATGAAATGAGCCAAGTATAAATAGGTTCAAAATTCGATTAATGTCTAACCAAAGCCAAATGTAAAAACAAAAGTAAAGCTATAGAAGCTAATTTATGAATATTTAGTACAAATATACAAATACTAATTTTAAATTTTTTACTTAATTTAATTTTTCTTTATAGTCTCTTTTTTTGTTACTATTTTTTAAAAATATATATTTCATGCTTTTTAATTATTTTTTTATTTTTCTTAAAACGTGCTTTTATTTATACTTTTCATTGAAAACTATATATCTAAAAGAGGAGGGGATTCCCAAATTAATTTTCTTCTATTTTTATTTATTTATTGTTATCAATACCCTTGTTAATTTTTTTAAATTTTTTCTTCATTATAAATATTTTATGAGGGAAGCAAAAAGGAAGTGTTGACAAAGCTCATCGGATTTAAGCAAAATTGAGATCAATTGTGATGGCAAGCAAAATTTGCTAGCAAAATTGATTGTTATAAAGATTGTTTATATAAATGCACGAGGTACTTTGGGAGAAGTTGGAAGGACTTATCAAATTGAAGTCATCGCAGTCTTGCTCCTTTCATTACAAAAGTTGCAATAGTGATGGACTACTCATCAATGATGCAATGAAAAATGAAAAGTTGTTTACCATTAAAGATTTATCTAAATGGACTACACCATGCATTTCTAGCACCTTGAGCTTGACTCCCTTTATCATGAAATATCTAGATGTTTGAGATTGAATATCCTGATTTCATGTAATTAGAATGAAGTTCAAACCAACGTGTCATATAGGGTCGTAGGTTTATAAATATTGTTGCTGTTGTTATTGTTGTTATAAGGTAAATTACATTAGAACACACCGATATTTTGGGTAAATTTCAAATAATTAAGAAAAGGAAATCAACATTTTACAAGAAGAATGAAATAAGAGATAACATAAATGGTTAAATAAAGCAATCAAGACAAATAAGAGATCCATTTCTCATGCCTAGTTGTCACCACTTAAATTATTGATCCTTAATTAATGATTTAAAATGTTGAGCCACTATTTGACCCATCTTGTTTTTTTTTTTTTTTTTTTTTATAAAAACAAGTGGAATAACCAAAAGCAAAATAAAACCCAAAAGGTTCCTACTTACACACTTAATCTAAACTCTCACTAGCTGATATATTCTATTTTGAGAGTATTTGTGGGCTTTGAAGGAAATGGGCCGCCTAATGGAAATCTTCCCCATGGAAGTGATCTCTAACCCTACCAATGACTTGTTAGCAACTTTAGTTGACCTCTTTAAACATTATTGAAACTAAGATTTGGCTCATATTTTTCAAATTTCTAAATATATCAATAAAATATTACCTTACACTGGTTTGCTTGCTCTTAATCCTTCCACAGTTTTTTCATTCAGAAGCTAAGTCTCTCTTTCTTGTATATATCTTCCTCTCGTGTTTCTATTCTCTAACTATGGCATACTAATGGTGTTTTGTTTATGCAAATGATGATAATGATGACACAAGATGATATCAAGTCACTATTCAAGCTAGACAAAGCTCTTAAATTCATAACGTGATTTTCTATAAATGATTCTTATCAATGGTTTCTTCCCTCCCTTTCTCTACTATTTATATTGAAATGTTTTACATTTGTTAGATCTGTTGCAATCTAACTATATTTTCCATTTACAACTAACTTTCAATTACAATACTTATTGATTTTGTTGTCTTTGTTGTTGTGTTGTAATAATTTTCTCCTGCCTTGAAAACAACCTTATCCTCAAGGTTGAAATTCAGTATCGCATGTTGTCTCTATTAGATCTTTTGTTGAATGTTCCACTTGTTGTTACTTATCTTTTGAAAATCAAAGATGATGTTTGACATAAGGTTTTGATCAATGTCATCTGCCCGTATTGCATGTGTGTTGGTGGTAACATTATTGTGAATCCTAAAATTATGATTCTGAGTCCAATAACTGTTGAAATATATAGCCTTTAGTTATCAATGACATGTTTGAATCTTTATGACAACTCCATTATAAACACTAAAATTGTTGTTTTGAAGTCTAATAATTTATTTGTTAGACTAACTATCCAAGTCCCATCCCTAACCCGGATCTTATGTCTTGATGTTCGCAATGATGAAAAATAATACATCTGATGATGGTGATATAGATTGGAGAATCCGTGTAAATTTACGAATCTATCATTATATTGCAATCTAGGAGATTATAATATGTTTTTAGGTTTTTATGATTTATTAAAAACTGAAAATAAAATAAACAAATGATCAATCCTTAGATATAACACACCAAAGGAAGAATCAAACTAATTGTTCTTATTGACCGATATTATACATGATTAAAAGACACAACAAAGAATACTCTTGATGACAAAACTCATTATTACTAAATAAGCAATTGGTCATAAAGGAAAATATAATGTCAAAGATGGCAAAACTTCTTCTAACATAATCCAATGACCCTTTTATACTCCTACGAGTCGAGTAAGGGCAAATATGGAATATAGAAGTCAAAACAGTTAAAATAGGAAAATAAAAATAAACTTAAGAAATAGGGCGTGAAATCATGCTATTAATTACAATCATGATTTAGGTCATGATCTCATCGATCATAAAAAGAAATCAATACTTATCATAGGAGTGTTAATAGGGTCACAGGGTGCATCACAGCTATGACATAGATGGTGATCCTTTCAACTCTTTAATTTTGTCCATAGACAACATGAACCGTGATGGAGGGAGTGATCTTGATTACTTGCTGGATCAAGGAGATGACACAAGGGGTGGTCTCCACTGTGATTTGATTTTCTTGCTCCCCTTTAATCACCATCTTGGGCATGGACGTGATATTCAATATTGATGAATTTTCCTTCAAGTTATGTCTTTATGCCACACAGTAGATCATGCCTATAACTAAGGTGTATCAACTATCTCTATAAATACTCCAGCTCACTAACATTTGGCTCATCAATAATGATTCATTGAGTTAAATTCTTCAATCCTCTAGCTCTAGATAGAGTTATGGATCCAATTGAACCTTGATCCCTATCATATCTCCTAAGCTCAAGAAGATTTGCCCTAAAATCTTTTAAAGCATATATGCTTGGATAAAAACAAACCCGCAAAACTTGAAAGTAGTTAAATAAAAATTGTTAACCAAGTTTGGCTCATGAACAACATCCAATACTTGATCCACAAATCCTTTCTAGAATAATAACTTCCAAAGTCTCTCAAATTCGACTCTACGCCCATTAACCATTAATTACCATTATTCATGTCCATGATCAAAGACCTCCCTAATAATTTATACCACTCATCATGAATTTGATTAATCCAAGTTTTAGTCAACAAACACACCTCCTGTAGCCCCATTAGCATTCTCTTCAAACACTTGTCATCTTGAAAGTAACCATCATCACCACATATTAACATAATACACAATTGCAATAGCTTATAAATCTAATCTCTCAAAATTTCCATATAATCTCAACCTTCCAAAGAGCTTCACTTTACTTACATTAACATCAATTGCTAGTAAAACACCATACCAACACAAATAACCTTTAATGTAGTCCAAATAATTATAAAAAAACATCATGTAAGGTTTCACTGGCACAATAGAACAATAATATCATTCACCACACAATCCATTAATGGATCTTGATAAACAATTTGAAGGATGGAACAAGGGTATGATAATACTTACGGTTATTATTGACTCCTAATGAGAACGAAAGTGGCTCCAACTCAGGTACATAGATATCAAAAGATGTGACTCCTAATGAGAATGGAAGTGGCTCCAACTTAGGTACATAGATATCAAAAGATGACTTTAATTCAAGGTCACATAATATAGCTCCTCTAACAATTATTTGGTCTACACAAACACCCTTTGTGTCTTTATCATTAAGACTGTGATCTACACCACCATTATTAATTTACCAACATCACATGACCATCCTCTAGACTTTTGTCATGAAATCACCACTATCTTCCTCAACCAAACAATTATGCTTAACACAATCATCCAGTGAGTCAATTACCTTTAAGGGCTCTAGAAGTTTTATCTTCTCCATTAGATTAGACATTAAAATCGAGAATTATTTTAACATGGTAATCTGGATAGTTTCCTCCAATAACATAAAACTTTGACAACTAACACTCTTAATGATGTCATAATTCAAGCCATTTACAAATCTATTAATGGTGTATATAAATGGCTTAATTAATTCACTATGCTTCATGAGAGTCTTAAACAATTAGGCATATTCTCCAATCTTCATAGATTTTTATTTTAGTACCAATAAGGATTGATACTATTCATCCTGATAATTAGGTGGAATAAATCTTCTCCTCATCAATCTTTTCACGACACCCCATGTAATGACATCACGATACATATTTAATGCTTGCTTTAATATGATATTTTGCCATTGCAACCCTCCAAATCCAATTGATTTCTCAACAATAATCTCTCATAATCAACAACTAGAGTGTGGAAAAGTCCATAGTAATTTGGTCTACCCAAAACTCCTAATCTAAATAATCTTTAGAAGACCCATGAGCATCAAACTTAGATAAATTCATCCCAATTTTACTTAGTAATTTGGTTCTTGTGCCGATCCCACAATAATATCTATTAGTCATGGCTTCTATTCAAATAACCACACTTTTGCCCAATAATAATTACCTTAGTCCTCAATTACACGACACTAACCCTAAGCAACAATCACCGATAACTAGAATTTGCTCTATTCAATTCAAAAGGATTTGTGCTTGTTTTACCTATTTATTTATTAAAATCCTCATGAATCTAGCATTTATTTGTTTTAATTATTGATTTTAGTTCAATTGTGCTATAAATAATAGTCAATGAAGCTTTGATGAAGAAATAGAACTAAAACAATAAGTTGAGAAATAACAAGATCAATCATGCTCGTGATTAGTTGCCCATGATCTCAACCGTGGCCATGGATGATTCAAAGAGAAGTTATTGAGCAAAGATCACATATGCAACCAAAGGGATAATCACGGCAGCAAATAAGATGAATGTGCTTCACAAATGGCAATAATGGTGTGAATCGTGCCTGTGATCGACTCTGCAGATCAACCCCTAACACTCGCCAAAGATCCAATTTGTTTAATTTATTTCAAATTTTGCCACATCATCATGGCACTTACTATATATTTTTTGTATGTTACAAATTAGAGCAACTAACACTTAGCAGAAGATACACTAACACTTTTGTAGAGACTTGCTTTTGTATCATAAATAACTTTAGAGAGAATTCCAGTGAGAGAAGCTCCTTCTCTACTAGGGTATGGAGGTTTTGGATCAATTGAAGAGCTAATTCGAGTTCATCTTACATGGATCTTTATGGTCTATAAGTGTTTAATTCTTTATTATTTCTTTGAATTCATGCTTAATTTGATATATCTTATGGAGAAATAACTAAATCTTGCTTAGATTTAGTGGATCCAAATTTAATTCATTTGATCTGTGCGTTCATTGAAATATTGTTGAATTCTTGAAATAAATAACTTGAGCTACATTTCTTGGATTTATATGTGTACACCATATGAATTTATGTCTAATTTCAATTTAATAGACTAATAGATCATTCATTTGAATAGATCTAAGCTATTGATGAGGATTGCTCATAACATCTAGAGATAGAGTGTGAAATCCTTTTATTACTTAATTAATTCTCATGAGATGTGATTGTTAATTAAGATTCTTGATCTTAATGCAAATATAAGTTGCTAATGGTTAAGAAGGGATTCCTGTTGTTAAACTCAAATTTAGAAGTTAATGATTTCAAGAGGGACTTTAACATACTTTTGTGAATTCAACAGTTCAAAATATTCAACAATGATCTCTTTGATATTATTTATGAAATCACATAATAAGGATTTGGTGAAGCAAGATCTAAGCTACTCTTTATAATTTGGACTTATTCTTTTGTGAATTGGTTTGAAACTAGTATATAAGTAGCTAGTTTGTTAAAGTCATGCCCATAAACAATCTTGTGAATCTTTCGACTAGATAATAGACAAAAATAAGTATGGTAGATGCTAAAAAATCTTTGTAATACAACATAATTGTTTCTATGCTACTTCGATAGGTGTGTTTGCTTATAAAGTTGTGATTGAAGCTACTTAAGTCTTTTAGCTTTTATAAATTCTTGAAGCTTTGTTTCGCATATGAACCAATCACCACACACAAATGCTAGCTTACCTTCTTCTCCAAGTAATCTCAATCAAAACCACACCCATAGTAAATTTAACAAGATATGAGAATCAATTCTTACCAATTTATTGCGTGTTGATTCGTAGATTTGAATTTGACAATTCAATTCATCTTGTGACAAACCAAAGCTCCAATACTAAGATGATACACATTGGAAAATTCTGAGTGGTTTTTGGATCTAGCATTATATTGCAATCTAGAGATTTGTAATATGTTTTTCAATTTTTTTTCATTTATGAAAAACTAAAATATAAAAAACACAAATGATCAACCATTGGTTATGACACACCAAAGAAAGAATTGGACTAATTATTCCAATCAACGGATATTATGCACGATAAAGAATAATCTTGATAGAACTCAATAAGTTAATATTAATAAAAGAACAATTGGTCCCAAAGGACAATACAATGTCAAAGATGGCAAAACTTTTTCTAACATAACTCAATAACCCTTATATATTCCCACAAGTCAAGTAAGGGTAAATATAAAGCATATAAGTCAAAATAGTTAAAATAGAAAACTAAAAATAAACTTTGGAAACTGGGTGTGAAATCACGATGTTGATCACAACCATGATTCGAGCCGTGATCTCTTAGATCACAAAAAGAAATCTTCAAACATTGCTTATCATGGGTGTGTCAATAGGGATCATGAGCTGCGTCATGACCATGACATGGATGATGATCCTCTCGATTCTTCAATTTTCTCCATAGATAACATGATCACTAGCTGGATTAAGGGGGTGGAGCAAGGGGTGATCTCCATTGAGATTTAATTTTCTTGCTTCGCCTCAATTACCATCTTGGGCATGGGTATGATATTCAATATTGATGAAATTCCCTCCAGGTTATATCCTTTACATTTAAACACACTAGATCATTCCCATTACCAAGGTGTATTAAATATCTCTATAAATACTCTAGCTCACCAACATCCAGCTTATCAATAATGATCCATTGAGCTAAGTTCTTTAATCCTTTAGCTATAGATTGAGTTATGGATACAATTGAGCGTTGATCCTTATTAGATAGCCATTACCTAGTAGTTTATATAAGGTTTGTAAAATAATAATTATGATGTAATTTAGCCTTCTCTTGTAACTCCAATATAAAGTAGTATGTCCTATTCATCATAGTACTCGAAAAGGTTCATAGAACATGTGGTCACCATAGAAAAATGACCTTTATGCTTTGATATTTGTTTGTAATGCAGCGATTTTACAAACACTAGATCTCCAAGGGTTAAATAAATCTTAGTCCAATACTTGTCTACTGACCCCTTCATCCTATCTTGGGTCTTGAACAAATCTTTTAGCTAACTCAAAACTACCTCTCTATTTATAATATCATCTGCCATAAAAATTGTGTTGCCTTTTGTTATGTTGATGCTTAAAATATTAATCAGAGGGTTAAATGTCCATGTCTTATTTGCTATCTACTGAAGTAAGTAAATGTTGTCCTATGTAAAGTATAGTGTTGAACTATTAATATCCACTTGAAAATGCCCTTTAATTGACAATGATGATAATGAGACTATTAAAAATTGTTGGCTTTCTATTCTAAAAAGTATAGCAATGTGTTATTGCAATAAAATTCATAAGCCATATAATTAGAAAAATACTTATCACGTTCCATAATTTCTTCTTTCCTCTATTGTAATCGCATGATCTTTACTACCTTTACTATTGATTTGTGTTGTTCCTTAACCATAACAATATCTAGGCTTGTATCATCTGTATTTTTAACTAATACATCTTTAAAGGTTTCAAAAGCAAATGTGAGCTGCTATGAAATCTCTTGTAAAATATTAGTGGTATGTTCATGCATGTTTGTACCCTCTTTTCCATCATATTCAATCTGACTATCATGATTATTGATAACATAAAATCTATCATCCATCCAATCATATCCGAATGGCCTAAAACGTATGAAAAGTGCCTTAACAAATTGATCCAATGTTTAAAATGATTGAATTTGTCAAGAGCAAGTCATTGGAGCCTGCTAAAGCAGGTACCTTTTTCTAGTCAAGACTTTGAAAAATAAATTAAAAGATAATGTCACAAATGATACTCGAACTTTGATAAACCATGAAATTATGTATCTGAACTTTAAATGATTAATTTAGTACATGAAAAAAAAAACTTGATAGAGATACTGTTGGTATATACATGAAAAGTTTTTTTGGTTACCAAAATGATCAATTTCAAAGTTCACCTACCTAATTTTATATTTTTGCAAAGTTCAGGTATCATTCATGACATTAACCCATAAATTAAAAAAAAAAAAAATGGATGTTTTATTTTGACATGATTACCTATCTAGAATTTCTTGGCAAATTGAGTTTATTCAAATTAAAGTTTGGAATATATTGCACTTATGAAGTCCTGAATTTGAAATTGAAATTAAATTGTCTAAATGAAGTGGTTTCAAGCTCAATATTTCTTTGTAACTTTCATACTATAAGTAGTTTTTGGCTATATAAATAGATTTCTAAAGCTAAGTTTCTAAAATTATGGGATTTTTAGATTGCGTGAATTGTGGGTAATTAGTGATTCCAAAAGGGAAATCAATCAAGGTGACTATTTTGATTGATAATTCTAGGTACAAAATGCTTAAGATTTTTATTAAGATTTTAAAGGTTCTCAAAAAATTTTTTGGTACAACTTGTGAAACTTTGAGTAATTGCTTGATATTTAAGAATAAAACGAGAATTTGATAAATACACGGGAAAGCAAGTCTGATTCCAACAAAGGCAAACCTGAAGTTTGATTCCAACAAGGGCAAACCTGTCTTGGTATAATTTAATAGTATTGTTGTATTTCATATAGAACTTTTCACTTTGTATGTAATGTACCGTAAACCATCAAGAGGGAAGCTTCTAATTTGGCTTAAATGGTGTAATGACCTATAATAAAAAAATGTCATACTATTTACAAAATAAACTACATCCAAATACTTCACTAACGTAAGACGATCAATGAGATTTTAAATAAATTAAAGAATAACCCAAGAAAAAATCATAGTTTAAAGTTGCAAGTACTACACCTCGATCAAATTAATAAATGCAATGCAAACTCTTGATAAATTGATAGGTGCGATGATTGTTGTTGATAAGTGAATGATTCACAAATTGAGGATTGTAATGGTATACGAAACCTTAAATCTAGTTAAAGATTTAAAAAAAAAATATCATACTTAGAAGGAAATAGTACATCGAAACTTGTGAAGCAGTAGCTTCTACTATTACAACAAGATAGCTGTTAATCTAAAGGTGTAAATAAGTGCTAGAAGCTCTAAGACTAAAGGATTTCACTTTTGGATTCAAGATGTCTTAATATAAGGTGAGTTTTTCTTTGGGTTTTTATGAGTCTTGAAATTGGTTACTATTGGTCAAGTGATGTGTTGATGATATAATTTAAGTATGTTTAACTTTAGCATATGAGCATAGTGTTTCACCCAAGTTATGGGGAAGGCTACTGCATGATGGATAAATTATGGGCTTTATTAATAATATTAATGTCTTAAGAGTATAATAATGCTAGTAATATTTGAAAATTATCTTGTTTAAGTTTTATAGGTAACAAAAAAATATTAGACAAAGTGATTCATTTTGGTAAGTCATTTTAGAAATCTCATTATAAGTCTAATTTTTATGCAATTTTGCCAAGAAATGCTAATGATTTGATGGTTACATTGAAATTCTTGATGATAAAACTAAGGTATGGTGTTACTTTTGACCTTGGAGTAAAGTTAAAATTAATTTATGAAAAGTGTTAAAAAGAAATCATACAAGAATATGTGTGAAATGGGCCGATAGCAAGTGGTGACAAAGAGTATTACTCCATTATGGGACTGCTAGTTGTTTTGAGAATAAATTTGTTAAAATTATTTTTTTAGCTTCTAAGTAATTCTAAGATTAATTCCAAGAAGAATTAGGTAAAAATGTAGCAATTGAGGACTATGAATTCTATGATGAAAGATTATAAATAGTGAACTTTGTAATTTTTCATATAATCCATTTTCCATTTTTATATATTTTCATTATACTTGGAATAATGGTTGCGATGATATAAAGAATACTAAAATCAAATAAGAAACAAGGAAGGCATGTAATGTGTGTTGTGTTATTATGCTTCATGTGACAATGATTCAATCTGTTCGAGTTTAAAAAATTTAAAAATCTATATCCAAATCCTAACTATGGTTGAAGCATTAAGCAAGCATACCTATCATCATAGTAATGAATTTAGTGTAGAGTCATTTTTACCTAATGAACTTGACAAGTACTACTACTCGCCTCTTTCTATTATCTAGCCATAAAAAGGAAGTTGTTTTCATACTAATCTACTAAAACTATGTTTAACTATCGCTACCAACTCAGGATGATTCACAACATAATTCATAAAGAGAAATTAATTCAAATCATTGAGACACTTAGATGTTACTGCACTATTAAGCCCTATCACGTAACTCAACAAATTTTTATTAAATTCATATAGATTTCTTGAATTGATGAATTTTAATTTGTATATTAATATATTTCTCAAGATCATTAATCTCTAATCCTAAATTTATTAATTGGAATCATTTCCTAGATTAATAGCAACTTAGAATCAAATTAAGCACTAGAACTCATTAGATCAATTAATCAAGTGCAGAAGGATTTCACCACTCTATCTTTAAAGTTTAGAACAATCCTCATCAATAGCCTGGATTTAATCATTGGAACGATTTCTCAATCAGTTCCAATTAAATCAAATATGAATTCATATCATGTGTATAAATTCAAGATCTAGCAAACATAGGAAATTTAATCCAAGAAATTAATATTACTTTCATTAAAGCATAGCAGGAGTTACATGAATTAGGATTATGGATCTACAAAATCTAAGCTATGTGAATATTCCTCCATAGATAGATCAATCCAATTAAAAAATTTATAGAAGTAAAATAAGAACATGATGAGAATAAAGCATATTAGATGCCGTAACCCTTCCAATTCAAAAGTTGTTGAGTTCCGATGAATGATCTTCTTAAGTTTTCTCTTAAAAACCCTTGAAAACCAGCCATGAACCTCAACAAATTGTACAAACCCTACTAAAACTATCTAATGCTCTATATTTTCTAACTAAAGGAGTATTGTTTGTCCTAAGGTTTTGTGCAAAAGTCTATATACATATATATATAGTACTGAGAAAGCTGGCATGGCAAAAAGATAAAAAATAATGAAATCCATGTTAGACAAGCACGATGTTCTATGGCACAGCCGTGCCTTAGGCCTTGTCAACCAATTTTAATTGCATCCTCCCTTTTATAGGGCTGCATGGTTGTTAGTCTCTTCAAGTGGAGATAGATTCTCCCACTGCCATATCTTGAATTACGTTAAAAGCTATTGATGAATTGAGAACTGACACTAGCTTAAGCATAGTTGCATGGAGAAAGCATCCTCAACTGTGAATGAATGCATTAGACTCTCGTGCTTGCACTATTAATGATGTCATAATCTAGAAGAATTTTAACTCTTAGCATGTCCATTCGTGTGGTAGCGACACTGACCGTGTTAGAAGCTATGGCTTCATCTTCATTTAAATGTACCCTTACTTTTGCCTGCATCATCAATTGTGGAGAAATTTTCCTTATACAGTCTTAGGCATGGCCACATCAGCTCCTTTGTCTCCATGATTTGTTGATTTTTGTTAATCCTTTGTGTTATTTCTTCATCAATTGATGATGAAGAGTCTTGATAAGTTTGATTTACCTAAGATCAACAAATAATAAGGTTAAGTGGCCATTCTTAGGATTATTAATGAATATGAATGCAAAACGAGTCCAAATAATCCTTTAATGCATATAGTAAAATAGTCCTATCAATATGGCTATTAAAAGTTACTGTTATAGAAGCAGAGAGCAAAAAAATATGCAAGATTTCTTTTTTTTTTTTGGTAGACAAGACCATTTTGTGACATTACACCATTAAAATGAATTAAATGACTAAATTCAATTTTTTCTAATAAAAGTAGATATCTTGAGTTTTGAAATGCTTACTTATGCAAAACTCTACCTTAAAATGAGTACATTATGACCAAATTAACTCAAGAGATAAAACTGAAATTTGAGTGTTTCTTTTAGAGGTTCACTCTAGGTTTACTATTTGCCCTTCAAGCTTACTTCTATGACTTATCTATATAGGTGATCTTGTATTTTGTTCTAACCATTCAAAAAAATTCTTCAATTAGAGAAAAAGTATGTTGAGGTGATAAGATTTGAATGCATGAGATATATTGTGTAGAACTTTGATATTTGCTACTTTAAGTGAGTAGTTCCTTTATTCTACTCATTCATAGTAGATATGGTCGATAATGTAGACTTCTAAAGAACTATGAGTTCCCATCTTATAATTTATCATGTTTATAGTGGGAGGATGAGAAAGGGTGTTTCCAGGTGATTGAAATAATTATTTCCTTTCATTTGTGAATTGGTAGCTATGGTTAGATAGGTAAAATAGACTAACATTATTAGTTTACAAAAATGGGAATGGGATTTAAGCTAATGGCACGTTTGGCATATAGAAATGGCTGGAATGGAATTATGATTCTGAATTCCGTTCCTTTTGCCATGTTTAGAAATCTTATTAGAAGTCGAAATCATAGTTCCTTGGAATCAATGATTCCAACTTCAAGGGAGACTTCAATTCCGTCGTTAAGAAGGCGAAATCACAGTTCTTGTCCTTCTTATATTGATAATTCTTAATTTAATTATCTTTTTATCCTATAAAAAATTATTATATCATTTGTCGTTAAGGATATTTTTGATAAGTTTTATTATATACTCATTCCTTTCCATTTGATTCCATGTTTATATCCAAACATAAGAATGAATGTTCCATTCCATTGTTCATTCCATTTCTTTGATTCTAATATATTATATTCCTAACAATTCCTGATACTAAACGTAACATAAATGACTTGCTTGTTCGTTTGAATATGTGCTTGGTATATTATCTACTTATCTGTAAATTGAGTTATTAAAATTATTTGGAATTTATTGAAATTATCTGGAATTTACTTATCAAAGAAAGGATGTAGAGAAAGAATAATGTGAGTATTTGTACTAACCTTGGAATACTAAGAAGGTTAGGTTCTAGGTAGTGCCTAGTAACTAAATAACTTATCTTGAGCCAACTCAATAAATTTATGGCTTATACCCGATAAGCTTGTGACAATTATGAGGTTATTTAAGCAAAGACATACATTTAATAAAAAGACATATCAATTAAGTGGAATTGATTTTTACCAAGTAGTTAATGGTAGTAATATTGCTTTTAAGAGGCAAAGTTGTACATTTATCAAAATCTAACAATAATTTAGTAGCAACGCAAGGTGTAGCTATTGCCTGACATTGTGTTTGAAAGGAGTAAGAGGAAAAAAAAAGAACAACATCTTAACACTAGTTTAAGCTACATTCTACTATAGAAACTCACAGTTGAGAATGATAAATAAACTCTTGAAATAATGATTTGGTTAAATTTGATACAAGAATGATACAATGAATTAAATAATTACTTTTTGTGGAATGACTTTATCTCTATTTGATCTCTTAGTCTAAGAATGTAACAAACGATAAGAATATGTGTTATTTATTAATTCCAACATATATTCCTATTTTGTTTGTGCCTTACTTTCATAAAATGTATGTGTACTCAATTTACTCATTAATAAGTTAAAGGGTTGGTTTTCTCACTGATCTCAGGTATAGGTAACAAAGATTAAAGTGGTTGATGAGAAGGCAAGACGAGTGAGGTAGTTAATTTTTGGTTAGGGAAGCCACATATTTTGTTTCTTTGTTGTTTTAATCATATGTATTTTGTGCAAATAACATTGTGGCTTGTAAACATGTATGTTTCAAATAAGATAGGTGATGACTTTAGTGAACAATCCCACAAGACAAATGATGGTTGCACTAAATTTAGTTATAAATGGAGTAGAAATATTTTTGATGTGATTTTGCTTATAGCAAAAACTTTCACATAGATGTCACAAGTGTTACTATTAACCAACATCATAAATAGAAGCATGGAGATCAATTCTCAAATTAACATATAAATGTATATATAGTTTGGGAATACTTTGATAGAGCTTGTGATACAAGCTATGATGCTATTACCTAATCTCTACTTTAGGGATAGTGTAATGCCTAAATCTTCTAGAACTATAAATGTCCAAATTACAGACCAAGTTAAGGCAATACCCTAATGGATGGGCATTATTACATGAGAACTCTTGGAAGATTATGAATCTATCTTATTAGCATGCTCCAACATTAATTATGGACATGAGAATCCACTTTATAAGATAAATCAAAATATTTTGTGAATAATTGCACAATGGTATGCTTTAATTCAATCAATGTCATATTTATGAATTGTTGTTACAAATTAATCTTTCATGAATGTCCATCATATGCCGTAAGCTATTGATGGGAGCATCAAAATATTAAAACCCTGACACAAATAACTAAGGAGATTGCCAACTGTATATATGTGTGTGTGTGTGTTATTTAATCTCCTATTTTGTTACATTTGTCACTTGTTGATTCTTTGTTGATAGAATCACATAATTTTGATTCAGTCAATTCACTCTTTCTATTTCTAGTAGTCTTAATTGAAATAAATCCATGCATTCACTTAATTGGTATTGAGGTTACAAATGAGCTATTGTGGCTAAGGCATAAAATTGAGTTTTTGAAGGTTCGAGCTTAACTTACTTAAAAATCATCCAACTAGAGTGAGCTTATGACTCAAAAAATAAAGTAAAATCTAAGAAATCAATTATACAAATTGAAGAAATATATATGGTAAATGTCAAATTTGTTACCTAAATGTTGTACAAAAATTCAATTTAATATTTGAACATTAAAATGGTCAATTTGATACTATATCAAACTTCTTATGGCTATTTGTGGTATGTTATTAATATGTTATGCTTTATTTGTACATGTAGAAGAGGCAATATATTATTAAATTTTTACTAATAATTCTAACACTATTCAATATTGATAGGCTATTTCTTTCATATTAGAAACTGATCAAATGTTAGTGCGGTAGTAAACATAGTTATAAAAACTTTAGTTGGATATTATATTGACTACTTCAAATTTAGAAAGTGTAGATGACAGTGGTCATGCACATGTCGCGTGAATCTCATGCGTGGCACATGACTTCGGGTGTTGCTACGGAGATGGCACTTGATGACGAGTTGGCTTTGAGAGTATAGTAGAGAGGAGGAATAAGCAGTCTCAGTGTCTTAAATGCACAAGTGATAGGTAAGGGAGCTTGAATAGACCTTGCGTATCAACTTTAAAGTTCTTAAGCAATTGAGGTAGAAATTGCTTGAGTTATCTTGTTTGATCTTTTTGAACTGAGCCTCTTCTATAGAATGTTGCTTGGCTTCTCTCTCTCAAAAATTAGAAATGAGGAGGAGCCATTGAGTGATTATAAGCATTTGGCAATGATGACAATTGTCAAATCACCTCAGTAATTGATGGGTGAGATGGAATTAGCTTAACTCATGGTTATTCTGAATGAATTCCTTATAGGCCAAGGCTAATAGTCATGTCCTGTGTGCATGAACCTGCCTGAGAAAGGTTAGATGTGGTGGACCAGTTAAACGATCCCTATTCCGAGTCCACCAAGCTTAAATCTCTCAAAATCATCCCAAAGAATAAACCGAACTCACTAGGCTCTGTCACTATCCCGTAAGTCAAGTCTAAATAAATAAATAATAATATATAATTTAAGCCCATTTACAAATAGCAAATTGAATTTTGTGCAAAGTTCAAATACTAAATTTGACATATATTTGTGTGCGTGTGTGTGTCACTCATAAGTCCAAACGAGCCTACTCATGAGTTGATTCATGAATCTAGGTAGTAGCTTGTACTTAGCTTATTTAGAAAAACAAACTTTATTTTGGACTCAAGAAGCTAATTCAATTTGGCTTGTTTGTAGCCTTAATTACTACATAGAACTGAAAATATTATAAATTTAAAGGGAATTTACACATACTTAATTATACCTGAAATATGAATCAAGCCTTGAAATATTACTTGGATATTTCTTAGTATTGCGATCATATTTGAATACCTTCTGTATATATTATAGGAGAAAGTAAATTCTATTCCACTTCACCATCGATATATCTAGCAACAAAAGCATAATAAAATCACCGTTCATATTTATAAAAGGTAAAGGAAAATTTTCAAGATGAAATAAATGTTTTTCGAAGGTGTATCCAAGCCTCAACCTCTAAACAACCCTCATTGGCTAGAAATCATGCAAAGAAAGAAGATGAGTACAACATGACATGTTTTTTGAAAAAAAAAAGAAATTAAAAAAAGGGGAAAAGGAAAATCAACTTTTGACAGTATATTTTCCTACATGTTTAAGCAAACTTCTGAAAGCAATATGTTTCCCATTTTGTCCTCTCCTGCCTCATGAGGACATCGACCTATATTAGCCCAAATTCTATGGTGAATTGCCTAATGTAGGAGAAGTTAATGGTTTGCCTCGTCCAACGGCGAAACCCTTTGTACCATCTGGCATCTTTGGGGTCTTCAAAGCTGGTTTGGTGGATGCGTCACTCTGGTTAGTATTGTTTGGGTGAGGAGATGAGGCTATTAGCCCACGACAACTTACGGTTTGTGATTGGCGAGGACGTGGCTTCCCACGCCCTTTAGCACTACTTCCTTTCTTGGACCCTATTGGATGTTCTTCAGCCTGCCCACGCATTCAACAAAATAAGATAAAAATCAATAGAATTATACTTGCCAAAAGTCTATAATATAAATAAAATTATATACTCCCTAATATGGTAGAGTTTCATCAAATTCGGTGTGATTAGTTTTGCTATAATTGATATTTCTTAATTAATCATATAAATTTAACAAAATGTATATAGAAGATACTTCTATGCAGGACCCAAACAACTTACTAATACTATTTTGATTTTTAATTATTTTTTTTTTATATATTTCATGATCTAGCATTATTGATAAGGGAGTTTAAGTCATATGGCTCTATAAATTGATAATATTATATTTATTGTTCTTAATTAAAGTGGAAGCAGATGCAAAATCATTTAGCTATCGATTTTAGATATATTGTGATTTTATGTATAGAAATCTATTATGTTCTTGAGTAAATAAAATTATGTGTTTGATAACTTTATCTAGTATGCATATATTTGTTATCATCAATACAATCCCCTTTTGATAAATGAGAAAATGTATGCTATACATGAATAATTGCAAAAATTTACATGAAAAAGAGTGAATTCTTACATTACTCTCATGGTTGGCTTCCGTGTGATGCGACTGAGAACAATAATTGGATTCTGGAAGATGTACATCCTCGTCCTCTAAAACTGAATCGAACTCCGATTTTCTATTCCTTAGGACAGATTTTGGCTGCGATTTTAAATATAAACTTAATTATTAATTTATATATATATTATACTAGAGAATTAAGAAAGCAAATTATACTAGTTATGCAAAATACATACCGAACACCTAAGCAGCAATCTTACTCGAAGACCTTTTCTCCAGTTCTTTTCATCATTCAATTTCTCAACCTGCGTACACAATAAGTTCCAAAACTCTTGTTGTAAATTGATTTCCACTTGACAGATACATGTATCCTCTATTTAGTATTTATATCAGGTGAAGCCAGCCATATATGATATGTAGATTTCTCTTTTTTTTTTTTCATTTTATTTTTTGGCCAAGCTTTTATTACGAAGTTCATTAATGAGAAAAATACAGATTCATTAATTATATATTTCTCATAGTATGTTGGAAATATTAAAACACACTATTGTCAAGAAAAACAAATGATTTCACTAAGGCACTTTTATTTTTTTAGAAAGCGCTACGGAAATAAAAGGCAAGAAAAACAAGAGTATTGCTTTTTATTCACATGCTTATTTTGCAGGGGAATTGGGTGCAAAATTTCCAAAATCCGTACTTCTTAAAATGTTTATATAGTATATGGGAAAATTCTATATGATCCAATCGTATTTTTTAACGGAACAAGTATTATTAATTATTTAACGACTCGGATTTATACATAACTATGATTGCACCACTAAATATTTAATATATTATTTAGTATACTTATTTTAATAATCAAATGATTAAGTGAATGATACATCGATGTGATCATAAAAGTCCCCGTCCAATATGACATGGATCTTCATATACACACATATAAACGTAATTGATTTTCAATACATTAAATATACTTGACTTACCGCCATTTCAGCAGCTTCAGTGTTCTCATACTCTATTAAGGCATGAATCTATCAACCAAAGGAAAAAAAATAAAATGCAAATGATCATCAACATAATAGAGACGGCCCAAAAGCTCCCAAATAATTTTAAACCTTAAAAATGAAAACCTACCTTGTTACTAAAGAAAAAATCTGCTATGGAGCGAGATGAAGCGGATTCTTGAGGATGACATATTCGAATATTTTTCACACTGCATATGAAGTGCTTTCATTTATGAATCATCATAGCACTACTACTATGTAATTTCGAATCCTATGACCAAGAACACGACATCATTATATATTATTATACGTATGAAACGTGCAACCTTACTTTCCGACCACACGGAATATCTTCTCTAAATTTTGATAGGAGTGATCTTCCGGCAAGTTTTCTACCACGACCGTACGGGACTGCAAACATTATTTGAATTACCAAATATTATTGTCATACAATATATGTTATATTAATATGAGGGTAAAGAAAAATATAGACTTAACTCTTTTGATCAATGCATGATTTATAGTCAAATCCAATCTAATTTGTTTTAATAAAAGAACAAGATTTCCACAGATTACCCATGTGATTGAGAAAAATTCTTAGATACTGGTCCTTTCTTCCATAATTAATTCGACTAGTAGGGTCCTGAAAACATATTCATGGGTGTATATATATGCACAAACAATCTAAAATGACTAACCTGCAATTCCTCTTTCTCTTTTTCGGTAAAGGGTTTTCTACGTTTAACTTTCTTTCCATCGCTGCTTACAACCTTAAAAATCAAAGAGCAATAATCAAATCGAGAGGATAATACCATGTGAAATCACAAATTTTTCTAATGGTTAAAAAGTAATAAAATGGGAGACAAGGAACTTACCAGCTTTGAAGAAGATCGCAGAGCTTGAGCAATCGTCTGAGTATTACTAGCTAGAGATTTGATCTTCTTTACAGAAGCAATAATTGATATAGGAACTGAGAAGTGAGAAGAAGGGAAGCACTTTATATGAACTATATAATTCCTTTTTATTTCGTACTATTATAATCAGAAAATGAAAAAAAAAAAAGGAAATATTTTCCGAATGTTGCTTACCGAAGCCTTCTGCTTCTTTACCTATATGTTTCGCCATCGTCTCATTTGCTAGCAAATTTATATCACTAAACATATATTCCACCTGTTCTTTCCACCAGAATAACTTGTAAGTACATAGTGAATTTCTTCTTCTTTTTTTTTTTTTTTTTTGTTATTGACATAGATTGGAGATTGATCTATCTAAACAAGAGGGAGAATGAAAATAAATAAATAAATCAAAGACAAGAAACTAGTTTATATAGTGATAAAAGAAAATATATAAACCTGTTTGAGTATCTTGTGTTGCAAACTATTGGCTGTAACATTGGTAGTTGTGCAATTAGCAGGTAAGATGAAAGTATTGTCATGGATGAAATGGTAAGTTGGGTCTTGTTGGTCACCAACATAAAGCCAATGAGACCCTGACGTCCCACCACCATAAACATGGAAGTATGGATAATAACAACTTGGGATTTCAAATTGTTGATAAGATCTTGGGACAAACTCAGGTGCTTGTGCATTGAATTTGAATCCATCACTTGTTGTCCCTGACGAATTATTATTGTCGTCTTTAGTCTCCGTTTTTGAGTTCCCGTGTTCTTTATCTTTCACTTGAGACTCTGCCATATTTTGTGTTCTGTTTCTTCTAAGGAAGAAGCTCTGTCTACCTATTATTATTTATCCTCACTTTTATCTCTTTCTGCCCCTTATAGTGTAGTGACTGTAATTTGATGTTGAACCCATGTTTCACGCCTAAATACGGATGTGGTTTATTCAAAATGAGAGAGAGAGAACAACAACCTTAACTATCAGACATGGTGTCCGTTACCTTTGGAGTTTTGACTGTTCTTTATGGTATCTATGCTTTCTAAAATTAGCAAGGTCACTTAACAATAGTTATATATGCTCTAGAATTTCAACACCCCCACCCCCCACCTTTTTTTTTTTTAGTGCATTCAATATCTGCACCTTGTCCTTCATAATATAAATATGTAATTGAATGAAATAGATAATATACATAATTGTACAAATTTTGTTATCTCACCACATACTTAATGGACGAATCATGTTAAGAATACATGCATTTATACGTAAAACTTATCATAATACAATTGATGGTTTATTATTATATTATGAAAATTAGATATCTATGGAGCAATTACCATAACTTTAGCATAGGCATCAAGGTCAAAATACATATAGTATACATATACGATGATATTATTTGGTTTAATAAGGGCTAATATTTATATTGTCTAGTGAATCAATCAAAATAATAATTCCAAGCAATCTCTTCTCATTTCTTCTTCTTTTCTTCCTCTCTCTCTTTTCAGCTCCCTACATTTGTGTTCAATGTCCATTTTCTTCTTGTCCAATCTCCCTTCCTTTCCTTCCGTTTATTTTTATTCCACTACTCCCCTTTTCTAGCTCTCTTTATTTTTTTTCCTTTTGACCTTTTCTTGCAACTCTCTCTCTCTCTCTCTCTCTCTGCGCCCTAAAATCTATTAAATATTATTTTAGAAACTTTTCTCATCTCATACCAATATGTTATAACTGTTTCCTATAATTTTGCATTATTATATTCAATATTTCATATTGTTTTGATTCATGAAAATTGCCATTTGGTTATCGTAACTCTTTGTTTTTACTTATTAATTATTATCTTAAATTGGTCTATTGTAAGTATTACCCCTTTTTATTGCTATTTTTTGTGAAAAACAACATCACTTTAGCTTTGAATTCAAACACTTTCAACTAGGGTTCTAAACAAGATAAGCCAAGTTAAACTGAGCTTTTAAAGACTTAGGCTCAATTTGTTTAAATAATATCAAGCTCAAGCTTGAGCTAGGATTTTTATTGAGTCTAAAATTTAGGTTCAAGTTTAGCTCATTGAAATAATCAAATTTTATTTTGAGCTTAAACTCAACTCATTTACAAATTGAACTTGAGTTGATCTAAGTTTTTTATTTTTTTTTAATTGAGCTTGAAACAAGCTTAATTTCAAACTCAAGCTTCGCTCATTTTCTATTTAAGCTTTCTATATCTTAATCTTTTTTTTTTTAACTTAAAAATAATAGATAATAGTTATGAAATATATATACACATATATAAAAAAAATAGTTCTTAGTTCTAATTATATATTTATATATAACATTTCGCACATATATAAAAAACATGAGTGTATTCATGAGCTTGTTAGCGAGCCTGTTCATGAGCATAAGTGAATCTATTCACAAACTGGCTCATGATCTTAATTCTTGGCTCAAGTTTTACTTGTTTGCTAATCAGGCTTGAGTCAAGTTGAGCTTGAGCAGGTCATAGGTGACTCAACTTGTTTGTAGCCCTATATGGTATATATAACTTATGAAACAAAAAAAAAAAAATTGTTGAGTAACTACTTCATCTATATATTACATAATTGTAATATATGTGATTTATCATAATAATCTATTATTTATTGTGCTATAGTATATGATTTCATGAGTTTTTTGGCTATCATACCCCTTTTGCATTTCACAAAAAACTCAAAATTTTATATTAAAAACGTGAATCTTAACTTTTTTTCCTCTTTTTTTTTTTAGATTTTATTTTTTCCTAAAATTTATTATTATTATTTTTGGATTATATATAATGTTGTTTATTATCTATATTATATATACCTTTCTATTACTAAAAAAATATATCTTCGTGCATATAATACTATTTGTAAAAAAATTGCAGCTTTGACATAAGTAAATGGAAATGTTGGACTCTTAGCATATAACGTTGTATTAAGGACTATGACTTTTTTAGGTATGATAATGTTTTATATATCCACTTATAACTATATAAATTATAGTACAAAATATTTTTTAAAAAAAAAAACCGTGTGTTTCACGGAATCATAATTCGTTGAATACTATTTACGTACAGTCACTGGCATGCCCCAACAAAAGTGATAGATGCAGGATGTTTGCAAATTAATTATCACAGATGCACAGTTCGGAATGTGGAGATCCGTATTAATATCACACCATTTTAGCTGAGAAACATAATACAAATTTTCGGAATATTGAAAGGCTTATTGGTTCAGAAAAGATAAGAGAAACTGAAATATTAATAAAATTGGAATGTCATCAAATTCATGATTTACCTAAAGGTTCGCAGATAGCTAGACAGTCATAAAACAAATGAAATTTGAAGCATAAAATGGAATGATTAAAAGGAAAAAGGTTAAAAGCAAATTGATGGCAAAGATAATTGCGAGAAACTGGAATATATTGGTGAATTTTTAAAATATAAATGAAATGATTATATTAACTGGACGTATAGTTTACTGTTATAAAATTGATATTATACTTTTTTTTATTAGAAAATATATATTTATTTATTTGATTTGTAAAAAATTTTTGCCAAAAGAATGACTATTCCATATAATGCGGAATAGATAAAGAATCTTCATTTCTTCCATTTATTGGAGGAATGATTATTCCTTATCAAAAAGTATATTTTGCTCAAAAAATACTCTTAATGATAAAGTAAGGAATTATAATTCCTTTTTAGCCTCATTATATTTCAGCGAACCAAACGTGTCATAAAAAAAATTAAATAATTGTTTTAGTGGTCCATCTTTATATCAAAATTTAATCAAATATACTATGGTTTGAGCAACTATTATTTAGGTTTTCTATGCACCTAATAAGCTATATCTTTATGATAATAACTCTTCATTATACCGAAGCCACTTATTTGATGCAAAATTACAAAATAGTGGACTTAAAAATTATTCACTTGAGATATGTAGGATTTATTTGAACTCTGAACTAAAAATACTGTATTTAAATGACTTAGTTCAAAATTTAAAGGACTTTTAATGCATAGTTTTTCAAACATTGACGACACATTTAGTTCATTTTACAAGGTAAAATATAGTTGTTATTTCGTCTCCATTTATCATTGTATTTGGTTGGTAGAATAATTATTCCACAAATTGTTATTGTTTCATAATAACCAATTGCAATTCCGTTTTATATACAAAGGATTAATAAATCTTAATTTTTCTTTTCAGCATTTTTACATTTCTACTCATTAAGCGTCAAATCAATTATAAAAAATTCTTATTACTTTTCTATTTTATTTTTTAAGAATTATACTTCTGTTCTTGCCTTTTTTTTTAATTAAAAATAATATACTAACTTTCTTCAATGTGCATTCTTATTTTCTACCACCTGAACATATAAATGCTCGAAATCCGTCAGTTTTCTCAAAATAAATACAACAAACACAATACCTTCGCATAATAGTACAGGAAAAGTATTAACATAAGACAAACCAAACAATCAACAAAGTACAAACAATCCAAATGAATGAGATAATAATACATTTACGAATTACTATATCATTATTATGACTTGTCTAATCCTTTGTGTGGGTTTCTATTTTTATTTTTTCTTTTTCTTTTACGCCCTCTTAGTAGAATTTTTATTATCAAGGGTGGTTAAACCTATTATGATTATAAGAGACATATCCATAATTGGTTGCATCAATGATTTATTATTTCAATACATTGTATATTGTCGTGAGTTCTATATGAGTGAACCCTTTTGACTATTTAACAAAGCATAATATATTCAACATTCCCAAATTCTAATCCGAAATGACTAGAATTCCAATTTTCTAAATCGATCTATGTCAACAGAACAAGAAGTTGCAGGTTTTGTAGGCCCAATAAATCATGTCGTTGGACATATGCAAAAATCAGTGGATTTAACAACTTTGACAAGAGTCTCGTTATAATTTAGGATACGACTCAACATCTAACCTGAACTAGATTTATGCGATGATATAGAAATTATTAGCATTTCGGCCCTTTTGGTTTTGGCCCAGCGTCTTAACTACCTGATCTTGGGTAATTCTTGGTATGGCCTTGCTCTCTTGTAGACCAGAGGGTAAAAGAGTTCGACAAAGACCCACAATTCCAATTTTAGGGCTTATGGGAACCCTAACGACAACTGATAACCATCGATTGACAACACAATGACCAAATAAGTAGTTGGATTTTTTTTTTTCTTTTGTCAATTTTTAATCAATTAAATAAAATTTTTTGAGAGGGGGTTGCGAAGTGGGCCAAAAGTTAGTGGGGACTAAAGAAGGAAAGAAAGAAAAGAATGTTGATATATCAGGTTACAAATGAAAATGCACGACACTTTGGTAAGTTGTGTGTTTATCATAAGATTTTGATTTTATTGTAGCAATATGAAATATTGAAAAGGAAAAGAAGAAAAGAACGAATTACGCATGAGCTGATTGTTGTTGTTAATTTTATGGGGTAAAATATATCGGAGTGTTACAAAGTTTGGGAGTTAGAGTTCCCAATGTTTGGAGAAGTGAATCAATTAAAGAATCAACATTTGTGACACGTGTCATTAGATACCTTAATTGATCCACTTATCCAAACGTTGTGACTTATTTTGAACTATTCCAAACATTAGGATCTCAAATGAACTTACTTCCAAACGTTGTGACCTTTTGATGTAATTTACCTTAATTTTATTTTACAAAATAGTTTGAGTTTGTTGACATATTTGATGAATATCTGGCTCCTCTATCTAATGTGTAGCACCCCAAAATTAGGGTCATTTACAACTTGTCATGTGTTCATATTTAATATGGATACACAAAGACTTAGAATCTACTAAAATCCATAATTGTTTACATTTAATATCATCAACTCCAAATCACACATACAAAGTAAATGCCACCTCATACATGGACATAAGCAATTTGCTTAACAACCATACTAATACTACACCAAAGCATCCAACAAGTATATCTATAGAAGCTCACACTAGAGTCCATCTATCTCTCTTTAAACTAGAAACACATAAGTGATATGGGTTTAGGGTCTAGACCCTAACCAAATACTAAATATAGAAATACTTCTAACAGAATATGATAAGCATCAACAGTCTCTCATTCCAAGGTTCGATAAATTAACTACTTATCAGTCGAACAATCCTCATTACTAACATTATCCTGATAGTCCACAACTACGTCGTACCTCGAAAGATGAAACATGATAGGAGTGCTACCTTAACCTGAAAAAGAACAAAAAAAAAAAAAAAAGTGAGCTGAAGCCTAGTATAGTACTACCATAAGTACACATACATGAGCATAGAAAAATAAATACATACAATTCTAATTATAATGCAGCAAACCAATTATTATCTTTAATTTATGTCTAGCAATCAACACAAGGATAACTCAGTATCTTGACAACATACTTTATATATATATACATATAAACAATGTTGGGTGCTTCCCAACATCCAAGAGTTCATGAGTCTAAAAATCCTTAAATCTACCCATAATAATCTCTAGGTTCAACTCTAGTAAGGACAACATCACACAAGGATCATTGGAGTGCTACGTTAGCATCATCGATACTCTCAACTGACCAACCATAGTCAAACACACACCACATACAAAGTTTATGGTTGGATATTCAGTTAGTCAATTTTAAGATTCTAATATAACAAACAACAGAGACAAATAAGTTAGTATACATACTTGTATTTTAGATTCAATGTGAGTTATAGAGTCCACAATTAAAGATGTATCAAGAGTATAGAACACACTTCAAACCTAAAAGAAAAGATTACATTGATTGTCTATACTTTTCAAAGGAAGAAACAAAGAATTTGATAGAGATATAATGTGCACAAGCTTGTGTATTCCAAGGAAAACATTGCTTGCATCATAGAGATATACACAACTTAAAACACGAGCTTGTGTAATAGTTATGTATTTCTGGTAAATGCACTTCTCCACACATGGAGAGATATATGACATGAAACTTGGCTTGTATTTTGATCATGTTCTTCTGAAAAGCATGTTTCCTTGCATACAAAGAGGTACATAGCTTGAAACACTGTCCCATATTCTAATTGTGTGGTTTCGAGAAGACCCTATTTGCATGTTTTTCTTGTATTTCTAAACCCAACATTAAAGTAAACACTTCCATGAACACCTTTTTGAGTTTAAATTTTTTTTAGTACATAGTTAACCCCTCTAAACACTTCTAACACTCATGAACAATTATAAACACATAAGATTACGTTACCTTTTGACTTTCTTTTGTATTTCTTACAAATTCCCTAACATCTATTTCGTAACAATTCATGCTCCATGAAGTTCTTCAAAATTCACTCTCAATTCGGTGTTATAATGTATTCCTCACATCATAATTATCATATATTATCATTCCCTGGTGTAGATTGACCAAAACAGTGAAATAACTCAAGAGGAATGATAGCTTACCATAGAACCTTGTTAAATCTCTTCAAGATTGGCAAGAGTAAATTGAGAGGGAGAAGGACATTGCCTTTTCTTTGTACGTACATAAAGAAAGCAGATGGCAGTTACACTTCTCAAATTTGAACTTTTCTATCAACTAACCTTTCTTGTAATGGATACCAAAATTACCAACATACCCTACCTAAAAATCTTATTATTTACGAAACAACCACTCTTTAATAATTAATTAACTTTCACATTATACTTAGGGTATTTCACAATAGTTTCACAAAATATGTAGATGGACAGGTATCTATGGTTGGTAGATAATAATGATTAGAATAATCCATTCATTTTTCAATAATTAAAAAAGCAAGACTAAAAGATACAAAAAGAATTATCCATTTCTGGTTTATAAAGAGTGAATAAAGATAATACTAGAGAAGTAATGAATAAAAAGGCATCTCAAGATGTAACATTATACTCTGTTAGATTTTTCTCTTACACGTTTGATATTATATTCATTTAAATAAAATTTATAATAAATGGGATGAATATTTGAGCATAAATTTAAACAAAGAATTAATCATTTAAGTGGTTGAAAAAAAGAATTAACGTTACATAAAGTGGTGTAAATAAGAAATTATCACATTACCATTTTAAAATATTTTAACATCACATATTTGGTTGAAATCATGTCAACATTCATTTATTATACTAAAGGTAAAATATGTGGTGCATTTTAAGTTTATGATGCTTTCAGCAAGACTATAGTTAATGCGGAATTCACATGGTTATTCCACCTTTCGGTTGACTTCTAGACCCTTTACAGGGAAAAATTGATAATAGCCCTCTCCTTGCATTTTAATTTTTGTAATAAAAATTAGCAAACTTATATCACAAATGAACTAGGCTATTTATGATTTAAATGATACTTTTATTCAAATATAATATAAATATTTTAAGTTTTACACATACAACATGATACAAAATATTAATTTTGGTGCATGCTAGTACTTAAAGTTAAAAATTAATTGATTAATAATTAATCAACAAAGTAAATAAACAAGCGTTACAAAAATGTTAAAAAGGAGATATTCAAGTTTTCATAGCATTAAAGAACCATTTATGATAGAGGGGTAGTTGTAAGAGGATTTTTCTTTTTGTTTATTATTATTTTTAAATAAAAGAGAAGATTATTGATCTAGTATGAAGATGGAATTGTATTCATTAGGAACAGAAGTGATCCGTAATTTTTCATTCATTTCATAAAATAAAATAAAATTGCAATATAATTGCTCTAGTGAGGAATAAAGTAGAGCAATCATAAGATTTTTATTTGTTACTCTTTTATCTAGGGCTTTTTTAGGAAGAATATCAATTTGATTATTGATCGAGTGATGAATAATTGATCCATATTTTGAAAATCATAATAAGTTTTATAAAAACAAAGACTTTAGTTAAATTACAAGGAGCAATAATTATTACACTTTGAACCTAACAATCACATCAATGCTAGAATTTATAAGATTCTATTTTAATGAGTTAATGATTTCATCAAAAACAATACGAAAGTATATGTATGCACTCATAGGATAAATAATAAAGCATCTCCTTTTTCATATAGAGCTTCAAGATAGTACAGACTTGATATCTACTATTGATATTTGGTATTGTAATCTTATTTGACACATCCTCAATGGAAGGTGTTGCCAAAGATAGATAGTCCATCAACTACTCATCTTCTTTTTTTTTATTTTTTTAAAGTAGTCCAGCATGTGACTTGTACATCAATACATGATTTTAATCATTTTTTTCTTTTCTTTTAATTGACATAATTTTTTTACTTCACATAATTTTTTTACTTCTTGTAATTCAAACAACTATTTGCCATGTAAATATAAATGGACATTTAGCCCAAATAGTAAGACCATTCAAAAGCAACAAGTTGACCCCATGTAACTGATAGAAAGTGATTCTAAGGTTAAAATCAATAAGGAAATAACAAGGAAGAAATTCTATTAGAGTTTTGCTACAATCTATTTATCTAAGCTAAAGACAAGCACCCAAGACTATTTATATGTTGCTATAAGTGATGTAATCTACATGCTAAAAAGTCACAAGCTTGGACCCATCTTAGCCACTCATTTGACAAAACCACACGAACACCATAACAAGACCAACTCCTCTACCAAGTTGGCTCAACAGACATGGAAGCTCTACCACTTGACCCATACTCAACACATTGACCAACCTTTATAAGCCACCATACGGCTACAACAAAACAAAACAACACCACCATTCCCAACCAAACTAAATTGCTCTGAAGCTCTATTGCACCAATAGAGCTAAGATCAAAAACCTTAAAACACTAATTGTGTTATAGACAAAGGTTTAAGATAGACAAGACATAGATGATTTCCTTCAAAATATCAAGACTGTGTTGTAGCTTAAACAGAAAGTAGTTGATAGTTGTAAAATTAGTTAATATAGTTGATAACAAACTACCAATAACAAAGATTGTAACAGAAATGCACCAAATACAAGATGAATATAAAAGAAAGACAAACAAAGGGGGAAAACCATTCATTGGAAAAATAGAATCTCTTGAGATTAGGAGCTTAGGTTCTACTTCAAAGTGCTTTACTTACCTGCAACATATATTCAAAAACATAAACACTATTAGTAACATATAATAGCAGAAACATGACACAAAGAGAGTGATTTAGTGTTTCTACCTTAGAGAAAGTAAAGTGAAGACCAGAGTGGTGTGTGAGGCGCAGTAGCGTTATTGTTGAAGGAAGTGGGTTGGGTTATTGAATTGAGTAGGTCGACTATCATTTAGTGTTTTCGTCCTTTTGGAGCAAATCTTGAAAATTTTGGAGATTCTTGAACTGGTCCCATCATTGATTTTGTTCTTGATAGCGATCATGGCAATTGAAACAAGAAATGAAACATTAGATGAGAAATTAAACGAATTACAACTGCAGTTGAGATAAGAATTTCACAAGAAATTGGCATCATTCATGGATATTATGATGCAAACCTTTAATAATGGATTACAAAATATAAGGAATCAGATTCCACACAATTTAGCATAACAAAGCCCTTATAATCATGAATCATCATCTTCTAGTATTAATTCCCATGATTCTTTGGCAAAAGGCATTAAATTGGAAATTCCTAAGCTCAATAGAACTAATGCCATGGGGTGGATCTTTAAGACAGAGAGAGTCTTTAAATTTCACAAATTATCTGAGGAAGAACATCTTACCATTGCATCTTTTGTTTTACAAGATAAAGCATTAGATTGGTTTATGTGGATAGACAAGAATAATAAACTTTCTACCTGGAGTGCTTTCAAGAAAGCAATAGAAGACAGATTTGGCCCATCCAAATATGAAGACATGCAAAGGCGGCTAGCTAAATTGATGTAGTCATCAATAGTAGATGATTATCAATCTCAATTGGAGACACTATCCAATTGTGTTGTGGGACTTTTGGATGGATTCCTTTTGAGTTGTTCCATATCGGGTCTCAAACCCCATTTGAAACAAGAATTACAAATTGCCAGACTTGCACATATGGTGCAAGCAATTGCATTGACAAAACAACAGGAAGCTAAATATAATGGCCATTCAGTTCGGAAACCAACATATTCATTAAACATTTAAACATATTTTCCTAAACCTTCTTCTTCTACCATTCAATTTTCAAAACCAAATTCTTTTTCAAACCCTTAAACACATTCCTGTTCAAACCCTCAAACACATTCTTTTAATCAGTCTAATTCTAGCTTAGTTTCAAAACCTACTTTACCAATTAAGAAACAATCCCAAAGTGAAATGGCTATAAGAAGAGAAAACTGGCTTTGTTATAATTGCGATGAGAAATATAATAATGATCATAAGTGTAAAGCATGCTATTTACTGATGGTAGTACAAGATAAAGATGGAGAACATGAGAATGCATATGACGATGCAGTAGTATGTGTACAAGAGGATTGGTGTAATGGTCGATGTATGCAGTATAATTATGCCACAATTAGCTTACACGTTTTAGTAGGTATGTCTAACCCAAATACATTATGCTTTTCAGCAATGATTGATAATCAAGAATTCTCAGTCTTAGTGGATAGTGTTAACACACGCAATTTCTTAGAATTAAGAGTTGTCAAATACTTGAATTTACCTATGTTATAGCTCCTTCGTTTATGGTAATGATTGGTGATGGAAATAAAATGATGTGTGAAGGACAATGCGTAGACATATTAGTTTACATCCAAGGTTTACTTTTTTCAATTTCTTTTTACGTGTTACCAATACAAGGAGTTGGAATAGTATTAGGAGTTTAGTGCCTTCAAAGTTTAGGACTCAATACTATTGATTACCATGCTTTTAGCATAAGTTTCTTTCATTGTGGTAAAATGGTGTCTCTTAAAGGTAAAACCTATGTTCCACAGCATGTTTCTAATCATCAGCTATAGAGAACGCTTCAAACATATGCGATTGCATCTTTCTTCTAGTTGCTAGCTTAAGGTGTGATACTTTCATTGGGTTCCACCAGCAATGACTCATTTAAGAGTATGTTAGGTAAATTCCCTAGAGTATTTGAGACACCTTCATCCTTATTGCCTGATTGTCAAGTTCTACATAAGATTCATCTTACATAAGGAATCGAACTAGTGCATGTGAAGCCATATAAATATCATCATTTTAAAAAAATGAGATAGAGAAACAAGTAATGGATATGTTAGTTAAGAAGAAAGATGGAATTTAGTGATTTTATGTAGACTATAGACAACTTAATCAAGTCATTATGGAAGATGAGTTCCATATACCAACAGTAGATGAGTTGCTTGTCGAATTGTATAGTTAATCCTATTTTTCAAAATTAGATTTACGATCTGGGTACCATTAGATCAGAATGTTTGATAGAGACATAGAGAAGATGGCTTTCAGAACTCATGAAGGCCATTACAAGTTCTTTATGATGCCATTTGGCCTTAGTAATGCACTAGCCACATCCTAAGCAATAATGAATGGAATTTTTAAACCCTTTTTTAAGGAAATTCGTCATCGTTTTCTTTGATGATATTCTTATATAGTAAGACTATTGAAGAACATTAAGAACATCCAACTTTTGTGTTGCAAGTAATACAAGATAGTGAGTTTTATTTGAAGAAGTCCAAATGTTCTTTTAGACAACATAAGATTAAATATCTAAGGCTTATGGTGAGTTGTGAAGGAGAATAACCACATCTAGTTAAAATTGAGGCTATTTTAAGTTACTCGAAGCCAAGTTTGGTGAAGGATTTGAGGTCATTTCTTAGATTGTCAAGATATTACAGATGGTATATAAAGGGATATGTTGCTATTACAAGTCCCTTAACCGACATGTTATAATAAGATAAATTTGAGTGGTCAGATACATTTTTAACATCTTTTGAGTGCTTAAAGTAAGCTTTATGCTTAGCACCTATTTTTAAACTCCTTGATTTTACTTAGCTTTTTATAGTAAAGACAAATGCATCAGGGCAGGGAATTGGAGCGGTTCTATTACAAGGGAACCAACCTATTACTTTCTTTAGTAAGAAGCTACTATTTCACTTGAAAGAAGCTTTTGCTTATGTTAGAGAATTATATGTTGTGGTTAAGTCGGTTAGAAAGTGATGATAGTAACTATTGGAGAAGCATTTTACAATCAGGACTTATCATAAGAGTTTGAAGGAAATACTTAATCAAGTGATTCAAACTCTAAAGCGGCCAAAGTATTTATCCAAATTGATTGGATATAACTATACAATCACTTATAAGCCTATTTGTGAGAATTTGATAGCAGATGCTTTGTCATGTTAGAACCATGATCATGGAGAGTTTTTTGACATTTTAGTGCCATATTTCAAAATTTTAGATGATTTGAAACCTGAATATTAGACCCTCTGCCTTTAAAGAGTTATTGTCTAACCTTTAATAAGAAAACAAATGAAATTTGTGATGTATTGGAAGAATGAGTGTTTATACTATGATTCAAGATTATTCTTGGTGCCTTAATCTAAACTCACTCTATTTTTTATTCAAGAGTTTCATTATTCTCCTTTTGCTGGTCATTTTATTGTCCTAAAGACGTTTAAGAGATTAGTAGCTTCTTTTTACTAGGAGGGGATGAAACACACTATTGAAGAGTTTGTAAAATAATGAATTAGTTGCTAGAAGTAAAGTACTTAACTAAATCCTCAGCATGCCTTTTGTAGCCGTTACATATACCTGAGCATGTGTGGGAAAATGTGAGCATGGATTTCATCACATCACTTCCACGTTCACAAGGTTATTCGATCATATTAGTAATGGTGGACCGACTTTCCAAATATTGCCATTTGGGTGCTTTGGAGGATAAATTCTCAGCCACTAAAGCTACAACCTTATTTTTTAATTAGTTATTAAATTACATGGGTTCCCTCAAACTACAGTATTTGATAGAGATCCTATCTTTACACATCAATTTTGGAAGGAATTGTTTCGATTAAGTGGAACCCAACTCAATATGTCAAGTGCATACCATCCACAATCGGATGGACAAACAAAAGTGCTGAATAGAGTTATTCAATAATACCTCTAAAGCTATGTGATGGAATATCCTAAATGTTGGGTTAAATACTTGACCTGGGCGGAGTATTGTTACAATACTTCCTTTCATCATGGAGCTGCTACGATACCTTTTCAAGTAGTTTATGAGAGAGAACCACTTACAATTGTTTCTTATACTAATGGTACCTCTAAAGTGGAAGCTATTGATTCTTAGTTACAAGATAGGGACATACTATTGCGTTTATTATGCAAACGATTGTTGGATGGTTAGAATCGTGTTAAGTAAATAACCGATCAACATAGATTTGAGATCTAATTTACTATAAGAGATTTGGTATTCATTAGGCTTCAACACTATAAGCAGTTATTTTTTAGCGATGATTATCACAAGTTAGCTAAACACTATCATGAGCCATTTCGGATTTCTAAGAGAGTTAGAGAAGTTGCTTATGAGGTTGAGTTACCTCCTTATGCCAAGATCCATAGTGTGTTCCATGTTTCTAATCTCAATTGGCTTATGGTGTCTTTGTTCCATACCTAGATTTACTAGAACATGGTAATCATTTCGTGCTACATCCCTGAACTGTTTCGAATTCTAGGGTTATTAGAAGACAAGGTCATGACATTCAACAAGTATTGACTCAATGGCTTAGCTTATTACTAGAAGATATGGCATGGGAGTATTTTGACACATTTAATCAACTTTATTCTCATTTTAACCTTGAAGGCAAGGTTGTTTTTGAAGACCCAGAGACAATTGTTATAGGCAGAGGTTCAAGACAAACAAGACAGAGATAGTTTCCTTCAAAAAATCAATACTATGTAGTAACTTAAATATCAAGTAGTTGATATCAAACTACCAATAATATAGATTGCAACATAAATGCACTAGGTACATGATAAATATAAAGGAAGGAAAAACAAAGGGGAAAGGCATTCATTGGCTTGAAAAATAGAATCTCTTATATTAGGAGCTTAGGTGCTGCTCGAAAGTGCCTTATTCACCTGTAGCATACATTCAAACAGATAGACATGATTAGTAACAGATAACAGGAGGAAGATGACTTGGAGAAAGTGATTTATGGTTTCTACCTAAGAGAAAGTAAAGCGAAGACTAGAAAGGTGTGTGAGGCACAGTAGGATTATTGCTAATGGAAGTGGGCTGGGCTGTTGAACCGAGTGGGCCGACTATCAAATTGACACCCACGACACTACCCAACAAGACCACCTCCGCCATCTTCAGTAGCACCACAAGAGAATTGAAACCCACGCCAATCAACAAGGTGAACATCACCATCCATATCGCCACCAAACGCCATAAGCCAACCGCTCCAAACTACGACTTCGACCAAACCCATCCATCAAAACTCAGACGGCCACAAAACCCAAGCCGACCAGAAACCGAAGGAGAGACAGAGGATGAGCGACTTGTTTGCACCGGCCACATTTCACAACCAACGAACCGACCAGATCCAAGCTGCCTTTGCGGTCCCGACCCATTCGCATACCTTTTAGCTTTGGCCCGACTCAAGCGCAATTCATTTTCCATTATCCAGTTTATGTCTAGTTATTTAGCTTTTATTCATTTATTGATTCTTTTATTTATTTTATCATATATTATGTAATACACCCTTATATGTGCCTGCAGCCAAAATATATATTATAATATCATACAACAATGATTTTACGCGGAACATGTGATATATGTATTATATGAAAAATAAGTATATAGTATATACTCAAATATATTATATGTTTATATTACAATCAAAATTGATGTTATAATATATTCTTTATGCCATGCTTTAGATAAAAATATAAACACAATATGTTAAATTCATTAGGTTTATCAAAATCCGTGAATAGAATATTAGGATATAAACGTTATATAAAAAATTAAAGCTTTAGGATATATAATTTTGTATATAAGAATCGACTTAATAAAAAATTTAGGACCACTAGTTTTAATAATCTTAAATTAAATGTGAGCATGCTTGACGTACATTGTTATCGGTTTAGATGAATATCGGGCATAGGTATTTTGGAATTTATTAATGAACCTTTAATATACATATTTCTGTATTTAAATGAAAATTTAGATTTCCATGTAAATTTAGACTTCATGATTGATGAAATTTTGATTTGAATGTACCATGTGATGTGTTATATTATAACATGTTTTGTTTATGTTTGCCATGAAATGTGTACAAACACCCTTTCCTAATTCTTACTTAGAATAATAGGATGTCTATAACAATATTAATTGCATGAACTTAGGTTTCTAATTGTAGATACATCAGAGATCAGACTCATTAGAACCATCAAAATACGTAAGCAAAAATGTTATAGGATTAAAGGACATGGTTTTAGGATTATTGGCTAACGCAATGAGTTTGCCACTATCACCATGTTATTAGGAATTATTTGTAGAAATCGATAGACTTGTTTAGGAAATTAGGATGGATTACTCGTGTATGAAGTTTTCAGGTCTTTGTACATATGTCTATATTGATAAAAACTAAAATAAATGAAAGATATCACATAAAAGAACAAAAAAAAAAAAAATTATTTCTTATTACCTTTTCCCCATATATGGGATATATGAGCAAAAACTGCTTTTATTGGCTAATATAAATAAAGTATCACATAATCTATTGTCTAAAATATCAAGAATAAATTAAATGGGTTTTTTCCTAAAATATAGGATCCTTTTTATATATTTTTTAAACCAAGAATAAAAATTAGACTCTTTTGGTTTTTCAAAAAGCAAAATCAAAGCAATAATTGCTTAAACTTGGTAGTTTTTCAAAATTAAAATCAACCAACACACTAAAGATTTTTCAAAATTATGAGGTCCTACTTTTGGCTATTGGATACGTAGGCTCTATGGGCTGGTCAGAAAAAAATTAAAAATATGTATTGTTTCTAGAACCTTTTTTATCAACAAAAAAAAAAAAAGGATTTCCTTCACAAAAATCTTTTTTATGATTTTCTTTATATAAAAAATTTTCTTTTCAAATATTAAAACAACCAAAAAGTAAAAAAAAAAAACTAGAAATTTATTTTTAGACTTTTTAGTAAAAACTAGGGATGCAAGCGGGGCGGGTCGTTATAGGGTACCCGACCGTCCAACCCACTAAAAACCCTATAGGGTTTATGGTGGGTTTTGGGATTAAAAAAAAACCCGATAAGTTATCGGGTCGGGTTTTGGGTTTATTATGTAACCCGTTGGGAAAACCCGACCCGGCATAAATTTAAAATATTAAAAAATTAAAAATATTAAGTTATTAAAGCAAGGAACCCATTTATATTCTATGTATGTAAAAGTAAGTGGAAATGAAGTGTTTGCATCATTTTATATGATATTATCATCTAAAATTCATTCTTTCAATATAAGTGTTTGTATTATTAATAATTTAAAACAAAATTATTTCTTTTGTCTTTTTTTTTTAAGAAAAAAATTGAAAATCTTGTAGTCGGGTCGGGTTATGGGTTCCTTAAAACCCTAGTGGGTTGGGTTTTGGGAATGATAAAAAAAATCCAATAGGGTTTTTCTCGGGTTCTGGGACATCCATTAAGCTCGGGTCGGGTTCAGGTTTCAAAAAACCCGCCCCGAACCCGCCTCGGTTGCATCCCTAGTAAAAACTAAAAATAGCTAATTAAAAAAAATTGAATCATCGAAACTGAAATGTATGTTCCTTATATCAATTTTGGCTCATATTATTCAAAGTTTTTTAAAGCTCATAATGAGTCTAGATAATCCTTTAGAGTTTTAAAATAGTAGTATCCAAACTTATTACTTCTTGGTTTTTCATAGCTCAGTGATCAAACCAAAAATCAAACCAACCTTTGCCTTTGATTTTTCATTCACCCTTTATTTCCCAACTTCGATTGGTTGAGACACCAATCAAAATAGTTTTTAAAATTGGAAATTTTAGAAAACCCTATTGATTTATGGCCCAGTGTTTTGTATTGAATGGATTGAGGTTAGGGAGATGTTAAAGTAATCCCACATTGTTTTTCCTTTAAATAATGAGCTATTATATACGGTGTAGTATACAAAACCCATATTAGATTGGTAGATAAAAAGGCAATGAGATGGGTGTGGGCTCAAATAGTGGATTTTGGGCTTTAAATCCTTTTGTAATCATAAGTAAATAATAATAATAACATTTATAATAACAATGATAAAAGAAAATAATAGTGTTATGCATCATTTAATGGTTTGTTAGTTTGTCTATGTAACCTAAAGATGTTAATAGAGTTAGTCTAGGTAGTGTAAGCGTCCATGGAAAAATCAATTAAGTAGGAAATCCATTATTTAACATTTAAGCAAAGTTGAAGTAGTTTTTGTAACATCAACCCTATTCGATATTGTTGTTCACCAAGCATGTGTTTTGTGTAATTGGAACATACATGAGAATTGGTTAATATTCAAAAAGATCACATTAAATCATTTTCTTGGAAGTCTTATTCAGATTATAAAGTAGACATAAAATTATGCCCATATTTATTTAGGGTTTAGAGCATTATCATTTAATTAATTTTTAATCTTGTTTGTTTGATCAATTAGGTTAACCCTCACTTTCAGAACATGACTTGCCAATGTTGGGTAGAAAAATCTAAATTGTTGAAGAAATTTATTTAAATAAAATGAGGTGTAGAATGGTAGCATTAGTCTATAACACCAATGTAAATGTTCCAATTTGTTGGCTCTTGATCATATTCAATTTAGTGTTGAAAATCAAGAACTTTTATAATAAATTAGGTTTTTATTTTTATAAACACATTTACTTTTTTTTTATTTGCCTAACTAAAATAATTTTAATCTAACTAGGAGCAAGCCAACCAATCTTGTTGATGCAACTTGGTATTCACATGTTTTTATTATTGCATAACAAATCCAAAACACTTACAGTCCGTTCACTTGACATAAATTGCTATTTATTCTTTCATCGTTCAACGTAAAACTGATATTACGGTGTTCACTTGAAAGAAATGATAATTCATAATGAATTGCTATTACGTAAAATGATGAATATTAATTCATATCTCTAATCCATGAATTGCCATTCAATGGTCTATTTTTCAACTTTATCATAAATACCTATATCTTGAAAAAAATACCTATACAATTATCCTCTCGCTATAATAAATATAAGGGGTATTATAGATATTTTATCTTTTATCCTAATAATTACTTGTTTTACTTTTTAGATCAAGTAAACATTGTAATAGCAATTACAACTCTATTACATTCCTTTTGAATTGAAATTTCATTCCTTCATTATTCCATTCAATGAAGTGAACGGACTATTATTCCAAAAACTCAATACACTTTCTAGTTTTAAACTGCATTTGAAAGATCCATTCCAGCGTATATCTAGTCACATTTATAGTATGGGACATTATTATGGACAACAATAGAGGACAAAGCTACCAATTGCCGATAAAGTCGACGAACTTGATATAATGATTTTGTTATGAATTTGAATATAATCTTATTGATTTCAACATCAATGGATCCATGCTATTGTAATCATGCCTAGGAGATAAATATCAACAGTATATCCCAATAACCGATACAATATGATTCGATTATTTATAGTTATGCGTTTGGCAAAGTTAAGGCACACTTGGTTAATCATGAATGTGAGTGCTCTAAAATCACATGGTAGACTTTTAAAATTCATTCACTTCGACCTTGTTTCTACAAATTTTTGGAGTAGTGAAAAGACTTTGGACCAGAAGATTGGAGAATGTAAAATCCCCATGCCTCGTGTTTCCTTATCAAGGGATAAATACACGTAACAAATTATCACGCTATTGTGTTTAAAGCAATATCAATATTTTTCTAAGGACTTTTCGAGATTCTTATCTTTAATATTATATATATATCTTCTGTACAGGACCCTTTCGTGTTGTTGAATTTCCATGTCCTTCGTACAATTTCATTAAAAAACAGCCGCTCTAACGGCAATAAAAAGGGAAGAATCTTTCAGACGAGATGCGTTGAATGAGTCTACATTGAATGCCTTCCTTGTGTTTTTGATTAAATGATTATCATGTTTCTGTCATATGCTATGGATTGTTTGGTGAAACATGTGAAATAAAGAAAATGATCGTTACCTTTAACCTAATATAGTCCTTATTTTATATATGAAATAGAATATCCGTAACATGTATTAATTGACTTGTTTATGGGATCAAGATTAATGTTCCAAAATCGTGAATCTAGGACCTGTTCGTGTCGTTTATTGCCATAAAAGATGGAGAATGGAATCCAAGATCTATTCACATTGGCTCTTCAACCCTCCCATCGCAGCTTTAAGTGAATTATAAATTTAAGCATCTGGTTCCACGAGGAAGTAATCGTCCTAAATTATTCCTTTTGGTCGTGATTCATCATTTTATATCCATAGAAAATGCAAATAATATGACCTGTAGATTCTCCACCATCAAAGGCCTTAATATAAGAAGGATTTCGAATAGTTAAAGGGAAATTATACTAAACAATAGTTAACATTGTTCATGCTTCAATGCTTTTACATTATCTGAACTTCTAATTTAAGATTAGTGTTCCATGTGCTTTGTTTTTTATTTACTTATTTATTTGGGGGCCTATAGTGTTTCATGTGCTTTATTTAGCTTTTTAAACGGCACAAAAAAAAAAATAATAATAATAAAAAGCAACGAATTAAGTAAGCAGCTCAACTAAAGCCATACAAGATTATAATATGGAGGCCGCTGGCTGGTTTGTACTAGGTTTTCGGTTCAGAAACCTCCAATCCCAATATAGCTAACTGGATCGTTATCTTGTGTGTTTCATATTTTTGTTCATTTTCAAATATTCTACCAATTCACTTCTTTGTGCGATGATTTACTAAAATTTTTGCCATGCATTATAATATTTGCACAAGAATTATAATCTCTAAAAATAGTGGTGAGCGAATAACCCAATTATACTCTGTATCTTATAATATTCTACTAGATAGATTTCGGATATTAAATGTGATGGTGTAGGTTTTAAGTATAATTTCCTACAAGCTGTTTCTAGCATGTTTTCATTTTAAAATCTGTATTTTAAGTATATGAGGAGCACATTAGACTGGCATAACTGTACCCTCTATAAAATTTATTACATAATTATAATTAATGAAAAGTAATATTATATTTCCACTCTTAATTCTATCAAAAGATAAATAAATAAATATGCATATAGACAACTCAAGCAAAGATAGGTACCATAACTGAAGGATGAACAATTTTAAGCCATCGGACATATTATGGTATAACAGTGTACGTATAATGCTGCTAGTGCGAATATGATATGTAAAGGTTTATCTTTCATTAGGTAAAAGCATGTATTCACAAATGCATGTAAATGTTATATAGAATTTGCTCTTTTAAATTGTTGAAAAAATATTAATGGGTTGAGGTTATAAAAAATTTACCACAACTATAATACAATAAAAATGTAATAGAAAATTTTACAAGTTTTATATGGTACTAACTACCTTCAAGTTCTATGATGTACAGATTCTAAAGTGATCCTATGGTGCCACAAGATAGGTTTTAGTTCCAAAATTTGAAAACATGTACGTATTGAGTGCAAGTCTACTGAATCAACACTCGAATGCCAAATCAAGTTGAATATTTAGTTTTGTAATAAGTGTAGATAAACCTCTCGAACCTCCATAGTAGGGGCATATCCAATATTTGACTTAAGTTGGCATTCCAATGTTGGTTTTGGGGGCTTACAAACTTAAAGTACATGTTTTTAAATTTTGGAACTAAAATACATGATATGATACTTTGCGATCATCCTAGAACTTGTACATCATTAGCTAATTTCCTCTTAATTTAAAAGGATTTTGTTGATTACGTTGGTTCCAATATTTTTGTACCATCAAATATAAGGGATGAGAAATTTAACTTTTGTCTAGTCTCATGAAAAGAGTTTTATTTAGTCTTAATTATATTTTACAAGCCAAACATGGTATATTGACCAATACCATAAAAAATTGTACAACCAGCCACTATCTAATTGTTAGAAAAAAAAAATGCTAAACCAAGTTATATTGGTTATACTAAGACTTCATAACGTAAGATATGGACATTTGTTCCATAGATAGTATAATTATTATTTACGGTGTGTAAAAGCAACTCAAGATAACTTAGGTTGCTCAATTTTGTAACTCATTAATTTTATATTATAAATTATTATGAAAAAAAAGTTAAAAAAAAACAAAATGAAAATTTTATTCAAGTAATAAATTTATCTTGAAAAAGTACAATAATATTTTATTTGCACTAGTGAGAAAATGGCTAAAAGAGGCAAAATTTTTTGCCTTAGTAGGTCAAAATTTCACCTCTTTTAACCTACTAAGGCAGAAACAATCACTTTTTCCCATTCACTTATGAAAGTTTGCCATTTTTGCTCAAAAGAGGCTATAGTCGCCTATACAAAGGGCATGAGGTGAAACTTGTCTCTATCCTAGTCTAATTTGACAAGCATGAATATGAGGGGAGTCTTGCCTCTTTTTATTAGTGATATATATATTTTATAAATTATCACCATGATACATAGTACAAACCAACAATCTAAGGAAAACACATGAATATGTTATATGTAGTTTGAGCAAAACATACATATACACTATATATAATAAAATCCTCAAAACATTGATCAAGCATACAAAACACACATACACACATAGATATATATAAGCCTATCAAAATAGAAGGGAAAGTACAAAAAATCCAATAGTCTGATCAACCTTACCTTCTATGCTTCTAACACTGATTGAACCAATTGGAACTAGTGCCTGTGCTTATCTAGGTGGCGGAGGCAGAAATAATAGAAGGCGATGATGGATGGTATCCATAAGTAAGGGATTGCATACTACTAATATAGCAGTGCATGGGTAAACTAGGATGAACCTAGACCAGGTGGGGAAGCCATTCTAGTAAAAGGAATAGAGCTGTACATAGCCTATTGCTGTGAAGACTATTCGGTTGGTATTTATGGTACTTTGGTACCACTTATGGTTGAGCCAAACCACCTAGTGATCCAGCTGTAAGCTGAGTCAGTGGTGAAGCATGACTAGATGGCTAGCTTGGCATCTTATAGGGCATAAAGTATGGTTGCTGAAATGGTTTTATTGATAGAGGCGGCATCGATGTATAGGTCGGTTGGTTCGAACCTATACCATTAGTTAGGTCATAGTGGCAAATATCATTCGATTCATATGCGATGTGCTCTTATCTTGGTAGTGGAATGTTTGTAGCTGTCTATAGTCCCCCTTTTCCTCTTAATGTGCTACTTCAACCTATAATGATTTTGGTTGTAGGATTTACTAACAAAGAAATTGAGCACGATCCACCATTTTTAGATGTTCTTCCAATTGGCTAGCTTTGAGAACTTTTTCCTGGCCCTCCACATGCTAAATCGTTTGCTTAGATCTTCTAGATAAAATACTTGTTGCACATAGTTGCAAGAATGTAAGGATAATCATCATACCAAGTCCTTCATGTGTTGATCAATATGAGGTCTCCATTGATGCTTTCCAGTTTGTCTCGATTGGTATCAAATCAACGTTACTTGAGCAAAAACAATGGCCGTGCCCCATGTAAGTTAATTAATTAACATCAACAAGTGTGCCATAAAAGCTAATCTTTTGTTCGTTGATGGCGCCTATTGTGCAAACGCAACTATTCTGTGATCTCAAGGATGTCTTCTTAATCTCGGTATTAAACTAGACTCCATTCACCATGCAAGCTTTGTAACAAAGGTGGTGTAGGTTCGATTCCCATGCCAAAGTTTCTAACTCCTTTGACGCTTGTACGTCAACCGTAGCCTCAAGTTATATAATTTGCAAAATATGTAACGTAGACAGTTAGCGGTTTCCTTATAATGAAACCAATCGATGGGAGTTGGCAAGGTTTGGCCTTATTTCTAAACCTCCTACTTAGCTTAGCTCCTCATATCCCCCTTAAGCACTCCTTGGTATCGTTCAATAGGATACATTCCATGATATTGAATGAGGCAACATATTCCCGCTTCGCTTGGCAAATGTATAGCCAAATGCACCATGATGTCAAAAAAGGCTGGAGGGAATATCATCTCCAGCTTGCACCGTCACGCCCCGAAAGGTACCCTAAACGTGATAGTTCGCCACATTTGATATTTAAACTCAAGCATGACACTCTCAGTCATCCCGTGAGTTTAGACACCGGGTGTAAGGCTTACGTTCACCATGTAAGGGACCTTACTTTGAATTGAAATAGTTTAAGAAGACATTCATAGCGATAAGAATATAAATCATAATAGTTATAACCAGATTAATCTAGTACAAAATCTAAGGGGTATACCCTGTAAAAAATTTAAGAGTCCTTAGGTCTACAAAAGTCTCTTACAAAAATATATATATATATTATATATAAGATTAAGGAGATTCAACTAGAAGTCTATGCTTAACATCTAGGTCCCGACTTCTTCAAAAAGCTCCTTAAATCCCAAAAGTTGTACCTGAGGAAAGTGGCATCTCGGGGATAGCCATAAATAATTATACTGCAATAGAAAACTATAAGGGTATAAGCTTACTAGCTTAGTGAGTTCACTTCCAAAATTAAATACTTCAACAAGTAATGTGGCAAGCAAGTTATATTAGCAATCATATGAAATGCAAAAGAACGTAAACATACAATACATAAGGCTTTCCGGAAGTCCTATGTTGAATGGTTTACTCCCTCTATTTAGGATTAGGTGTTTTAGGCCCATACGACCATAGATTTTAATTTTTCTCATTTATACAGTGGTTGATTCAGGTGCCTACCCACTCACTAATTTTATAGTTGATACAAGTGCCTCCACCACTTCCATTTTAATTCAGGCCATTATGCCAACATTCGAGTTTGCAGGCCCCTCGTTACCCAGCTATTATGCCTTCTTCCCACAAAGGTATAATAACAAATGTAATGTGACTCAATATATGGTATGCATAGTTAATTTAATTATAGGATCATGGCATATTAATTAAACGAATTAAAGGCGATCATAGATATTGTAGACACTTCAATGCTATACTAAATCACATAAATATTTATAACAATTCCCATTTCAATATTCTTATCATCGATTCAATCAAATAAAATTCACATACATATTCCAATTTTATCTTTCCTAAATCTAATGCTACTATCATTACAAGCACAATCTTAAGCATTTAATTTAAAGATAGTGAGCTCACTTTGCCATGGCGTGAAAATCTACTTAATCGTAATAGTCATCGAAAAGGTCTAGTCCGTCTCCCAAGTTTCCTAATCAAAGGAAATAACTCCAATGAGTATTTTTATAAAGTTTGAATAAACTTATAAATTCTATTCTAATAAGTTCGTCAAAGAGGAAATTTCAACTTAAAATAGCCATAACTTGGTCATTTTAACTCGGGATTTCGCATATTATATACCGATTTCTACCTATTCGACGAGAGCTATCTATTCCTAAAGTTATTTCCATCAAACAAGGTCGTTTGGTCCATGAAAAATAAGGTACAGAATGCCATACGAAATTCCTAACCCACAAATCAATTTCTAAATTCAATTCAAATATCATTCCAAAGCTTTGATAGATACTTAGCTATCATTTTATCTTGGAAGACTCTTTTATATACATATATAACTCAATATCATGCATGATTCATGGGTGTTGGTAAATCTATTTCTTCATGTACTTAGACAATGCTTAATAGGATGTGTAAGACACTATTTTCCTAACTTTGTTTCCACTAAGTGCATTAGTGTACATGAATTACCTACAAGTTATTATTATGAATGTCATGAGATGAGCTATCTATATGTATATCCTCAATGATATATGATATAAAAAATTCTTTTAGAAAACTTTTGCTTTGCAAAACTTTTGAAATTACTAGACTTAAGAAACTAGTTTTATTTCTTGTAAAATCACACTTGCTTTTATCAAAACTCAACCTTGATGACCTATATGCCCAACATCTTCATTATTTTAATAAAATTCTTTATTTTGGAGTTGGAAAATAGATGTTTTCATAGGGGGTTTACCTAGTTACCAATTTTACAAAATTTTAAGGAATGAAAATATTGTTTAATCTATACTTTGAAACCTTACCTTGTTTTAGAATTATACTTTGATAAATTTTATTTATCCTTGTCAAAATTAGGTTTTTATTACATGTATTCCCTAAGACTTCTATTTTTTCATTAAAATACTCATTTTGGCATTTGGAAATAGGTGTTTAAATAGAGGTCATTAAATCCGAATTTTAAAATTTATATTTGAGATTGTTTCTTTTGTAAAACTCATTTAATTTTCTAAAACTAACTCCTAATCAAACCTACTCCTTAAGGCCTCCATTTCTTTAATAAAAATCTTGTTTTAGGGTTGAAAAATAGGTTTTCACATCAAGCTTTCCTTATTACGAATTTTAAGTTGGTTGTTGGGATTGAAACATAATGCTAACATAACTTTTTATAAACTTTTCTTGTTTTGAAATATCTTTTAGTAGATCTAAGCTTTACTCATCAAAACACTCATTTATTTACCTATTCCCTAAGCCTTTCATTTTTAATGCAAAATACTCATTTTGAAGTTGAAAAAGCTTTTCTAAATAGGGTTCCTTTTCTATCCGAATTTTCAAAGATTATTTTTGTTGAAACTAAGATAGATCTTAAGCTTTCTAACCTTTTCCCACTATGAACATGTAACTACAAGTCCTTTATGTACATAAAACAAAAACCTAAGGCATTTATGAACTCAAAACAACTAGATCTAGTTTATTATACTAGTCATAAATGCAAATGCACTATGATCATTATGTAGATAGAGTTAAATGATGGATACATGCATAAAACATTAATAATAACAATATAACTCAAAACAAAGCATAATAATAGAAAAAACAACTTAAATAACAACATTTATAACATTGTGATGACAAGGATCTCATGTTCAAGTGTTTCCACATTCATAGCATAAAGCTCATGGGATTTTTGAGTGGAATCACACATGAATGATCTTACCATTACATGTTTTTAAGATGGTAGGATGTAGATCTATTACCTATTTAGTGTTTGAAATAAGAAACTTGATAAAAAAATATAGTGTGTGTGTGTGTGTGTGTGTGTGTGTGTATGAGTGTGTCACGGCAAAGGAGGAGAGGAGGAGAGGAGAGAGAGAAAAAAATTTCAAGAGCTTTGTTTATTTAAAAGTGGGAAATTGAAAGTGAAAGGCATAAAGGGGTTTATATAGAAAATGAGATTAGGTTTATGTGATTAAAAGAAAAAAAATAAAACAAATAGAGAGAGGGAGGGCATGGGGGCACCGGTTTTGGTTTAAAGGGAGAGAGAGAGATGTGTGTGTTGTGTTGTTTAAGTTTCAAAATTAAATTAAGTAATTTAAGTAGTAAAAGTTGTATTGGAAAACTAAATTGTAAGAAATAGGATGTAAGGATGTAAGAAATAGGGTATGGGTGGTTGTACTTGTGAATAGTGTGATTAGAAATGAAAAAATAGATTAGACAATTAAAGTACCTATAGTAAAGAAAATACGATAAAAATGCTATAACTGTAACTGTAACTTTTATAACCCGAAAAATTATATAACTAATATATTTGGAAATCTTATGAAATTACGAATCTAATAGTACTAATAACATATTTTTAATATTTCGAGCCCCGAGACATGCTTTTCAAACTATGTATCTGATCGAGTTTGAAATTGGTCGAAAATTTACTAATCTGATATTTTTAATCATCTTAATATTATTACGAACCATTCTACACTCTTCACTCATATTTCGACTTCTTGGTTTAAGAACACGGGGTTGCTGGATCTAAACTGCTAAGGTTTCTTGGGAATCTGTTGACTTAGGGTTTCTGGTTGACTTTCCGGTTTAATGTTTGAACTTGAATTTTCCCTAAAAATTAGGGGTTTACTGCACAGTGTTAGGATAATGGCTTTCTCAATGAATCCAATAAATTCACATGAAGCTCTTTTGTGCTCAAATCCCAAAAGAAACAAGAGACATAAAAAATCACATTGTAAATTCAATTGTTAAGAAAACCATGAATCACCACTAGGAGAATCCATTGAAGCAGGTTATGGCAGTTGTGGCTCTTTAGACCCTTAAACTTACTTCGTCTGCACCTAAATAGGAGCTTATGTTGGAACCAGATCCATTCGGAATTTTCACATCGTTAATTAAGTTGCACACCTCAATCATTTGCTTGATTGATAGTGTATAGGCAGTTGGTAGCTTGAAAGTTGAATCATACGTTTTTGTAGATGCAACTCTAGACGAATGCTCATTTATTAGAGGATAAATCTCGCTTTTTTGTGTCCTTTGACTTATCCTTTAAACCAAAAATAGTCCTAACTAGATTATTACATATATTCTTCTTGATGTGCATCACATCAAGGTTATGGTAAATATTCAGTTGCTACCAATACGGCAATCTAAAAGCACACTTTTCTTACATCAGTTTGTACTGTCTTCGTTAGTCCACCAATTAAGTCTCTCTTGTGTTTTCCTGAATCCCTATTACAAAATGCTCATATTGAATCAACTAATTAACCCACTATATCCTCACTAGTGAACTCCCTTGTTGTGGCCATGTCTCAACCATACCATCAAAACTTCCATTATCGGGGCATCATTGATGCCTAAGTGGCAAGAACCATTTGTGGCCCATGTAAGAGAACTTACTATTTGCATGGTCACTTATGCAGTCTACATTGCATATAAGGCATACCTTATATTTCCTTTGGTTATCTAACTGGAAATGTCACCATATGTTGGAAAATCATTGATTGTCCACAATAATGCAACATGCATTAGGTTCACCCGACCTTCTGCTACATCCAATGTCTTCATACCTTTCAACCATAGCTCTTCAACTCTTCCATTAAGGGCTGCAAGTACACGTCCTTACCTCGAGATCTAGGTCTTGGTATTAAGAGTGACATCATTAAGTATGAGTCCTTCATACATTTCATTGTGGAATATTGTATACAAACAAAATGACTGGCCATATGCTATATGTTGTACTCATGCTTGTATAAGGATTGAAGTCATTGATAGCAAGTCCTAATCTCACACTCTAAGAATCTAGAGTGAACGGAAGGGCTTGGATGAGAATCTAGAGTGAACGGAAGGTATTTTTCATCCAAACCCTTCCTCAGAGTCCACAAGATGCCTTAACACACCCTCTTCACTAATATAACTTTCCTTGTGCCACCTCATTTCCAGAACCGTCTTCCTGCTAAACAACCGTTGCATTCATGGAATTAATGGAAAATGATGCAACACTTTAACCAAGATAGTTTTTTGCTTCTTTAAATGAAGTTTCCACCTTGCTTCTTTACATATCTGACAGTGGTTTGGGTTTTTAAATTCTTTCCAAAAGCACATAGTCATTCTTACAAGCATATATAGTGTTTTCACCCATTCCAAATTGCATTAGTATCTTGCGTGCATCATAGTATGATGACGACAACAAATTGCCATATGCTAACAAACTCTTTATCAAAGCAAGTTAATTGTCAAAGACTTTCATGAATTGTTTTCCATCGGCTCTCAAACTCATCATTTGAAGAACATTAGGCAGCACCAACAACTTCTTATAACTTGGATACACATGACTCTTTGGACTTTCAAACTTCTTGTCCAACAATTTCCATGATTTTCAATACTTTCATCTCTACTATTGATTTCTTCACCCTCAAGGTTATCATCTAGATCATCCAACATTCAATAATTAGCTTAGTCTTCAAAAGTTTTGTTTTCATTCGGAAACTTTGATTCCCATCGGCCACATCATCAAGGACTTTATCTTCATCATCCGACTCTACACCATGATAAGTCTACCTTGAGTAGGTCCATGTCATTTCCTCGTGAGGAGATGAAACTCAATAATCTAAATGGATTGCCACACCATGTTAAGACATTATCTACATGGACATCTTATTAGTCTATCTGCCTTTCTATGATTCACTGTAACTTATAAAAATTCCTTAGCCCTATTTCTATATTTCGGTGATGTTAAGTCATGTGTCATCTGCCAATTATGTTCCAACATCCTGCATTAAGGTGTAGTGATCCATTTCACTCTAATTTATTACTTCATTTCAACTATTTTTTTTCACCTAGATTTTTCTGCTTTATGTAAGGCATTACAAGCTCTAACTTAATATAATATTAGTATGTAGTGCAGGAAACAGTAATTACCTAACACTATACTATCATTTGTTACAAAAATATAACAAGCCATTTCATATTACTATATAAATGCAAGGCATATTACGTATAAAATTATACATGCAAGCATATATGTATCGATTGCAGCATATAAAAAATGGACAACTATAACATCATAAAGAATTATTTTAATTATATGTAACATATATTAATTATTAATATCTAAGTAAATAAAATAAAACAAATAAACAAACACAATTATATGCATATGTTTATATATTAAACATTTTCAATTATATAATAATATTAAAACTCCAAACATATTTTACAATATATAAAATAATAATAATTTTTTACTAACCTTACAGGTGAGAGCGTACAAATATGCCTTTAATAAAAGCCTTTACCAAAAAATCTATAAAAAAATAAATAAATAAATTAGAATTATCAATTAATATTTAAATAATTAAAAAATAATGTGAGAGAGAGAGAGAGCTAATACTACCCGTGTATAATTGAGCGGGAGAGCACGATGAGTCGAGGAAGATGCATTCCCTAAAGAGTAAGTTTCGTTAGCAGTACTTGAACTTTTTTATATAACAGAATGATATCTAAATAAAATTTTTGTCTAAGAAAATGCCTAAACTTTTTCAAGCTTTCACCTACAATACCTTTAGACAAATTCTATCCATTTTTTCGTTTAATTGCTGACGTGGCAAGTGGACCTGATTAAAATATTTTTTGAGTCCATGATGGCATTTTTTTATATTTATTTTTACTTTTCCTCTCTGTCTCCCCTTTGCTACTTCTCGTCTTCATCCTTCTTTAAACATTCTTCAAATGAAAAAAGAAAAAATCTACTATACTAGAAATCATAATCAAACTTAAAAAAAAAAAGAAAAGACTGATTAATCTCAACAAACCCATTTCTAAGATTCAAACTTTATTATTAACATAAAAGCTATCCTTGAAGTGACATGTCTTCTTCAACAATTTCATGTTACTCATCATTAAGCCTTTTTACTTTTCCTTCTTCATTTTTACTTTATTAATTTATTATTTTGTTCTTTGAGAAAGTGTTTGACATGGTTTTGTTACCGTAAACCATTCGTGTAAAGAGATCAATAAAAAATGAAAAAAATATTATATTTGTCTCTTCTTTTCTTTCCTTTTATTTTTGCTCTTATAATGTGTGGATATTCAAAAATATAAATGTATTTTCTGTTTGGATCTTAATAAGTACATAATAGATGCCCATGATTTGCAGTGATTTATTTTTGAAGTATAAAAAGTTGGTGTTCATCAAGTTTGAACATGATTCATGCTACGCTGGAACCTTATTAAATAATATGTATAAAAATTATTAAGATATGTGTTTGATTACATTTTTCTATGGGTGGTTATTTAGGAGGGAGAGGTTGTAGAGAGAGAAGGCAAGAGAGAGAAAGTGGGTGTTTGCGTTAGAGAGAGAGTCATGAAGGAAGATGCAGGTGGAGAGAGAGGGAGGGAGTTGAGGTAGAAAGTTGAGAGGAAGACCCTAAAGGCTAGAGTTCTTGCCTAAAAAAAGTGAAGAAGAGGAAAGAGTAAAGTTAGGGGGAGAAGTCGAATAGTCTCATGCTTAAATTTTTTCTAAATCTTAATTTTAATTTATCTTTAAAATGATTTAAACTTAGGAGTAACATTAAAAGATTGGAAAATGAAGAAATTCGTTGAAAAAGAGCTTAAGTGCTTAAAAAATGGCAACCGTTTTTTTTTTTAAATCTATAAAGGAGAAAAAAAGAGGGGGGGGGGGGGGGGGGGGGGGGGGGGGGGGGGGGGGGGGGGGGGGGTGGGGGGGTGGGTTGGTTTGGGGGGTAGGGGAGGGAGAAAATTAAAAAATAATAAAAATAACAAGTAGGATAGAGAAAATAATATTTTAATCGAGTACACTTGCTACGTTAGCAGTTACACGGAAAAAATGGACGTAATCCGTGTAGAGTACTGTGGGTGAAAGATTTAAAAAGTTTAAGTATTTTTTTATAAGAAAATTTTATGTAGATATAATTCTATTATATGAAAAAAGTTCAGGTACCGTGCGAGAATTAACCCATTCCCTACATAGAGGGAAAATATGAGGTATGCCTTGTCTCTTAGCTGAATGAGGTAGTTAAAATAATTTTGATGATAGACTAGCCTTAATTTTTTGCATCTCTTGGTGGCATTTTTACTAATTTAAGATCTTATCATGCTTATAAAATTAGGTACATAACAGCTCTAGTAGTAATGATTTTATTTCATAATTTGTTCTTTTAAAAATTCACACAATAGGGTCTCTTCAACGACATCCTATGAAATATTCATACAATATATATCTATTCCTTTTTAAAAAGATTTCTAAAAAAAAATCAATTCTTACTAAGCTTCTTGGTCCTCAAACCCCTCTTAGATTCGTCTTTGCCCAAAAGTATGATTTCATATCTCCTAATTTTTGTCAATATATACATATTCTCCAATATATTACTAAAACTCTTAAACCCCAAAGCCATCGTTAAGAGAACCATATATATCAATAGTTTTGAGATTTCAGTGTTACTTTAATTCTCAAAAGTTAAAATTTGGGAACTCTAATCGTACGTGAACAATAACTAGAGGATATTATCAGCAATTTGCCATTGTTTTCTTAAGCGTCGAATGGATTTGTATATTTCGTGATAAAAGATCAAACGGCAACCAACAATACGCAGCTGGTTCCAACCTAAAATTTTCTTTTTTAATAAATGCAAATATACTCCCTTAGACAATGTGCCTTCAAACCACTCTATGACCCATTCCCCTTATAAAAGAAAATAAATTACGAAAACTTGATTAAAATCAAAACAAGACACTAAAACTTTCTTTATATATATATATATATATCTATATAGTTGAAATTATTTTTGAGTAAAATCTAAATAACCTTCCTAATTCCTTACTTAAACATATATATACCTCCAAACTTCAAATGTTACAACAATTTTAGGGTATTGATTTATACCGTAATAAGTTTGAGGTGTCTTTTTGTATCATGGTGAAAATTTAAAAGAATTATTTTCAACTTTTAAGAGTTATTAATTAATTTAATAAAATTTAGAATGGTTGGTAAACAATATTTAAAATAGTTCAATAGAATCATTCATATCGAGAGGTACAAATGAACAAGATTAGTTCACAAATTATTTGAGTATAGCTCGATGTTTACTCAAGTTCAATTCGAGAATAGTCGAATCGATATCGAATTTGAGCTACTCGAATAGTTTATTAAGCCAAGTTCAAGTTTCATATATTTAATTCAATTAGCTTGCGAACCTAATCGAGCTCTATCGAGTTTTGATTGAATATATATATATATATATTAATCAAATCAAATTGAGTTTGAATATTAAGATTATTTATATTAGAATTTAAAATATTTTTTTAATGTAAATCAAGTCTAAACGAACTTAACCAATTCAAGCTCAAACTTATGTAGTGTTATTTCGAGCTGAGCTTGAGTTTAAAAATTTCAAACTTCATCAAACTCGAGTTTTGAAATTTCGAGTCAATCTTCAACTCAACGTTGTATTGTCTTAACATGACTCATTTACAACTCTATTCATACCAATGTTACAACTTATTAGTGTAGACATTAGCACAAAACCTTTGTAACCCGTGCCCAATGCCCATGTTGGTTTTATTTGTATTTCCCTAGATCATTTATTCTTTCATTCTTTTGCTTTATTTTTTTTCAAGGATGTCTCGAGAAAGTTTCCTTCTTCTAGGTTTATGAGTTTACACACTCTATTTTTCTTTTTTCTTTTTTTTAAGCGTACATCTTTATTTAAATGAAAGGAGCAAAACAACAATTGAAGTGTGTGTGGATGTAATTCCATTAAAATTCAACCTAAATATTTTATTATCTTTTTTCTGTCCTCACTATAGAATGGGGATTTAAACATGATACCGCGTATTTGAGAGATCAAGGATAATGTCAAGTTACGATGTCATTGGTAGAGTTTAGTTTAAATATACTTAAATTTGAAGGAAAATTATATTGACTACCCCAATAAACTTTTAAAAAACCACAAATATACCACTTTTTGAAAATATTATAATTTCCCACTTGCTTACGTGTAGGCCCTACAATACTTAATTAAATATCGTATGGTGTAGAAATGTTAAGTCCACATGGCAATAAAATAGATACTTATTGACTTCCATATCATTTTAAAGTTGACTAGCAAGAATGAATATAGGAAAAGAAAGACATAATTTATTAAAGTATTTATAAAATAAGTACAACACACATCAGCTAAACTAAAAATATATACTGTTTGCAACACAAAAACAATGATCGATGGTAGAATAAAATGAATTCCTATTTTTAGCCATAAAATATTCTTTTTTATTTATTTTGATTTTGCTGTTTTTTTTAATTCAAATTCAACAGAACTTCAAAAATATTTATAGATATATATTTATATGTGTTAATAATATATCCTTTGGTTTAACATTTACGCATAATTTTTTAATGCAAATGATTTGTGTCGTATTTATTCTTGTTGTTCATTTTTTTTTGTGAGTTTTGAAAAGGGAAAATCAAACAAAAATAATAATAATGTCCTTTTTATACCTCAATATTTTTTTTACTCTCCTTTTTTTTTTTCCCAAAGCAGCGAATGATTGGTCTCTTTCTTTTGCCTATTTAGCCTAAATGGGTGGTATTTTAATTTCTCATTTTTTATATGAATTATATTTATTTTTATTTGATAAGTATAAAATGATATAAAAATTAATAAATATTATTTATTGCATTACTATATGTTAGCTTAATATTTTCACATCATATACCATTTAATTAAATATCATAAAACTTATGCAAAATAAAAGAAAGATTATAATATTTTTAAAAAGTAAAATGTCTATATTAAAGTTTACATATTGTCTGTGTAATTTTCCCTATCTTTTACATTAGGCCTATTGTTGTTTTTTTTCCCTAATTATGTGTCGACACGAGGTGAAAAGCTATTTTACTTGTCAGCTCTGAGCGCTGTGACTCATAATTCAAATAGATAACGTTGATTGGAAAATTAGAGAAGAAAAAGAGAGAGAATCTTCAAATGGCACACAAACCATGAACAAGGGCGGCACTTTTTGACTTATCCTGGCAACCTTATTAGTTTTATACTTTATATAACATCGTCTTAGTGATACTTTCTTGACAGTTTTGATTTCCAACCAATAAAAAGGTGAGTCAACTACAATTTTTAAAGAAAAGATACATAACCGATTTTCCTTGAACTTGCTCAGCAATTTCCTTCCACGGTGTGGGATAGATTTTGGGACAAAACGGGAGCTGAAAAGACAAAAATAAAGATACGCGACAAGATGGATCAAGCTGGAAGTTTTCCTAAAATGGAAACATTTAATTATCAATTTTTTATTTGAATTTTTTTGTAAAGGACTTGTAACGAGTTCATTAAATTTTTTTTTTTTATCGATACACTTGCACTAGTGTAGAATAATAAATTTAAAAAAATCATATTAGTAGATATATTTAATCATTGTACAAAAATTTATTAATTAAATAATATAATAAAATAATAATACATTTAAAATTATAAAAAAAACAATATTCTTAAAGAAAATTCTAAGCCACATGGCACGACCGTATCAAAGTCGTGATTAATCGCTCTCCAGGAATAAATTAGGATGATACAACTAGAGTATTAAACCTTAATTAAGTTAATATTGAAATATCTATATGCATCTCTTTACTATTAAAATTATAGTGCACTTTTATATATGTATATATCGTTAATAATTTCACTATGATATATTCAAAAGCTTCATAAGTATAAAAAAATTTATTCAAGAAATAATAAAAAGTATTTAGTTAAAAATAATAGAGTTAACACATAAAATCTCAAACTATATAATTAGTGACATTTAGTCATACCTTACGCAAAGGCAAGGAAAAAAAATCTTATGGAATAAAGTCAAAATATTTATGACACAAATAATATAATTATTATTTGTGAAATACTACAAATGAAAAATAGTTGTTTCTAAAAATTTATTTTAGTTAATATAATTTAATGATAAATGAATATCATTCTATTAGCTATTATATAAGAAACAAATTGGAAAAAAAGAGAGAGAAAAATAGAGTATTAGCGTAATAAATGAAAAAGTAAAAGCACAGCCTTCAAATTTTAATATGGACCTCAATCACATCAAACTATGTATCTAATCACTTAATTATAATTATTTTTATATTATTAAAAAAATAAAAATCCATTATTTGTTATTAAAATAATTGTGCATGTATATTTACAATAATTGTCAAATAATTGGAATTTGTAAAAAAAAAAATTCTGGTTCATAGATATAATTATGCAAATATATTTAAATTAATTGTCAAATAAGTGGAACTTCTAAATGATAAGATAAATTTGTAAATTGTAAAAAATAAAATTGTGGTTCATTGAAATAATTGGAACTTTGAAATGAAACAATAAATTTGTAAATTGGAAAGAAAAAGATTTTTGATTCATTCAAATCGTTGTGTATATATATTTACAGTAATTGTGAAATAAATGGAACTTCTAAGTTAAAAATTATATTTGTAAATTGTAAAAAAAATGAAAAAAATTCTAGTTCGTTGACATAATCGTCAATTTATATCTAGAAAAATGGTGAAATAATTGTAACTTTTAAATATGGGAAAAAATGGAAAAAAAATTATACGGTTCTCGTTTCGCGTGGAACCGAAACCGCAAGAACTGGTGGTTCCATGGAACTGTGAACCGCCCTGGCCTTGGAGGTTCTGGTTCTGGTTCCACAAAAAATGGAACCATGAATCGGCGATTCCAATTCGAGTCCGAAACCCACTCAAACTGTAACGACCTCTATTCTCAGTTTTGTTTATGGATGTAATCGCGATAGGTTTGTGATGGGTTTTGCAAAACCTGAGCCCGAAGCTGATACCCTCCTAACACCCATCCCAAACTCTATAGGTTTTTTTTTTTTTCATAAACCAAAACCTGCCTAATAGTCCCTATAGGGTATCCGAACCCAAACCCGATATGTCGATAAAGATTTTAACTTCAATTTTTTTTTTATTTTTAGAGTTATCTAAAAAAAAATATTTTTCTCAATACACATAACTTTCTTCTTGTTTACTCATGGAAAAATAAATTTTCATTAATATTTGAGTATAAAATAAATCCTTTTAAATTTATTTCCATTAGCTTAACATTTCATGAGTCACCATGATTAATTAAAATAAAATATAATGAAAAATGAATGCTTTATAATTTTAAAAATGTGTATGCCCATTTATTAAATTAAACTATAAACTTAATAATGCATATGTCATTCATTAAATTAAACTAAACCTAATATAACAAAAAAAACATAAACTTAAAATTAATTTGATTTTTAATTTTATTAATTGAAATAAATCTAATATTGTTTTCTTAATGGGTTCAGGTTTTCAACGGGTTTTTAATCCATTGTACAACTCGATCCAAAACCCTTTAGGATTTAATATTTTGTACCAAAACCTGTCTCAAACACTATAGCGTAATACCCTATAGAGTATTCATCGGGTTAGACGAGTCAGGTGCCCTATAAGAATCCGTCCAGTTGCACCCCTAGTTTTGTTAGTATAATAAAATGTATATAAGCTCAAATGCTCAGACCCATTATAAATTTAATTAGGTTAGACCAAATTGGGAAGAGGTCTAAGGCTTAAATTAACTTACAAAATTGGCCCAACTTGTTATAAAATAAATATTTAATCTATCAAAAGCTAATTTACAAATGTTTAAAACAAAATTATAAGTTATAGATTATACATACTAATAATAAAATTTTATCCTTTTCTTTCATCTTCCTTTTTTTTATTTTTTTTATTTTTTTCATTCTTAAACACTTTAATTCATGATTCCTATTCAAACCTATTTGTCTAAAAGGAGGGAGATTTCCTATTTCCTAAAAATTTTTAATATTTCTAATCTTTTTTTCTAATTTTTCTTAGTTTACATTTATTTTTATTTTTAAGTCAACTTTAATTAACTTATTTTTTTCTATTTTTATGATTTTTAATTAATTTTTATTATTTTTATACTTCTCAATTTGTCTTTTTTTTTTTTTCACTATAGAGGGGGTAGGGCTGTCATACTGCCTATGCCAATTTTAATTAATAAAGCTTCAAACTCTATCTTAAACACTTTATTATGTTGCGTTATTGAAATTTGCAAAAGTATTTTTCCTAGTATAAGTGTAAAATTGGAAGTTTTTTAAAATTTAGCCCTCTTAGTCTTAATTGAGCATGAATGGAGTTATACATTTATCATTGAGTCATCTAAATCATATGTAGTGTTAGGATCTTTTTATTTTCTCCCTCCCATAACAAATTGAAATTCCTACTTGGTGTCTGAAACAAATTTGGATTCTTGGGACGCATTATCTCTTTAAGCTCTCATGTGGCCTCTTGCTAAGTTTAACCACTTCATTGCATCCATACATACTTAATCACCTTATTTTTAAAAACTATTTCTTTCTTTTTGCGATCATGGATTTACATGGATTAAATTCAATGTAATTTTAGTTGGTTTTCTTCAAGCATTGCTCTTGGGTCTGATATATATTCTTCAAAAGTGTTATGTATGACATGTCATGAGCACCCAACAAACTCGATGGTTAAGCCAATATATAGGCTACTAGTACAACCTACTCCAAAATTTCAAAAGGCCTAATATATCCTGAATTTAACTTTCCTTTGACACTAAACACAACTACAACCTAAGAACACGTGATTTCCTATAGCCTATTATTTGCCTAATAAACTAGTCCATGGCATTGAGTTGGACCAAAAGTCTGATACAAGAATGACCCTCTACAAATTTTTTCACTGTTAATTATTTTTATTATCATAATACTAGCTTCATAATGGATTGTCAAACCATAAAGATGATAAAATTGTATAAATAGCTAAAAAATGTAGAATGTTTTTTTTTTTTTTATAATTATTAATGTGTGTATAACTTCATTTTTAAGTATCTATGTTTTGAGAGCTTTCTAACAACAAAATATTTGCAAAAATAGGATATTGTATCTAAAATCTCCTAATACTTAAAATTTGAATTTGTAGATGCATAGTTCTTCCTAGAGTAGTCACGCATGTGTCGCATGGATGTTGCACTTGGCACATGACTTTAAAGTGCTACCAAGGAGATGAAACTTGATGGTAAAATGGCTTAGAGAGAATGATAGGAAGGAAGAACAGACAATCTTAGTGTCTCGAATGCACAAGTGATAGATAAGAGATCTTGAATAGACCCCTCATATCAACCTTACAGTTCTTGAGTAGTTGAGGTAGAAATCACTTGAGTTGCCTTATTTGATATTTGTGAATAGAGTCTCCTTTATAAAACACTCTTCATTTTCTCTCTCCAAAAATCAAAAATTAGAAGAAGTGACTAAGTATTTATAGACACTTAGCATGGATGACAACTGTTAGATTATCTCAGTGATCAATGGATGAGATGGAGCTCTTTATAGGCTAAGGCGAATAGCTATTTCCTAGGTGCACCAGTATGCTAAATCTCCCTAAGCCATCATAATATATGAACCAGACTCACTGAACCTTGTCACTCAACCCATAAGTCAAGCCCAAATAAATAAATAAATAGTTAATATTTACATATTAAGCCTATTTACATTTTCATGTCAACCATCATCTCATGGCATTGATTCTAGCATAATAGCTTAACATTGGCAATTCTGAGTCATTTTCCTTTTTTTTCTTTTTAAATAGCATCTATAATCGAGTACTTTAATTCTTTGGAAAATTTCTTCATTAGCTCCATTGTCACAGGTATATGGATTATTGGAATAAAGCATGACTTTGAATCATGTTGTCCTTGCATGTCTTTGTAAGTATTCTTGATTGGCTCATTATCAGCAAGATATGAACCCAAATTTTTCATATCTCTCAAATCGTTTTTAATGGATTCGACTTCTTATTAAATATTCCTTGATTAATCAAATCTCGCCACATCTCCATCTGCGTATATCCATCCATCCATATTTTAATCAACACCTTAGACAAGTAATAAAAAGGATAGCCATTTACCTGCTTCCGTTTTTGTTTTGTATTATTAGCTGATCACTTCGGAAATTTTCTTTCCTAGGATGCCAAATCCTTTTGGCCTTATCATCAATTGCCAAATATCATAAATAGATATTTCCAAGTTTTAGACTGCATTCAATCTTGCCATCTGGTCATTCCTTCAAGCGATTAATATTTCCATATCTTTTCATATATATATATATATATTTACTTTTAATCCTCATCTTATCCTCTACTCAAATATTTTGTGTAATATAGATACATATACCCATACATATGATCCATATATTTCGAATTAGTGGATGTTGCCAAAGGGAGTGGTGATGTCATACACAAAAAGGAAGAGCCGTAGAATGACAGAGGCAAATATAGCTTTTGCGCATTTTTGTTAATCTATAAGCACATGATCTATATAAACACATAGATCTGCGGATCCATATAACTCGATTGGAAAAGAATCAATAGAAAAAGAAAGAATTGGAATTGATCGATATATTTCTCTAAAAAAAAAAATAGAAAAGAAAGATGAAACATAAATCATGGATCCACTAAGTCCTCTCGGGGACTTGCTTAAGAATAAGGAAGAGGAATCTCATGGAAATACTATAAACCCCACAAATTAGTTGTAAACCTCATAAATTTATCTTTCCATTTCAAGAACCATGTTGATATAATTAGGAGTCCAATGAGGTTCTTTCTGTTGATATAATTAGGAGTCCAATGAGGTTCTTTCTGTTATCTAGAGATACTAAAGACAAGATTTCGTGTGTGATAGTTTCTTTATTTCTATATAACATCAGACTATGAGTTCCTATACTGGTGAATGCCTAGAACCCTCATGAAAGCTTTAGCCTATATTGTGTGATTTGAAGCGCATCATTTAAGAATCATAATAATTCACAAACCAGACGACTTAAGCTACTCTCAAGCACCTCAATTGACCTAGTTTAGAAGTATTCTATAAGTTAGAAACAAGTTGTGTTTTAGTAGGAGCCACATGTCCAATTTAGGAGATGACACATGGAGTCTTAATAGAGTGCCACATGGAGCGCCCTTAGAGTGACACTTGGTGCATTACTTTAGTGCCACATGGGTCATGCTTGGAGCGCCACTTGTCAAGCTTGGGAAGCGCCAAATGTCAAGCCAAGAATTGACTATTTGTCAACTAACTAAGAAGCCATATGTCACCACAAGAAGCCTTAGAAGCAACACACAAAAGATAAAGCCTAGAACCGTGCATCACATAGGGTTTCTAACCACCTTATCATTTAGCAATTCTAGAAGAACAACATCATGAATCCTAGCTCATCCTATGGATGCCTAGCCCACCATGGTGTTGCGTGTGTTCACATTGGGGAAATAATAAACAAACTCTTCCAACACACATCTCCATAACTGTGAGCTCAAGAAGGATGAATGAGCCACTAAAGCATCACATCAACTTATCATGAAATGGAGTGTTCACATTGTGGCTTATCAAGCTTGCTCCCTATGACCTAGACAAACCACTACTAAAAATAGCAAATTGACTTCTAGATAGTATGTGGGGCACATCTCATCATGAGATTCTAGACCAAGTAGGACACCATTTCAATTCAAGTATAAGATTACCCTTGGACAATTAACATGTGCGGTCAATGCAAGCTAACTTTGTCTTGTGTAAGATAACCCATGTGCGGTTGGAACTTCTAAGCAATAGGACAAGTTTACCCCTAGGCCACTTGCATCAAACCGTCCATGATCATGAACCACAACATGATTATCAAGACTCTATAAAAACACGATAAGTCTATGTGGTCCCAACTTCTTTCCTAAATCATGTGCACAAGCCCCACAAAATCTAGGTGATAGCAACACATTTCCAAAGAAGTTAGCACTACAAAATTGTTCCTACATTTTACCCCACACATCACCACACGTACACAACAACAAGCTAGGAGCACCAAATCTACATGCCCACAAACATAAGCTAGGAGCGGCACACACATACCAATCGAAGGAACAACATGTGCATGGACTCCACAAGCGAGGGTAAGCGATGGTACAATTTAAATAACTTTGATCAAAATTCTTAACTAATACAACCCATGTCCTTTGTTTAGGAACTTCGACAACTTAAAGGAGGGATGTAAACATCCTATAATCTTTTGAATTTAAGCTAACATATTGGAATATCATGTTATATATAGCTTATATTTAAAACGCATAAGCAAGATCTCCACATTTGAATCCTATGTGAGCTTAACAAATCAACATAAGTGCATTAATAGGGATACATAGCCATGTGGTATGACATGGATGTTCGGCTACATGTTGCTTAGGAATACATAGCATACAACTAAACAAGCTCTAACTATATATATAGCCAACCTTAGAACTTAGTAGATTATTGATCTAAAATAAGGATTATATGGACTATGTATGAATAAACCCCTCGGATCAAACATGAAAACTAGAATTTAGCTTATGAAGAGGATGATCAAATAAATACATAGGATGAAAAATAAATGCATGTAGTTTCATGAGTTTTCCTTAGCACATAAGTGATTTCAGGTGATACAAGTTTGATGAATTCAAAGAGAACCTATCTTATGAACATTGGCATCTAAGATCAATAAAGGAATCAAATGGACTTTCACATGGAGCTTAGGAGAAATGGTAACCAATCCTTGACCATGAGTTAAACTTAGTCTTAGAATAAGAGAAACACGACGAAACTAAGAAAAATAGGGAAAAATAACTATATAAGTGAAAGAATGAAGCAACTAGTGAAATACTTGAAAATTTGCTTTGTGAATTGATCTGATTCTTTGAGAAAAATGGGAAAACAAGTACATCTTATAAATTATAGGTTAGAGATCTGAAAACTAGATGAAACGAGCTTTCCAATGCTTATTCATTTTTAGAAATCCAAGTTGAAACGAGAAAGTTATGATAAAAACAAGATTTCACTGTATCTCTAGCAATCCGAATCTATGCAGGGCAAATTTCCTATTGAAACATTTTTGAAACATCAAAATGAGATGAGAAATGAATAGTAGTCTTTGAGAGCTTATAAATGACTACTCATATGTTAAAAATAGACAAGAAATGAGCAAATGGCAGCAAAAACAGTAAAACTACAATAAAGACTTATACTACTGCTATGTTTAGTACCCAATCCATGTTATTAGTAATAAACACGTTCTTATTATTAATAAACACGTTCTTATTATTTCATTAGGATCTTTAGAGTCATTTTTAGATTTTCCTATCAATTACTTCAAAGATTAAGGAAAAACAGATAAGTGAGTAACTATGATCTATAATGTTGTTTGCGCTTGTAATAGTAGTTGCACAATAATTATCAAGATAAGAAAGGATATGAATTGTTTATTGCTTTGGGGATTGGGCTTGATGTGTGTTGATTGGTGCCTGGATGATTTCCAAAATGTATGTTATAATCAGGGATAAAAACATGACTTTTTTTTACTGGAGGCATTCTCATGTTGAGAATTGTTTGATATTGTTTGATCACAAATGAATGAATTAATGATTATCTAGATCAATAATAAACTGACATGCATTGCATTCTTGCATTTTATGCATCCAAGTATGATAGCCCGCTATGTATTAGCATTTTAGATCTTTGGTACCGCACCTAGTTTTCTAGATGAAAAATTCCTAGTTCTCACAGGAGTACCTTTGTTCCGGTTGGTTCCATGGGAACTAAGTGGCATCAGAAGGAACGCCGCCTGTGGTATCAACAAGAATTGGCTATTACTTAATAGTGTTTCTAAGATTCCAAGATTTTGAAATATTAACGTTTTGAATTATTTTATGGTACCTTTCTGTCTTGGTTCTTGGATTCTCCTGGGCGTGGTGGATCATTTATGGTATGGTTCCTTCAATCCTGAATGAAAGGGCGTAAATCTCTATTTTGTTCAGATTCTGGTTATCTGAGCTTGTAATTATTATGTGTATTACTACTGCATTGCATATAATTGTTAAACAACTTCCTTGGTTGCTTGATACATGATATGATTTGGTTACATTACTGAGCCGTGGTTTAGCTCACACTCTCACAGATTTTGTCAGGATTCGCTTAACGCCTTATCTTGTCTCATCAAGGAGCTTTTGTCTGGTATGAGTTAAGACTTAGCCATAGAGAGTTGGAGGAGTACTTATAGAATAATCCTAACATATTTTCTTATATTTTTTGAATTTTAGTATGTAATATGTAAACAATAGGCAGTATAGTTTGATGATGTTATTTTGAGCCAAAGCTTGCTTAGATACATTGATTCTCATTAAGGCAAATAAAGATCCTGTCGCATGTCACAAATCCCTTAAAAAGGATAGTTCGATTAGGTAATGGTGAATCTCTCTAATGGCCTCAAATCACACGTTTTATAACATTCTTAATAGCATCAGTTTGTTTCACAATCTAGGGTACTCCTTGGGGCATGATAAATACCATAGAATAAGGTTTGATCCTATTCAAAAGGATTCCGCAAATATTCCATTCCAAAAGTAGAAAGTTTGAAAGAATTGTAATTTTTTTAAGAGATTGGATGCGCGTACTAATTCATGATTTAGCATGTACCGAACGAAAATCTCATGCTCGATTCTATGAGAATTTTTATGAAAGCCTTTCATTTGCTTCTCTTCGGTGGAAGTTTTACTTTCCCATAATGTATCCTAATTGTTGGCCTAATTCTTCTTCTAATGATCAATTCAATCTCCAATAAAAAAGATATACCTTGGTTATATTTCATCTCTTCAACAAGTTTAGTAATGAGCATCATGGCCCTATTGTTTTGATGGAGAGAAGAACCTATGATTATCATCTATACATTGCACTCCTTTCAGTTATTCCTTGAACTTCGTGGTGAGTACAAAGATCCAAAAGAAATGCAACATTGTAGCACTTCACTCATTAGCAAAACCATTGTGATCAAAGAAAGCATTACAAAGTTTGGTATTCTTGGTCACCTACTGTATGCTTTCGATGTATACATACTTCCAGTAAAAATTCTCAATCCATCTACAATTTTCTATTCTTTCAAGTTTTTTTCTTTTTATAGTTGCATCGACCCCCCCTTTACATTTTTATAGGTGATCATTATCTCTTTTATCTACGTAATAATCCATATATATGCATATGCATGAATAAGTATTGACCGTTACTCGTTCTAAGCTTGATTTTGTCCACAGTCCTTTCATTTTCATTATTCCAAGGTATGCTCAAGCTCTCCCCTTTTTTCATTTCAGTTTTTTCTCTATTCATATTTTCCTTCTCCGTTAATAAAAAGTCAAAGATCAGCGACAGAAGGGGAGTTCGTGTGGTGTCGATCTTACCTCTTCGACAATGAATGCTTCTTGCTACAAAGACAATAATTGTATGTCCATGTTATTTGCTATATATATATGTATATCCTATTTTTTCTTTTCTGATATTCAAACCGGTTCAATGAGTCATACGAGTTACAATGTTCTCCACATGATTGTTGGTATTTTCTTGAGTTCTTGCCTTTCATAATAACAATCTTTTTCTTCTTCTTCTATATATATATTATATTTAGGCACACACACACATATGATAACATACAATACGCATGCTTGCTATTAATGACCTTGAAGCCTTTTACTTCGATTCATCTACATAGGCACATAGAGTGATATATAAGTTCTTGTATGATCAATCATAACGGATAAGATCAAGTCTAATTTATTTCACTTGATTGATTCCAAAAAGGTTTGTTCCCATCCGACTAACTAAATACATGATTTTCTAAAGTTGTTATTGTCAAGATGACACTTGTTGGTCTTTCCCTTTTCAATCTATACGCTGGCTATCATCCCTTGGTGTACATATGTGTGTATATATATATGTATATTTTATAAACTTTATCTTTTTTTTATCCTATACACCAACTAAACTTTGCATGTGTATTTAATTATCCAACTTACCACTCACGGTTTTTTTTAATAGTTCTTGTTTTTTAGCATCCTTCACCACTTTCTACTGCATTAATTCCCCTTTTTCTTTTTTGTATAGTACATAGAACAGCATCAGTCGAGCATTCGACAGATAATTGTAGACAACGTGCTTCACAAACCAAAAAAAAAAAAAAAAATGATGATGATTGAAAGCAACGATCCATTGTTGCTTTGTAATCTTAGAGTGACAATCCACTATTGTGATTGCTTATCATACTTTTGTTGTGATATTTTTACAAAATATACTTTATCGAAATAATCCCCTTTCCTTTACAAGTCTTGGCTCATTCAAAAGTCAATAGAGATTAATGGCAAAAGAGACAAAGATGATCAAGTTCAACACATTAGTGTTGTCAAACTAAAGAAAACCAAGAGTAGTCAAACTCAAGGTGTTGAAGCCTCTTGATAGAAAAATACCAAGAACTAGCTAAGAAAGACAAAGAGCAATCAAGTGCAAAACATTAACGTGATCAAGCGAAAAGATTCATTGGTGTGTCAAGATGGTAACCCTCCATAGGTGCGTTGGGATACTTTCTAGAACAAAGCTTCTTACCCCAAACTATGTGCAATACCTTCCATTGATGATGACTTATGATCAATCGAGCTCAATTAGTGTATTGATTCAGAGGCACCAAGAGTATGTGCAACTTTTGAAACAAGCTGAAGTTTATGGTGCCATCATCACTTAAGGTTGCTTGTAGTGTGTAAGTAAGTGTAAGATAGAAGTATGACATGTTATCATATCTCAGTGAAGTATTCGAACTCATACATTCATCACTGCTTAGGAGAGATAACATTAACTCTTGAACATGTGTTTATGCTTTTATACCTAAATTGTTTTGGACTAACTAATGTTGTTGCAATTGTGATTTCACAGAGAGAGTGCAATTTTGAAGAATCGTTAATGGCTTCTTTAAAGGTTGCTCATGATGACAAGAAGAAACCTAGCTTCTCCTCTTGGATGGTTCATTTCTTTAAAGAGTGGAGGAAAGACATCCCTCGAGTCATAGGACCAGCTCATGGGAAACAGTAAGCCTTTTCTTATATGTTCATGTGCTCTTTTTTTTTTTTAAATACCTGACCCTTTTTTTTTTGTGTTGATTGTAGATATGAACTTTCTACTTTCATTGTATTTTGGCTATCAATGTATGTGTTTTCCGATGGGCCTGAAGATGGTGTAAGCTTGTAGATTGTCCCTTTGGCAATACACATTGCATAGGGACAATGCTTTGCATTTAGCCTCTTTCTACTTGGGGCCATTATATTGGTGCCTTGACTTAGACCGCTATGTCTCTATGCATTTTAAGGGTTTTTACATAGTAGTGTCCCACATAAACCTGTCTTTCTTACAATTGTTTTTCTACTAGTGATTTTAGAATCACTTTGAACCACCTGCAATTGATGATGACCTAAATCTTCCCCTTTTAAGAACATGGGCATGGATCAAAGTTGAGGTGAAGCAATTGCTTCTTTAACTTATTGAAGTTGAAAGTGAATTTACATTTTTCCCTAGTATAAAGGAGCTTGAGGGATTTAAAGGCAAGGATAAAGTTTATTTGTAGGGATTTGAAGGTGAAGTCATTGTAGTTGATAATCGAGCGAAGTTAGATGAATGTCAAGCCATGTTTCTACTCTGGTGCTTACTAGGGAACTTACCATCATTACTTGATAATGGAGACTTAGTGGAGACTTAAACAAGCGCTTCCCAGAATAGAGAGTAATGGTCTATTCCCCACATAAAATGTCACATCAACTTGGCTTTGATCAAGAAGTGCCACGTCTTCTTATCTTCACTGATAAGTCTATTTTACTATATTCTATTCATAGGAAGTTAGGCTTAATTTGTTACTTTTTAGGTAAATTCTTAGGAATCTTGTGTTTTTATTGTTAAATGTTATTTTTCAGCTCCTAAAATCAAAAGAAGAAGAAACAAAGTGTTTTGATTAGATTTGGAGCAATATAACAATAGTAAAGCAAAACTTGGTTGAACCCTATAAAGGACTCATTGAAGGCAAAACAACAAGTTAAAACAAGGCAAAACAACAAGGTAAAACAAGGCAAAATGACTTGTCATGCCCTAGATCGAGCACTCAACATGACGTTCGACTTTTGTATTGAGGTGATCGAGTCGTGGACTTCATGATATAGCTTCTGTCGCACTACAGTTTCGAGCTCTAAATTTAACTCATGACTAAAGCTAGAAAAAAATCACACTTTCGTTGAGGAAGTACAACTTCTATCAAGGAAAACACTCAAGCCCACAACGAACTTGATAGTACTTTGCAGTTGAATCTAGATAAGAACTTGAGCTTTTTAGTAGAGAGCCATAGCTTAGATCGAGCCCTAACATTCAAGCAACTTTCGAGCACTCTATGTGTGCCGTGAAAAGTGACTCCATGAGCTGGTAATTAAGATGCACGCATGAAAATAAAGAACGTATTTTGTTATAAAGAATATGTCACATTGGTGAATAAAATCATCATAATTTTGTACTTGGCCTTATAAATAAACGCACACAGACATACGAGAAGAAAAAGAATGTAGAGTATTTGTAACAAATTTCTAACATAGTATAGAGAGAGAATTCTTGAGCAAAAGAACTATTTCTTTTTGCTAAGAAATCTCAAAGTTTTCTAGGTAAATGAAAATGTCCTAACCCTTTTTTGCATGATTTAAATTTCATTTGTGCGTGTGTGTAAATATATTGATTAATTCAATTATATATGCAATTTTATTAAATATTTAGTTAGACAAAATATAATGTTTTGGCATGATTTATTAATTGTGTAATAAAGCATATTTGGATGTGTTTAGCATAAGTTTTAAACAAAAATCAGACCCAACCTAAGCAGATTTTTGTGAAGCCTAAATCCAAGGCCCAACACCAAAACCTAAGCCCAAGCCATTTCTTTTTTCTAAAGCAACAACCTCCAAAGTCAAAGCAACAACAACTAAAAACTTTGCTAAACATAAACAAAAAACAGACCAAAACCGATTACCCCAAAAATAAAGGCAGATCCCAAATTTTTCTTGTCAAATTTCCATAAACAATACACTCAAAGCTTTGTCAAGTGTTCACCATAAAACCAAAGTCATTCAAGGTAAGCTTTACATGCCTATGTGATCTTTTATTCATTTTTAACTTCTAGAAGATGATATCTAGTTTTAATGAATGTTTATAAAAGTTAAATGTGATTTTAGGGTGCTAAGCTAGATTATAGAGTTAATCAGATCCTTGAAGTTGTGGTGTATAAGTTGTAAGTGTTAAAGCTGTTTTTGGAGAGTAAATGAGTTGATAATTGTATGTTGGAGAAGTGAAGTAGATGTAGTTGTGATTGTTGTTGTTGTTGTGTGTGTATAGTAAGTGAATATGTTGATTTTAAAGTATTTAAATTAGTTTAAATGAGTTATGTTCAAGAATTTGAAAGCAGAGCAAAATAAAGGAAAACATGATTTTTAGGTATTGGGTCAAAAGTCACGGGTGTGACAATGGGTTTTGCAACATCAGGTTTGACAGCTTTCTATAAATCACGGGCATGATCCATCCGATGTTAACCTCTGTTTTGGCAAAAATTTGCTTTCACCGGTGTCATTGATCTTTTGAAATTGTTAATTAGGAAAATTTTATGAATGACGGGAGTGACTAAGTCTTTGCTAGCCTTGTGTCGTTTTTGAACATTTTCAAATTCTTTTATATCGGGCGCGATGTTGCCCTTAATAGGCTCGAGTAGGAAAGTTTTGGACCATCATGGGCATGATTCAACTTATGATTACCTATGATGTTCTTCCTCACCTTGATCATGGGGGTGATCAAGGGTGTGATTGGGAGCACGACCTTAATCACAACTGTGATTCATGATCTATCTCCTTGGCCTGTTTAAAATAATAATAATAATAAATAAATAAGTAATAATGATTATTTCAAAAGTAAAGATAATGAGATATGATGTATGAATATACATATAAATATATGATAAGTTAAGTTTAATATGAGTTATATTTAAATTGAATAACTGATACATGTGTTAGTTTGTAATTATGAATTGATATCTTTTATCAGATTCTCCTACCCCGTTAAGTTTAACTACTAGTCTTTTGCCAGGAATATTAAATCCATCAGGTACATAATAACATGGTTATTGGATGCTAGGATAAGCATATCCTAAATCAACTATAATTAAAGATAACTTAAGAAGTGTTTGAATTGTTTGTGCATGTGCCGTTGAATCTGGTTCGGAGAGCGGCAACACCGTTAACAAGGCCAACATGATTGTTGGGCACTTAGGTTACTCTAGTCATGATGCAATGACGCTTATAAATGGCTCAATGGGTAGTTGATAGGGTTAACAGTATTGGAATAACATTTACTTATTCTTAAGAGAAAATAATATGATTTAGTTCATGTTTATGGAAGAGATTAAACTAAGTGATATTATAGATTAAGTTAACTAAAGATGAGAAACGGCTGTGGCCTCTAAAGGACACTACTTTCTCTTTTTCAATTAGATATAGGGGATATAGGTATTCAAGCTACCTATATCAACCCCCTGAGTAGCTACTCAGGACCTCTAGATTCCCTAAGATTGAAATCGCAGTTTGAACACTCCAGTGCTGCTTTATTTACTTAATTAAAGATAATTAAATTATTATTTGTTGCATTGCATTTAGCCTAAGGGTGCTTGTCACTTTGTATTTGCTTGTGTTACTTGCGTACTGGTCCTCTGGCTCATGATTTTCCAATTGCAGGTGTTGATGAGGATGAGTTCTATTCTCAATTGGGTTATAGGATGGTTTTTGACGACTTTCTTGACGAGTGGGAGGATTAGGGACCTTAATCTAGATGATGGCCATTTTGTAATAGATTAGAAAAAGTGTTTTGTGGATAATGTATTTCTTTTATTAGTTTATGTATATATGTATTAAGTCCATTATCTTATTGATGAAAGGACAATAAAGCTTTGTAATAATACGTATGGTGCTTCTCTATATGAGATGTTTTTTAAATGGTTCTTATAATAGGTTTAGACAAACAATTGATATAAACTCTTTCTTTAAGGACAGCTTTACATGTAATGCTTCATGATTACATGGGACTGGGGACTATTACACCCCGAGGAGTACCTTAAACATGGCAGTCTGTCGTACACAATATTAAAATCTAGGAATGACTTTCTTAGTCACATAAAGGCTTTCATATCATGCACAAAGCGTACAACAGATCAGAGAGAAAGCATCAGAGTAATGCAATTTACTTTGATAACAATTGAATAACAAGGTAAGAATAATACTTAACATAAAATATAAGCAAGGTCAATTACAATTCTTAAGGGTATACTCCCGCTAGTGTCTTCAGAACTATACAAATACACTTCTTAGAAATCTCTAAAAAATATCTTAACATATATAACTCATAAAGAAATTATATGAAGCTAAGTCCATCCTATGGTTCCATTTCTTCCATAAGAGCTCAAAGATTCACTCATGATTTCCTTAACATTCCGATCCTTGATCATAATCACAAAAATACCTATTTCAACAAAAGCCTATGAGGGGGTAAGCTTACAACTAGCCTAGTAAGTAATTCCCTTTTTCTTGTACCGTGATTTCAAACTAGTGAGTAATTCCCTTTTTCTCGTACCATGATTTTAAACAAGTTTATTAATTTTCACACATATGCAATGCATGCTATGCAACAATTACATGATTATACAAATATATGGCTATTTGGAAACCATATATAGAACGGAGTTACCCCTCCGTATCGAAGTTTGGGGAATTTAGGTTCGAAGATCCTTGCCATCTTCACTGCTAGTCCCTCAGCCCTCTGCTCTCAGTGATTGATCGGCGCTGCTTATCCTTGGGATGTATCCCCAGTACGCCTTAGTTCCCTAAGAATGAGCTTGACCTCTGGCCCTTCCGATTCCTTATGTAGGAGTAGTAGTCTTTATGATGTGACCTGATGGATGCAATGTGTGTCCATTTAATTTATATCAAGGTCGAGTATAATTATGGTAAATTTAAAGGTGATCGAACAATCACCATACACACACAAGCAATATGTACTATTAACAATATAGTTAAACAATTATTTGTGGATTCCGATATGCTTAATATCTATTGCCACACATACATAAAGGCATATACATATAAACCCATACCCCATACATGTTCATTTTATCTTGTACCTATAAATTTAGTATAGCTATCTATAAGCACAAGTAAGGTAACGGAATTAAGAAGGAAAACTCATTCGTTCGTATCGCAATCATCTTAGTCATAATAATCCTCAAGAAAGGAAATCTCATATTCCTTGTCACCTAGACAGAAGAAATACCCGAAACGAGTATTTCATAGAAGTTCTACTTAAACTTTCTAATTCTATTTGGTTATTTTCATCAAAATTCAGATTATGTCAAATCTCAACTTAAAATGGTCATAACTTGCTCATTTTAACTCGGAATTTCGTATATAAGATGTCGTTTTCCACCTACACAAAAACATCTATCTATTTCTATATTTATTTTGAACATTTAAAGTCATTTAAGTTTGAAAATGGATCGGTACAGATCTTGCACAAAAATTCTAGCCTCGAATTATAATTTTTCTCAATTTTATTTCATCCAAAATTCTATAGCAAATACATAAACATTTATATAGTTGAAAAATCCTATTAATATATATATAGACTCATATTATATGCATGATTCTAGTGATGTTGTCTTGAAATAAAATTTGTAAACAATTTTTATGAAAATAGAGTTTATTAAAGTGTCATTCTTTGACTTGTGATTTAAATTGCTATTTTGTAAATATATGATTTGATTAACAAGAAAAACCATAATCCCATATATGTATTTTCTAAAGGTCTTATATTCATTCACAAATTCTTGCTTAACAATTTATTTTATATATAACATGGTTTTGTGACAAAAACCCAAGTGTAGTTTCTTTAAAAGAATTTTCTTAAGTTTTATTCTTTTAACAAAATTCTAATTCTTAGATTTGTAAACGTGAAACTCAATTAAAAAAATTCTTGTTTCCATATTTAGTTTGAGTTCATGAATATTTTATTTTTACGCTAAACTTCTTTTAACTAATTATTTTCTAAAATATGTACCTCTATGTAGTTGTGAGCAAAAATTATTCTAAGTTGTATAAAAACATTTTAAGTTTTCGCTTATCAGAAAAATTAAAGGAATAACTTGTTTTAGATTCTTATTCTCACAAATAACTCTTTTCTAAATACATAATTTTTCAATACATGGACCTTTGCTGGAAATATCCTATTATTTGTATTTCCTTAATTTCATAAAAAAATTGGATTTTTACTTCATAACACTTAGTTCCTTAAGTTGCACACCGATTTTTTTTGAAGTAGGTTTTTAATGAGTTGATTTTAAACTTGACTCTGAAAAGTTGTTTGGTTTTTAGTATTTGTTCAAGTGTTGGTGAATGGTGATAATCTTATAAATAAGTTTTTAAGAAACATTTATATAACAAAGAATTATTAACCTTAAGATTTTAAATAATAAATTTATTTTGGTAGTTTGGAAAGAGCGTAAGGAATTAAAAAGTCTTGCATGATAACAATACTAAGATCTATGATAAATTTGTCTAAAATTTTTGAAAAAGCATTTTGTTGGAACAAAAATTCTAAATTTTAATAGAATTTTTCCTAATTGATAAAATTATATTTTTATAGTAAGCTAAACTTATTTTCTTTATAAAAAAAGAAATTCTCTTATTTTTATTAAAACAACAAAAAAATGATTATGTATGAACATGAGTTCATAATTAAGTAACATGGAAAAAATAATTAATATGAAAGATGAAAGATATTAAGCACATAATAAAAATTAAGTATTGAGAAGTCTTGGCTTGTATCAAGACTTCTCCGACTTAGACATGGGAAAGTCCTTTAAGAATATAATAAAATAAATAAGAAAATTATAGGAGTCTTAGATTTATTTCAATGCTCCCTGGACTAGATTATGGATAAGTCCAAAAAGGAAGAAGAAAAATTGTTTTGATTTGATGATGACAAATCTAAGACTAAAAAGACTAGTCTTAATATAATAGCATGAAATAAATAAATAAATTGCAAGAAACAAATAAATAAATAAATTTTATATTAGTGAGCTTATATGCTCTAAGAAATATATATACATAAATATATTTAATAGCATATAGAAGTTAGATTAGAAACAATAAATAGAGCATAATATAATATCAACATAAAAATAAAATTTTTGAATGAAAAAGAACAAAACAAGAACATTGTTGCTTCCATAACACCCATGGGTTTAGGAAGTATACACTATAATCATGTTAAGTTACATGACATGAAAATGAATGTAGGAATCTTTACCTAAAATTATTTGTTGGTTAAAGAAGGAATAGGGTTTTGAAAGTAATATGTGGATTGTGGTTTTATCGAAAGAAGAGAAAGTTGGGAAGGGAATTTTAGAAAGGAAAATTAGAGAGAGAAGTTGAAAAATGATTTTGGTAAAGTTTTGTTATAATAAAAGAAAAGTGTGTAAGAAGTGAAGGATGGAAGAGGTATTTATAAGTAAATGTCGAGGGAAATTATTATAATAAATTAAATTAAAAAAGAAAAGGAAATTGAGAGAGAGAGGGGAGGGTGGCCAACAGTACACGAGGGGGAGAAGAGAGGAGAGAAAAAAGTTATTTTGATAATTAAAAGTAAAGAAGTGTAAGAGAAGTTTAGTAAAAAGTTGTATTAAAATGAAAATTGTAAGATATAGGTATGTAAGGTTGTAAGAATATGTTGTAAGGAAAAGTAGGAATAGATAAATAGAAATGAATAGTAGAAATATACAATGAGTAGTAGACTAGATGAATAAAATACTGGTAGTAATAAACATACGCGTAAATGGGCTAATAAGATATTTTTAGATTCCTAAAAATTCTAAAACTGATATTTTTGGAATCCTCATATTATTGCGAGTCTAACATTATTATTAGAATATTTTTAGTGTTTAGTGCATCGGGACACGGTTTTGGAAATCTGTTTCTATTCAGGTCCGAAATGAATTAAATTTCACCAAATCTAATATTTTTAAGCTTCACTATATTATTATGGACTATAACCTATTATTAATTTAATTTTATTGTTTAAGGGCTTAGAGTGCAGATTGTCGGATTTAAATTTATTAGAGTTTGTTATTGCTTTACGTTGACTTTGGGGTTTGGGTTTGACTTCTGACTTTTTGATTTTTTCGTGATATCATAAAATTTAGGGGTTTTTGACCATGTTATATTTTTTTGTTCAAAATTTACGTTTTAATTTATTTTTTATGGTTTATTCAATATTTTTTAGTTCTCAAAATTCTTTAACTGAGTCTAGGATTATGGGTTTACTCTATTTGACTTTTGGTCGTACTTGAAAATTTTTATTCTAAAATTTACCAAAGGGCTTAAGGTTTTAGTATATTCTTTTTCATTGAGTGTTATTTGGATATATTGTCTTAATTTGCATGTTAGGGATCAAATATGATTTAGTTGGTGTATGGATATTGAATCGAACAATTGTTAGATTTTTCATTTTGTTTTGAGGGTTCTCTTTTTCTCAAGGTTAAAAATTTTCGTATTTGATCTAATTTAGAATTTGGTTTAACTTGGGTTGGTTTTTGAAGTCTTGGTTGTGGTATTTAATTCTAGAATTTTTTTCCAAGAATTATGAAAAATTCAGAGGTTTACAGGGACTATACATGCTTAGCTTATATATGAGCCATGTCGGTCCTTATAATAAATTCATTGTAAACATGACAATTTTTTTGCTAGAATTTCTGCTTAATTTCTAATCTCATCTTTAATTCTATATTATTTCTTCAAGAATTTGTATTTAATGTCCACATCCATGGACAAATAATCATTTAACTAAGGGCTTGTGAATCTAAGACCGGATTCATGTGATGTCAAAGTGTTTTAACGAATATCGACTGGGTATTTGTAATTAGTAGCTAAAAATTAAATTTGTAGGTCTAAATGAGTGGTGCACTTTTTAGATCTATGTTTGATTTCAACTGAATAGATTGAGGGATCATTATTTTGAAGATATCTGAGCTACTAATGGAGTTGCTCATAAGTCATAATCACCTTGAGAGAGATATGGTGAAACTTTCTATCGCTTGTTTTTGAAAACTTATTAGGTTGGTTTTAAAACAAACATTTCTTAAACTTTATACGGATCTAAATTGCTGATAACTTATGAAGAGATTCCAGTAGTCTGGTCTAGATCTAGAGTTATTGATCTTGAAAAAGGCTTTAACTTACCCTAGTGAATCTAACAGTGGAAATATACTAGTGAATAACTCTCTGAGTTTATTGAGAAATCACATGATAAGGAATTGGTGAAGCAAATTCTAAGGCTCTTTCTTGTATTAACAAGCTTATCTTACAATTTGCCCTGCAAAATCTGTATATGTTCATTAACCCTAGTATAACTTTTATTTTCATTATGCTATTCTAAATTTTCTTTGGATAGATAATAGATGGAAAGTGAGTACGGTAGATGCCAACAATCCCTTGGAATACGACTTAATATTTTTTATGCTACTTCAGTAGATGCACTTGCCTAATGTTGGTAGTTACTTCCGAAGTTGAACATAACTTATTAGTTTTACAAATTTTTGAAAACTTCAACTTTGTGTTCTTAAATGTTTCTTTTAAAACTCAACCAACCAAGTTTTCTGATGCTGTTGCCGCGAAATCAGTGTTGAATTCACAAAAATGAAGCTGAATAAGGCATTATTTGAAAATTTTTCATTTGCTAGGCTAGTCACTAATCTTATGGATAGTGTGAATAGTTTTGATTTTGCTTTTGCTCTGTTTTTTTTTTTCTGTAAATATCTTTTTGTTTATAGTTTTTCTATACATATATCTTTATATATAGCTTTTCTTTTCTTTTTGTTATTGTAAACACATCAAACCTCTTTTGTTTTTGTTTTTCCTCTTGTATATATGTACATTTTGTATATGTTTGTTATGTTTTTAAGTTGTGTTCTGTATATAGCCTTTTATCTATTTGTGAATATTCCTATATAGTTTTTTTTAGTTTTTCTATACAGTTCTGTTTGTTTAATTTTTTGTAATTCTTTCATTCGTTTATTTTTTTATTCTTTTTTTTTCATTTTATGTATATAATTTTGTTTTTGTTGCTGTTTAGTTTATTGTTTGTCTGTTATAAAATACAAATGTTGTCGACTAATTCTTTTAAAAATAAAAATGTAGGATGATGACCACGAGTCACTCTCACATCTTGGTTCCCTTACCTCAAAACCATAAACAATAGGGAGATCGATCAAAAAATAAGGGAAAAGAGATAAAATATAGCCTATAGAGTCAACCTAGTCAATAATCCAGAGGAAGAATTTCATGAACCTAATGACATGCTGAATGAAGACAATAACCTAGGTAAGGTAACCATCCTCTTAGAACCATGATGGATTTCTGTAGACCTACTCTTGATGGGGCCAATACGAGCAGAGCTAGACCTAGGGTGGCAACAAACAACTTTGAGATAAAACCAAATGTGATTCATATGGTACAACAATATGTGAAGTTTGATGGGTAGCAAGATAAGGACCCTAAAACCCATTTGCAATAGTTTTTGGAGATTTGTGATATGTTCTAAATAAATGGTGCCTCTGATGATGCAATTAGACTAAGATTTTTTCCATATTCTTTGAAGGATAATGCAAAAAGGTAGTCAAATAGCTTGCTTAGGTAGTCCATAACATCTTGGCAATAGATGGCTGAGCAGCTCATGCAAAAGTACTTTCCCTTATCTAGAGTAGCTAAGCTTAGAGTAGATATAGCTTCCTTCCACTAGCTAGACTCTGAAACTTTGCATGAATCGTTTGAGGTGGAAGGAGTTGCTAGGATTATGCCCATACCATAGACTTTTTGAGTAGACCCAAGTCAAACTTTTTACAATGGGTTGAATTATAACATTAGGCAGCATACAGATGCAGCAATAAGAGGAAGCCTGAATAACAAATCCCCTGAAAAGTGTTTGAACCTTTTTGTGGACATGGCTCACAATCACTACTAATGGTCTTCTATAAGAGGTAAGAAAGAGAAAGGTAGAGGAATTTTTTAGCTTGATGTGGCAACTAATTTGACCTCCAAGATAAAAGACTTGAGTAGGAAGGTGGACATCATGACCATTGGTACTGCCTAAATGAATATGGTAGGTGGCAGTTTTGGACAGAATATTGAGGGTATGACTTCTGAGAATGTGGGGTATGTGAGCAATTTCAATGGATAAAAGAATGCCCTTTATGGTAACGCTTACTATAAACCCCTTGAATTTTTCATAACTCTTTGAAAATAATCCTAGAGTTAAATGCCGAAACCATAATCTAAAAATCCAATCTAAATTAAAATTGAATTCTAAACAATCAAATAAAAAATTCCTTAACCTTACTAGAATGATAACCTTTAAAAACAAGATGGATAAATCAATAATCATTCAACTCAATCTGTACGCTAAACAACCCACACATTAGGTATGTAACACAAAAATCGAGATAGTATATGCAAGTAAATATTCGATGAAAAAATTATAAAACCTTAGATCCTTCGGTTAATTTTTTAGTAAATATTTCAATTAATTCCGAAAGTCAAACTAAGTCGACATGTAACCCTAGACTCGATTAAATAATCCTAAGAACTGAAAAATATTAAATAAAGTAAAACATAAATTTTGAACGAAAAATATAACACGGTGAAAACTCCCAAAATTTTATGATCTTATAAATAAATTTAAAAGACGGAAGTCAAACCGGAACTCTAAAGTTAACCTAGAGCAAATACAAACTCTAGTGAATTTAGATCCGACAACCTAATGCTCTAAACCCTTGAATAATAGAATTGAGATAACAGTAGATTATAGTCCGTAATAATGTAGTGAAGCTTAAAAAGATCATATTCGTAAAAAATTTAATCAGTTCGAACCCAAACAAGATCAGTTCTCGAAAAACATGTCCCAGGGTTTGGGATAGTAAAAATATTCCCAAAATCAACATAGATTCGTAATTTCGTAATGATTAATAAAATATTAGTTTTGTAATTTTTTGGTATCTAAAAATATCATATATATAACATTTTTTACTCGTATTTTTTTTACTACTGATAATTTATTTGTCTTGTTTACTATTCATATACTATTCCTACTATTCATCTATCTCTACTTTTTCTTACAACCTACAAACCTATTTCTTACATTTACTTTTCCAATATTGCTTTTTACTAAACTTCTCTTACACTTTGCTTATGTAAACCCCTGCTTTTTAGGGTAAATTTCAAGTTTTAACCCTAAATTGGAATGTCAACCAAAGACCTTAAGTCAACAAATCCCTAGGAAACCCTAGCAGTTTAGATCCGACAACCCATGTTCCTAAATCAATAATTGGAAATACGAGTGAAGAGTGTAGATTGGTTCATAATAATATTAGGATGCTTAAAAATATCAAATTAGTAAATTTTTTACCTATTTCAAACTCAATTGGATATAAACTTTGAAAAGTGTGTCCTGGATCTCGAGATATTAAAAATATGTTATTAGTATTGTTAGATTCGTAATTTCATAAGATTTTCAAATATATCAGTTATATAATTTTTCGGGTTATAAAGGTTACAGTTATAGTCTTTTTATCGTATTTCATTATTACTGTACTTCAATTGTCTAATCTACTTTTTTATTTCTAATCAACTATTCATCAAGTACAACTACCCATTTCCTATTTCTTACATCCTTACAACCTATTCTTATAATATTTCATCATTTTCCTTATATTTACTTTTCCAATACAACTTTTACTACGTAATTACTCAATTTAATTTTGAAACTTACACAACACAACACACACATCTCCCTCTCTCTCTTGAAGAAATCGGTACCCCCCATGCCCTCTCTCTCTCTATTTGTTTTATTTTTTTTTCTTTCTTTTATTACACAAACGCTAATCCACTTTTCTATATAAACTCCTTTATGCCTTCACCATTTCATTTTCGTTTTTTCTTCATTTTCACTCTTGGAAAACTTTGCAAACTCTCTCTTCTCTCCTCTCCATGACGTAACACCCCCTCCCTCTAGCACACACACATGCACTTTTATTTTCCTTCAAGTTTTCTTACTCCACACATCTAAATAGGTAATAGATCTATACCCTACTATCTTAAAAACGTGTAATGGTAAGATCATTCATGTGTAATTCCACTAAAAAATCCTCATGAGCTTTTAAGCTAGGGATGTGGAAACACTTGAACATGAGATCCTTGCCATCACAATGTTATAGATTTTGTTATTTATGTTGTTTTGCTATTATTTTGCTTTATTATTAAGTTATGTTGTTATTATTAATGTTTTGTGCATGTATTCATCATTTAACCATATCTACATTATGATCATAGTGCATTTGTATTCATGACTAGTATAATAAACTAGATCTAGTTGCTTTGAGTTCATAAATGCCTTAGGTTTTTGTTTTGTGTACATAAAGGACTTTTAGTAGCATGTTAATAGTGGAAAAAGGTTAGAAAGCTTAAGATCTATCATAGTTTCAATAAAAATAAAATTTGAAAATTCGGATAAAAAAGGAAACCTATTTAGAAAAAGTAAATTTTCAAGTTCAAAATGAGTATTTTACATTAAAAATAAAAAGCTTAGAGAATAGGTATCATAAATTAGTGATCTTGATGAGTAAAGCGTAGATCTACTAAAGGATATTTTCAGAACAAGAAATGTTTACAAAAGTTATGTTATCATTATGTTTCAATCCCAACAACAAACTTGAAATTCGTAATAAGGAAAGCTTGATATGTAAACACCTATTTTTCAATCCCAAAACAAGATTTTTATTAAAGAAATGGAAGCATTAAGGAGTAGTTTTGGTTATGAATGAATTTTAGAAAGATTAAATGAGTTTTACAAAAAAAAAAAAAAAAAAAAAACAATCTCAAATATAGATTTACAAATCTCGGATTTAGAAATAACTTTTACTTAAACACCTATTTCCAAATGCCAAAATGAGGATTTTAATGGAAAAATAAGAGTTCTAGAGAATACATGTAATGAAGACCTAATTTTGACAAGGATAAATGAAATTTATCAAAGTATGATCCTAAAACAAGTAAAGGTTTCAAAGTATAGATTAAACAATGTTTTTATTCCTTAAAAATTTTGTAAAATTCGTAACTAGTTAAACCCCCTATGAAAACATCTATTTTCCAACTCTAAAATGAAGAATTTTATTAAAATAATGAAGGTTTTGGGCATATGGGTCGTCAAGGTTGAGTTTTGATAAAAGCAAGTGTGATTTTGCAAGAAATGAAAAGTTTTCTTGAGTCTAGTAATTTCAAAAGTTTTGCAAAGCAAAAGTTTTCTAAAAGAATTCTTGATATCATATATCATTGAGGATATACATATAGATAGCTCATCTCATGACATTCATGATAAAAACTTATAGGTAATGCATGTACATATAATGCATTTAGTAGAAACAAGTTAGGAAAATAGTATCTTGCACATCCCATAAAGCATTATCTAAGTACATGAAGAAATAGATTTACCAACACCCATGAATCATGCATGATATTGAGTTATATATGTATATAAAAGATTCTTTCAAGATATAATGATAGCTAAGTATCTATCAAAGCTTTGGAATGATGCTTGTATTGAAATTAAGAATTTATTTGTAAGATGGGAATTTCGTATAGCATTCTGTGCTCTACTTTTCATGGACCTAACGACCTTGTTTGATGGAAATAACTTTAGGAATAGATATCTCTCATCGAATAGGTAGAAATTGGTATATAATATGCAAAATTCCTAGTTAAAATGACCAAGTTATAGCCGTTTTAAATTGGAATTTCCTCATAGGCGAACTTTGACGAACTTGTTAGAATAGAATTTATAAGTTCACTCGAACTCCATGGAAATACTCATTGGAGTTATTTCTTTTGATTAGGAGACTTGGGAGACGGACTAGACCTTCTCGAGGACTATTATGATTAAGTGGATTTTCGCGCCATTGCAAAGTGAGTTCACTATCTTTAAATTACATGCTTATGATTGTGCTTGTAATGATAGTGGTATTAGAATTAGGACAAGATAAAATTGGAATGTGCATCTGAATTCTATTTGGTTGAATTGATGATAAGAATATCGAAAGGGAAAGTGTTATGAATACCTATATGATGTAGTATAGGATTGAAGTGTCTACAATATCTATGATCGCTTATAATACGCTTAAATAATATGAGATGATCTTACAATTAAATTGACCATGCATACCATATGTTGGGTCACATTGCATTTGTTATTATACCGTTGTGGGAAGAATGCATAATAGCCGGGCAACGAGGGGCTTGTAAACTCGAATGTTGGCATGATGGCCTGAATAAAATGGTAGTGGTGTAGGCACTTGTATCAACTACAAAAATTTGTGAGTGGGTGGGCACCTGAATCAACTACTATATAAATGAGAAAATTGAAATCTATGGTCGTATGGGCTTGAAACACCTAATCCCGAATGGAGGGCGTAAATCCATTCAACATAGAACTCCTAGAAAGTCTTATGTGTTGTATGCTCACGTGCTTGTGCATTTCATATGGTTCATAATATAACTTGTTTGCCCTATTGTATGATGAAGTATTTAATTTGAAAGTGAAACTCACTAAGCTCGTTAGCTTATAACCATATAGTTTCCTTTTCCAGTATGATTATTTATGGCTATCTCCAAGAGGCCACTTTCCATAGGTATATCTTTTGGAATTTAAGGAGATTTTTGAAGAAGTCCGGACCTAGATGTTAGGCATAAACTTTTAGTTGAATCTCCTTAATCTTTTATATATATATATATATATATGTTGATGTAAGAAGCTTTTGAGGACCTAAGGACTCTTGATATTTTGACGGATGTATGCCCCTTAAATCTTGTAATAGTTTAATTTGATTATAATTGCTATGATTGATATTCTTATCGCTATGTATGTCTCTTTATGTTATTTCGATTGAAAGTATGGTTCCTTACATGTTGAACGTGAGCCTTACACCCGGTGTCTAAGCTCATGGAGTGACTAAGTTTGTCATACTTGAGTTTAAATATCAAGTGTAGAGGACTATCGTGTTTAGGGTACCCTTTGGGGTAATAGTTTAAGTTAGTATCAGAGCATGGTTAAGAGTCTATAATCATAAATTTAAGTAATAGGCTTAAGGATCAATGAAAAGAAAAAGACTAAGGTAGAGTAAAAATATAAAAATAAAGGAAGACATAGATAAGAATAACATGGGTAGTGTGGGCTTTATAATTCTAATCCTTTTCTCTTTTGTGAATAGCTTACTCTTGGTGAAGCCTGCATAGCGGCAATGCAAATATGTAAGCTATCCGATGAGTCTTTGGTTGAATACCATTTAAGAATTAGGGTCTTATGCGAAGAATTTGCTTTAGTTGTCCGCCCTAAGTCGATCCAAGAAATGTTTAGTTTGTGGAAAAGAGCTTTGATGAACACTGAGTGGCATAAGGTCGTGAACGACATAGAATACTGCCCTATAAGGAAGAAATTTTGATCGGAGCTTGAAGTAATTTATGCGTTAGAGAGGATTTCTATTTATAAGTTAGGACAACCTATGTTGCAAGAAGCTACCTTTATGCTAAGGAATGAAGGAAAGCCGACATTTCCTGATTTTCAAACTTAGAGCCCAATTGGATATCTGCTTGTTTATGCTTATGACTTATTAGGGGATCACACTGATTAGCTTCGAGTAGATGCTCAAAGTCACTTCTTTTGGTGGGGAGTATACGAGGAGATGCTACCCCCATCAACTGATATGGCCCATCCATCTCCACCAAGTCAAATCGGTTAACAACCCCATGAGGAAGAAGTGGATGAGATAGAGGATGAGGTTGTTACCCCATTTGAAGGAAAGGTGGATGAAGAAGGACAAGAAGTAGTTTACAAAAAGAAAATATGAGGATTTAAGGAAGGAAGCGAGACCTATGTTTTGGCCCACGAGTCCAAGCTAAATTTTGTAGTTGTGACCTTGAAAGATAGGTCATAATTGCTTTTGTTGTTTTTGGATATTGCTTGTGGTTATTGCTTTGTTATGTTGTTTTGAATTGTTATGCCTTGCTTTCGATTTCGATGTAAAGGTCCTTGTGCCTGCAGTTTGAAGTTTCAATGAAAATTATGTTATGTTTTATGAAATTGAGATTTCTTTATTTAAGTTTCTTAAGTTATACTTTGCATTTATATTACTCGTATGTACAATAATTTCCGACGTTTCCGAATCTCGATTTAAAATGTTAATAATATTATTGGAAGACTATTTAACTAAATTAAATAAAACGTAAAACAACCGTAGTAGAGGAAGGAGACAACAATAAAGTGTGTCTAACAAACCAAATGTGGAAGGGAAACACAAGCAACATCGCCGCTAAATCCACCAATGGCCGATGCTCAAGCCGCTATGCAAGCGACTTTAGGTCAATTGGCACAAGTGCTCGAGGCTATTCGATAAACTATGCCATCTTCTGCTCCTACTCCTACTCCAACACCCACTCTACCACCCTCAGCGCAATAGGCATCTGTAGCTATGCCAGTGCATGAAAATGCGCAATCCCACACCGTACCCTTACCTCCACCACCACCACCACCAAGGCCGTACAAGAGCTCCTTACCCGAGTTCATAAGAAGTAACAGATACTTTGAGGGAGCCTTTGGAAAACCAGATGGGCCGGAGGATTGGCTGGCCCAAATAGAGCGGTCATTTGATGCTTTTGAAGTGCCCTACCACTTAAGAGTTAATTATGGCACTTACCTACTAAGACTAAATGCAAGAGTATAGTGGGAATCCAAGAGGAGGAGCTTATGGAACCTGTTACATGAGAGATAATCCGCTATGAGTTCCTTGAGAATTACTTCCCTGGAAGCCTCCGGGTACAATACAGTATCGATTTTCTGCACATTTCACAAACGGGCTGCACGATGGAACAATATGAAACTGAGCTAGTAGGCTACTCTAGTATGCCTTGAACTCGTATTAATATAGTAAGGAACTAAAGAGGCAAGTTTTTCTGAATGGTTTGGGTGAGGATATGAGAGTGAGACTTGAGGAATTCGACATCAGGACTTTTAGGGAATTGGTTAAGAGAGCTCGAATTGTTGAAGGGGCTAAGAAAAGAAAGGCAAAGACCACAGATAGGACATCCTCTGTGTTTGGAAGAAAGTTTCATGGGGGGTCAAGTTCAAGGTATCCCCAAAAAAGGTTCAAGCCACTCTATAACTCAAAGGAAATACGAGCGGGGAAAATGGGGCAAGGAATTCTCCTAAAACCCTACGTTGCTAGAAGTGCAAGGGAGAACACTACCTTAAGAGGTGCCTGCAGCTGAGAGACAAGCGTTATTTTGCGGGGAGGTAAGTCACAAGATCTCCGAGTGCCCGAAGAAAGCCACCACTATTTGCTTTGTTTGCAAGCAAGTTGGACACTTTGCCAATGAATGCCCACAAAGGACGGGTGCCCCAGCCAGGACCTTAGGAGTATCATCCACAACAAGGGCTGGGAATGGGAATAGTGGAAACCTTAGCAGCCGTTCTGGACCAGTTATGCATGGCATGAGGATATATAATCTGGAGGGATAATGGGTTCGTGAGGAAGTTGAGGACGAAGGCTACGAATTGGCTGCCTTTGAGGAGGACGATGGCCAAGATTTTGGACTCATGACAGGTTAGTCTTCCAACCTTTTTTTTTTTTCAATTGATTATGAATTGCTTAGGATCCAAGGATTAGAAAAGGAAAAACAAATATAGTAATCTAAGATGAAGTTAAGGGAATGGGCTAGAATGGTTTAGGATAGTAATTAGCTATGTTGAATACATGACGCATATTAGTAGATAAGACGACTGCTTACACCTTGTTCGACACTGGAGCCACACGCTCATTTATCACCACCAGTTTGGCGAAACAAGTTAGATTACCAATAGCCACCCCCACCTCCGACTTTCATGTCAAGACTCCAACCGGAAATGTGGTGACGACCAGTGAAGTGTTGAAAGACTACCCAATAGTGATTCAAGGACATCACATAAGATGTGATTTGATTGTTTTGGAAATGAGCAAATATGAAGTGATTTTAGGTATAAGTTGGTTGACTTTTGCCAAAGCTGTTGTAGATTGTAGAAGGAAGAAAGTGGATTTTAAGGACTTTGATGGGAAGGATGTTGAATTTAATGGAGAAACAGCAATTTCAAGAGAAACTGAGTTAAATTCGTTCGAACTACTTGTAGACGGGGAAGTCGAGACCAAAAAGGGAAAGTTCCTTTGGTGCAATGGAAAAGGAGGAAGAGTTTCCCCGAGTTGAGGATATACCAGTTGTTAATGAGTTTCCAGATGTTTTCTTTGATGAAATACTAGGAGTACCCTTGAAGCGAGAGATTGACTTTGGGATCAATTTGATATCGAACACGGAACTGATATCTAAGGTACCTTACCGCATGGCTCTGGTTGAGCTAAAGGAGTTAAAGAAACAATTACAAGAACTTTTGGATCAAGAATTTGTAAGGCCAAGTGTGTCACAATGGGGTGCATCGGTTCTATTTGTTAAGAAGAAAGATGGATCGATGAGGTTATGTGTGGACTACCGAGAGTTAAACAAAGTCACAATCAAGAATAGGTATCTGCTCCTTAGGATTGATGATCTTTTCGACCAACTACAAGAAGTAAGCGTATTTTCAAGGATTAAGCTTCGATCGGAAAACCATCAGCTGAGAGTCAAGCTAGAAGATTTACCTAAGACGGCTTTCCAAACTCGATATGGACACAATGAGTTCTTGGTGATGTCTTTTGGGTTAACAAATGCTTCTGCGACATTTATGGATCTGATGAACCGAGTATATAAGCCCTTATTGGATAAGTGTGTTATAGTTTTATTGATGATATCCTTATCTACTCGAAATGCACAAGCAACATGAAGAATACCTGCGCATGGCATTACAAACCTTAAGAGAACACAAGTTATATGTCAACTTTTCAAAGTGTGACTTTTGGTTGGATAGGATTTCATTTTTGGGACATGTGGTATCAAGAGACGGTATATCTATGGACCTTGAGAAGGTAAACGCCGTAATGGACTGGAAGCCACCTAAGACAGTAACTGAAGTAAGAAGCTTTTTGGGTCTGGCCAGGTATTATAGAAAGTTTGTTAAGGATTTTTCCATGATAGCTAAACCTTTGACCCAACTAACCCAAAAGAATGAAAAGTTTATATGGATGAAAAAAAGAGACCAAAGTTTTCAAGAACTTAAGCAAAGGCTTGTTTCTGCTCCAATCTTGGTTCTACCAAATCCAAAGAAGCCCCGCAGTTCATAGTGATGCATCGAGAAATTGTGTCAGATGTGTACTCATGCAAGATGGCAAAGTGATCGCCTATGCTTCAAGACAGCTAAGGCCACACGAACAAAATTACCCTACATATGATTTGGAACTAGCCACAGTGGTGTTCACCTTAAAGATATGGTGACACTACCTTTAAGGGAAAAGGTGCGAGATCTCTACCGATCACAAGAGCCTCAAGTATTTGTTCACACAAAAAGAGTTGAACATAAGACAGAGGAGATGATCAAGTTAATCAAGGATTATGATTTAGGGATAAATTACTGCCCGGGTAGAGTGAATGCGGTTGCTGATGCCTTAAGCAATAAGAATCCCGGAGAAGTTGCAGCCTTGCTCACCGATCAAAAGGAATTAGTAAAGGAGTTTGAAAGGTTAAGCATTAAGTTCACGGGAGAAGATACCGAGGTGGAGATAGCAAATTTAGTGATGGAACCCACTTTAGTGGAAAGAATCAAGGAGGCTCAACGTTACGATGAGATAATATAAAGAATAAAGAGGGAAATTCAAGAAGGAAAGTACACTGACTTCACAGTGGATGACAAAGATGTAATAAGGATGAAGGGACAACTCTGTGTACCAAGTGATGAGGAGGTACGGAAGGAGATCATGAGTGAAGCTCACCATTCTGGGTATACGGTATACCCGAGAGGAACGAAAATGTATCAAGATCCCAAAAGACATTATTGGTGAAATGGAATGAAACGGGATGTGGTCGAATTCATGTTGAAGTGCCCGATTTGCCAGCAAGGAAAGTAGAGCATCAAAGGCCAGGAGGATTGCTAAAACCCTTGCCAATACCGGAATGGAAGTGGGTTCAGATTTTCATGGATTTTGTGTGTGGTTTACCAAAAACACAATTGGGACATGATGCTATATGGGTTATAGTAGATCGGTTAACCAAATCCACACACTTCCTACCAATATGTATGACTTATTCTATGGATAAATTGGCAAAGCTACATCAAGGAAATTGTTCATCTACATGGATTACTAGCTGGGATTGTGTCAGATCGACACCCAAGGTTTGTGTCCACGTTTTGGGGGAGCATGCAAAATTGTATAGGAACTAAGTTGACTTTAGCATGACATATCATCCTCAGACCGATGGACAGTCTGAGTGAACCATACAAACCTTAGAAGATATGCTTCGAGCATGTGTGATGGAGTTTAGAGAAAGTTGGGAAGCACACTTACCCTTAGTGGAGCTTACTTACAACAACAATTATCACTTGACAATTAAGATGCCACCCTATGAAGCTTTATATGGACGAAAGTGCATATCCCTGTTATTTTGGGATGATGTGGATAAATTGGTTCTTAGATCGAATCTTATACAAAATGCCACTAATAAGGTACGAGTTACCCAATAACGAATGAGGGAGGCTCAAGATCGAAAAAATAGTTGGGCAGATCTGAAAAGGAAGGTTCTTGAGTTCCAAATAGGAGATCATGTGTACTTAAAGGTAAATCCTATCAAGAGTATTCGTCGAATTCGCTCGCAAGGAAAGTGAAGCCTTCGGTATATTGGTCCATTTGAAGTACTTGAATGAGTTGGAGAGTTAGCGTATCTCTTTGCTTTGCCACCAAATCTGTCTAGAGTACACAATGTTTTTCACGTCTCTGTTCTTTGAAAGCATGTAGCGACATGGATCAAGTTGTGGAATTGGAACTGGTGTTATTGAAGGAGAACCTCACTTACGAAGAGCATCCGGTGCAGATTCTGGATCGAAAGGTTCAAAAGTTGAGAAATAAGGAAATCAAATATGTTAAGGTTCTTTGGAGGAATCATTCGCACGAGTAAGCAACTTGGGAGGTTGAAAACAAGATGCAACAGAAATACCCCAATTTGTTCAAGGAATCAGGTACGTTTTCATGTTTTGAGGACAAAACTTTCTTTAAAGGAGGTAGGTGTAAACCCCTAATTTTTGAGGTAAATTTCAAGCTTTAACCCTAAACCAGAAAGTCAACCGGAAACCTTAAGTCAACAAATCCTAAGGAAATCCTAGCAGTTTAGATCTAGCAACCCCATGTTCCTAAACCAATAAGTCGAAATACGAGTGAAGAGTGTAGACTGGTTCGTAATAATATTAGGATGCTTAAAAATATCATATTCGTAAATTTTTGACCTATTTTGAACTCGATTGGATATAAACTTTGAAAAGTGCATCCTGGATCTTGAGATATTAAAAATATGTTATTAGTATTGTTAGATTCGTAATTTATAAGATTTCCAAATATATCAGTTATATATTTTTTGGGTTTATAAAAGTTACAGTTATAGCCTTTTATCTTATTTCATTATTACCGGTACTTTAATTGTCTAATCTACTTTTTGATTTCTAATCAACTATTCATCAAGTATAACTACACATACCCTATTTCTTATATCCTTACAACCTATTCTTATAATATTTCATCATTTTCCTTATATTTACTTTTCCAATACAACTTTTACTACGCAATTACTTAATTTAGTTTTGAAACTTACACAACACAACACACACATCTCCTTCTCTCTCTTGAAGAAACCGGCGCCCCCTATGCCCTCTCTCTCTCTATTTGTTTTATTTTTTTTTCTTTTATTACACAAACCCTAATCCACTTTTCTATATAAACTTCTTTATGCCTTCACCATTTCATTTTCGTTCTTTCTTCATTTTCACTCTTGGAAAACTTTGCAAACTCTCTCTTCTCTCCTCTCCTTGACGTGACATCCCCTCCCTCTAGCACACACACACGCACTTTATTTTCCTTCAAGTTTTCTTACTCCACACATCTAAATAAGTAATATATCTATACCCTACTATCTTAAAAACGTATAATGGTAAGATCATTCATGTGTAATTCCATTCAAAAATCCTCATGAGCTTTTAAGCTAGGGATGTGAAAAAACTTAAACATGAGATCTTTGCCATCACAATGTTATAGATCCTGTTATTTATGTTGTTTTGCTATTATTTTGCTTCATTATTAAGTTATGTTGTTATTATTAATGTTTTGTGCATGTATTCATCATTTAACCATATCCACATAATGATCATAATGCATTTGCATTCATGACTAGTATAATAAACTAGATCTAGTTGCTTTGAGTTCATAAATGCCTTAGGTTTTTGTTTTATGTACATAAAGGACTTGTAGCAGCATGTTAATAGTGAGAAAAGGTTAGAAAGCTTAAGATCTATCTTAGTTTCAATAAAAATAAATTTTGAAAATTCGGATAAAAAAGGAACCCTATTTAGAAAAAGTTATTTTTCAACTTCAAAATGATTATTTTACATTAAAAATGAAAGGTTTAAGGAATAGGTATCATAAATTAGTGATTTTGATGAGTAAAGCTTAGATCTACTAAGGGATATTTTCAAAACAAGAAATGTTTACAAAAGTTATGTTAACATTATGTTTCAATCCCAACAACAAACTTAAAATTTGTAATAAGGAAAGCTTGATATGTAAACAACTATTTTTCAACCCAAAAACAAGATTTTTATTAAAGAAATGGAAGCCTTAAGGAGTAGGTTTGGTTATGAATTAATTTTGGAAAGATTAAATGAGTTTTACAAAAAAAAAAATCTCAAATATAGATTTACAAATTTCGGATTTAGAAATAACTTTTACTTAAACACCTATTTTCAAATGCCAAAATGAGGATTTTAATGGAAAAATAAGAGTTCTAGAGAATACATGTAATGAAGACCTAATTTTGACAAGGATAAATGAAATTTATCAAAGTATGATCCTAAAACAAGTAAAGGTTTCAAAGTATAGATTAAACAATGTTTTTATTCCTTAAAAATTTTGTAAAATTCGTAACTAGGTAAACCCCCTATGAAAACATCTATTTTCCAACTCTAAAATGAAGAATTTTATTAAAATAATGAAGGTTTTGGGCATATGGGTCGTCAAGGTTGAGTTTTGATAAAAGCAAGTGTGATTTTGCAAGAAATAAAAAGAGTTTTCTTGAGTCTAGTAATTTCAAAAGTTTTGCAAAGCAAAAGTTTTTTAAAAGAATTCTTGATATCATATATCATTGAGAATATACATATAGATAGCTCATCTCATGACATTCATGATAATAACTCGTAGGTAATGCATGTACATATAATGCATTTAGTAGAAACAAGCAAGGAAAATAGTGTCTTGCAAATCCCATAAAGCATTGTCTAAGTACATGAAGAAATAGATTTACCAACACCCATGAATCATGCATGATATTGAGTTATATATGCATATAAAAGAGTCTTTCAAGATATAATGATAGCTAAGTATCTATCAAAGCTTTGGAATGATGCTTGGATTGGAATTAGGAATTTATTTGTGGGATGGGAATTTCGTAAAGCATTTTGTACCCTACTGTTCATTGACCTAATGACCTTGTTTGATGGAAATAACTTTAGGAATAGATAGCTCTCGTCGAATAGGTAGAAATTGGTATATAATATGCGAAATTCCTAGTTAAAATGACCAAGTTATAGCCGTTTTAAGTTGGAATTTCCTCATAGGCGAACTTTGACGAACTTGTTAGAATAGAATTTAAAAGTTCACTCGAACTTCATGGAAATACTCATTGGAGCTATTTCTTTTGATTAGGAGACTTGGGAGACGGACTAGACCTTCTCGAGGACTATTATGATTAAGTGGATTTTCGCGCCATGGCAAAGTAAGTTCACTATCTTTAAATTACATGCTTATGATTGTGCTTGTAATGATAGTGGTATTAGAATTAGGACAAGATAAAATTGGAATGTGCATGTGAATTCTATTTGGTTGAATTGATGATAAGAATATCAAAAGGGAAAGTGTTATGAATACCTATATGATGTAGTATAGGATTGAAGTGTCTGCAATATCTATGATCGCTTATAATACGCTTAAATAATATGAGATGATCTTACAATTAAATTGACCATGCATACCATATGTTGGGTCACATTGCATTTGTTATTATACAGTTGTGGGAAGAATGCATAATAGCCAGGCAACGAGGGGCTTGTAAACTCGAATATTGGCATGATGGCCTGAATAAAATGGTAGTGGTGTAGGCACTTGTATCAACTACAAAAATTTGTGAGTGGGTGGGCACCTGAATCAACTACTATATAAATGAGAAAAATTGAAATCTATGGTCATAGGCTTGAAACACCTAATCCCGAATGGAGGGCGTAAATCCATTCAACATAGAACTCCTAGAAAGTCTTATGTGTTGTATGCTCACGTGTTTGTGCATTTCATATGGTTCATAATATAACTTGTTTGTCCTATTGTATGATGAAGTATTTAATTTGAAAGTGAAACTCACTAAGCTCGTTAGCTTATAACCCTATAGTTTCCTTTTGCAATATGATTATTTATGGCTATCTCCAAGAGGCCACTTTCCACAGGTATATCTTTTGGAATTTAAGGAGATTTTTGAAGAAGTCCGGACCTAGATGTTAGGCATAAACTTCTAGTTGAATCTCCTTAATCTTATATATATATATATATATATATGTTGATGAAAGAAGCTTTTGAGGACCTAAGGACTTTTGATCTTTTGATGGGGGTATGCCCCTTAGATTTGTAATAGTTTAATCTAGTTATAACTTTTTTGACGGATATATATATATATATATATATGTATGTCTCCTTAAGCTATTTCAATTCAAAGTATGGTTCCCTATATGTTGAACGTGAGCCTTACACTTGGTGTCTAAACTCATTGAGTGACTAAGGTTGTCATACTTGAGTTTAAATATCGAGTGTGGCGGACTATTGCGTTTAGGGTACCATTTAGGGCGTGGCAGCTTACTTTTAATTACTAAAATTAATTTTTAATCAGATTTTCTCTCTCTCTCTCTCTCTCTCTCATGCATGCTGTCCACCCTCTCCCTCCTTTCCTCTCCATTTTATTTTCTTTTATAATTTATTTTATTACCTTTAATTTTCCTTAACAAATCTCTATAAATATCACATCTCCCTCCATTTCTTTTGCACACTTCTTAAACATACAAAAACTATCTCAATTTCTCTTCATAAGTATCCTCTCCAAAGTTCTCTTACCAACTCTCGCTTCTCTTCATAAAACTATCATCCAACTACAACTAACAATACTTCATTCCTTCTTCAACCAACAAAAACCCTTAGATAAAAATTCCTAATACTATTTTCATGTTCATGTTAACATAACAAGACCATATTGTATGTTTTCTAAACCGATGGGATTATGGAAGCAACAATATATTCATATCTTGTTTGACGATGTTCAAGTATTATTATTGCTATTGTTATATTATTATGTTTTATTATTGCTCCTAATCTAACTTTTATATATTACTAAGTATGTATATATATATATATGTATACTCTTAGAGTCTATAAGCACACTAATATAACTTTTATTTATTTATGCTCTTTTATTTCTTGCGACTTATTTATTTATTTCATGCAATTTTATGAAGACTAGTCTTTCTAGTTTTAGACTTGTCCTCATCAAGTCAAAACAATTTTTTTCTTTTGTTTTCTTATTTTCTTTATAGACTTGGCCATGTCTAGGTCTATGAAGTCTTGATACAAGCTAAGACTTCCTAATACTTGACTTTTATCACGTACTTATTTTATTTCTGTCTTTTATCTATATATGAATTATTTTTATTCATATTACTTAACTAAAAGTTCATACTCATGCATGACCATATTGTTATTGTCTTAATAAAATAAAAGGAGTTCTTTCTTTCATAAAGAAAATAAGACTAAACTCTTTATAAAAATAATTTTTATCACTTAGTAAAAATTTCTACTTAAACTTAATATTTCGTTTTGACAACATTCTTTTAAAAAATTTAAATAAATTCATCATAAATTTTTAGTGTTATGCAAAGTTTCTCCAACACTTAATCATGTGATTTCACACACTCTCTTTTTGAAATATTAAAATAAATTTATTATTAAACCATAATGTTGACAATTCTTTGTTATGCAAACTTTTCTTAAAAACTTATTTATGGGACTATTACCTAAACTTTAATAAACACTAAGAATAAAACAAATTTTTCAAGTTGAGCTAAAAGCAACTCCCTAGTTAAAATCTACTTAGATATAAAATCGATATACAATTTAAGGAACCAAGTTTTAAGAATTAAAATTCCTTCTCTTTTTATGAAGTTAAGAAAATATGAATACTAGTTATAATAATTAGATACCCACTTGTAATAACTAAAAATTTTAGTTTTCTTCTAACAACCCCTAAAGGTCCATGTGTTGAAAAATTAGAATTAAGAAAGAAATATTATAAGCATAAAAATCTAGAACAAATCATCCACTTAATTCTTCTCATATGCTAAAACTTGAAACATTTTTGCTATACAACTTAGAATGATTTTTCCTCACAACCACATAAAGGTTCATGTTTTGGAAAATAATTAGTTAAAAGCAATTTAGTATTAAAATAAAATATTCATAAACTCAAAATAAATATGAAATCATGGTTTTCTTTAATCAAGTTTCATATTTCCAAACTCTATGAATTAAAAATTTTGTTGAAAGATCCAAACTAAAGAAATTCTTTAAAAAGGGAAAAATGCACATGGGTTTTATGTCACAAGTACGAAAAACCATATTTTATGAAATAAATTATTAAATAAGAATTATTAAACAAATATAAGTCCTTCAAAGATTTTAAAATATACATATTGAATTGTGATTGTCTTATTGATTGAGTCACATATTTACAAAATAGTAATGTAATCACAAGTCAATGGATGATCTTTCACAAAACTCTATTTTTCATAAAAATTACTTACAAAATTTATTTTGAGACAACATCACTAGAATCATGCATATAATATAAGTCTATGTATATATTAAAAGGATTTTTCGACTATATAAATATTTATGTGTCGCTATGGAATTTTTGGATGAAATAGAATTTAGAAAAATTACAATTTGAGGCTGGAATTTTCGTGTTAGAATTGTGCTGACCCATTTTTGAACCAAAATAACCTCAAATTTTTAAAATAACCTTAGAAATAGATAGATCTTTTCGATTCGATAGAAAATGACATCTTATATGAGGAATTCCAAGTTAAAATGAGCAAGTTATGACCATTTTAAGTTGGGGTTTCACATAATCAGAATCTTGACAAAAATAACAAGATAGAATTAGAAAGTTTGAGTAGAAATTCTATGAAATACTCATTCCGAGTATTTCTTTTTTTTTTTAGGTAACGAGAAATACGAGACTTTCCTTCCTAAGGATTACTATGACTAAGAAGATTACGATATGTATGAGTGACTTTTCTCCTATTATTTCGTTACATTACTTGTGCTTGTAGATAGTTGCACTAGATTTATAAGTACAAATAAAATGAAATGAATGGGGTTATGATTTTATATTTATGTGCTTTTATGTATGTGAGACAATGGATGCTAAGCATATCAAAACCAATAAATGATTGTTAACTATATCATTAATATTATGTTGGTCCGGAAAGAATAACCAAGAGGGGGGTGAATTGGTTATTTAATAAAATTTAACCTTTTTTAAAATTCAACCAAATTCACTCTACTTAGTTACTCAAATTAAATGGCTTTTAAAACTCTATTTTAAATAACAAATATTGATAAATTTCGAATAATATCAGACAAGATCAAGTTCGCAAATAATTAAAAAAAATTTGTTAATAAAAATTTATTTTGCTCCCAGTTACTCTCTGACTGATCTTCTGAGTTCAATGTTCAGTAGAACTTAAATTTCCAGTTACTCTCTGACTGGTCTTCTGAGTTTATAATGCAGCAAGAATAAACAATAAAATATGCACGAAATTAAAAAGATAAGGTAGAGAAGAGATTGCAAGATCGATTTATAGAGGTTCCGCCTCGAGCGTCAATCCTCTTCCAGCTCCAAGCCAGGGTCCCGATATTCCTCACCGTTGTGTTCTACTATCCAATCAAATCAATGAAGTTACAAGAAGTATTTGCCAAACTTTTGGCTACAATTCACTTAGCTTGATTCTCACAAACAATCAATCAACTAAGCCTACTTATAACTCTCAACTCACATTAAATGTGTAACAACAAATAAGAGGAATAAAGAATTATGCTTCCTCAAATGTATTCACTCAAGGAATAGTAACAATAGAATATGACAGTAAATTTGCTCAAATTCAAAGAAATTCGTGGCTCTTTGTTTTTTCTTCTTTTTCAAGTGATTGTGCTTTCTTTTTTTTTTTTGTCTTGGGTGAGTATACTTATCCTTGTATCTTCCAACGGCTAGGAAATCAATTGGATAAACTTTGCTCCTTATTTTGTGCGTAATATTAGCTTTTCTCTTTCTTCAAAATCTGCAAATTTTGAATAACTTGAGATCTTGTTGTTGTAATCTCGAAATTCTTGCTCCAATGGATAAGTTTAAATCTCCAACAACTTATATAATTATCTTGAACTTGAAATTCGAATTTGAAATCACCGTTGTTGACTTGTTCCTTCGTCTGGTACTGTTCATGCAACAAAAATATCGTATTTTCCATAAATTTTGACTTCCTTATATGGATAAATAATCATCAGACAAGTTCCTTGCATATTTGGATCATGTTTTCCATATTTCCAACTAAAACTTGAATAAACTATTGAAAATTTATCCTTATAAGTCACGTTCTTTTTCCTTAATGTTAAAACAGAATTTTCTCAAAAAATGAACTTTAATTCGATGAAATTCGAATCCCCATGGATATTGAACCAACTTTGTAGAACAGATTGAGTATATTACCCAAATATACTCAATCTTTGGAGCTGGGTCTTCAACGTATTAAATCTAAAAAAAAATTCGAATCTGGAGCTGAAACTCGTCATTTTTTTTTTGTTGCAGTTCACCTTCTGATGTATCTTTGATGAACCTTCTGAAGAACCTTCTGATAGTTTAAAAAGCCAGCGAAGAACATTCTGATTAACCTTCTGACAGCTCATTTGTTCTTGAAATCTTCTCCAAATACTTTTCAAAGTATTCTTTGCATGGAGTCTCTTTTGAAATCATTCTCTTAAGTTATTGTAAACCACTTTGATTATATTAAACCTTGCACACTTAATAAATATGTTAGCAATTATTTACTCCTTTTTTTATCATCAAAATCATCATTTGAGATAAACCAACATTCTCCCCCTTTTTGATGATAACAAAACCCATATAAACAAAATATTTTTTTTTTAAATGTAAAGTGCAATCTAAATATTTATTCATATTTTGTTTACTTTCTCCCCCTTTTTGTTAGCATCAAAACAAAATATCCATTCAAAAAAAATATAACCAAGCATTCTTTTCAAGCATGTAAAGAACATTTTTGTGCAAAGTGTAGTTTTTTTATGCTTTTTTTTTAAAGCTGCAGAAAAATGTGAAACATGCAGAATTTTTTTTTTTTTTTACAGAAATTTGACAGATTGCAGAATTTGTGCAGAAAAAATGATGGAATTGCAGAAAATATATAGAAAATGCAGAAAAATGCATATATTGCAGAAAAATGCAGTTTTTATTGCAGAAAAGTATCCTTTAATGTTCACATAACAAGAAATTACAAAGTAAAACAATTTCAACACATTTGCTCAATGTACTTATCTTGTTTCAAACATTTCTCCCCCTTTATAAATTTCTTTTAGAAAACAAGCTCCCCCTTAATATGATACCAATTGATTTAAAAAGGTATTCAATAATTATTTTCATATCAAAACATGGAGAGCAAATAAAATAATTATAAGGGAGTTGGAACAATAGTATCAAATTTTCAGATTTTTCCTTCTTGCTTATGAATGCATATTATTTTTTTTTAATGAGGCAATTATTGATCATGATAATATCTATTTGCCTTTGCCTTCAGTACCTGCAATTCACTCACAAACAAGCTAAACTTCTTTACGAACCCATACAAGTTTAGGTCCATTGAAAAATTTGTTTCCTTGTTGATCACTAAGCTTGTTTCTTTTGTAAAAACAATATTTTTCTATATGACCTATTCTATTACAAAATGAACATGCATATGGATGTGTATTGTACCTTTGATTTACCTTTTGATAATAATTTTGTCTTGGATAATTATTATATGCATACCTGTACCCTCTGCCATACCTTCTGATAGGATAATTTTGTTGAGTATACCTTCTGATGTAGCCTCTGCTGTTACCATTCATCCTCTTTTTGACAGATTGCATAACATCTTTTTCATTCCCAGATTCATTTGCTTTTACAAACACTGTTTTATTCATGCTATTTGTCGAATTTTCATGTTCATATCCAAGTCCATGCTTAATAAATGATGGTCTTTGACTACTTATAAGCATGTTTAACTTCTTATCACTTTCATTAAACTTACTAAAAGTGTTTTTAATAGATTGTGATAAATCTTCTACTCTTCCTTTTAAATCTTTAATCTCATTCTTCAAAACATCATTCTCTTTCTTCAAAACATCATTTGACAAACAATTTTTCATTATCATTTTTCAAAATATCATTCTCATCAACAAGCAATTTATTTATTTGTTTCAAAACATCTTTTTCATTTTTCAAAGCTTTATTTTCGGCATCTAGTTTTGAATTCTTCAAATCAGCCTTTTTAAGAGCCTTTAAGAGCTTTTTCATCTCAATATACATCTCATTATCATTCATTTCAGTTTCGGATTCGAGTTTACCTCAGATGTAGCCATCAAGCACAAATTGGCTTCTTCTTCATCTTCACTTGTACTTTCTGATTTAGTTTCTGACTCGTCTAAATCACTCCATGTGGCAAGTAATGATCTATGCTTCTTCTTATGCTTTTCCATCTTCTTCATAAGCACAGGGCATTCATACTTAATATGGCCCGGCTTCTTGCATTCATAGCACACCACTTCCTTTTTCTCCTTCTTCTTTTCTTTCTCTTTGTAACCTTTTCCTACATCACAAGTGGAGCAATATTTCTTATACTTAACAGTTTTCTTACCTTGTTTCTTTAGAATTTTGTTGAGATGTCGAACTAATGAGTTGACTTCCTCGTCTTCATCACTACTAAAATCAGAATCTGAGTCATCATCCACCTTTTCTGTTTTGAAAGCCGTTTCTTTTTTGTTTCCTTCACTCTCTTCTGTCACATCTATGTGAGATTGATATGCCATCAACTTTTCTTTGAGTTGGCTTAAGGAGAGAGTGCTAAGATCATTGGCCTCCTCTATTGCTGTCTTCTTGGCATCCCAAGATTTCGGTAGGATTCTTAAATTTTCCTGACAAGATCAGATTCTTCTAACTTCTTTCCAAGAGAAGCTAGCTCATTAGTAATAGCAACAAATCTATCAAATGCATCCTTAACTTTCTCATTAGGTTTAAACTTGAACAACTCATATCTTTGCAAAAGTGCATTGATTTTAGTATCTTTTATTGTTCTTGTTCCTTCATATGTTTCACTAAGAGTATCCCATATTTGTTTAGCAGTGCTACATGAAGAAAATAAATAAAATTCAGATGATGCAATGGTAGTTAAAAGAAGATTCTTAGCCTTGTTGTTTTTCTCAATGGCTTTCTTTTGATCATGAGTTATATGCCCATCGCCATTCATAGTGACTTGTGTGTCTCCAAGCAAGATGACCTGCCATGAATCAAAATCATTAGCTTTGATGTATGTCTCCATTCTCATTTTCCAATAAGGATAATTCATGCCATCAAAGAATGGTGCTCTATCAATTGCAACATTATTGTCAACCATTGTTCAAGGATCACTCAATATGAGAAAAGAGTTTAGCTTGGATATCAATTGTAGTTATCAAAATTTTAAAACAAAAACTCTTTCTAAAAATTGAGCCCCCTGATACCAATTGTTGGTCCCGAAAAGAATAACCAAGAGGGGGGTGAATTGGTTATTTAATAAAATTTAACCTTTTTTAAAATTCAACCAAATTCACTCTACTTAGTTACTCAAATTAAATGGCTTCTAAAACTCTATTTTAAATATATTGATAAATTTCGAATAATATCAGACAAGATCAAGTTTGCAAATAATTAAAAAAAATGTTAATAAAAATTTATTTTGCTCCCAGTTACTCTCTGACTGATCTTCTGAGTTCAATGTTCAGTAGAACTTAAATTTCCAGTTACTCTCTGACTGGTCTTCTGAGTTTATAATGCAGCAAGAATAAACAATAAAATATGCACGAAATTAAAAAGATAAGGTAGAGAAGAGATTGCAAGATCGATTTATAGAGGTTCCGCCTCGAGCGTCAATCCTCTCTTCCAGCTCCAAGCCGGGGTCCCGGTATTCCTCACCGGTTGTGTTCTACTATCCAATCAAATCAATGAAGTTACAAGAAGTATTTGCCAAACTTTTGGCTACAATTCACTTAGCTTGATTCTCACAAACAATCAATCAACTAAGCCTACTTGTAACTCTCAACTCACATTAAATGTGTAACAACAAATCAGAGGAATAAAGAATTATGTTTCCTCAAATGTATTCGCTCAAGGAATAGTAACAATAGAATATGACAGTAAATTTGCTCAAATTCAAAGAAATTCGTGGCTCTTTGTTTTTCTCTTTTTCATGTGATTGTGCTTCCTTTTTTTTTGTCTTGGGTGAGTATACTTATCCTTGTATCTTCCAACGGCTAGGAAATCAATTGGATAAACTTTGCTCCTTATTTTGTGCGTAATATTAGCTTTTCTCTTTCTTCAAAATCTGCAAATTTTGAATAACTTGAGATCTTGTTGTTGTAATCTCGAAATTCTTGCTCCAATGGATAAGTTTAAATCTCCAACAACTTGTATAATTATCTTGAACTTGAAATTCGAATTTGAAATCACCGTTGTTGACTTGTTCCTTCGTCTGGTACTGTTCATGCAACAAAAATATCGTATTTTCCATAAATTTCGACTTCCTTATATGGATAAATAATCATCAGACAAGTTCCTTGCATATTTGGATCATGTTTTCCATATTTCCAACTAAAACTTGAATAAACTATTGAAATGATCTTATAAGTCACGTTCTTTTTCTTGATGTAAAACAGAATTTTCTCAAAAAATGAACTTTAATCCGATGAAATTCGAATCCCCATGGATATTGAACCAACTTTGTAGAACACATTGAGTATATTACCCAAATATACTCAATCTTTGGAGCTGGGTCTTCAACGTATTAAATCTAAAAAGAAAATTCGAATCTGGAGCTGAAACTCGTCATTTTTTTTTGTTGCAGTTCACCTTCTGATGTACCTTCTGATGAACCTTATGAAGAACCTTCTGATAGTTTAAAAAGCCAGCGGAGAACATTCTGATTAACCTTCTGACAGCTCATTTGTTCTTGAAATCTTCTCCAAATACTTTCCAAAGTATTCTTTGCATGGAGTATCTTTTGAAATCATTCTCTTAAGTTATTGTAAACCACTTTGATTATATTAAACCTTGCACACTTAATAAATATGTTAGCAATTATTTACTCCTTTTTGTTATCATCAAAATCATCATTTGAGATAAACCAACATATTACATGTTTTTTATGTGTGTATAATGCTTGCTTGATCGCCTTTAAGTATAACATAATTGTACTCGACTTTGATATAAATAAACAGACACGCATTGCATCCATCGAGTCACATAATACGAACTGCTACTCCTATGTGAGGAATCGGAAGGGCTAGAGGTCAAGCTCATTCTTAGGGAACTAAAGCATACGAGCCATGCCAATTGATCGCTATGAGCAGGGTGCTTGAGAACTAGTAGTGAAGATAGCAGAGATCTTCATATCAAAATTCCTTAACCTTCGATACGGAGGGCGTAAATCTGTTTTATATATGGTTTCTGGATACTCATACATATTTTTTTGTAAAATGTGTTTGTTACATAGTATGCATAGCATATGTGTAGAAACTAATAAACTTAATTGTATTTATGATACTAATAAAAAGGTAATATATCACTAAGCTCGTTGCAAGCTTACACGCCCATGGATTTATGTTAAACAGGTATGCTTGAAACTACATCTGAAGATTGGGACATCAAGGAAGATTGTGAGGGGATTTCCTTTTAGCTCTTGAATAATAGTAGGAACACAAGATGAATTTATTTTCTTGTAATTCCTTTGGGAGTAACATATGATATGTTGACATTTCGAAGATCACTAGACTATTTATTTATATAGACTTGAAGACATTAGCAGAGGCATGTCCCTAAGAATTGTAATTAACCTTATTTATATTTCATGTTAAGTATTTCTCTTGCCTTGTTACTTAATTGTTATCAAAATGAATTATATTACTCCAATGTGTTCCCTCTGATGTATCATACACCTTATACATAATATGAAAGCCTTTGCATGACTAAGGAAGTCATTCTTGAGCTTTAATATTGTGTACGACGGATTACCACATTTATGGTACCCCTTGAAGCATGACACTTACAACCTTAGCTGGAGGAACCATCCAAAGTTTAGGTGGAGTAGCAACAATTTCCAAACAATCTAGCTAAATTCCACCAAACTTTCATAATAGCAGGGTCAAAGGTCAAGCGTCTTCTAAGCTAGTAAGAGTTCTTTAGAGAAATTGATTCGTCAATTCTTCAAAGCATCTAAAACTAGGCAACAAACCATTAATACTACATTAAGAAACCATTCAGATGCCATTCATAACCAAGAGACCCAACTAAGGTAGATTTCAAAACTCCTCTTAGAAAGACCTCAGGGATCATTACTAACAAATACTGTGTTAGTGATTGTGCCCTAAGTCAATTACTGGATATTGTCATTTATATATATTATTGACACAAAGGCATTTTCTATTATATTGTTTGCATGTTTACTTTATAATAATATCCATGAATAATTTAATTATTCTAAATGTCTCTTGATGCTCTTTATTATGGAAATGATAACAAATTAAATCTAGTATGAGCTTTTGTTTGATAGTCATGATATGTCTATTTGTAAGGAGATGCAAATCAAACCCATAAGCACATATTAGGATTGTGTACTGAACTGACATGCTATAAGATCACTATATGGATTAATGTCATAAGTGATTCTGACAATAACAACGTCAGCATATCCTTAGACTTGAAATCACTATAGATTAAAACATGAGGAACATTATGATTCGACTCTTTCAAACATCTTCCTTAACCGAATAATTATAAAAGTTAACATTGAGTGTATAGTGAATCATGTAGGGAAAGTTAAGTGATTAAGATGGGATTTGTCCGTCTCATTATGAGAGAGATATCTCTAGACCCCTCGATAAGTGAATCTAAGAAATACATGGCCTTATTCAAATGAATTGATAGTGCGATCAATTTCATTTATTTTATCAGTTCACTTGGAGATCAAGGAATGACAAGATTGGACAATATAAGAATGACACTATCCATGTCTTATGTTCAATCTAGATATCATGTCATAATAGGATAATAACGTAAGTTATGGATCGGGTAAAACTCGGATCATCGATCTTCACTTAATTTGGATAAACATAATATCTTGCTATAGGCCACTTATGTTTTATTGACAAAAATGGTTTTAGTTCAATGGCTAACATTAAGTGAACCTATAAGGTCACACATAAAAGAATAAACAAAAAGGATCATGGACTAAATTTAAATAAGTCCAATAGGAATAATAAATTTATTTATTATTAATCTTAACTTGTTAAGAATAATAAATAAATATAATTTGTTAAGAACAATAATAATTCCTAACTGGACTAGCAAATTCTCATGTTAATTAATTAATTTATTGCTAATAAGATTAGGGGCATTAAAGTTATTGTTCATATTGACTTTTTTTATAAATAAGACATAAGAGGTTTCTTTTAGGGTTAATGACATGTATTATCAACATTAGACCTGTAGAGAAATCTTGTAAACCCTAAAATAGAGAGGGACAAGAATCACGAGTAAAATTTTCCTGATGAGATCTAGAAGTGTTCTAGATAACGCTAGCATGTGAATAATCCTTTTGAAGGAGTATTCATTCTTGTGGATACTGTAGAGGGGATTGAGAATTTGCGGTACCTACATATTTGATCTGCCAATTGATTTCAAGCTTCAAGGCTAAGATATAAATTCGAACTATTTGTTTTGTTTTAATCTAATCAAAGCACATGGATACTAGATTAGGGTTTAGCTTTTGAATTTCGCAGCAAAATATTTGATCTTTATAAATCCTAAAACCCTATGGAAACCCAACATACTGAAGCCAATCAAAGGGAACAATCCAAGAATTAAGAAAAAGAAAGACTTCTAGGATGATTCATCTTATCTTTCTTTTTGTTGCTGAGGAAGCTGTTAGATTTTTTTCTTTTCTTTTTAATGACCTCTTGAAAGTTTATGGTGAATGTTTTGAAAAGGCCAAGTGTTGTCCTAAGTGGAATTTATTTTCTATTGAATAACTGATGGTTGTAAAAATTTATTCAGATTCTGTTGAAACCTAGTATTATGTTGTGAATGATCTTTGAATGATAATTTTAAAGTATATGAATGTGTTTTTCATAGAATTCTTTGTTTGAATTGATGAATAACAGGAATCGATTAAGCTTATGGATCAATCCACATTTTAAAGCTCTTTTAAGTGTTTTACAGGAGATCCATCTAAGAAGTTTGGCATCGAGCCAAGACCGCGGCATAGAGAATTGAATAAGTTTCATCCACAGTTTAGTCGAGGCCTAAGTCAAGCCTTCGACTTTAGACTGTGACTATCCTAATTCTTTATTTTTTTGTAGGTTTTTAAATAAAGGCTTAAATTTAGGCCTTGATTCTTTTGTTTAATTAATTCTTTATTCTTTTTAATAAGCTGTGATTTCTATTAAAGTCTCAATTCTTTAAGTCTTTTTGTTCTTTTTTTAATAAATATCATTGCGACGTAGATTCGAGTCTAAAATTTAACCTACGACACGTTTTAATATAAAAAGGTAAATACTATTCTTTCTCTTTTTTTCATTACTGCATTCAAATTTCTAATAAACCTAATAAACACTTTCAAAACCTTCGATATACAAGCTTTTACAAAATTGATAAAAATCATTCCTTTTTCAGTATTGTGAGCATCAAACTACTAAGGTGAGCTTATCTCTTTACTTTTTCTTTATTTTTACTACTATATCTTAGCATAAATGTTAGGTCAATCTGTGTATTTATAGGGTTATAGTTTTTACACATTTGCTATTTCTGATGGAAAGAAACTTCCTTGATGATAAAAACAAGTTAATATAATTGTTTTATGCACCTTTACAAGTTAGAATTTTAGGTTTGTCAAGTAATTTGTCACAACCTTTGTTGTGACTTTTAAGCTTCATTTAAAGTTATGTGTACACTTAGTTTGTTTCAGATTATTTGAAAAAAGATAATTTTGTTATTAAAGGTTGTAAAATGAAGTTGGAAACAACAATGTGGTTAATACCAATATAAATTCTTTTCAAAAGCTTTGAACAAAGCTACCTTGAGGCTGTTTTTTAAAGAAGACAGTTCAATTTTTAATGATTAGTCAATAAACTAGGGCAGATTTATTTCTTTTATTTATAATTAGAATACAAAAACTTATGTTGCTTGCATTATTTTGTAGCAATGGCACCTAAAAGATCATAACCACAATCATAAAAACAATCCAAAAAGGCTAGACTTGAGTCTAGGCCTACTGTCCAAGTAAATATCCATCCTCAACCCCCTATAAGACCAAATGGTGAGGATATAGAAAAGTTTAAAATTTTTCTGGTTAAGAAGCAAGTAGTTGCAAATGTTGGGATGGACTAAGGTATGATTAGAAGTTTTGGTATGGAGGTAGAATTTAGAGGATTCTTTGAAGACCAGGCATGGGGGAGAATTTTCAAGATTAGGGAAGAAGCTTATGGGGGAGTGACCCTAGCATTTATGCTAAGTTTCATAAGAAGGTGCCAGATCCCTAGTTTGAATGACTCTATCAGATTTTATGCCTTTGGTTAGTATAGGGAAGTCCCAATGGTGAAGCATATAGTAGTTATGGGGCTATATGATGAAGATGAGAAGCATTAAGTGAAGAGCTCACTAGCCTACCAACTGAGATATCTGAGGAAGAATTGAAACAGTTTATAGTAGAAGAAGTTGAAAGCAAATTTCTTCCTTCAAAGACCACTAAGTCAAACTTGAAGAAGAAAAGTGCAAGAATAATGTACTATATTATCACCAAAAGCATCTTCTCCAAGCTAGAAGGAGCATCAACTATGGTAGAGGCTTAGCTGCATGTGCTTTATAGCATGATAAGAAGGAAAAGGATGAAGGTTAAATTAATAATGGCATGAATGATTAGACACCAAGCAAGTATGTACGGTAAGGGAATGTTCTTAGGTGGACTTACCACTAGGATTTATAAGAACTTGCAGTTATGGCCAGATTAAGGGCCATCTGATATGGCTTGCAAATGTAAAGCCCTAAACAAAAAGCTTTCAAAGATTGGGGAATAGCAAAGATAAGGACCCAAGTTGCTACTACACCAGCAGCAAGACAAGAACTTACTACTCCACTAGCTGCAACCACTCAAGGATATGGACACATTTGCTACAATGTAAGAAGCATTTGTTGCATCTAAAGAAGCAAGAGAGGAGCTACCTGCTACTACTGCACAAGATGAGCAATTATCTGCTCAGGAAGCTCCATCAGTAGCCAGTTTCAACAAGTTAGAAGCTGTGGTGAAAGATATGAAAGAGGAGCTAGCTATCTTTAAGAAGAAGTACCATAAGGATATGAGTAATTTGAAGCATACCATGAAGACATTGATAGACATGCTCACTCATACACCTCAATAACCATCTAGAAAATCTAAATCCCCTTCTCCTCAGCTTTCCTTCACTAAGTTAGATCATCCGGATGATGATGACGACAATAATAATGACAATGATGTCAGGCCACCTTCACACACCCTACACATATATCATCCCTACACACATTGCTATCCATACACATTCCTCACCTCATACAAATGTACCTTCTCTCATACACACTCAGACCCAAACACTACCCATTCCTGAACAAATGGCTGAGTTGCCTACTAATCTTAGAAATGAGGACAATGAAGCTATGGCTGAAATACCCTAACCTATTTTGGAGCCTACACTTAAAATAGTTTTAGCTTCAGTCCAAACCCATCCAAAGACCTTTACTAAAAAGGCTAATAAATTAGCCCCAAAAAGGAGAAATCTGATTAAACATGATGAGTCATTAGATGAGGATTATAATCTCATCTTGATCAATAACTTAGTAGGAAAAATCATTGAAGAAGTGTTGTCTTAAGAGCATGGAATTCCAGTTGAGAAAGTTACTAGTGATTGAAAGACATAAGAATTGGCAATGGAGAATGAAGTTGTTGGAGATGTTTCCAATAAAGCTGCTAGACTAGTAGAGGAAGATAGATAAACTTTTGACCTCAATAAACTAGTTGAAGAAGCTAAGGCAGATGAATTACAAGTAGAGATGGAAGTTAAAGAGGAGATTCTTAAGATCTTAAGACCATAAGTGGTCAAGTTCACAAAATTGTTGTCGAGGGAGCACCAACACTTGTAGCAAACTTCTCTTTAGGAGAGCCCTATGATGCAATCTTTTACGAAAAGATTAAGCAATCAATCCCCTCCAATGAAGTTCCTAAAATCATGACTCCCCCTCCAGGCAATTCAAATGAAGAGATCCTCAAGGATATCTTCCAGCTAGTTATATAGATACTTGAGGAACAAATTAATGAAAAGGAAGATGTTCCTCAAGCAATTAACACCATGGTGTTATAGACCATGAATGAGGAGGAGTACTACAGAGCTAAAGTAAATGAACTTTGGAAAAAGTAACTAATAAGCTCTTAATTGAATGTGCTTCCATTATTACTGAAGAAGATTTACGATCTCGAGAAAACGATGAAGGAGACTAGCTCAAACTAAATAGAGAAAGGATTCTTGTAGATAATCTACATGACTTTTATGAGGGTCAAGCACGACAACGAAAATATGATAGATGGCTTAAGGAAGAGCGCTAGAGAATAACATAGGGGAGAACAATAATACCATCAAGAACAAAGGAGGAAAAATAAAAAGAAAAAGAAAAATTCCTTGAAAGGAAGAGAGAAGAGCAAAGCATCTTTGAAAATGTAAGAGGCATATGGGCATGGATAAGCAAGAAAAGAAAGATAAAGAATCTGCTCGAGCTTTACGACAACAATGGGAGGAGGAGGGGAGAGAAATATAAAATAAAAAGAATAAACAAAATAGAAAAAAAAAATAAAAAGAAAAGGATAATCCCTAAGATACAATTTTTAAACAATATCTGTTTCATTCATGTTTCTTATTCTTTCAATTCTTTATTCTTTTTAAGATCTATGTTCTTTATTCTTTTATTCTTTTATTCTTTGTTAGTAAATATTATTCTTTATGGAAAATAATTGTATTTTGTTTAGGACTCTAACTAAACAAAGTTTAGTTTTTACATATCAAAGTGGTTCACTTAGAAATTTTTATCCATAATTCAACCATGGCCTTGATTGAGCCAATGGTTATTACTAATGTTTTGCGACGTATTGCTTTAGTCATAAAACATAATACAGAAGGGCAATCAAGCAGCAACTGCACATAAAAACTCAACCCTCGACCATAAATAAAGAAGTTTTCTCAGAACTTCTAATTTTTAATTTTGCTTTAAAATTATTTTTTGATTATCGCCTATTTGTTTATAATGTTTTTAAACATTGAAGAAAATGTTCACATTAAGTGTGGGGGGAAAGGATTTAACAAGATTGGGTTATAGTTAAAGTTCTATTAAAGAATAGAGTAATTGTGCTTTGATTGATCAATTTTCTCACACAAATTATAGGATATTAATGAAATGGCTAAAATTTGACAAAAACTTTTCAAATTTTGAAACAAAATCACCAATTAACTCATTAAAGAAAACAATGAACATCATCATATGATTGAGTTAAGTTTACTATGTGTAAATCACTTTGCAAAAATCCATGTGGAGTAGTTTTACTTATTATATAATCTAGAATTTTAAAGTTGGAATTAGCTTAAGATCCTTAGTAAGGCCACTCAACTAATTTGTAAAAGCTTAAATGATTTGTGTTTTTCAATTTAGTCATTTTGAGATCTTTTTAATCTTTGATGAAGGTTCAAATGATGATCATAACTTGATGATTTTTCCTTGTGCTCAATTTAATCAAAGCAAAACAAATTAAAAAGAAAATAACCTTGCCCTTAGGGTTGAAATGGGAAGGGGTTAGTCCCTCAAAATAGCAATTTCTTGACCCCTCTTTCAATTTTAAATAAGTTATGAACATAAAAGGAAAAAAAAAAAACTAAAATATAGGGGCAAAAACCCTTCGAGAGGAAAATGTAAAGAAGGAAAAACCTTCCCATCTGTTGCTTTGAAGTATATAAATAATCAACAAGAAAAAAATAAATAGCGTAAATAAGGAAAGAAACTCAGGAGATGAACTGATGTATATGTCTTCATCTTTGATTATGATGCTTAGATAGATGATTAAGAAACTACATACCTATATGTACAAGGGGATGAAGTTGATTGAGTTCCTTTTACTTTATTTGATCTTTGGAGTAATTTTTGCATGAGAATTCTTAACTAAACAATAAGGGTAAAAGTTAATCTACTTGGATAAGTTCTATGATTTTAGCAAAAGTAACTTTAGCATAGTTATTAAATATTTAAAGTGCTGAGGTGATTTGAGCTTAATTGGCCTAGTTAAATTTCTATTTATGATTTATCTTCCTATTTTAAAAGCCTTGTCTAGTTGTGCTGAATTGATGTTTATTTGAGAACAAGCAAAAGCTTAAGTATAGGGGAATTTGATAAGCCTATTTTATTATATTCTATTAATAAGAATTAAGCTTAATTTGATACATTTTTAGGTAAATTCCTATGAATCCTATGCTTTTGTTGTCTAAATATTATTTTTCAACTCCTAGAATCAAAAGAAGAAGAAACAAAATATTTTAATCAGATTTAGAGCAAAAAAACAACAATTATGCAAAATAGAACTTGGTCGAGCCTTGTAAAGGACTTATCGATGGCAAAATAGCTAACTCGTTATGCCCTAAATCAAGCACTCAACATGACCCTCAACTTCTATATTAAGGTGATAGAGCTGTAGATTGCATGATACAGCTTTTATCATGCCACAATGTTGAGCCCTTAATTCAACTTACGATTGAAGCTGGACAAAATCATACTTTTGTTGAGGAAAGTACAACTTTTGTCAAGGATAATATTCGAGCTCTCAATGAACTTGATAGTACCTCGCAGTTAAATTTGGATAAGAACTCAACTTTTTGGCAGAGAGCCACAGCTTAGATCAAGCCCTGACATCCAATCAACTTTTAAGCACTCGATGTACGCAGCAAAAAGTAACCTTTCGAGCTAGCAATTAAGACACACGCGTGAAATAAAGAATGAAATCAGTTATAAAGAATCCACCACGTCAGTGAATAAAATCGTCATGATTATTGTGCCTGGTCCTATAAATAAACATGCACAGGCATGTGAGAAAAAAAAAAAAGAATGTGGAATATTTGTAACAAATTTCTAACATTGTGTAGAGAGATAATTTTTTAGCAAAACAACTATTTCTTCTTGCTAAGAAATATAAAATTTTTCTAGGTGAAGTCATTATAAACCCGACATTTGTTTTTGCAAGTCTCTGTGCTTAATTTTTAATTTCATCTTTAATTCTGTATTATTTTTTTCAAGAATTTGTGCTTAATGTCCACATCAATAGAGAAATAATCATTTAACTTAGGGTTTGTGAATCCAAGACCTATTCATATGATTTTAAAAGTGTTTTAATGAATATCAACTAGGTATTTGTAATTAGTAGCTAAAGCTTAAATTCGTGGGTTTAAATGAGTAGTGTAACTTTTAGATCCATGTTTGATTTCAACTAAATATATTGAGAGATTACTCTTTTGAGTAGATCTGAGCTACTAATGGAATTTCTCATAAATCATAATTACCTTGAGAGAGGGATGATGAAACCTTATATCGCTTGTTTTTAAAATTCATTAAGTCGGTTTTAAAACAAAGGGTTTTTAAAATTTATGCAGATCTAGATTGTTGATAACTTGTAAAGAGATTTCGATTGTCTCATATAGATTTAGAGTTACTAACCTTAAGAGAGGCTTTAACTTACTTTAGTGAATCTAATGGCACAAATATATTAGTGAATATCTCTCTGAGTTTGTTGAGAAATCATATGATAAGGAATTGGTAAAGCAAATCCTAGGGCTCTTTCTTGCATTAATAAGCTTATCTTACAATTTGCCTTGAAAACCTATATATATTCATTAACCCTAGCATAACTTCTATGCTCTTCTAAATTTTCTGAGTACGGTAGATGCCAATGACATGGCCTAATATATTCTATATTACTTCGATAGGTACACTTGCTTGATGTTGGTAGTTACTTCCGAAGTTGAACATAACTTATTAGTTTTATAAATTTTTGAAAACTTCAACTTTGTGTTCTTAAATATTATTTTTAAAACTCAACCAACCATTGACACAAAACTTTGATTCTTACCATTAGTCAGTTTCTTCACATGATTTGAAAACTATTTATCTTATCATGCAACGATTATTCTATTCTTCTGGGGAGCATCGTAGAGTGGCTTCTAATAGTGGACTGAAGCATTGATTGAATTTGCATAGTTTTCTTTCATGATTATGCCTTTGTATCGGTGGGTGACACTTTTTCAACACTTGTAAAATATCGTCATGAGTTCTACCTTAGGTTGTCGAGGAATAGATACAAAGAGTTAACCAGTGATGTAAAGGGCTAGAAAGCCTATGTCTAGGAAGTTAGAGTGTTCTAGTGATGTGAAGGGCTCAAAGAGTTGTTTTCACCCACCTCCTTAGCTAGTGGATTCTCGACCAGTAAAGCATGTACTTATTGAAGTGGTAACAAGATCTTTTTTAATATAATTTAATGTTGTTACTTCTCTTCATTATGTAATTCTTCCTTTGTTTTTATCAAGTTGAGATGGATTCTCTTGTCAACTCACATCGCATAAGTGGTCCTACTCTACCATTGATAGCTGTTGATGATGAGGATTATGGCAAAGACAAAGTAGACTATGGGCGGTCTCTAGACTTCTATAATGATGATGCAGATAATGCTAATTGCCTTAAAGAGCTTCAACATGGAGATGGTGATAACACTCTTAATGAGGGTAGTAAAAGAATTGGTGAAAATACTTCTCATAAAGATAGTGAAGGTACTCTTGATTTGCATGCAGTTGTTTGATAAGTGTTAAAAAACCGTTTTTCTAAGCATTAATTTGATGATATATTAGATATGTTTTATATGATTTATTAAGCAAAAAGATATTTATTGGGTTAAAATGTTAATTTAGGGTGTAAAAGAAGATTAATATGCTTAAAGAAGGCATTTGGATTAATTAGAGGTTTTGATGAAGAATTTTTAAGTTGAAGATTTGCATACATGGGTTTCTACATAAGCTGTGTAGTATACAGGTGTAGAACAAATCTTTTACTAGAATGTAGCTTAAAGTGTACACAAGCTATGTAGAATGTTGATGTAGGAAAAAAATGATTAGAAAGTTTGCATGGGCACCCTATATAAGTTGTGATTGGGGCCATGTATAGAAGAATCATATGTTTTTAATCTAATATTGGCTCAAATACAAGTTGTATAGGATCATCATGTAGGAGCTATTTTAATATTACTTTTAAATAGATGCCTTTAATCATTTTAACGGATCTTTCTTCTCCTTCTTCCGTCTTTTAGAGAGAGAAATTGTCAACTCATAATGGAGAAACGTAGGAGCTTATTCAAATGACAAGACAAGGATCAAAAAGGGTTTTTTTTTTTTTTTTATCATCAATCAACTCTATTTTCCTAAATCTCATTCATGTATATCTTATCTTATGACAAAATAGTGTGTTTTTACCCTAAGTCTTGAGAAACCCTAACCTTAATGTAGTATATTTGTTATTTATTTAATGAAAGCTTATGCTTCTTGAATCTATTTGTGTTTTGTTTGTTTGTTGATTTAATATGTGCATAACATCAATGTCAATATATGATTTTTGTTAAAATAGATTGAAATATCATTTAATAAGATAGATCTATATAAATGGTGAAGTTTGTATGTAATTATAGATATAGAAAAACATAAACTTTCAACAAAAGTTTAAATCTTGATAGAGAGTCATAGTTATAAATGCAATCTTTTATGTTCTTGATGAGAAAGATATTTTCATCAATTCATTTAGGATTAGAAATTAATATTCTTGAAAGATATGTTAATTAAATTGAGGATTGTTATAGTTTAAAGGCATAAATGTTTCATTGTATGAATTCTTATTAAAGATTGAAAATAAGGTTAGTAATGAATCAAGACTAGGTAGTTTTGTGATCTATTATTCATAAGAAAGCATTGATAATTAATTTGGTAAATTGACTTTAGGTAATTTTTGAGAGATTAGAAATATTAATATCATTGGACATAGATTAGCTAAATTGTAGAATTAAGGTAATTATATGTACTTGTAGGTCTTGGTGGGACGACCTTTATGCATAAATTATCCTATAATTTGACATTTACACTTGCCTAAAAGATTAATTGTAGAATAATCATAGGGTTTCAAAATTAATTGACTACAATTGCTCACATCAAGTTTTTAGTGCCATTGTTAGGAACCTGACAATATTAGGAATGCCTAAAGTCTACTAGTTTAGCTATAGTTTGTTATATGATTATTCTTTCTTTCTCTCAATTTTACTGATAAAGATCTAGCTCCAGTCTTGTCATCTAACAACAGTTATTCATGGAGTATGAATGGTGTGATATACCTATTGGAGTGCACCCAATAGTATATAAGAACTCATTTCCAGGGATTTTGTAAATTTAGAATGTTAATATCGTGGAAATCCACCTTCATGTAAATGTCCTAATCCATATTATTTTGATTCACCCCTTTGTATTGTATTTCCTCCATTATTTGTAGATGAGCAACCATGTGAAAAAGCTACGAGTGAATTAGCCCAAGAACATTAGGATAATTGTGGAAGTCTTGATGTAAATACATTTAGTCCTCTCCCGACATCACCTCAGGTATCATACCATGCCTGCACTTCTGATGAAAAGTTGGATCTTAGTAGCCACTCAATTGAAGTAGAATTGGATGAAAGTGAAAAGGATTTTAATTCTCAAAATATACAATTACTTCATGAAAAAGAGTGAAAATCATTTAATCTAAATTTAGGAGAATGAAGAGGTTGATAATCGATTGAAATCTATGATTTGGTGTCCTCTTTAATTTTTAAAGAGCATAGGATAGAAAGAACGTATTTTGTGTTAGAGTGCCTAGAACTTCTGGAATATATACTTGGATTTGGTAGGCATAAGATTTACAACCTTCCTTTTTTGTTTTATTTTTCATGCAATTGGATCGCCATTCACCAAGTGATATAGTCATATTTTACTCACTTTTCATTGATTAAATCATGCTTAATTATTATGGGTTTTATAGAAATCATGAGGAAATGGTACTTAATATGCTTAATTTGATATTCTAGGTGTTTAAGGACTTATATTACAAGTATAAGCAATTAGGAGAAGTTTTATACAAAATTGGAGACAAGAAGAATGTAGGCCGGCCATACAAGCATATTAGTACAATTTTGGCGCTATTTTGTAAATTTGACATATCTCTCTTATCTGAGCTCCTATTGAGATGATTTAAAATGCTACTAAAAGATAAAAGAGAGAACTTCGAATTTTATGTTTGGGTGTAGATAAATTCAAAATGAATCAAGGTCAAAATGTAGCGTGAAGTTACTGCTATTACAATGATGGCGTCTAAGTTTTGGAAAATGATAGAGTTTGGTAAATTACATATATCTTTCTCATCCAAGATCCTTTTAACATGATTCAAAATTATACAGAAAGATAAGAGAGAGATCTACAATGTTCATATTTTGGGTTTTGGCTAATTATAAAATAATAAAGATTAAAAATCATCTTGAAATTACTGCATGTGCAAAATATCACTAAGATTTGTAGCCCGATATTGGTTTAGCAAATTCGACATAGTTATCTCATCTAAGCTTGTTTGATATGATTCAAGATCCTATTGAAAGAGGAGAGGAAGATCTACAACTTTAATATTGTAAATTTTGACAAATTCTAATTGGATTAAAGTCAAAAATTGCCATGAAGTTTCTGTATATCAATATCACTTAAAGGCTGCCAACTATCTTGCTTCGAAAATAATTTTTACAATGTACACTTGCTACTAAAAATTCAAGGCCGCCAGCCTTGAAGCCGGTGTACAATCCACAATGCTCTCAAAAATCAATTTTACAAATGAAGGCCGGTTGATTTAAAAAGAAGGCTACTAGCATACAAAGCCAGCCTATGTCTCTTATAACTTTTCATATATATATTCTCTTGTTAAATCTTGTACTTGAGAGAAGAAACCCCAGCAAAAAAAAAGGCTCATATTTTCCTTACCCCTTGATTTAGATTAGGTCTTAGAACATTAGAAAGTTTTCATTTTTATTTTGAATAAGGATTCCACACTAAGATCAAGTGGAAAACGTCAATTGAATTTGGATTCAAGAACATGATTTTCTTAAGAAAGTGATTTTATTCTTTTGTTATATTCAGATTATGGATAATGCTTGATACTTTTTTTATCTTATTTAAGGTTTTTGAGTTCTTGATCTGAATCATCTAATTGATTTTTATTTGCTATTAATTGATTTCTTGCTTATATTTATGCTGTTGATGCGATTTCACCGAACATACATTTTGGGTTGAATCTAGAGTGCATGATAGATTATGATTGTAATTGGAAATTCTTTTCTAATAAATTATGAGAATAGTTAATTTGGATTATAGATTACATAGACATATGGATTTAAATTCAATTAGGGTTTGGAAAATTATACAAATTAGTCAATTGATCACTTTCCTAGCAATAGGGAATATTGATTGGTTAATTTAGGATAATCACTTACTTTGGAAAAAGGAGTTGTTATCAAGTACTTGATTGATTGAAAAACTAAACCCATTAACAATTTGATTTGCAAGTATATTTTTGGTCATAGCATACAATTGATTGATTTTCAGATCTGTTGGCTCTTAACCTAATTCAATTAAGGTGTTGGAAATACCTATTTCTTTATAGATTGGTCTTATATCTAAAGATCCAAAAATATTTTCTTCTTGATTTTGCCTAGCTACAATAAGAACTAATACAATTGAAAGCTAGTCCTCATTCCCTGTAGACATGACTTAGTATTCATCGAAATTTTATTACTGTACATTCACTCGGTATATTAGGCGGTTAATATCTATTTGCTTAAAGGAATTTAAAAAGAGATTATAAAGATTTTTAAAAAGTACATACAGAAAAAGTGTGATCAGTAACACTGATCAAAATGTTAATTTTAGGTCTAAAAGAAGATAAATAAGCTTTAAGAAGGCATTTAGATAAATTAAAGGAGGTTTTGATGAAGAATTATACAAGTTAAAGATTTACAACATATATGAGTTTTCACACAAGCTATGTAACATACTGGTATAGAACAAATTTTTTACTAGAATGCACTTTAAACTATACATAAGGAAGTTACACCAACTGTGTGAAATGCTGATGTAAGAAAGAAATTGTCATAAAGCCTGCATGGATACCCTACACAAGCTGTGATTGGGGCCATGCACAGTTAATTTAGCGAGAATCATCAGTTTTCATTTGGTCAAGTTGAGCTTAGTTATACTACTAATCTAATTTATTTCTTAAGATCATATTAACTTAAGTTTATTAATTAATCCACTTGATATACATAAGCCATATTAAGTCTAATTTAGTTACTAAATTAGATTAAGTCGAGTTAAACTTAAATTTGTTAACTAAGTTCATTTTATGTGTTTAAATGCCATGTTATTCCAAATCAATTACTAAACCTATTAATTTACTAAACCCATTCTTAATTATACATATTACTATATCAAATCTATTATTTATGCACACACACACACACACACACACACACACACACACACACACACACACACACATATATTATATATATATATATATTAAAGCAAAATAGGGGAGTTGCACACCCATATTGGGTAGAAAAATATGCCCAATACACAAGATATGCCTATAACATGTTCAACACGAGCTCATGCACACCCACGCATAAGGCAGTGCTGAGGTGAAAAAAGTTCCCAGAAGCTTAAAATTTATCTGCATGGGCACATGCACGCTGTTGCTAACTAGGAAAATTTTTGATAGGATTTAGAACGTGATTCCTATTTTCTTTTCACATTTTCTCAACTTTTAAACACCTAAATTCCATCAAAACTTCATAAAAGCATCATACAACTCATTATCATAACTTTTAACGATTCTATTCTCATTTTACTTCATCAAAAACCTCCAATCACTTCATCAAATTCATATCATCAAACCCTTCCTCCATTAATGCATAAACAACTAGGTTTTTATTTTCATGCTCAAATCTCCTTTGGTTACAAGTTTTATTGCAAACCTAACTCCTATCTAGCACCAACACATCATATATATACCTAAACAACAACTAAAGCAAGGAAAATAACAAAACTTCTTGATTTTCTTATCACTACTCCTCTTACATTCTTGAAGCTTTTTCATGCATGATTTCCATCTTTGATCTTGTTTCTCATCTTCATTTTCTTTTTTAATCTTGTTAGATTTGAGATTTTTGAATGCGATTTCGAGAGAAAAAGAAGAGAGGAAGAAGAAAGAAAAGGAAGGGGAAAGAAGAAAAGAAATGGCAGCTAAAAGAGGGAAATAAAAAGAAATAAATAGGATAAGGACAAAAATAATTAAGGATATTTATGGGTAAAGGGTTTGGTTTAAACCTTTCAAATGATTTTTTTTTTAAGTATCGAAAGTAATTAGAAAATAATTTCAGAATTTGTAACATAAAAAACAATAGTTTGAATTGAAATTCTAGTTTAGAAATTCAATTTGTAAAAACTTGATATTTAGTTTGAGTTTGCGTTTTAAACTAATATTTTTAAATGGGCATTTGAACTCAAAATTTGTGGAGATTAAGAAAATAGAATTTTAAGTTACGATAGCTAATTTAGGACATTTTATAATTTTAGATAAATGAATTTGAGGAATTTGGGTGATTTATAAATTGCAAGAAAAAGGATTCAAATTGATGATTGTAAAGAATTGGACGAATCTAATTATGAAATAGACTAAAGTTTGGAGTTTATAAATTTACTAAACACTTAAATTGAATTTTTCTTAGAGTTTAGAGATTTAAGAATTAAAAGGAAGGAAATTTAATTTGAAATTTATAAAAGATAAAAGATTTTGGTATGTTGAAAAAGTTAGTTAAAGCAAATTAGCTAAATGAATGGAGCATTTGAAATATCAAATTTTAGTTAATTTATTTATTAATTAGGTTATTTTAACGTATTTAATTTTATCCTATGAATCATTTTACTTGGCTTGATTAGATTATCTAAGTTCAATATCTAAATTAAGTTTTAATTCAACTTTTGCTATCATTTTTCATTTCTTAAAGAAATTTTAATTCTTTTGTTAAACATTCATATTTATTAAGTTTATTAATTATAGGTAGTATGATTATATTGTTTTAGTCTTTTATCACATTTATTTGTTATTTCTTGCTATTTTCATTTTTATAAAATATTTTAATATTTAAAAGTTTCTTTAACTTTACACAACTAATATTCTATGCAATATAGCATATATAAGCAATAAGAATTAGTTTAGCAATTTCAACCTTTACTTACTTGGTTTTTGAAAAGACTTGACCTAGACAAGGACAATAGACGACTGACGACTTGACTTAACTCGACCTAAGACGACACATAATGACACCATTCTAACTCACACAATAGGACAAACTCGATATTGGAAGGTTTTAGACTTGCTTTTCTATTCTTATCTAAATATATATAACATTGTGCATATAAAATATGTAATGCTTATATTCTTTTGATCATTAGAGGTATTATGTTTTATAATTTTCATTATCGTGATCATCTTGAAAATTTCAAAATCAAGACGTCTCATTTTAGTTCTTTGCATATTTGTCCAAATTATTAATATCGTATTAGAGTTGAAATTAGGTTATCTCATTGTGGGATTGTATTATTATCAGTTATTAATTGCATAAAACTATAGAAATTGTATCTTAAAATTTTATTGTTATTCATTCAAATTCTTAATCAACAATTAGATTGTTTGTAATTTGATATTTTTCAAATTGAGAAAAATTTGAAGTGATTTTTGTGATTGTTCTTAAATCATTTCCAAAATCTTTACATTATTTAATTAATGATTTTCATTTTCAAAATGCATAAATTTTAGATGATTATAGTATGATCACATCAATCACATGAAATCGTGTGGAGCCCCGGATTGGTCTAACTTTGAAGTGAACATTAACATTTCCTAATGTATGCATAATTGAATCGGAGAAACTATTAACAAGAATGGATTGCTTCACTAGTCGTCTTATGTTTAAGTTCGTAACCTTAGATGTAGACATTGGCATTATGTTTATAGAGGCACCATTGTCTCTGAATGTCTTCTTGATATGATGCCCATTGAGTGTGCTTTCAACGTATAGTGGATGACCATGATTCTTCATGCATATGTCTAACTCTGTAAACAATATCATGTTTCCATGTGCATGTGCATGTGCCAATTTTCATACAGGTTGCGTTGCACTATACTCGTTATATTGCTTTTCAGAAATTTGGATGAGTATAGCTGTTGCTACAAACCCTGCCTCTTCATGAAACACTAGTAAGTTAAAGAACTTTCTAAAGTTGGTCGTCTTTATTAGGCAACAACTACTGTTGAGCATATATCTTAGTCACTTTCAACTATCATTTCCTTCCATTGTTGTACCTCACTCTATGTCACTTCTTCTTCAATCCTCATATTGTGGCTAGCAAACTTGTTGTACTGATAAGTGTTTAAAGACCCTTATTATTCACATTGTTTTGATAGTATATTATATTGATTTTATGTGAATTAGTAAAGAAAATGATACTCATGTGGTTAAAATGCTAATTTTAGGGATAAAGGAAGTTAAGGAAGAAGATTTTATTGAAAAAATTAGGCTAATGGAAAATTACCGTTTCTACACAAGCTGTGTGTACAACAATAGTGTAGGAGGCAAAAAGTGACCAACAAGCAATTTTGGAGTACACAAGCAGTTGCACGAGCTTTGTAGGATACTCGTGTTGAGGATGGAAAATGACCAGAACCGATTTTGAAAGTACACAGGCTGTGATTGGGGTCGTGTAGCCTTAGATTTATCAAATTTCACCAGTTTACATCCTACAGGTCTCGAACACAGACCGTATAGGATGCCCATGTAGGACCAATTTCGTCTATTCCTATAAATAACAACCTTAACTCGTCCTTTTCATATCATATCATTATCCTTCTTCCTTGTTACGAACCCTAGAGAGAAAAAAATATGTATTTAAGAGTGGAGGTATGCAAGCGCTTATTGGAGATCATAAGACTTTATATATCTTTCAAGGGTGTAATCATGTTTTGTATCTATTTTTTCATGTTCTATCATTGTAATCTTCTTCATATTGAAACTTAGATTCTTTGCCCTAGATCTTGAGAAACCCTAACCCTATTGTAGAGATTAGATTGCTTTGTTAATGGAAGTTTGTGTTTCTTGAATCTATTCATGTGTTTTGATTGTTCTTTGAATTAATATGTGCACTATTACATTCATTGTTTTATTCTTGTTAATTTAATTGATGGATTGAATGATAAGATAGATCTAGCATGAATATAGAGGTTTGAATGTAGCTCTAGACATAGATTGCATAAACTTTCTGCATAAAAATTGAATCTTTTTAAGGAATCATGAACTCTAATGCAATTTTGTATGTATCTACTGACAAATGACATTTCCATTAGACATACTAGAATTAAATTATCTTGAAAAAGAGATTGATGAAATTAAGGATTCCTGCAGTTCAAGACTTAAACAAACCATTAATGAATGTTTTGTAAGGAATTGGAAATAAGGTTGGTGGCGAATCAAGATTAGGGTTAGTTTTGTGATCTAATATCATTAGAAGCATTGATACTCACTTTGGTTAGGGTTAATTAATTAATTATTTGCTTTGATAGATTAAGATTATTCGAATTAGATCAACTAAATAATGGAATTAGGATGAGTACTAATAGTTATAGATCCTTGTGGAATGACCCCTTGCTTATATCGGTACTACAATCGATAGGTACGCTTGCCTAGGATTAACCGCAGAGTAAGAATAGGGTTTTTAATTTAATTTGATTGATTGCGATTTTAAAATCCTACATCAAGTTTTTCGCACCCTTTTCGAGGACTAATAATATTGGGAAATCTCGAAGTCTACTAGTTTAGCTAAATTTTGTATTTAATATATTTTTATATATCTATATTGGGGTTATTTGCTTTATTGAATGTGTTCTTTAGTTTTCCTGACTGTGTGAACTTTAAATTGCATGGGATTTATGTGTTTCTATTGTGGAGATGATCATGAATACTATGAATGTCCTAATCCATATTATTATCCCATTAACTCATTTTATACAAATGCATTTTTCCCTATGGCTCCTTGTCAAGAGTTTGCAGATACCGACCCTATGACTCTCGATGATATGATTTTGTAGGGAGTGTGGTGGTAGACATTGGACCTTTGAACGTCAAGGTGAGCGACTTGTCTCACATTCTTCTCAACAACCACATTACAATCATACTCTAGTTACATTGACCACATCATCTTCATCCTTGAACCATACTGAAAAAGATTCTCAGGAAAAATTCATTTTGGAAAGGATCATTGATTCAAGATATGATAACTTAGATTTGTCTGTTAAGACGATGTAAGCACTTTTTGAAGCGGACTCATGGCAATCTTGTGCTTCTATCCTTTATAAACTCATAAGCTTAGAACAATTGACCACTCTTCTAGGGCCATCTCTAGAGTGGATATCTAGGTTATTTGAATCTTTAAAAACTCTTAGGAGGCATGAGAGAGTAAATAAGGAGATAATTGCAAGTCCTTTTGATGGATCGGGAGAAAATGATCTAGAAATATAACTTAAGGAGACAATAAAAGTGAAGAATGAGTTGGTGGAGAAGGAAAATGAAATTTGTAGATCATAAGGTAACTCTAAACAGTCAATCAAATGACTTGGAGTCTAATGAGGACAAGGATGATTGTGAAGAGACTAATTTGTTATATCTTAATTCTTTTCCTAATGCTCTAATCCTTGAGAACACAGATCCAGAGTGCATTTCTCTATTTACCCTAGGAGAAGAGATATTTGGAGAGATTGAACACGAGGTAGAAACTAAAGATATCAAATTCTCTCCATTTATTGAGTTAACTTTAGAATTGTAGGAGTGGGACACATTCTTATGGGATTCAGGTAGAATTGCAATCACCCTAATTTTACATAACCTAATTATAATAATTACTAAAAATATAATATAAGAATGTAAAGAACTATAATAAAAAGTAACAAAAATCACTTTCAATTTTTCACGAATTAAAAATATTAAAGTATGAATAAATAATGATCGATGATAAATAGATCAATATTATAAAATTTAAAATCATTTTCCTTAAGTTCAATACCTAAAAAAATAAGATTCTAATAATGGTATAATAATTATCAAATTATCTTTAATATTTTAAAACTATAAAATAATATTAGAAAATTTACTATTATTAATAATTAGGATAAATAATTACTATACAGTAAAAGATAATATTCCATGATAAGAATCAATAATTTAACGAATAATTGTGGGTGACCTTAAATTTCAATTATAATAAAAGATGATTAATTTTTAGAACCTATTGGTTAGAAAAAGATAATTTAAAGATAAATCATTATAATTATAAAATACGCAAAAAGATAAAAAATTGATCGATACCAAAGAATCTAAACCTTAATTAAATATTTGAATTATACTGATATTTTAGTTGGAAAATTTTGAGTCTATAGATTTTAATTTAATCTTGTAACCCCGATAATTTTTGTAACTAATAAAATGAAGAAAATAGCAAATGTAAAATAAATATTAAACTTATGACCCAATAAAAATTCTAGAATAAATCTATGAGTAATAACAAACTCATTTATAGTTTAAAGACCTAGATACAAAATCCTTTGACCCTAACTGATACCAAAGATAAGATTTCGCATCTTGAGCCAACAACTCAAGATATAATTAGAAGTTCCCCTAAATTTCAAACCCAATCAACCAACTCCTTTATAGAATGTATTGATTGTAAAATTGTAACTAAAAGATAAACCGTTAGTATTATAAATATGCGATGGAAATAAAAACAGATCAATTCTAATAATCTAGACTTTTCGAAAATATTTGGATTGCACCATTGTTCTAGTTAGGAAATTCTGAATCTATAGGAACTAAAATCCAAACTTAGCTTACCGGGTCCAGAAAATCTCAATCGCATATACTATAAACTTAAATTTGAACTCAAAGACAATCTAGATAATTGAAGAAGCTTTAAATAAATTTTTTGAGACAAAATTCCTAATTAACCGACATATTTATACCTTTATAACTTAATAAACTTCCCTAAAACCAAGATAATTAAATAATATTATATTAAGAAATATACAAATTTGGTGCAACTTGGAAATGGAAATGTAACTGAGAAGTTCTTGAATACACTAGCCGAAATCTACAAAGGAAATGGGTCAAGTGCATAAACTAAAGACAAGAAAAGAGATAGCTAAAACCAATTAAAATTGTCCAACAAAACAACTCAATAAATGCAACAAATAGCATGCACAAAGAAGAAGAATTTCAGTCAAAATTTTTCTCCTTCTTAGCTTAAGTTGTTGCCTCTCTTTCCTTTATAGATGTAACTTCTTAACGAACAAAACAACAAGGCAATTAAACACGCTTGGACAGCCAACAAAACCACACAAACAACACACCAAAGTAGCAACAAAAAACACACACAAAACATATACAAACATAACCATTAAAATAGCTCAAACATAATCACAATCTATGCTTGGGAAATCAACAAAGAAAGGTAAGTGAAAATTCGTTCTAAGTAAGTTTATGTGTTAAACATTAGTTTAAATCATGTTCTTATTAATTTAGGTTTGTATCAAGCTTTGGGTAAGGATTAAACACCCCCATAAGAGCTCATACAAGGTAATCTCTAACTTAAAACTTCATTTATGTAATATATTCATATATAAGATAGAAAAACATATAGTCGAATGATTATCAGATGTTATATGAGATGATATATCATGAAAAATAGTTATGGATCATGGAAAAACATCTGGAAGTAGCCTAAACATAAGTATAATATATATATATATATATATAATAGGAAAAATAAGTTTCAAATCAGAGAAAAACGAGGAAGACCATGAGCAATATCTACATTGGTCTTATGCTGGCAGTGTACATGCCAACACTGGCAACGTATGTAGGATAGGTCGGTAATGTTCACAATAGCATACTCTAGAAAGTAGCTACGTAATTTTTATAACACGTAAAATTTTGCACGAACACCAGAGGCATATATTTCTACACTGGCGACGTACTTGCAAAGCTAGTAGCCTTGAGCCAGTATTCAATGAATGAAGAATTACGTAAAATTTTACATGAACACTGGCAGTTTGGAGTCCAACGATGGCGGTGTTGGATGCCGACATACGTACGAAAATTTCCTAAAGTGAAATATTTTCGTTGTAACAGAATATATAATAATAATAACAACAACAAAAGATAAAAATTTTATAAATAAATGAATAAACATAAATAATTAACAAGTTTAAATATTTATTAAGTGCTATACATTAATGACCATTTACAACTAAGAGACACTTTAGCTAAATTAAACAAAATAATTAAATTATGATAATAGTCCAATAATTATTTTATATAAGTAAATATAAAAGAATGAGAATGTAAATAAGTTATAAATAAGCATAATGTGATTCTCATAAATAACAGATAATAACATGAAATAAAGTCAAGAGAAATACAATGAAACTAAATGTTAGAAAATAAAAATTAGTTATCATAAGGTAGTCAAATTATAGAACGGTATAAAAATAATAAACAATTATAATAATAAAATCTTGAATTATTAAGTACGAACTCTATAATTAATCAATAAAAATAAATTTAAGTTTAAATAGATATTTGATATATATTTAAGCTTTAGGAAACTACAAATATGTTAGGAAAATGATTAAAGAACTAAATATTAAATGTAACTATTTCAAGATAATAAGATTGACAAACGAAGAATAATGAAATTCACTATCAATACAAATACTAACAAAAGAGAAATTTAAATAAATTTAGAATAAAGAAAACACCCTAAATAAAATATAAATGTCAATTAAGATCAAGTCAAGTAAAATGAAAATAAATAACAGATAACAAATATCAACTACCTTAAGGTAGACATACTAAAAAGACCATATAAACAATAAAAGCTTAATGATAGAATTATTAAATAAGATTCAAGATATTCTATAAAATTAGGAAGACTTTCTTGAAATGAATATAAATTCTACAACGATACCAAAAGAATATAAGGCTCCTAACTAAGTAAATAAAAATATATTAAAATTGGTAACTAGGACCTAAAAGAATACCGTCTATATCCGTATAAAAAATAAATAGTATAGTAATAGATATCTTTTATCTTATTTTATAGGAAGAATAGAACAGTTCTTAGACTTTCAGTAGCATATTACAACAATTTAGCGAGGATAATAGGTGAGTAACTTTAACTTTATCACATTGTTTATGCTTGTAGTATAGTTGTACTTGTAATAATACATCAAACTGATATGCATGTGGGATTAGGTATATTGCATGATGCTTGTTGTATGCTTGAATGTCAAATTATCATTATATATGCGATAATTTTATTGTATGTAAGTATTGTATGAAACATGTTAATGTTTGTTTGTAAATTGTATGACCACCTTAAATTTGACTAAAAACTATTAGTACCTTAAATAAAAATGAACATGCATCACATCATATGCATACATTGCATTTTAAAAGAGTAGTGACCCCGCTAGGTATTAGCATTTCGGTTCTCTAGTGATGCGCTTGGTTTGTCTAGATGACATTCTCCTATTTCTTCCAAGAGCACCTTTGTTTCGTTTAGCTCTATGGCAACTAACTGGCATCGAAGGAGCAGCGCTCGTGGTATCAACATGAAATGGCTAATACTTAATGATGTTTCTTTGTTCCAAGGATAAAAGTGAAATTTTAAATTAATTTGTGAGAGTTTATGGTACCCATTCTTCTTTGGTTCTCTAATTCTCTTAGGCACGATGTATCACTTGTAAAGGCTTCCTTCCAACCCCGATGAGAGAGCGTAAATCTACATCCTGTTTGGATTTTGGATATCGAAGCTTATACTTGTTCATATGGTTGATTGTTGCATAGCATACGCTTGCTAATTAAACTTGTTTGTTATTACTTGATGTGTAATCTAGTCAAGTTATCTCATTGAGCCCGTGGTTGCGCTTACCCCCAACAGTTTTTGTGCAGGATAATACTAGTTGGGACCAGGCTACGAATGTGTGGAAAGTGCATCTCTATCAGATTTTATTGAGGTTAGAGATATAGGATATATTAAACTTAGAATGCAAAATAGATAAAGTGTATCAACAATTGATACTTTATATATTTCATGATTGAAACCACATTTTTACTATTTGGTAGGGGATACTGATTCTTTGCGATCTTAGTAAAAAGTGGAAAATTGAAATCCATAGTTGAACTTTAATAATACTGTTACATGTATATGTATTGCTTAAGTTAGAGATATTAATAAATAGGTAGAGTATTGTAAACTCTAACTTGCAAGATGGTTATCATATTACTGGTGCACACGTGTTATGGTATCTTTAGATTAATCCTATGAGACTCCCTTTTGAGGCGTGACATGAATGGTTAAAGTTGAGCTACCGATGTTAAACAAAGCACTTCATGGGAGGTAGCCTATGTCTAATATAGGTATGTTTAGTTCCTTTTTCTTAGATTTTTTCATCTCGATCCTTAGTCTTTGCTTTACATTTTATAGGTGCACATGCGAAACTATCAAAATTTATGGGAAAGAGTTAATCTTCACAATGGCTTTAAGCATGAACTTTGGTAGGGTTTTCATTTTTAGAAGATGCAACTGAAATTGGCTTCACTTGAATGACTTTCGGATGCTTTACTATGTTGATAATCTTAAACCAGGGAAGTCTCAGTTCCTTTACTTTTTATTTCCTTTCTTTTTGTTCCTTCTTGGGCTGATTTAATTTAGTAGACATTAAGGATAATATCTCATTATAAGTATGGGGAAGGGGTACATAAGAAAGATTTAGGATTTGGGTCATGATGACATTGTTTTATGCACTTGTATTCAAAGGCCCCCACTTAATGGACAAGAAAAAATTGAAAAAATAGTTGAAAATCCTGAAATTATACTCATTCGTTTATAGAATTAGCATTTAAATATTAAAGTGAAAGTGTTTTTGTGTGCCTCACTTACCTATTTTGAACTTGGTCTACTTAGTTGAAGTTTTAGGATGAAATTTAGGTGAAGTAAATTTACTTGCTATTTAATGACTAAATCTAGGGTTGTGTGAGGGGTCGAATTCCCTAGTTTTAAAGTTAAATGTTGTGTTTCTAAGCTTGTTGGTTAATATATTTGTATTTCAAAAACCCTTCCTAACCTTTAGTGAAAGGGGTATATGAAATCAATCACTTAGGGATTCTTCTTGATAAATTTCTTTGAAAAATCAATCAATTATTGTGATAAACAAATGCTATAAAAGCTTAGTTAATATAGGTGGGTTTTGGTCACTCAAAGAGTGAAGTTTGACCTACTATTGACTATATAAGCTTGTTATGCCCAATTGATTTGAAAAAAAAAAAAAAAAAGAAGAGAGAAAGAGCTAAAAAGATGTGGGCAAAAATCTATTTAGAGGAAAAACAAAAAGATGCGCACTAAAACTTGTCCCTCTAAAGGCTATTAAAAGAATTTTCGAGGGATTTCAATCAAAGAGGAAAAAACTTCTAGGGGAATGATGGATTCCATATACTTTCATTTTGGGTTACTATACTTAGAGAGATAGTTGAACGGTTTATATGCTCTCTGATAAGTGGTAAGATGTAACCAAGTTGCTTTTTCTTTGTTTGACTTTGTGTTTCTTTTATGACTTGGAAGCGGTTATTAAATGGTGTGGGTAATAGTTTGATTTAATTGGATTAATATTAAAAATTTGACTATTGTACGCTAAGTACAAGTACAACTATGATAGGTTTGAGCGATATGCATTAATAAATCATTATTTGGAAATTGAAAGAATGCCCAGTTAATTTGAATTTTCTGATAATTTTTCAGTATAATTGATGATGGATCATCTTGTTCTTAACTATTTGCTTGAGGACAAGCAAACAGTTAAGTGTGGAGAAGTTTAATAAGTGTTTAAAGACCATTATTATTCACATTGTTTTGATAATATATTATATTGATTTTATGTGAATTAATAAAGAAAAGGATACTCATGTGGTTAAAACGTTAATTTTAGGGATAAAGGAAGATATTGAGCTTAATGAAGACTTTTGAATGAGTTAAGGAAGAAGATTTTGACGAAAAAATAAGCCAATGGAATATGATCGTTTATGCACAAGCTGTGTGTAGAACACTAGTGTAGGAGGCAAAAAGTAACAAATGAGTAATTTTGGAGTACACAAGAAGTTACACGAGCTGTGTAGGATACTCATGTTGAGGATGGAAAATGACCAGAACCGATTTTGAAAGTACACAACTAGAGTACATAAGTTGTGATCGGGGTCGTGTAGCCCTAAATTTAGTGAATTTGACCAGTTTACATCCTACATGGGCATGGGCTCGAACACAGGCCGTGTAGGACCAATTTCGCCTATTCCTATAAATAGTGACCTTAACTTATCTTTTTCATATCATATCATATCATTATCCTTCTTCCTTGTTATGAACCCTAGAGAGAAAAAAATAGGTACTTGAGAGTGGAGATATGCAAAGGCTTATTGGAGATCATAAGACTTTATATATCTCCACTCTCAAATACCTATTTTTTTCTGGAGATCATAAGACTTTATATATCTTTCAAGGGTGTAATCATGTTTTGTATCTATTTTTCCATATTCCATCATTGTAATCATCTTCATATGGAAACTTAGATTTCTTTGCTTAGATCTTCAGAAACCCTAACCCTAATGTAGAGATTGGATTGCTTTGTTAATAAAAGTTTGTGTTTCTTGAATCTATTCATGTGCTTTGATTGTTCTTTGAATTATTATGTGCACTATTACATTCATTTTTTTATTCTTATTGATTTAATCGAAGAATTAAATGATAAGATAGATCTAGCATGAATGGAGATGTTTGAATGTGACTTTAGACATAGATTGTATGAACTTTCTATATAAAAATTGAATCTTTTTAAGAAATCATGAATCTAATGCAATTTTGTATGCATTTAATGATGAAAGACATTTACATTAGACATATAGGGTTAGAATTCAATTATCTTGAAAGAGAGATTAATGAAATTAGGGATTTCTACAGTTCAAGACTTGAATAAACCGTTTATGAATGTTTTCTAAGGAATTGAATATAGGGTTAGTTGTAAACCCCAAATTTTTGGAATCGGTTTAGTCTAAAAACCCTAATCTGGAAGTCAATCGGAACTCTAAAGTCAACAAAACCCTAGTTAGACGTAATAACTCAAGTTCGGCAATCCCGATTAAGCAACTCGGAGAAAGTAAGTAAGAGTTTAGAATGTAGAATAGCGCGTAATTACTCGAGGAAGCTTAAAAAGATCAGATTAGTAAAACCGCAAATCGTCTTGAACCCGATCGGACACAGTTCTTGAAAAATGTGTTCCAGGGCTTGGAATAGTAAAAATATTCCGAATATACCGTTAGACTCGTAAAAATATAAGATTTTCAAAATATCAGTTTTATAATTTTTCGGTAAGTAAAAATAACAGATATCGTAATTATATGCGTATTTTCTTACTACTGGTACTTTATTAGTCATATCTACTTTACATTATATTATACTATTCACTACTATTCTACACTATTCTTTTATCTCTATTTTTTCTTACATCTACTCTTACAAACACCGTAACCTATAACCTCTACTTTTTACGTTTCCCATAATTTTATTTCACATCTACCTTATTTATTACTTCATTTAATCAACAAAAATACAAAATAAAACTCTCTCTCCTCCTCACACAAGGCATGGTAGGCGCCTCCCACTCCCCCCTCCTCCCCCCCCCCCCCCCCCAATCTATCTATCTTAATTTTGTTTCAATTTTCTTTTATTTTAATCACACAAAAATCACTCCACATTTTCCTATAAATACCCCCCTCCTCTTTCACTTCTTTCACACATTTACTACTTACAAATTCTTTACCAAAAACTCTCTCAAATTCTCCTCTCAAAACTCTCTCCAAATATCCTCCCAAAACTCTCTCAAAATAATCATAAAACCACTTTCTACCTATAACAAACCCATAACCACAAAACACTACCAAAGCCTTCTTTAGGTAAACTTTTCCCATTGTTTTCTTCTTCTCATGTCATGTAACTTTACATGACCATGGTGTGAGTTTCTAAAATCTAAGTGTTTTCGAAGCTACACTATGTTCATGTATTGTTCTTGTTCATGAAACTCCATTTATGTTTATATTGTTTTATTTTGTTCTTACTATTGTTATTATATCTAAGTATTATTATCTATATATATATATATATATATACACATATTCTTTAGAGCATATAAGCTCACTTGCAATTTATTTATTTTCATGCAATTTATTTATTTATTTCATTGTAATTTATTTATTCATTGTTATTTTAAGACTAGTCTCTAGTCATAGACTTGTCCTCATCAAGTCAAAACAGATTTTTCTTTCTTTCATTTTTTTTTCTTTTGGGACTAGTCTATTTCTTAGTCCCGGGAGTCTTGAAAAAGCTAAGACTCCCAATACTTGACTTTATTTATTATTTAAGTTATTGCTTGCTAATTAATTCTCATAAATCATGTTCATTAAGATTGTTGTCCAAATTTTTTCAAGCTCTAAATATAATTGATAAAAGGAAGGTTTTATCACTTAAGAATAAGCTTATATGAAAAATAAAATCTATGGTTTAACAAAAAATAAAGTCATTTCTTCCAAGTTACTAAAAAAATCCACTACAATTTTAGAAACTACTTTTGTTATGAAAAACTTTTTAAATCATTTATTATCCCACTTTGTTTTTCAAAAGAAAATGATTTTTGGTAAAAAAATGATTTCTATGAAAAACATAACATGAGAAAAGGATGAGAAATTTTCAATTAAAGATCTTTTCAAATAAATGGACAAAGAAAAAATTGTATAGAAAATAAATAGGAAAAATAACACTAATGTAGAGAATTTAGGAAAGAAGAAAATTACTTTTCGAAAAAGGTCATCTAGGAAAAATATTAAGTCAAACATAAAGTGATTCTTTGAAAAATAAAAAGATCTACAAAAATAAATTTCTTATAAACTATAGTTTTCTAAACTTTTAATTTGACATTATTTTACTTAAGAAACATGAATGGACAACAAACACTTGAGCATGAATAAATATGAGCTAAGTAACTATAAAAAAAGAATTTTTCAACTATATAGATAACTAAGTATTTATCAAACAAATTTTGAATGATTTAATCTTTGAACCAAAAATTATTTTGAGTTGGAAAATTCGTGGTTGTCGCCACTATTTCGGAGTCTATATGATCTTTTTGTTAAAAATAAATTTAGAAATGGGTAGATCTTTTCGAGTAGGTAGAAATCGATATATTATATGCACAATTCCGAGTTAAAATGACCAAGTTAAGCCGTTGTAAATTGGGATTCTCCTTTATACGAATTTTAACGTTCTCATGACATTGTTTTATCAAAATTCAAGAAAATCATCAAGAAATACTCATCTTGGGTATTTTCTTTGGTTAGGTGATTCCGAGGAAGAATACCTATATCCCGAAGACTATTTCGATTAAGTGGATGGCATCGTGAGTTTATTTCCTTAAAATGCTTTACTTGTGTGTGCTTATAATTTAGTTGCATTAGAATAAAGAAAAGATAAATGGATATGTTTGTAAAGGTAATTCTTTGAAAGAATCCTAAGAATATCGAGACCGGAATTGATTTAATGTTTGTTTTAATATAACACTTGATTTGTATGAAATTCCTTGATCACCTTAAATCTGGTAATAATAATGTTATGATATCATAAATAAATGGATTCATGCATATCATGAAATGAGTCACATTGCATTGGGTTATTATCCTTGGGTGAGAAGGATTGTAGCTCGGGTCGAGAGCAACACTTGGCAGTGTGATTGAAAGCGATTGCTTGGCGACATTAAGGATATGTTTGGCGGAAGATCCGAAAGCAAGGCTCAATTCAAGTAGACTTCATATGCTTGGCGATATTGGTCGGAAGCATAAATCTTTTTAACAAAAACTACTTGTTTTGAGGTTATATATCACCAAACCCCGAATGGAAGGCGTAAATCCATTCAACATATAGTTCTCGGAAAACTATATGCTTTGTTTGCCCACGTGTATATTGCATTCCATTTGTTTGATTAAACAACTTGTTTGAAATTTTGTTACAAGAAGTTATTTATGGAAATAGTTCTCATTAAGCCTGTTAGCTTATACCCCTATAGATATCTTTTGCAGTTTCCTTATCTGTGGTTGAGGCCATGAGGACCCTGCAGTAAGGTATTTTCTTTCGAATAAGGAATTCCTAGATGAAGTTTAGTGTCGGATAAGATGTACACATATTCTTGTAATAGATCAATGATTAAGGGAAATGTCCCTAAGTTTGTAAAATCATTATTATAAGTAAATGAATATTACAAATCCTCTTTTCTTAACATGTTATTATATCTTCTTAAGCTTCATAATTCTATGTATGGTCCTCTAAATTTGTGAGAGCACGCCTTACACTTAATATCAAAGCTTTTGGGAGTGGCTAAGGTTGTCATACTTAAACTTTAATATTGAGTTTGGGGTACCCCTTGGGGCGTGACATTAGTGGTATATCAAGATTAGGGTTAGTTTTATGATCTAATATCATTAGAAGCGTTGACACGCACTTTGGTTATGGTTAATTAATTAATTAGTTGCTTAGATATATTAAGATCATTCAAATTAGATTGGCTAAATAATAGAATTAAGATGAGTATTAGTAGTTATAAGTCCTGGTGAAATGACTCCTATGCTTACACCGGTACTACAATCGATAGGTGTGCTTACCTAGGATTAATCACAGAGTAAGAATAGGGTTTTTAATTTAATTTGATCAATTGCAATTAGAAAATCCCACATCATGTACCCTGGTGAGCATTATGTGTGGGGAGTGGGTTATTGCGGATGTCATTCCCATCAATGAAGAGCTCTTCTTTGCGCTCTCACTTATTAAATATTTTCAATAGAGTTTAACACTCTTTGGTGGGGTGACCCACAGTTCTGTTATATATGCAAAATTTAGGGTCATTTTAACTCGCACTAGAAAGGTGCTCAACCCTTGGGAGTTTGATATTTCCATCCTTTAACCATTGATCAAATACAACATGAACTTTCCCTATAAAGCAAGGAATTGAAAGTGTTGGTGTAGAGCTCCTCGGTTTGCCATTCCTTGGATTTCGTTGTCTTGGGAGCTTTCTCCTTGAACTGAGATGACAGTAATTGCTTGATTCCCAAATCTTCCACCTCCTCCGTGTTGTCTTGTCATGAAGTTGTTGGTCATTCACACATTCTGAACAAGAGTATTGAAAAGGAGCACAAGTTTAGGTTCTCAGGTAGATGTTATACTCAGTGAACATGCCTTAAATGCATATCTTTAGTAACTCCTTCTCATCCCAAATGTCTTGGATGTTTAATGAGCGTTCTTGAAGCTCTCTATTAAATATACCGTATCTCCTTTTGGTTTTTGTTGAGTTCTCTCCATGTTAGTGATGGTGACTCACTCTTAAGCGGAGAAGAACTTTTCCAAGAAAAGTTTGCACATAGTCCTTAGTGAATCAATTAACCATGGGGAGAGGCTGGCATATCAAGTGTATGCCTTTTAGTTAGAGACTTAGAAAATTCCTTTAGCTTTAAGTCATCATCAACTCCTTATACTTCTAATGGCTTGATGAACTTTAGCAAGTATTCCTTGGCACTACCTTTCTTGCCCTTGAATAGTATGAATTTAAGACTTACATAGTCCTTAGGGTAGGGTTTCACAGCAATGCGGCAGTGTTATGGAAGCTTCAAATCCAGTGTCACTGTTAAAGATTTAGCTTGAATCTCCTTTAAATAATTTTCTAAGTCTCCTTTTGTTATAAAGAAATCCCTTCATGTAGATATCGTAGGTGCAAGTGGTACAGTTGGTGCATGAACTAGGTTAAGATTAAGTAGTTAGGTGGTTTCACTTGGGGTAGAATGTGGAAGAGCACTTGAGGATGAGGACCTACTAAGCTGTATTCTTACATTGTTTGCTTTAGATGTTAGTTGCTACTCAGCTGCAACCTATGATGGCAATGTTTAGTCATTCACCCCTTGAGGTATATCTACAAAGAGAGGGCACCTTGCTATGCAACTAGGGTAGGGCTTGAAAGGCTACACCTTAGGGTGTAATAGCATTGACAATCGTCTCTAGTATGAAATGAGCAAATACAGCCAAGAATTAGTTCAAGGCTTTAGTATTCTCCTCTATTGTTTGCGTCATTAGTCATTGCCTTCTAGTATGGTATGCATCATTTGTGCATTGTTAGGAACAATGCCTTTCGCATCTGCAGTATGATTGGCATTGACATTGGGGTTGATATCTTCTAATGCTGGCATGTTTTTATCAATCGGATTGAGGCTAAGGTTGCTAGCATCTGGACTCGCATTGTCATCTAAGTTAGTTAGCATTCTTTTTGGAGATGCCATCAAAACTGTGTCAAATTCATCAAATCCCTAGGGGAGCAGTTAAATATAGATGTAGGGTCGTGTTGCATAGATCTTGTGCCTGACACATGACTTTAAAGTACTACTAGAAAGAATGACAGGCAGGAAGAATATGTAGTCTTAGTGTCTCGAATACACGAGTAACAATAAGGGAGCTTGAGTAAAAATCACTTAAGTTGCCTTGTTTAATCATTATGAACAAAGTTTTTTCTATAAAATTCTATTCATCTTCTCTCTTCAAAAATGAAAAATGTCAAATCATCTCAGCAATTAATGGATAAGATACAGCTCCTTCTAAGCTAAGGCCAATAGTCACCTCCTATGTACATGAGCCTGCTTGAGAGAGGTTGTATGCAACGGCCCAGTCCTATGATCCATGTTTCGAGTCTACTAGGTCAAATCTTCTTAAGCCATTCTAATAATTAAATCGGACTCGCTGGGCCCTATCAAGCCCAAATAAATAATATTTATATATTAAGCCCATTTACAGTATTAAATAAATTAATCACACTATTTTTGTAATGATGAAAAAAAGTTAGGTAAGTAGCACATTTGGTTCCTAAGCTTTACACATTTATCTAACTAACTACTTGAAATTTAAATATGCTAATTTCCTACCTTTAAACCATTTGAGGTCATTTATAATACTTAGGTGAGGTGGTAAATTGTAGAAAAGAGTAAAATTTAGATATCTAATTGTAAAATTTGGCAAAATTTAGTAAAGTTGAATTGGTTAATTAAAAAATAGATAAAATTTAAATATCAAATTAATACTTTTAAACTTAACGTAGTTAACTACAAAAATAAGCAATGTTCATGTACCAATTGTGATAATTACCTTAAATAATAATGTGTAAATAAATATCATAATCAATTTTGTTAATTATATAAACAATTTTGAAAGTGTTAGGAATTTTATACACCAATTTGTAGATTTTGAAAAATCTTTGAAAAACTTTACTTAGTCCCTTTTAGGTTGCCACATCACATAAAAAATTATCCCCTTTTATAATAATAAAGCGTTAATTTTTATTTTTTCTCTTTTTTAATATATATTTAGAAATTAAAAAACTAAATTATTACAATTATAGGTACTTTATTCAATCAAGCATTAACGATATATTTTATATATAAGGTTTGAGATATTGATAATAGGATAAATTACACTAAAAAGTATCAACATTTGGAGTAATGTATCAATATTTCAAGTAGTTACAAAGATGAATTAATGTTTGCAAAGTGAATTAAATGACATATGAAAGATTCATAAGGTTTAGTTGAACTATCAAAGTTTTAGTTAATTTTTCTCAATGACCAATTATAGATACCTCATTTGAGTCACTTTGTAAAATGTTGATTCCTTTATTTAACTACTTGAAACAATAATATCTTAAATCAATTTACTCCTAAACATTAATTCTTCTTTTTAATCAATTACTTGAATAGTTAATACCTTAAATAAACCTATTTCTAAACATTAATACATTTTGTTGTAATTTGCCTATTAAATAATACCATATGCTTTTATCGTCTCTAAAAAGATGATTCGATAAATAATCATTTGTACACGCATAGAGCTACAAACGAGTAAAGTCGAGCCGTGATTTTAAGGCTCAGCTCTACTGGGCTTGTCTAACATATTAGCAAGCTTAAGATTGAGCTCGTTATAGATTCGCGAACAAGAGCTTGACTTGTTTACATAAATAGTTATAGATAATTATATTTATAATATTATATTAATAAATAATTATATATATCATTATATTAATATATTAATACAAATAATTATATATAATAAAATAATATCATAAAAAATGTTTCACGAGCTCTTAAGCCTGCTTATGAGCTTGGTTTGTGAAAAGACTTGCAAATAGGCCCGTGAGCTCTTAACGAGGCTCGTTGTGAGTAGACTAGCAAACAGGCATGTAGCTCGGGAGTTGGAATAAAAGCTCTGGCTTAGCTTGTTTTATTTTGATCTTGAAATTGAATAACTTGTGAGTAGTTTGTCTTATTTACAGCCCTATTAATATGTATAAACAAGCTAGTAAAACTTAACCAACGAAAACTTAATTGAATATAAAATCAACTAAGTTAAAATTTGAAGTATAAAATTTTAAAAGAAAAAAACTTAAAATTTCATGCAATAATTTTTGCCTTGTCCACTTTTAATTTTCAAACACCAAATCACCCAAAAAGGAGTATTTCAGCAGTCGCACGTTCTTTATCCCAAACTTCAGAATGTATATTCAAAGCCGTGTCTTTACTAATCTTTAAAAGAAAGTAAAAAATTACTGCACGCAAAGGTATCCAAATATGAAATACCTACGCTAGAATGTTAGCTGTACAGATTAAGATTACAGAAGAAACAAAACCCAACCACCACCGTCATCACCCCGCACACAGACCTTCCTGACAAAACAACCTACGCATAAAACCACATGGATCACTAAGAGTTTCCTTCAAATCGCTACCAACCATCGGATCCTCTGCAGGAACATATACCACGCCATTTTTTCTCCATTGACCATATACATATACCTCGCTATTATTAGGTAATAATAGAGTTAATATCCATCAGAAATTTAATAAAATATGTAATTGGATACTTATACTTTAAAATTAATCGATTCAGTATTTAAATTTTAAAATTGATCAAATTAATATAAAAAAAAAACTTTTTATACATGCAAATAATATCTCCATAAATTTATAAAGTTTCTTTAAGCACTAAAACAATCGATTTAAAGTTTGTTAAGTATTAAATTAGATACCTAATTACATATTTTACCAAAAAATCATGGATCATCCATGGCTTTGATAACTTTAGGTATAAAGTTTAGCAAGTAATCGTATAATTAACTGTATAGAATCTAGAAATTTTAAATCTGAGTTTTATAGGAAAAGACAATCAAATCTCTATGTTATATTTTTGACCTTGTCCTCCACAAAAACATCAAGAATCCAGAGGTGTACCCATCTATGAAGAATGTTAGGTAGTCTGTCACAACAATAATTTCAAAACAGGAACCAGAAAATCATTAAGAAAAACGAATCATTCTCCCTTCCCAAGATTACACTGAAACTGGGCAGTTCTTGCCTATCCATATATAATGTGAACAGAAGCAAGACTACTTTAAGGTTAAAACTCGATACATTCTAAAATCTGCAAAAATTTCGAAGCCGCCTGCCTGCTGGTTCTTATGTGTAATAAATGTTACTAGTATATAGGCTAAGTAATTCCTCCATGGATGAATTATCTGCAAAAACCATGGTTGGAAAGAAAAAAAGAATTACTCTATACATCTTTTTTTTCGGGTTTGTGAATGTGGCTTCTCCAGCTATAACTTTCAGATTTCTCATCTTCATCATCTTCCATACTGTTGCAACCTGTAATTGACGTAGCTCCAGTGCTTCCACCCAACTGCAGGGGACCTTCAGGAGAACCCGATTGCGAAGTACTCGCTTTTGAGGATTCTCCACCGTGATCTTGAGACATCCATAGTCCCCCTAAAACTACCATCTGTTCTTTTCCGGTGGAAGTCGACTGGGTCGGTACCCTTCTGGTATGAAGCCTGTATTTCTGCAATTACATCGAAGAAGAAAAGAAAGATAATTAACTTCATTAACACAAAAGGTAGGAGATTAAACGAAAATATAGAGATCCTGATAAACAAAATCGGATCCTGCAACATACTTGTAAATGGCTTTTTCACTTCATCATTGGTAAGGCCTTCGACTTGCATGAGTTCTCTGATTTGCTTCGGAGTAGCAGCTGCAAAATTTATATAGCTTCAAACATTAGATCCTTCAAAGATTGAATTCATAGGACAAACAACTTCTTGTTCATAAATCTATGAACTTCATTTCATTATAGACCAAATTGACACAACCAGATAACAATAGCAATCCAATTAATCAACAACCGATTCATTCATATGACCAATCTAAACTCACAAATATATATAAATGAGATTACAAATGCAAAAGCAAATAAAATAAAAAAAAAAAAAAGAGGATAAAGGGAAATCTATAACCTTGTGAACCACCGAGTTGCTGAAGAGCATTTACGAAGCGCCGATGCAACTCGGGAGACCAACACCTTCTCTGCTTCCTAGGAGGCTGTTGCTGGACACCATTCCGCAAATTGGATTGCGAAACATGCCCAGAAGAAGAAACTCCTCTGCTACCAGCTGTAGAACCTTCTCCCTTGAATTCTTAATCATAGGGCCAAGTAGCGATAGCCCATTAACCGGCAATTCCACCTTCTCCTGAAGAGGTTGAGAAGGACATGCATTGATTTGCAAGAATGACTTCTCCCCATTTTTGCTTCTGCTACTTTCGAACATATTATCGATCTTTGCTTCATTTTTCTGCAAATCAACATGAATGATGTATTAGCAAGAAAATGATAACCCACGAATCTTAATACGATTCTTATCAAGATTATAGTATCATTTTAATCATAACAATTGAAACCCATATTTTTAGAAAAATTAAATTACCTTTAATCCCAGCTTAAGATCTTCTTTTGCAATTTTATTTATATTATTGTTGCTATTATTATTATTACTATCATCTGCGTTCCAAAGCTGGACAGAACTCAACCAATTCTTCTTGTCTTTGGAATCAACGTCCATCTCATTCCTAACTTGCTTGTATTCTTCTTCATCACTCTTCTTCTTCCACGGAATAAATTCCTTTAGTAATGGTTTAGCACCATTATTAACAGCAGCTTGTGCACTACATTGAACTGATTCCATTTTCAATGCCGTGATAGCTGTAACGAATAAAAAACAACCAAAAACCATTAAATCCAATTGAAAATTAAAAGAAATTACAAACCCAGACAAGAGGAGGAAAAAAAAAAAGTAAAAATGCACCAACCATCGTTTAAAAGCAGCATGCAAAGAGGGAGTTCACGTTTGAAAGCATCGATCTTTTTCAATTCCTCTTGTAATTTGGTGATTAAATCATCAAGCTTAGATAATCTAAGAGAAGCATCGCCGATCATTGATACTTCAGAGATGAAATCAGTGATGGTTTTGGGTGAAAAAGAAGTCGGTTGTGGCCTGTAGTCTAAGCTAAGTTCAGCCGAAAGCGAACCCATTTTGTCCTTTTTACTTGATCTCGATCTAGTAGTATTGTTGACGCCAAACACAAGTCTTGCGGTGTTAATTCTAGTAATTTATGGAAGGAAGGAATTTGAGAGCGAGAGAGAGAGAAAGAGAGAGAGGAAGAGGCAGAGAAGGGGATCTGGTATATAAAGATCCTTTTATATTCAGGGGGCGAGGTCAGAGAAAGGTGAGGATTGAAAAAGAAGATTCCAGGTTGAGAGAGAGAGAGAGAGAGAGAGAGAGAGATTGTAGTAGTTGGATGTTCGGATCGTCGCGTATTTTATCCCTTGCTCGGTTTCCTTGCACTTATGGTATACGAGAAAACTTGTGACCGGCCTATGCTACGAAAAGTCTATAATTGCATCTTAAAATGAAATTAACATTTTTATTGTTGTAGTTTTCTACCGTAATCTTGGTTTCGTAAAGAATAAAAGCGAGACCGACACAGCTATAAAAGCATTTTCCCCCCCTCAATTTACTAATCCTTTTTTGTCACCTAAGTTTGACATTTTCAGTTGTAAGCTTATACATAGTGCTCCAATTAGAGCAGTGCAATTAGGGGGGGAAAAAAAAAGGCTTCACAAATAGGCTTACAAGCAACTCATTGCGTTGTGATTCAAGCCGTGGTTTATGCAAACAACCCTACTTTATATTGTATTTCAAACTAGAATTCCTCAGCCAATTGACTAACAAATATTAGTGGGTTAATCCACCAACCTATTAAGATTATTTCTCTATTGCTCTTTTTTTTAATTTAGTATTATAATATTATTATACTAAAAAGTATATTTAATTTTTAATTAAAAATAAAAGTTATTATTTACATGCAACGCCTTAAATTTAGGACATTTATAACCCACCACTTGTTCATATAAACTATGAATACGCAAAGATTTTGAACTTGCTAAGGATCCACAATTTATATGATAATTATTCAAATTCTCTCATATGTCAATAACTCCATATAATATTAAGTTTTAAGGTAAATTTTATTCATAGTATCTAAATTTTTTTTGTTTGTAATAGTATAATATTTAAAAAAAATTACACCAAGAAAATACGTGAACTTTTTAGAAGTTTTACTCATGGTACCTCTAAACAGATTTTGTCTAATTGTTGACATGGCAAACGAAATTGATTAAAATATTAATTTTGCATCCATGTTGGCAATTTTTTTTTATATTTTTACTTTCCCCACTCTCTCTCTCTCTCTCTTCCCCCCTCCCCTCCCCGTTGTTGGTGCTTTTTCTTCTTCTTCTTCTTCTACACTTGGCTAAGCAAAATTTAACATTAGATTTCAACCTATAAAACAAAGCTCCATTAGCGATAATAATTTGAAAAAAGAAATACAAAGCACATGTTAATCACACTACCATATCACAAAAGTACCAAATAATAAGATGAGTGTGCATTAAACTAATTTTAAAAACCACATGAACAAAGCAATTGCATATTGGACTAGTCAAACATAAGGTATATGGGTTTTGGATCATCACACACCGTGGATCAAGTTGGTTCACAAGAAAGGTCTCTTACAAGTGCCATCGCCTCCACGAGTAGGAATGGAAGCAACAACAAATGTTCTTCATGGGTTGAGTCATGCATGGTGGTTAATAGGTTACGAGTGCTTAGGGTGCCAAAATCGAGCTTCTCATAGTAGTGGAAGAAAGTTTGTAACTTTGTTCATCAATCCTAGTTTAGAAACTCATATTTGTGAATAGTTTCTTTAGAATATGCCTCAATTGAAAGCTTTTTTAGAGAAAGAAAATGGGGTGTTCATCAGGTTCTAGAGAGAGAAAGCTTTTCTTTAAGATATTTTCCCCCATTTTAGGAGAAAAGGTAATAACTTTGGGTTATGTAAGTGTTGTAGTGGAGGGTGAGTAGAGATTTAAAGAAAGAAAGGGAGGGTTTTGATCATCATTGTAGAAGAAGAAGAAGAAGAAGAAGAAGAAGAAGAAGCAGAAGAGAGAGAGAGAGAGAGGAGATAGGAAGAGAGTGGGGGAAGTAAAAAATAAAAATAAAAAAATTTAAAAATATGCCGACATGGATAAAAATAATATTTTAATCAATTTCATTTACCACATTAGCAATTGGATGGAAAAATGGACGAAATCCATCCAGAGGTACTATGAGTCAAACTATTAAAAAGTTTAGGTATTTTTTTGGTATAAAATTTTTATTTAGGTATTATTTTGCTATAAACCAAAAAGTTCAGGTATCGTGAATGAAACTTACCCTTAAGTTTTACTTGTTACTATAAATAGCCATATAAACCTCATCTCAATATCCATATGAAAATTTAAATGATAAAACACTAACACTATTCTTAAAAATGTTACAAGGAATATACATTGAATCTATAGTGTTTCTTTACAAGATGCATTAAACTCGTATTATTGATTCAAACCAACTACACATAACATCATATGTCGTCTATTTAGCATATGGAAGGTCTTTAATACTAGTAGTATTCCCAATTCACTTCGCTAACTATTGCAACTAATGATATGATTATTTATATCTTCACTACCTGTACCTAAAAAAGATAAAGGAATATGCTGAAACCTAATACGGTATACCACAAACACATACGTATGATCAATGAAACACTCATTCACTTGCAAACATATTAATAATACAACACCTAACATTTTATCAACTTTATTTTATGCTAAGTAAGTAACATAGAGATAACTCAGTATCCTGTCATATGTGAATATAATAATATACATGTATAAGATGTTAGGTATTACTTAATATCCAAGGGTCCATAAGACTAAACCTAGATCTACTCATAATCATCTCTAGGTGCGACTCTTTTTTATCTTCCCAATTTCTTCAGATGATAGTTCTTGGTTCTCATCTTCACCACTTGCGGATAGAGAGATCTTAGAAGCCAATGACATATCAACTTGAACATTATCAAGCCATACATCCTTGATTTCATTTTCATTGACATACTTAACAAAATTTCTTACAGCATCAAAATAACCTTCTTCCCTCTCTTTATCTAAATTGAAAGGATCTATTTGGATCCCATCTTCAACAAAATTCTCTATGTCCTCATAAGTCACTATAGCACTGCGTTGTCCAACCAACCATAAGTGACTACAAACAAAAAGAAGGCCAATGAATGAAATGATACCTAAGTCAATACCCAATTCTATCATTTTTTCTAAAATAAATAAAAAACCTCCAACCTACATTTGTGAATTACCATACCATCAATCATAGAGGCCCATGACTCAATGTCTTGCTCTAGATGTTGATAAACCACCACATCACACTATCAACATCTTCGCACTTGACAAACATCTCAATAAGAGCGTTCCAAGGTTCGATGCTATTGTAAAAACCCTCCTTCAATACAAAGATTCAACTTATTTTCGCAACTCAAGTGCACCTAATTATGCACAAACTGCTAAGATTAACACCATAGTAACCTCTCTAGGTTTTAAACTAACAATCTGTATTTTCCTAAACAATCTAATGGCCTCTTTGAATTGCCCCAAATGCACATAGCCATCAATCATTACACTCCATGAAATCGGCTCTATCTTTGGTATTCCATCAATAGGAATTCCATGTTCATCAATGTAAGCATGAATCCATTTCCCCAACTTAGCACATGCAGAGACCATGACAGTGAGTGTCATCTCACCCACATGATTCCCTACTTCACACATGTTGAGAAACACATCAATCCCTTCCCGAGGAAACCCCATCTTAACATACCCTTGAATTAAAGTTGTCCAATAACCCAAAGTCCACCAATGACTTTCATTGAACAATTTTCAAACATCCTAGGTAACCTTGTAAACAACATAAACAGTTATAAAGGTATTACTCACATATACATTGGAAGCCCACAACCTTGTCTTTATCACATAGACATGAATCTCTTGTCCTTCTCTATTATAGGGTTAAAAAATGGATGATTTCACTATGACTTTTTGGCTATGTGTGTTTGTGAAACATGGGTTGATGTAGGTTCAAGGTATGGATGGATTAAGATTTGGTTCTATGGTGGTGATATAGGTGTATTTGAGTGTGGAAATTGAAGAGTAGTAATGCAAGGTGTATTTGAGAGTGGATTTTTTTGTGTGTTTTTGGTTTTAAACAAATCAGTAGTGTTTGGACATGGGTTAGTGGCAATAATGGTTATACGTGGGTTACTATTGCTAGGTGTGTTAATTGGGTATGAAAGTGGGTTTAAAATTAATTTAGGTACACTTATTGAGGAACAAGGCGGTAACAATTTCTTCAATTGCTCATATGATTTTTCCATGGTTTTCATTAGCGACTCCATGGTTGGTTTTGGTCTTCTATCCTGTTCATCCTAATGCTCCTTGAAGACTCAACATACAATGTTAATCATCTCTTCAATATCCAAATTTGTGTCAGCCATGGGTGGAATGTGGCTCTGATACCAATTGAAGTGTGGTGGACTAAGAAGGGGTGAATCTAACTCGAATGCAAGTTGTGTTTGCTCGAATATAAGACAGATCTATTGAAATACAAGTAGAAATTGGAATTCGAATTCCGAAAACCAACAATCTATATGCGGATAATATTTTTCCGTATTCTCTTTTCATTATAAAGATTGGTTTATATATACAAATATGCTAACATTCCCCTATGCCCAAAATAAAATCTAGAAACTTCTAGAAGTTCCACATATGTGCAAGCACATATGTTTCATTTTTTCTTTAATTTTCTATTTTCTATATTATTTTTCCTCTTTCCTTATAATAGTTCTAAATACTAATTAACTAATTACAAAATATAAATTCTATAATCTTTAACCTAGAACATTATCTCAATTTATTTTTTGAACTCAAAGCTTATGCCATAATGGTGGGTAGGACTTGGGTCAAGTCACTTATAGGGAAGATACAAGATCCACCGTTGGATCTTACAATAAAGTTGTAGGTTTGTTTAAAAAGTTGTAGGTGTGGTAGATTGTACGTATGGTAGGTGTTAGGGATCTGGAGTGTACCTATAATGGAGAGAAACCCAATGGGCTTTGTGAAGAATAACACAAATGGGCTTTTGACACCATCTATAACCCAAAACCTTAAGGCAATGGGTTAATGGGTCTTCCCTCTTATAAATTCTTCACACAAGTCTCATATTTCTCATGTGGGATTCTCACACTTGCATCCTAATAATCTCCCCTAAAGTGTGAGTCTCCACAATGGGATAGGCCATACTCCTCCTTAACAAGAGCTTGTCAAACTGACTCCATTAAATCCGCTTTATGAGTGGTCCCACCTACTCACCATGAGTTTCATGGACAAGTCATACCATCAAGCTCTTCTTTCCACATGGTGGGCCAACCACAGGAGATTCTCAGCCGAACTATCGGCTCTAATACTAATTGTTGGGTGCTATTGGGCCTTATCAACCCCAAAAGCTAGCTCATGAGGTGAGACTTTCCCTCACACTTATAAAGCATCACCCTTCCCCTTCCACAATCGATGTGAGATATTCCCAACAGTAGGTTACGTACAAAAGTTGTAGGTTGTAGATTGTAAGTGACTTAACCCAAGTAAGTCTTCAAAATAGTTATTATTGTAAAACCACTTTTTGACTCATTTTCTTAAAACTTGCTATCTATAAAATAATATCTTGGTTAATAAGAAAAGTAAAAAATCTTCAATTATTTAAGTCCTTCTTCGATGGTTCCTTTCTTCAAGAGACAGACTCCCTTGACTTTGTCTTAAAAGTATATGGCTCATGTAAACTTTCGACGAAAAAGCTATGAGACGATATGTACTCATTCAAAGAATGTTTTTTAATATGTATCCACTTTCAAAAAAGAAAATGTCTCCACTTTTAGGGAAACCTAACCAAATTTTCTTCTTTTGGGAGTCTCTTATATTCTTGAAAATTTAAGTTTGTTGTGGGGTTTTCTACTTCGTATTTAAAGACTCATTCTCAAGATTAAGATTTTTCTTCTCTTTCTCATTCTTTAGCAACATTTAAGTGCTATGTATATTTCTTTAAGAAGGTTGTATGCTTCTATTCCTCTAAGTTACAAATTCTTTCTTCTTGAGTGTATAAGTTGTTTAGATCTTCTTTAATAGTTTTAGATCCTTTTTGTAGGGTATAACCCATTACAGGCCGGGTTCGCCCACTTTTTTTATTTTAATAAAATAGGTTTGCTTTACTTAAAACTTAAAAGTTAAAACTTTTAAATCAAAAACCCTAAAGCAACATAACATATGGATAGCACCTGCCCTGTCTCCTTCTTCTTCTATAGACACAACACATTCGAGTCATCTCCTCGTGTCCCACTTTTTTTTCATCGTTGATTCATTGTCTGCTTCACCAATCGGCAATCATCATTGTCCACTAGTATGATTATTTTCTTTTCATCTTTTTGATTACTTGTTTATAAATCTCTCCATATCCTACATATAGTAATTATGAATCTTTTTTATTTAATTTAATTTGATTTCTTCTCAAGAGACTTATAAATTGATGCATGTATCTTTTATAGTATTAAATAGAATTATCAAATCATATATGTATATGAGATTTGACTCACTGTTATGTGAAAATTGTAGCATTTGAATGATGTTTAGAGGTTTTTGGGTTTGAGTTATGGTTTATGTTTTACAGATAAATATTATTTTGGGAGTATTTTGTTTATTATTATCTTATATGTGTTTTTCAATGGTTTTGATATTTGTTCTTTAACTTATGGAATGGACATTTGTACATGAAGTTTATCTTTCCAGAGGCATGAGTGATGTCCATCCTTTTTTGTGGTTTCTTTGTCGACAGAAGGACATGAGTGACGTGGGAAAAATATGACAATTATCTCGTGTTAGATTTTTGCATAGTATTTTTCTCAAATAGTAAATGTGGGACGATGACTTATAATTTATAGTTTGCTATGAATTTACATTGGTTGTTGTTGGAGAAACTATATTACATTTATTAAACAGGTTAAGTTAGTGGGTTGGCCCGTTTAACCCACCAGCTCGCATGGGTTAGGTTAGGGTTATAAATTTTGGCTTGTTTATTAAGTGGGCTAAAATTTGTTAGCCCGTTTAACCCGCAGGCCAAAGTGGCTTGGCAAGGTTGGCCTATTTAACCCACTTGCCCGGCTCTAACCTTAGTCAACGTTCTTAAGCTTGAATAAAATAAAAGATTAGGTATAATAACCCGTTAGTGTCTATACTTTTAATCTATTATAATTTAATATCTTATTTTTACAGTTCAATAAATTATTAATTTTATTTTTAAACTATGTATGATTTGATCTCAATCAATTAATAGACATTTATTTTATAATATTTGTACTTTCAATTTTTTACGATTTTTGATAATTTCATATCCTATCTTTAGGTTTTAGCAATTTTTGATCAAATGTTTGCTATTATGCCAACATGAAAATAGAAAGTACAAATACTTATTTACTAAAATATAAAGATAAAATACTATATTATCAAAAATTTAAAGTAAAGATTCTTAAACTGCCATTATTATCTTAAAAAATTGCGGCATAAATTCTTAAAAGATTGAAAATATAATTCTGTAGAGAGATATTAACTTCACTTATAAGGTCTTCATGAGTGTCAAAGCTTTTCATATTGTATAATACGACATTTTGGTTCAAGCGTTTTTAATGTACAAGCGTTTGAATCTTGAAAAAACCTGAGTCTTGATTAACATGAAAAGGCATCCACAAGTAGATATTCCTGGGACAACATTTATAAAATCTGATACTCAAAATTTGTCGACAATCTATCTGTTTAGTTATTAAGAGATGACAATATTTTTTTTCTGAGGTGTTTATGGTTGGATTTAATTTGTTTCGGTTATGATTTGCGTCAAAATGAATTATATTTAGAATGGTTTGATTCAAATCCATATTAACTAGATGGATCACTTTTAATTATTTAAAGTTTTTGAATCAAATCACTTTAAGGTTGGTTTGAATTGGTTAGCTTCATTTGAAATTGCTTTCGACTTTTTAAATCACAGAATCTTATACAAATGCACGTCTAGTACTTTAAATTTTACTTCTATATTTTGATGTAGGATTTCAAATTGAAAGAAAACTTTACAAGTGGATTATAATTATATATGTGCATCCCACTAAAAATTAATTATGGTTAACAATCTTCCTCGAGCATACCGTCTTGTGACTGAAATTTATCATATGAACTCTCTATTAGATCGTAACATTTCATAATATGCAAGAAAAAGAGGATCATAAATTAAAAAGAATATAATACAAATTAATTTGCTTTGCTTCTTCTTGTTGCCCGATCCGATGCTCTATAGTGCAGATTACTAATAGTAAGTCGCAAAGTCATAATCAAAAGGCTTTAGTTGCATGAAAACGTTCCAAGATAATGGGCGAAAAAAAGAAAGAGAACATTTCAAGAAAAAGATTCAAGGCCATAAATATATATTTATACACACACACACTAAAGCTCAATCAATTGATGAAAAAGGTCTATAATTTCATCCAATTTCTGAACTCTCATTCAACTTCAAATATTTAACCTTATTTATACTTTCTACTCCATTTCAAATATTCAAACACTTTGAGCCATGTAAAATAAAATGAAAAAAAAAAAAAATCCAATAACGCTTCTTATTTTTTAGTAAGAAATTAATTGGTTTAGGTTTAAGTGGTTTGATTCAATTTGATTCGATCTCTTGAATCGAATCATGAATGATTGAGATCCTTTCTTGGAAACAATGAACTAAACTTAATTATAGATAAACCACATTTTATAATTCAGTTCAATTTGCCTTTAAGAACAAGCCTAATTTCTCCCTTTCTTTAATTTAAAATTGGTTGACATTTAGAAAATATTCATTTATTTAAATGCTATCTTGATGAAGAAGAATCTTTAGATAAAGGATTAATGTAAAAAATGTTACTTGAATATTCTTAAAGTTCAATCAGGTATCTGAAGTTTGATTTTGAGCAATTTGGTACCTTAACTTTCACAAAAAGTTCAATTAGATAATTTAAGTTTGGTTTTGATGTTTTTGGCACTTGAAGGAAGTTTTCGTGTACATTTTTTATATTTGATTAAACTTACTTCAGGTAGATAAACTGTATGTGAAAACTTGTTTTAGGTACCAAAATTGTTAAAATCAAACTTTAGATAGGATAAGTATGCGTGGAAACTTGCTTTGGGTATCAAATTATTTAAAACCAAATTTCAAGTGTCTGATTGAACTTTTTGTAAAAGTTTAAGTACCATTTGACATTATCCCTTAAATGAAATATGTTTTGGATTTTTTTTTTTGTTTTTTGATAGATTCCATATCTTTAAGAAGAAAATTATATCGGAAGTGAATGATTGTGATACCCCTCAAATATAGATGGTGAAACTCCAATCACAAAAGCGCCTTTTGGTGTAATGACTTAGAGTTCATTGGAACTTTGAAGTTAAGCGTGCTCTAGGTAGAGCAATCGCAAGATGTGTGACTCTCTGGGAAGTGCTAGCATGAAAAAGATAAAATTGTGTGGCCAAAGTGAAAATACCTAGGTGGGCGGAGTTCCTAAATGTTACAGGTGGTATTAAAGCAGTTACCAGCTGAAAGTGGAGAAGTGTGCTCTCAATACCTGGTGTGGTTCTAGACCCGTATAAAAACTGACGAGGACGTCGGTTTATAAATGGGGAGGCATGTGATACCCTTTAATATAGATGATGGAACTCTAATCACAAAACCAATTTTTGATGTAATGGCTTGGAGTTCGTCAGAATTTTAAAGTCAAGCGTGCTTTAGGCAAAGCAGTACCATGATGGGAGATCCCTTAGGAAGCGTTGGCACTAAAAGGAAAAAACTTATGATATGTGGCTAAAGTAGTTAATATCTCGGTGGACGGAGTTATGAGACGTTACAATGATGCTTAAGTGTAAATCCAATTAAGGGATTAATGTTTAAAAAAGTGATAAAAAATTTTATTACCAATTTGACATTGGTGTGTTTAATGTATCAATTTGAATAAATATAAATCAAATACATAAATATAAACTAATATAATAAATAAGAAACTAAAAAATGCACAAACATAGTAAAAAGAAAAAGTTTCCTACATTTTCGTTTATTAGTTAGTATAAAGACAATTTAAAATATAAATTAATTAAAAGTAAGGAAAAGAATTTATTTTTAATAAGGAAAATATCATTAACATTGAAAGAAGTTGTGGCTGGAAATTTTCTAGCATTTTTATTATTTATAATTACTTTTGATTAATTTTGCAATTATTTAGGGAAAATTGCAAATTAGTCCTCGAATTGCAAATAATGGACTACTAATTGAAACCCTCCAACTTATACTTATATGTGGATTTATTACCTAAATTTTTATACATATGGGAATTTATCCCTTAAATTTTTAAATGCTCATGAAAAATATTAATTGTTCTTAAATACACCAAATGTTGAAAGTTTAGGAGGGTAAAAATATATATTTTAAAAGTTTAGAGGATGAATGTGTAACTAGATTAAATTTTAAGTGGTAATTTTGTAATTATCCATTTTATTTATTTAACTTAGTGAGTTTAAGTTTGAGTTGTGTTTAGTGCCAAGCCTTTGTAAAGTTAACATACTACACTAACATTATTCAATAGTGTCATAACGATATTATAATTGTTCCACCATGGATTTTCACTTTGTCAAATATTAATATTATTTTAACCAATTGAAAGTTTAGTCTTTAATTTAACTTTATTTTCAAACATGGATCCCTCATGATATAATTGTCTCCGCATTCAAGGTTTTATTTTCAAATTAAACTTATAATAAAAATAAAAATCTATCAACTTCTTTGGAGCCTTAAATGAGATTCCATCAAATTTCATATTTGGACTTCCTAAACTTACAATTGCACAAAACTTACAAGATTTCATTATGAAATAATTCTTATAATTATTTCTTACTAATCTTTTAGGCATTGTCTTGAACATACGTCTTACTTTTAAAAAACTTACTGCCAACACTGAAACCTTATTTACGATCGTATCATTACAGAAATTAAAAACACAAAATCAATATCCATTGGAAGAACCACTAATTTGCTGGTACAGCTGGGGGTTGCTAGTGGGAATGGGGAGAATAGTAAGTCCACAATAATGGAATATCGAGACAAGTTGGTGCACCTTGAGATTCTACCACGTGTAATACGTAAATAAGTCCTTTTTGTTTATCTTCTTTAATAAATTTCCACGATATTTCTTTGGTATAAGATTCTTCATTGCTCTGAGTGCATTTTTTCGTCATCTTGACAAATGGGAATAATGAACCCTTCAGACGACGTTTGTACCGACTTGATCCGGTCCACCTGCCACCAAACATGTTGGGTTTTGGAGAAAGCACTACTCTTTTACCTAAGAAAAGCATCCGATTTTGAAAGTGTTACATACTTTTCCTTTCTTTAATTTTTTACCACTCTTTTCCTATCTTTCCCGGTTCCCGCATGACTCGCATGATCTGTTTGGTCGATAAGTTTTTTATTGGTATCAATATCAATATATGTATTACATTTGTATCAATATATTTTATTTTAATATATGATCTGTTTGATTGATTTATAAGTAAAAATACCTATTTTTTATTAGTATCAATTTTTAACTAATAGTTTATTTAAAAACGAGAAAAAAAGATCAAAGTGATAGAAAAATGACAAAAAATATATACTTTTTATCGGTATATGTCATTTTGTGTTTGTGTTTTGGTAAAGTAAGCAAGCAGGGGATATTAAAAAACTCTAAAATAGTTTTAATATTCAAATTTAAAATTATATCCAAAGTCTTATGATTTAGTTGATATAAATTTAAAAATATGAAGTCCCAATTTTGTTATTTTTTTTCTTAATGTTACAATTAAACGTAGAAGTTTAGTGACCCAAAAAAAAAAAAAAACTGCATGGGTTCTAATTAGTTGTTTTATTGAAATGTTATGATAAAACATATTAACTCACAAAAAAAAAAAAAAAAGTGAAATCAATATTCAAAAGTAAGTAATAAGTGTTTATATTGGATATATTTTTCCTTTTTATAATTATCGTTACGAATATGAATGTAAATCTGCCCCATCCTCAAACTAGTTTTCTTTGCCTTTGATTTAAGAAAATTTTAGAAAAAGTGATCGTGAAGTCTACATTGAGTTTGTTAACTCCAGATGTTGTAAATAATTTTCTAAAATTTGGCATTGTCGTAAGAAAATTTCTTTAAAATTACCGAAGTATATGTTAACATGTTCAATAAATTTGACCTCAAAATGTTTTTTTTAACAAAAAAAAAAAAATAGTCCTTACATGTTAATTTATTAATATTTAAAGGGGTTATTTACAATATTTACAAATTCAGATATATATATATATCCGCTATAATAAACTTTCGTTTTAGACTTTGCATATAGAATGTGATTTTTAATAGATTTTATTTCCATTTAAAGCAGGACAACCCCAGATGCTCCAGCGGATATAAAACTGAATGCGAGAGATGCTTAGTGAAAATCCTGTCTAATTCAGAATCACGATGGCTTAATGGCCTATGAGTGCTGGACTATATTAATTAAAAAGCCAATCCACGAATAATAATGGGGAGGATGATATAAATTTTCCAGCTAAATGTGTGATTAGACACACTTCCTCTCTTTTTAACATCGCAATCGATGGCATGTGAACCTATCAATTTCAATTAGGTACACCCATAGAGATAAGGAATCTTGAAACGTACCCGTATGGACCCATTTTCAAGATTGGCTGAGATTTTAGTCTGGACATAATAATAAAGAAAGAAACATGAGGGAGAAGATGCCTTTTTCAAGCAAAACGGGACAACCTTTACAGCCATCAGATACCCCGATCAAGAATCTATTACCTAATTAATATTAGAATTCCTTTTGATTAGTAATAACAAACCCCAACATGTTTTACTTTTAAATAGATGCTTTAATTATTTAATTGGTCCTTTTTTTTTTTTTTCAATTTTTATTCTACGATGTTCTATTCCTTTAGATCCTCTCCGTTTTCCCGCGTCTCCACTGTGTTTTGTCGGATGCTTGTGAAAAAAGAATCCATGAACTCTAGTCTAGTTCTTTTATTATTTTAACATTTATACGGCAAGTATTCAGAAGGGGACCCTTTTTATGTTTGCAGGTTTCATACTAGCCCTTGCCCTAGGCATGAAATGTCCATGGGAAAAAAAAAAAAAACTTATTCAAATGTCACAAATGCATTCTTCAATAGTATTATATAGTTTTAAGAATAACAAACCCTCCAATTCTGTGTTTAAGTTCAATAAAGCGCGGTTGGTGTGAATGATTAAATAGTTATTTGGTAAAGAATATTTTTCCTAGAGGAAAATCTTGACAGCATGATGGGAAAAATCAATTAATTTCTAGGTCTCCAACTCAAGCAATATGATCATTGAACCTTCATCAATCAAGCAAAGTATATTGAAAATCTCTAGAAAGTTTTAAAATAAAAAATTGTCAAATTAGGACAAACATAGTGTTTAGTCCATTTTCATAAAGAGTGATTTAAAATGTGCATTTATTTATACATAAATACATCCACATTTAGTTGTATTGTCACTAATGTGGAACTACAATATAACTCAAGAGAAAAATAAATCCCATGTACTCTCAAGACTAAAACAAGCCATATGTCGTTAAGAAAAATATATTTTATTTTTGGTAGAAATTTATATAAATCCAACCGAAAATGCTTTTTAATTATATTTATTTTTTGTAGTGTTGATAGCAACACTTAAATGCTATGGATAGGGAATAAATTTTTAAACAATTCAGAGTAGGTTCCTACCTATTTCCAAATCTAATTTTATGTATCTATATTTTGAAACTCAAGTCTTGTGTAAATTCTATATATAAGTTTAACAATTAGGTGCTTTAATAGATGTAGCATTGAAGTGTTCCTTCAAAAAGTTCTGAGCTTAGATAGAAAACAAAAGGATGTAAGACTTTCTATAATCTTTCACTTTAGTTATAAGAAAATATACCATTGTTTAACTTGTAACCTGTTTACTTATAGATAAGGTAATAGAGAGGAAATAAAACCTTATTTAAGTTTTTTATTTCCTTGTAGAGGAATACTTAAACTTACCTGCTTTCCTTTTTGTTTTTTGTTTTCCTTTATGAAGTCCCTCTATTACCTCTCTGATAGGAATTGAAACTAAATAAAGAAACTATTTTACTCTTGATTGAATATCAGATCGACAAACTATCAATATATGTAAAACATATTATAAATTATATATAGACAAACATAGCATATATAAAATAGATCATTATCCTTAGAAAATGAAATATATATGATGTATACATTAAAATACAATTCATTTATTTACTACACACATATATATAGAAGATATACATACACAACAAAAATTAATCTTATAGTATGTAAACTAGATAATTACAGCAGTGTATGTATACATAACACCGAGGGGCGGGAGTGGGGATGGGGATGGGGGTGTGGAGGGGCGGAATTTAGTGTATCTTATATGTGCATGTTTATTTATTTATTTTTGGACTTTTTTGTTATAACATTTCTATTAATTAATATTTACGTATCAATTTATTGAAAACAACACATAAAACTTATATAATTATTGTTTTCAACAAATCGTGTTAGAAGAAAATATTCCAATAAAAAATTGCAAGTAGAAAAAAGAAGCAAATTTATATCAATATTGGATTCTAAAATTACTTTTTCATGATAGCTTTGGATGTTTATTTGATTAACAATACTAAAAAAAATTGAATGTAAGTCAGTCAACAATTGATGATTTAATAATTTACATCATAATAGTAATTATAGGAAAAAATATTACTAAACCAAGTCATATAATTGGTGACATTGCAAATAATTGATGTAATGGGACAAAACATTTGTAGTATAAATAATAAAATTATTATTTAAGGTATACTACTAATAAAGTGACAATCTAGAATAATTTATTTAGTGAAATATAGTTTTATAATGAATTATATCAATGTTGTTAATTATTATTTGTTATATATGATCAATATGTTGTCCATATATGTGGATATCATTCATTATAGGTTACATGATGTATGTAATATATATATCATATATATGTCTAAAAATATATGATATGTGCATACATATACTTTTGTTTTATGTTAAAACAACTATATAGTGGTCCTTGTTTTAGCTCAAAATACCAATTACCAAATTGCACCCAAATGATACCTGATCTAGAGTCACTATGCATGTTTCCCTCTATGATTGAATGTAGATTAGTGGACATACCTGTCCATGAAAATTTTCTCCAACCATCCATTCACCTATGTTCCCACAATGCACTCACTCACTAAGGTTATCAAACTCAGGATTTTACAGAATCATAAGAGGGTCTTAGGTATTGAAATGTAAAATAGAAACATAAAAAAATAAGTTTCTACGAATTATGCACAATAGTTTTGCAAAACTATAAATATATTTATAGAATTCATAAAAAAAACTTGGAATACATAATTAATATAAAAAATAAAGAAATCAAGTTCTCTTTTTCATGATAACTCTTAGTTCATAATATTATAAATATAAAAAAGAGAAGTAAGTCATAATTAGAGAGAGTTTGTAAAATAATAGGGGACTTGAGGTGAGGGAGGAAAAGAGATAGAGAGAGATTGTAAAAACAAAATAAAAATGCCATAAGAAAATGTATCATTGTAACAGTTAATGAGTTTGTATAAATATGGTTGTATATTTTATATTTTAGCATATTCAACTTAAATCGGTAAATTTGGTTAAAGATGTAAGATTTTACCAAGTATACGTGTAGACTTAGATGAAATCGTAAGATTTATATAAATGATTTTAGATACAAGTCAATTTGGAATATCCCCTAAAATCGTAATATCGTAGAATCGTTTTATAAAAAAATCATAGTTTTCACAACTATAGATTTGCCCACTATAATCATGTTCTCTTATTCTACAAGAGAGCAATATTACCTGAAATATAATATTACCAATCTATTACTAATAACACTATTATACAAGTATAATTTTTGTGATACTTGCTTATTCCTTACTTTTATAGGATTATTAGTTTTTAAAAATATAAAATATATTTTTTGCCATATGCACGAGGAAGTCTCTCGTGGAATATCATATCGTATGAAAGGGAGCGATGAGGGTTTCAGCGTGAAACATGAGGAATGGTTAAAGTCCCGAGAATCTTCCTAAAAAAATATTTATGCACTTTTAAAAATCATTTATTGCAGAAGTAATCCTGCTACTCTTTTTCATTTATGGTATCTCTTTCTCGAGCGACATTAATTTTTTGCACATCTTATCTTCGATGTTACTTATCCAATTGTTAATTTTTGCTCGACTAAATATAATAAATAACAATATTCGTTTTTTATATACTATATGGCTCGTTTACTTTGTTAAATAGAATAAAAAAGGAAACTAAATTCCAATTTAAAGAGAATTTAATAGGATAGTAATGGTTATTATATTATTCACATGATATAAAATGTAAAATAAGTAATTTTTAGAATAAAAAGTATAATATTATAATACCTCTTGCATTTATTATGGAGAGATAATTGCACAGGTTATTTTTGGGGTATTTATGACAAAATTAAAAAATAGATCATTAAATAGTAATTCATGTATGTAATACTGATTCATTATGAATTGTTATTCTTAATATCAGCTTCATATCGAATGAGAAATGAATGAACAGTTAGCCATGTTAAGTAAACAGATTGTATATTTTTATGTCATAGTTAAACTTCACTATGACTCCACTGATATATAATATAGGCTTCGAAAAAACTGGCTTAAGTCGTCATTTGACTACCTAAAATTATGACATGGTAATTTTATTGTGTTTTAGTAAGTTTATCAGGTTATAATGAATTTATTGTCAAATTATAATAGGTTTGTTGTTGTATTTTTTATATCTTATTGTAGTAAATAGCAACTTAAGGTAAGTGAACCCTGCTTCACATGATATTGCAAGCAAGTTATTATATATTATGGAATTTCTCAGCAATCACGTCAGAAATCTTAATCTATAAGATATATAGGTCTTATTTAACTATACTACGAATATATTTAAACATTAAGTGCGCAGGAGAATGATTAAACAAGCCCCTAGTCATTGGCTCATGCGTCGTGTCCGAGAAGATAGAGGGTATAAATGTGTATTTTATATCGATTCAGTCAATCTCCCTTTTATATATTTGGGAATTTAATGCTTGTTGAAGATTAGGTCAAAGGGAATAAGATTCTCCTAATCCCCGTTTCCACAAAAAGTATTGATGGTGTGGAATTGCATACCAGGTTTGAATGGCCATTCCACCAAAAGAATATATAAAAAATTTAGTCAATTCAACAAAAGGAAGCAAAAGTGAAACGGTTGGATTTTCCTATTTGGTGCGCGAACATGGACTGCGTGAATGCCAACCAATCCTCCTTGTTGGCCGAATCAATGCATTATGTCAATTGATTCTCAAAGAATCCAAGAAATGGTATCTGAGAACTGTTGGATTTCCATAGTTTATTTTTCCTCTCGTTATTCGAAGGGTTAATGTAATCAACGGTTATTAAACTTTGATAAAATAAAAAAAATTAAATATCTGAACTTTGAAATTAATCAATTAAATACTTGAATTTTGAAATTGATCAGTTTCATACCTGAATAAACCTTTCATGCACACTAAGAATACCTCCGTCAAGTTCTTTTACGTATTAAATTGATCAATTTTAAAATTTTTAGGTATTAAATTGATGAATTTTAAAGTTTAGGTATTAACTTGATTCATTTTAAAATTCAAGTATTAAATTAATCATTTTTAAAGTTTAGATATGTAATTAAATATTTTACAAAAGCTCATGTACTATTCAAAACATTATCCCTTCTTCCATCCATATGCTGTGATAATATTCAAATTCGAGTGACTATGAACTTAAGTTCGCTGAGTCTTAGATCGGTTTCCCATTTGCTACAATTTCTCCTTGATTATGCCATGATTTGTTTAAAATGCTTCACTATCATCTGCTATAGGGTAAATGACACTCATATCTTTCAAACTTGTTGCTTCGCAAAATTTCGATGAAATTGTAAATGCCTCCGCAAAAGGGTTTCAAAGATAGGTAGCAAATAAAATAGTTTGCTTGGATGGTCCGTTTTTTCATCTGTATTTGTATTTTTTTTAAAATAATATATATAAATATATCTGAGTTGTATTTATATTTTATCTATATTTGATCTATTTGATTTTTTGATGAGAACTACCAACTTTTTTTTAATCTATATTTATTTCTTGATAAATGTTTTATTAGAAAAAAGTTTGAAAAAAGTGTCTGTATCTGTCGAAAAAAGTCAAACAAACAAACCAAGTTGCAAAGTTGTTTCAGAGACTTTTGTTGGTTTTTTTTTAGTTTGTCAATTGCAAATTGATCAAGTTAAATATCCGTTGCAGATTTATATATAAAGACGTCAACATGAGACTTTAGAGACACAATGCTATGTAAAATTGTCTCTATGGCATCAGTAAATAAACTCAAATTATTATTATATTATAATGTATTATTATTTTATAATATCCACAAAATATTACTAATAGACATCTTAACCATGTTACAGGTGCTTAAAAATTGACAGAATGTAAGACACCATAACCTTAACCACTTTAATATTGTTAAAGTTTCTCACAAACCTTAAAATTGGGAATATAGTAAAGTTGGCTAGTGACAAGCACCATCATTTTAGTAAAATTAGTTAAAAAATGCTATACGGGAATATCCCATTTCGTTGAATCATATTTCTTCAGTTATGTTATCATAAAATGAGATTATAAATTTAATTATAAATGGTCAAATTCCTAAGATACCATAAACGATTATTGATTTTAATAATATGAATTAAAATTTTTGCAAGACTAATGACCTTGTAGCTAAGTGGTATCCTATCTAAGTCCTCATCTTTGAGGTACCAAATTCAATTCTCCATATTAATGCATTGTAATGGCTCTATATGGTTGCATTGTAATAGCCATTATGGCTAACCCAAAAAAAAAAAAAAAAAAAAAAAAAAGAATTCTTTGCAAAAAAGTTTCTATGGTCTCCTAGCTACAGGCTTTCATATGGCCTTTTGTTCTGTGTAATAAAATAACTGACCTTGTTAGAACATACCTAGTATGCTAGCGGGACGATATCAACTTGGATTCTAGATATGGGCTCCTTTTATAGTCTGTGGCTCCGATTTCTCTCTATCACATTCCATGTTTACTGATGATATAGTTCTTGTAGCACAGGTAGATCCTCAAAATGCCAAAACCATCGCCACTCTATTGAGAGATTTTGGACAAGTTTCTAATCTACAGCTTAACCCCCACAAATCCTCTCCATTTTGTTCTCTAGAACGGTTCCAGTTTCAACAAGAAGAACCATTAAACAATGGTTGCATTTTAAGGAGGTCCGATCGTTTGGAAAATATTTAGGCTACCCGCTTGCCAATGGTCATAAGCCAAAACATTCAGATTTTCAGTTTTTAGTTACTACATTGAGGCATAAATGGGTGGAATGCCTACCATCTACGCATGGCAAGTAGGTTAGTTTTGGCAAAAATTAGTACTAGAGGTAATCCCTACTTATTATATGGATGTAGCCTCACTGCCAAACAAGATTTTATCAAACTTAGAGTAAATCACCCGAAATTTTCTCTAGCATGGTACAATGGAGAACAAACGACCACATTGGGTAGTAGCCAGGGAGCAGATCACATGTCCAAAGAATAGAGGAGGACTTAATTTATCAATTTACATTGTTGTAACAAAGTTTGCAGTTTCCAACGATGTTATAATTGGAAAGCTCACCGACACAAGTGGTCTTTGTTGGTCACGACTAAATACAAAGGACTAACAAGGAATCCATCCTAGTTGATTTCCTCAGGCACTTCCTTTTTAGGTAAAGAACTAGCACAGGGATAGCAGCGGCATAACAATTATGGTTTTAGTATTTTAGGAAATGGCCAAGAAATTTTCTTTTGGTATGATTAGGGGGGGAGGAGGGGGGGCAGCGCAAGGGGGTTGTGAGGCACCATTGCGATCCCTTATAGCTGTGCCTCTTTTATTCGATTCAAAACATCTAACAGTAGTTGGTTGTTGGGAAGCTAACACTACATGGAATGAAGTTGCCATTGGTTTTCCAGTTTCAAATCTTATTACTTGATTAACTGAGCCTATTGTCTTACGAGCAAACCAAACAGATGACAAAGGTTCAGCAACAACTTCTATACTCTATCCAAGTCTCAAGACTCTCTATGACAAAATCCATTTTGACCAAATAAAATTTTATAATGACAATGCCAAATGGATATGGAATTTAATCTTTCCTCCAAAAATCTAGTTGTTCTTATGGCACATTCACCATGATAGTTTGCCAATGGCAACTAACCTAAGGCAAAGACATATTTGGTTTGATGTCACTTGTCCATGGTGTGGACCAATAGATGAATCGCTTATTCATGCACTAACTACTTAGTTCAATTTACTCACATTTTCAATTCCCTTAGCCCGACCGTTTTCCTTCAGGGTAATCTTTTTCATTATGGATCCAACATCATTGTGCCATCACAAGAGCAGAACAACATCAACCACATCTACTAAATGGATTTTTGTTTGTTATATTATTATGGAAAATATGGTTCTCCAAAAATAAATTGATTTTCCAACCTATAAGTACATCAATGGATCTCTAGTCTATCATATGAGCTTTAGTGCATGAATTGTGGACATATCATTGCAAACACAAATCATATACTCAAACACCCATTAAGCAAAATTGGTCTCCTTAAAAGTCTGGTTATCATAAACTTAATACAGATGGCTCCTTTATATTAGCTGCACATCAAGTGTCAATTGGATTAGTGATCTAGGATGGCAATGGATCTTAGTTCTTTAGATATGCTAGGAAAATGGGCAATATGGATATCTTACTAGAAGATTTATGGGTAACAGCTTATGGATTGAAATTCTGCTTAGAAAGAGGATTACTTTCTATGGATATTGCTATCAACTACAAAGCTATTGTACTTTTACTAACTGATACTGTGAATGTTCATATAAAATATAGCCATGCTGCTTCCTTGTGCAAGGCAAGGCTCTTGCATTTGTAGCAATATCACCTTATTTACCAGCTGCAAGAAACAAATCAAATAGCTAATGCTATAGCCCAATATGCACAGGAAACACATGAGAAGGATGTTTTTTGGCTTGACGCTCTAGCACGTTTTAAAAAGTTTTTGTACATGGATGCCGATAGTATATTCAACGAATAGGAAGACATGTAATCTAGCCATCTCCAGGCTATTATGCTTGGGCTATTTTAGGGAGGAACATTTTTACCCCCGGTTAGCTTTTTGTATTTTATATCTACTTTATAATGTTATATTACCTCATTGAAAAAAAAAAATCTTGGATTCTAGATAAGGAAATACAATGCTTTATTTGATTCACTAAAATCATCCACATTCATTGAGTCCTTCACAAGGTCGCTAATGTATCATATTAGTATTTAAAGGAACTTTCCTTCCAAAGAACCTCACTACTTTATCTGTAAGGCCCTTCACATAAGTTTCTTATCTTCTTTTTATACTTTTGTGGGTCTCATTTACCTTTACATAATACCTTACTTTTATGAAATAATAATAATAAAATATTTCAAATGAACTCATTTTTTAGGGTCCTTCATAGAGGACCCCAAAAAGTTGAAAGAACTCTTTACATCCGTAAGAACCTCAAAAAGTGAGGTCCTTTACACTCTAGGTTCGCATGTCAAGCACCACTATTGTGGATGCTCTAATGAGATATTCTTGGCATATATTAATACATTTAACATTTTTCATCAAAAAAAATAAATAATATAAATATTTTAACAAGATATTAAGTAATATATGGTATGTAATATTATATAACATTACTAGGGGCAGATAGGCAATTTTGTGAAAGTTAGGACCTACTTTAGGTTGCGTGATAGGTTGTTATGCAGTTTCAATTTCTTAAGAACCTACTTCCACTCCATAGATATAGTGTATAGCATCTTAGAGTCCATTGCTCTTCCTAATTGATGGAATTGAATTAAACAAAATATAATATTTTCATCGTAATATATACTCACTTCTTGACTTTTCAAGCCCACTAACCTATTGGTAGAATTTGAATGAATGTGTCAAGTTAATATTATCTAAAGCTTTATTTATTTGTTGTATTATGGTATTCACTGGATTTTCTTGCATTAGTAAAGATACTACATTGGATTTCCAATTGTTTTTTTAATTATTTATTGGCATATTTTTACCTAACATAAATTTTTAGTATGGGGATTCAAACTCAGATCATTCCCATTAGGAGAATAGTATTCATAACACTCGATTATAAGGGTCTTGGCATGTTGTTAATTATTTTGAACAGATGGACATAGCTTTATGATAAAGCGTAATTTTATGATATCATCTTGTTATAAATAATTTGCAGTTATACTTTTAGGTTCATGATGATAACTTCATAATAAATATGTGCATAGGAATATGTAGTTTTTTTTTTTCCTTGAATATGTAATTAAATTGTTGTAGATTTTTTTTTCTAGAAATTTGTTATGAATTATCAAACTCATAAATTTACTACCTTTTCTTTTTTAAAAAAAGCTGATACATGTGGAATTAGCACATATTGTTGTTTAGCTTACCTTAAACAATTTATAGATTATAAAAGGTATCATTGGTGGATAAATTTAGACAGGTGTTCCTTAAATCGAACCTAGCCTCCCTAAATAGAGATTGACCTGATGGCCTACAAGCTAACCTTAAAGCTTAACTCATCTCACATTATTAGGATTGAGCTGACTAACCAAGTCTCTTAGTCAACTTAGATAACCTACTTGGAATCCTATCACTTAGCTCTGCTCAATCTACACTCATTAACCCCACTCTCGAGAATCTTGGCAAGTAGTTTAGTGGCTTGATACCCACTCCTTTAGAAACTTCACCCTACGATCTCCACAATGCCCCTCCACTTTTCATAACTACCCACAATCCCCCTTATAAATGCCACTCAAAATCTCACCCTTAGATCATGTGGCAACACTATGTCAAAACTTTATCAATCTCTATTTACTCTTCTTTTCATACCATTACCAACTTGAATGTTAGAGTGGTCACACCTAACAACCCTCTTGTACCCACTTACCCTTGTTTGTTTTGCAAGCCTAACGCTAATTAGGCCCATGCTCAATCAACCTTACCGAAAGAATTAAGACAATAACATTTTAGAGTTGTCTTTGGGAATTGGAAAAAAGCAATTTTCCTCTTGTTTCTTGGAGTTCATCAAGTATTCTGGTCATGATGGAAAAAAGTTCAAAATGAATTAACAATAGAAATCTTGACACTTCATGTGAGGATAAGTAGGTCATAATATCTAATATGGTGGCTCTTACTATCGATTCATAATGTATAGAAGAATTAGAAAGGCTATCTTGTGCATTTTAAAGGCTTCAAGGACGTGTAGATGAGCTGAAATGCAAAGAAAATGCTACCATGGCTAGGAAATGAATCCAATATATGTAGGTGTAATAATTAAAAAGAAAATTATCAAGCTTGATCTACAAACTACCTCAATCATGCTCCTACTGAAATGTAACAAACCACAGTCTCATGTGTAGATGCTGCAAACCCACTGACCACCCTATGCAACAATGGAATGATGATAAACTTGAAAACACTATAAAGAAACTCTTTAAGAAAAAAGAAAGTAGAAAGAGTACCAAATCTGAATTGTTGCATAGTAAATCTCCTTTCATCTAAGCCGTTTAGGACATAGCACTTCCTTTTGGTTTGCTCTTTGGTTCCATTAATGCCATCACGTGTGAAGCTTTCCCTAACACTTTGATAGGAACAACTTAGATATTGTTTTAGCTAAATCCTACCAAATTCTATAGCCTCCTTCGAAGAGTTTGCTAAACTCATCTTGAAGTACTGTATAGCTAGTAAAACCCCTAAAAAGGAAACCTTTTCCTTGTATTTAATGAGGTAATAACTTGAAGAAGCTTTGAAGAGATCGTGTTAAGATTTTCGAAAGCTACCTTTGAAATCCTAAAGTTAAGCATAAGAGTTGCTCTCCAAGAGGTTGTTTACAACTTCGACTCACATAATGATTTCCTTAATTCTTTGGCAAAGAGTAAGCCTATGTTGTCAGATCAATTCTACAAAAGGGAAAAAAAGAAAAAAAAAAACATCTAAGAGGATAACATCCGAGCCCTCCAATAGGTTAACAAGCCCATATCAGATCTAAGTAAGGATAATGATGCTAACAAGGATAAAGGCTTGATCAAGGACCAACTTGACTAACAAAAAGACTAAAAAGTCTTCATCTTCTTTATAAAAAAAAAAGGGTAATAATCAAAAGAAGTGATTGCTCAACACATACATGCAATTTTCCCCCTCACCAAACTGATAGGAGACTTTTTCCTTCATATCCACAACATGAACCTTTTGCTAGGTCTCTTAAAATGAGGAACAATCCCAATCGATGCAATAGTAGGAAGTATTGTTACTATTACCAAGATCATGGATATACCACAAATGAGTGATTTCAGTTGAAAAATGTCATTAAGAATGCTATTCAACATGGCTACCTAAGGGAATATATTGCAAATCTAAATAACAATATTGAAAGATCAACTCAACATTATAGAAACAGGCAATAACATGAAGAGGGTAATTATCGGGTCCATCACTGACCAAACTAAGCTCTTAGTAGTGTTATTAACACTAAAGTTAGAGGATGATGCATTGGAAGTAGCTTGACATAAGTAGTCAAGGGTTAACAAGTTATGCATCTCTAAACCAAAAAAATCAAGGAAGATAGTTTTATATCCTTTATTGAGGAAGACCTAGAGGGATTTCAAATTTCCCATCAATAGACCTTAATCACTTCAATACATGTGGCTGGCTTTCTAGTAACAAGGTAATGGAAGACATGGGTAGCAATGCAGACATTATTGTCAATAAGGAATTTGAAGGGATAGCCTAGAGTTTTAGAATACCTTAAATTCATACAACCATAACTTGTTCGGCTTCAACAATCAACTTGTGCGAGCTAAAGCAATCATAACTTTCCTTATGCAGCTTCAAGATGATGTTAACATTGCTACCAGCAATGTAGAGTTCTTATTAGTAGAATGTTGGTTGTCGTACAACATGATACTTAGTCGAAAAAGTCAATTCGCATTCAGGGTGATTACCTCACCGTCCAATTAAACGAGAAGGTTCTAATTTCCAAGGGAATTAATATGTAAAAGAGATTAGAAATTGTCTTAAGCGGTATACTTGAAGGCCCTATCAAAAGAGGAGAGTTACCATATTGAATATGAACTAGAAAGCTTACTTGAGCAAAAAGGAGAATTGAAGATGTTCAAATCAGTAGTGGGTTTGGACAAATCACTTGGATTAGGACCATCTTACTTGCTAACCTTAAGGTTTAGCTCGTAGCCTTCCTACAAAGCAATGTAGATGTCTTTGCCTGGTCTCATAAGGTATCACCCATCAATTGAACATTAATCTTAATGTAAATCCAGTTAATAAAAAAAGAAGACATTTGACACTTAGGCAGTAAGCTATTATTAAAGAAGAAGTTTAGAAATTGCTAAAGGCCAGAATGATCCAAGAAGCGACAAATATATGTTGCTTACATAGACCTTAATAAATCTTGCCGAAAAAATTGTTTCCTTCTCTTTAGGATTAACCTACTATCCCTTAACATGTAGCCACATGCTACTAAGCTTCACGGATGCCTTCTTAGGCTATAATTGGATTAAAATGGAATCCAACAATGACATCCATACTTTATTCATTACCAACTTAGCTATAAATTATTACAAAGTCATGCAATTCAACCTAAAAAATGTTAGAACAATGTACCAAAAGAATAATAATATGAAAATTTCAAACTACAACTTAGATGAAACATGGAAGCCTATGTAGAAGGTATGATTATGAAACACTGAATGCTAGATGACCACCTTAGAAACCTAGGAGAAACTTTAGATTGATTAAACTATTATAAAATGAGGCTTAATCCATAGAAATGCATTGTCAAAGTTGCATTGAGGAAATTTCTCGGGTGTTTGGTCACCTAATGGAGCATTAAAGCCAATCTAGATAAGATACGAGTTATACTTAACATGTAGTCACCTAAGTCGGTCAAGGATCTCCAAAGGCTTATAGGAGGGATAGCTACCCTTTAATTGATTTATGTCCAAAAGGACCAACTACTATGCTAAGTTCTTAAAAATACCAAAGAATCTTAGCAATTTTTAGTGGAGGGAAGGGAACATTGACTAGTATACTATGTTACCACATTTTTCAAAGAATAGAGGTAAGATATACCAAAGTTGAGAAGTTCACACTCGCAATTTTATCTTTTCTTGAAGACTTAAACCTTATCTTGAGGCCCACCAAGTGGTACTATTGATTGGTTAGTCACTTTGAAGCATTCTCTATGAATTGGATGCGTCAAGGTGAATGATGAAGTATGCGATAGAACTTATTGCATTCAGTATCTAGTATATATCCCTTAACCCCATTAAACCACTAGTCTTAATAGACTTTATTATTAAATATACTAGAATAGAAAGCACCATTGAGTAGAATGACCAACCAAAATAGATGATCCATGTTAATAGATCCTCTACTCACATGGTGAGTAGAGCAAGGCCTATTCTTGAAAGACCTTTAAGTGTGAAAGTTTATTATGTACTCCTGTTCAAATTTGATGCTAATAATAATGACGAAGTATATGAAGCCCTAATTGCCAGATTGAAGCTAATAAAAGACATTGATCTCAAAAGATTGAAAATTTACTTAGACTTACAACTCATAGTCTAGCAAGTAAGTGGTGAATATGACAAAGGGTGATGTAATGATTAAGTACTTGGCAATTATCAAAGCTCTAGCTTTAGAATTCCCTTCTTCAAGTATTCACAAAATTCTTGGCGCTAAGAACATAGAAGTAGGCAAGCATTCTAAATTCATATAAGTGAGCATCCTTGATCTAAACCAAGCTAATAATAAGATTTTTTTCAAGTTTCTCTCAAAGAGAATCATCGATAAATAGAGATTAAAGGTCTTAGAATCCTATACCCATTAAACCTCGCTAGATGGACCTTATAGTGGGCAACCTCAACCATGACACAATCCCTACTAACTGAATAGAAGATGAAAAGTTAACGTAAAATGCTGTCAACTATAACCTGGTTGATGACTTCTTATATGAATTGGGTCATAGCCTAGTATTTCTCTTATGCTTTTGACATGCAATTCCTTAATGAATTGCATTTGGGAGAGTGCAACAACCATGTTAAGAGTGCAACCCTCCACGGTTGAGCCCTTAGACATAGATATTATGAGATAACTATGAAAAAGGATGCTATTGAAGTGTTATGAAAATACCTTCAATGTATAAAACATGCACCATTGAACCATGCAATGAGCAACTAGTTGCATTCCCTCACTAGTCCATGGCCATTCACTTGGTAGGTGCTTTATATACTTAGTCTCTTTCCTAAGGCAACCAATTAGCACTAGTATGGTATTGTTAGAGTAGACAACTTCACTGAATAGATGGAAGTAGAATTAGTCACTGACATCACTAAGAAGAACATAGAATCATTTGTGTTAAAGCATATAATCACACAATTTAGAGTCCCTTGCATCTAGGTCTCAAAACAATGGAACATAATTTAATAGTTAAAGATCTAGAGATTTATATTTAGACTACTACACTAAATTTGGATACACATTAGTGACACATCCTTAGATTAACAAACAAGTGTGAATGAAGCTATCAATAAGATTATTCTAGATACTGTAAAAAAAAAAAGGTCAGTGCGGCTAAGTGTAATTAGTCAAATGAACTCCTAACATTTTTGTCAGGCTACTACACCATGGATTGCATTTCAACTAAAGAAACACCATGACAACTTGCCTTTAGCACTGGAGCTATTCAACCGATCAAATAGGAACTCCTTAACTTATGTACTTCAGACCTCCATGCTATGGAAAATCAGATCGGCCTAAAAGCCAATCTGGATACTATTGAAGAGATTTGAGACCTAGGCAGAATGAGATCAAATGCTTATTAACTTTGAGTAGCAAGTTATTATGACAAGAATGTCAAATATATGGTCATTTATTCTGGTGACATTGTGTGTAGAAGACTTCAAGCTATAAGACTACGCAAAGGGTAGAGGAAATTACCCTCAACTTGGGAAGACCCTACTACGGTTGTGGAAAGTTTAGATAATGGAGCATACCCATTGGAAAGACTAGGTGGTTAGCTTATCCCCTAAACATGAAATATAAGTAATGTTAAGAAGTATTTTGTATAGTCCTCTTATGTTATATGATTGTAACGATAGTTCCCATTAATGAAAGTATCCTAATTTTCAATTATCATCTCCTGTATTGGTATTAGCTAAAGAAAAAATCCTTGTCATATTAAGATTTGTCTAGGCAAGGACTTTAGCTTAAACCAGCTACTGAGCCATGTTGCTTGACTAGTCGACTAAGCTTTTTAGTTGATAAGCATACCAAAATTCTTTACTTTTGCAATGGGTAAACCCTGACCAAAAAGTTTCTCATGTCTATTTTGTATACTAAGGAGACTCCCATCCATTTAAACCTTAACTTGCAAAGTCAAAGCCTTCCCAGGCTTCTTAACACCAAGCCACCTAAATTATTTTAAGTAAACTTGTTGATATAAATACATCTAAGGGACCTCCCCTTATAAACACTTTAACACCATGCTCTTTAGATGGTGATGAGTTACTTCATCAAAATGAAAACATCGAAGGAACTCCCATTTTGTCCTCTTTTATACTACACTACCTAACTTAGGTTAGGTAATCTCATCGATATAAAAACCATTAGAAGACCTCTGCCACCATATCCCTTAACACAATATCCTTTAGTTTGAGTCAGATGACTAATATAATTTAAACTATAGATAGCACTAAGTCTAGACACTTAATAAGTCATTCAATTCTTTTGTGGTATTTTCTGAGGAGAATACTCTCCCATAAGACCTATAAGATAAATCATAGTAAATTAAAATGAGTAAAGATAAAGTAAAAAAGAAAACACAGTAATATTATGAAGAGGAAACTAATACTTCATTAATCAAGAACGATATTACAATAATTCTAGTTAATGTATCAATAAACGAAATCAAGAAGTCTACATTACACACTTAAATTGTAAACCCTCGATTTCTTAAGTAAACTTGAGTTCGATTTCGGGAAGATTTAAAAATCGGAAACCGAAATTCTAAAGGAATATCTCTAGACCAATCGGACCTAGAAATCCTATGTTCGATGATATTAAGAAGGAAACCCCAAGGGAATAAAAACGCGTTAACTCTGGAATATGGTTCTAAATCGAAAAGTTAACCGGAAACCCTAAGTCAACAAAATCTCATAAAAACCTTAGCAGTTTAGATCCGGCAATCCTGGGTTCTCAAACCAAGGAGTCAGAATACGAGCAGGAAGTGTAGATTGGCTCGTATTAATATTAGAATGCTAAGCAATATCCAATTAGTAAATTTTCGACCTATTTCGGGCCCAATCGGATTTGAGTCTCGAAAAACGTATCCCGGGGCTCGGGATATTAAATATATGATATTAGTACCGTTAGATTTGTAATTTCATATTATTTTTAAATATTTCAGTTATATAATTTTTTTGGTTATAAAAGTTACAGTTATAACTTTTTAGCGTATTTTCATCACTACCAGTAAATTAAGTGTCTAATCAACTTTTGTTTTCTTTTACACTATTCCTCAAGTACAACCACCCATACCGAATTCTTACATCCTTACAACCTATTCTTACAATTTTACATCATTTCCTTATAAATTTACTTTTCCAATATATTTTGTACATAAACTACTCATTAAGTTTGAATTTTATTACACAAAATAAATCAAAATTCTCTTTGGTTTCTATAGAATACTTATAAACAGTTATTGTCTTCTTCCTAAGACGTCTCAAGGAACCGTTAGTCATGACAGAGTCATTATTACTCTGCATTAGGATTGCTTTTTTAGTCAGTGAGAAATTTGCTACCTATAGATAGAAAATAATTACAGATAATTGTGCAGTAATAATAAAAAAATTAAACACAATAAAAAGTTACTCCATCATTCTCACTAGCCATGAAAGGCGGATGTGTGACTATTGGTGGAGATTGTAAATACCCCACTCCAGGTACTTATTGTTTGAGCATATATATGGGCATCAGTGGTAAAGACATAGGCACCACATATTCAGGGTTCCCTATCTGATTCATCAAGGTGATAAAACCTTACGTAATGTTTCCAAAGATCCATGAGTCATCAAGCTCATTGAAGTTAGGAAAATTATCCTTGTTTTTGTTGTTTCCTACCATATCAATATCTAAACAAAAAGTAAGAAAGTGCCAAGGATGTTTGAATTAAGAATGGTAAAGGATTAGCATGCTTGCAGATAATAAGAGATGAAATTGCTTCAAAATGGATAAAGTTACAATTCAAAGCCCATACTTAATATATTGCACTAGCAACCAATGTGGGCACATTGGTTAGTGTCATGCCACATTAGAATTTTTTTTTTCAAATGGCCGATGTGGGCATGTTGCTGGCAAAACGTACCCACGTCCGGCCTTTTTTTTTTTTTTTTTAAGGTGCCTACGCCAATTCTATATATATCTTCGAAGATGTGGGCACATTGATTCCAAACTCGTATCATCTTTCACACAATCACACTTGCACTTGCAATTTTCCAATCACAGTAGAAGTTTCTTCTATTATAATCTATAAATAATGAAGTGTCTAGAAAGTTCACACTGTCGTACTAAAGTAACAACATGATGCCACTATCGAGAAAGAACACCTACCCATCTTTACCTAGGTGATAATGATAATTACATCTATTTGCCCACTTCAGCTATGAGAGTACGATATAAAATTGAGTTCTACTCTTGGTCTGTCTTTCTAGGTAAAGATTATGACATGGACGTGTTAAATCAGTAGCACCACTTCACTAACACTTTACGCAACACTAGTTTGGTTGCACTTATGGACCTTCCAAACGAGACATATGTCGATCTCATTTGTATATTTTATTTGAATGCCACTACAAACAATATCATAGAAGATGATAATGTGGCTCCTAAGGTAGGTAATGGACACCAAACTTGGGCCTCTATCACTACTCATATGTTTAGCTGTGTTCTCCATGTTACCTTGGATCATCTAAACCATTTGCTCCATCAAACCAACAAGGGTGATAAGTTGCATAAAAATTAGGATATTATCAATGCATTCCACTAGGTATTTAGCCGAGCTAGCACTCTAATATGTAATGGTAAGCGTCAATCGGACCACTTTAAGCACTTTAAGCAAAAATATCTCTTACTAATTTGTAGACTAATCAATCATATGATTGACTACAATATATGTCCATGGGCGAATTCAAATAATGTCTCCATTGAAGATATCTACTTGATGGATGTAATGATGTAATGATGGATTCCCAAGCATTAGATGTCGGCCATTTAGTGATACAATGCATGCGTCAGGTGCTCGGGAAAAAAGATGCTCATGTTGCATATGGTTACCTTATCACACTCATTCTGCAATCATAGGGATTTAACCTTTCAAATTACACGAAAGAAGGTCCAAATTCACAAAGAGTGATATAGCAAGAAGGTTGGGTTTCATGTATGACCCTGAAGCCAATCAATATATTAGAGATCAAGTTAGTACAACATAATCAAGAGACGGAAATGAATCAAATGAATAGAGCTTTGATCTCAACTTCAACGATCTATCCCTCCCCTTCCCATGGTATGATGAAGGAATGGGAAACGGATACGAATACATATAGTCGCAGGGTCAAGCTTAAATACAACAACAATCCGGATCTGATACATATAATATCAAAGACATAATGAATACTCTAATATAGATAACCAAGATCCAAAAAGAACATAAGGACTTGCTTAACTCTATGAGTACCCACATGCATAATTTCTTCGAATGGGCGGGTTATCAACCAATACATCCTTTACCCCTACCCCCACCCCCACCCCCTCTCTCCCGTCCCCACCCCTCAAACCACCCCACTCCCCTAAGCCACAATCATCATCTCAGCTCCCATGCAATGATAATGATCAAGGCGATCAATAAGGTGGCTAATCATCACATTTGCACCATTTTTTATAAAATTAAATTAATTCTTTTTTTTACTATTAATGCAAATAATAATGTAATGCATATTATTATTAATAGAGTTAAAAATATTGCTTCATTAATTGTCTAAATTTTATTTATGTTAAATATTAAAATGGATAATTTATTCATGACTAATTTGAATAATTAATTTAATTAAAATTCCAAAAACCCTCGGGAAAAAAAACAACAAGTCGAAAATAATAAAAAAAACCTAATAAACCGTATGAAACTGGACCTGATTAAAGGCATGCAAATAGGCACGCGATGGCACATGACACGACATATAAATAAATAGCCTGCATGGTATGGCATGTGAAAAAAAAAAAAAGCAAGCGAAGCACGGCACGCGAGCACAAATGGGCTAGGCATGCAAAGCATGCAAAATTTGGCATGCAGATGGCATGGCACAGTATAGCACGGCAGGACCCATTTACCATGCCTAGCTTTGTACCATTCAAAAGAATCGGTTGAACATGTTTTCTTCCATTGTGATTGTACTCATTGCATATGGTTTTATCTGCTAGATTATAATGTAGACTTATGTTTAATAAATAGGTTCCATGAATGCTTTCTAACTATAGATAAATCATGTATGGTACAAGGCAAAAATGTAGAGGAATTGCTTGTTAAAATCACAGTCATTTTAGGGTAAATTTAGAAAGAAAGAAACTTAGGATGTTTCTAAGCATCGACTCTAAATCCATTGGTAGCAATTAGAGGAATCAAAGCCTCTTATACGGAGTGGCATGTGGTAAATGAGGATCGTGCAGGTGAGAAGAAAAATCCTTCCCATAAGCTATGGCTTCTTTAGAGTCCTCCACCAAAGGGAGTATTAAAGTTGAATTGTAATGGGGCCTTTCCTATTGATAAGAAATCCAGGAGTTGGAATTGTAGTAAGAGATTTTAGAGGACATCTATTACATGTTGTTGCAAAACCATGCCATGCAGATGGCATAGAGATATTTGAAGTTACTACTGTCATAGAGGGGTTACTCTTAGCAAAAAGTAAAGGTTAGGATGATATCATTATAGAGATGGGTTGCTTACTAGTGCCTCAAGAAATTTCTCATCCAGATTCTTGTTGTTGGAGTACTTTGCCAATTGTGAAGAGGATTACTAATATATCTAGTTGTTTTCTTAATATTAGTTTCAATCAAATAAAAAGAGAAGCAAATAATTGTGCTCATTGGTTAGCTTCTCATGGAAGGATGGGTTCACATTTAAATTTTTACACCTTTTTTTTCTTAGTAGGTGGTTAGTTGTTGATTTTTTTTTTTTTTTTGTGCCATTACAATAGGGGAGGGGAGATTCGAATATGGTAGACTAGGGGAGCTACCACTAGACTATAAGGCAATCGGCTATTAGTTATTGACTCGAGTTGTAATGATTTGAATTGACTTTGTGGTTTGAAATAAAGAATCTTTTTTTCTTTTCTTTGGCAAAAATAAAACATTGGATTTTGAGGCTTACCAAGGCAAAACAAGGATGAATTGTAGTTGTTGGGTTTATTATGATCTCTTTTGTTTGTAGATTGGTACTCTCCTTCGTCAAACATCTCTTCTTATCAAAGCCTTCCTCAATGACAAAAGAAACAAAAAAGGACAAAAAGGAGGAATTGTAAAGATACTAAGCTAAACGAACATGGAGAAAAATATAAGGAAACTGGTTTATGCTATTTACCTTATGATAAATGAACTATGTTATATGTGATATTAAATCATATAAGACTAGTAATAAATAATAGGAATGTATATTAAATACTCAATTTTAATTATAAGAGTTAAATAAGTTTTTAAAGTAAATTTTGGTCATAAGAAACTTACATAATGATACCAATGGAGTGTAAGATTATTTTAGAATTTCATGATTCAATATTTCAGGAATTCAATTCTAGAATCTTTGAACTACATGATTTTCACATATGCAATTGGATGAATCGACGTGCCTTTATCCATAGTCGTGATATTATTTTTTGAATCCAAAAGAACAAAATAATCACTTGTTTCCTTAAGAGACATCTTATCCCTCCAATCCAACCTTATTTCACCAAATGAATGATTTCTCTTCATTTCCCTTAGTTTGTTATGATGGATCTTTTTATAAATGAAGACAAGAGTGAGAACTATTTTTTAATGCCAACTCTTGTACATATATATAAGGGTAGGAAAATGACCATACCTTTTCATAAAACAATAAGAGGTGTCTTCCATCAAGGTACCCATTATGAAGAGTTACAACTCTTTATATTAAACATTGCATATTGGGCCACAATTCTTACATTCTCCCACTTGGCCCATATATGCTTCTTTAATAACTTAGAATAAATATAATGTGTACGATAACATTATTCTAAGTTTTCAATATGTTGACTGTACCATATATCACATTATTAAATTAATAATTAATTAGAGTCATGGCGATTGTATGTCATCATCTTGACATAGTTCCTTCCATGTACTACATAATTAATCTCTAATTTGACCTTAACTCAATGAAGAGATAAATAAAGGTCTAACTTTAATGTCTTTATGAAGACAATTCCTATTAACATAATTCTATTTCAATCATGTATATAATATAGAAAACAAGAAATTTCATAAATACTTTTTAATGAGCCTGAGAGTTTCATATAAACAAATACAATAATCTTAATCAAGACGTCCTATAATGCCCATTCTTTCAACATGCTCTCTAAAAATATTAAACGCTAATCCTTTTGTGAACAATCTGCAACCATCAGTTTTGTACTAATATGTTCGATTGACACCTTTTGTTTCTAAACTTCTTCTTTAACAGCTAAGTATTTGATCTCTATATGTTTTGCACCCTTTGAATACTTGTCGTTCTTTGAGAAGAAGACTATTGCAGAGTTGTCACAGTAAATTTTTAGCAACCTATTAATAGTGTCGACAACTTGAAGCCCTGAAATAAAAATTCCACAACCATAAGTCATGAATTGTGGCCTTAAAGCAAGCCACAAGTTTTGCTTCCATGGTCGATGCAGTAATGACAGACTACTTCGTACTTTTCCATGAGATTGCCTCTCCAGCTAATAGGAATAGGTAACCAAATGTGGATTTTCTTGTATCAACATATCCAGCATAATCCGAATCTGAATAACCATCCATCTCTAACTGATTGGACCTTTTATAAGTGAGTGGCAGCTTTCCAATGATCCAATCTTGGATTATTTTGATATCTGCCCAACATCCCAACACTAAAACTGATGTGGGTCTAGTACAAGTTTGAAGATACATCAAACTCCCAACAATAGATGCATAAGGAATTGTTGCCATTTTTTCTCGTTCCAAATCATTCTTTTGACATTGCATACTATCAAATTTATCTCCTTGAATTGGAACTATACCTGCTGAATATTTGTCCATTTTATATCTTTCTAGAACTTTGTTGATAAAAGCCTTTTGGGGTAAGCCTAACAATCATTGTGATCTATCATGGAATATTTCAATTCCTATCACATATGTTGCCTCTCCCATATCTTTCATTTCAAAGCTCTTAGAAAGAAAATTCTTGGTTTCACGTAATAAACCAAAATCAGTAGTAGCAATTAGGATATCATCAACATATAGGATTAAAAAAACAAACTTACTCCCACTAACCTTCATGTCTATACACCGAACAACAGTGTTTTCTTTAAACCAAAAGAAGTTATGGTATCATTGAACTTAAGATACCATTGGCGAGAAGCTTATTTAAGTCCATATATTGATTTCTTAAGTTTACATATCATATGCTCCTTTCCTTTAATTGGGAAGCCTTCAAGTTGGTCCATGTAAACTTCTTCTTCTAAATCTCCATTAAAAAATGCGGTCTTAACGTCCATTTGGTGTAACTCTAGATCATAATGAGCAACCAAAGCCAAAATGATCTTAAGTGAGTCTTTCTTTGAGACCGGTGAAAAAGTCTCTTTATAATTAATGCCATCCTTCTGAGTGAAGCCTTTGGTAACAAGTCTGGCTTTATGTCGTTCAGCATTACCATTTGAGTTTTGCTTTGTCTTAAAGATCCATTTATAGCCAACTCTTTTACATCCTTTTGGCAATTCAATGAGTTCCTAGACTTGGTTTTGATCCATAGATTTCAACTCATCTTTTATGGCATTTACTCACTTAATAGAATCATTACACTCCATGGCCTATGAGAATGAAACTGGATCATTATGAATCCCTATGTCAAGTTTTGACCCTTGTAGATGAACCATATAATCATTAGGAATAGTAGATCTTCTCTCCCTTTAAGATCTTCTTAATGCTATTTCACGTGGTTCCTCCACTATAAGGGTATCGTTTATAACTTCATGATGTGTTTGATCCATTACTTGTTGTTCCTCACTTTAGTAAAGTTCTACAATATTACGATCAATTGGCTTAGAAGGTAAAAGTATACGAACTTCTACCCTAACTTCTTTAATGCACACATCATGCCGTTCTTTACTCATACTAATTTCGCCATTTTCATTGAACTTGGCATTTCTAGTTTCAACAATTCTTATACTATGATTAAGACAGTAAAACCTATATCCTTTGGACTTTTCAAGATATCCTATAAAGAATCCACTAACCGTTCGAAAGTCTAATTTCTTTTCTTGTGGATTATAAATCCTTACTTCTGCATACCCCACACATGTAAGTGTCGTAAACTAGGTTTCCTACTAGTCCATAGTTTAAAAGGGGTCTTTGGAACTGCTTTACTAGGAACCCTGTTTAACAAATATATTATAGTTTTTAATGTATAAACCCACATGGATATAGGTAAAGATGAATGACTTAACATACTCCTAACCATGTCTAGTAATGTACGATTCTGCCTCTCTGCAACACCATTCTGTTTTGATGTGCCTGGCATAGTGTATTGAGCACATATGCCATGCTTTTCTCCACCAAAAGATAGAGTATTGAAAAGGTCTGCATATATTTGTATGTATAATTTCAAGAAGTTAAGTGCTTCTTGTGGCTCCTTTCTTAGTGTGTCGAGTTTGTTTTCCTTTAATACAATCAACACACATTCCAAGGTTAGTAAAATCCAAAGTAAGAAGAATTTCATTCTTTAATAATCCTTGCGATCTTTCTTTAGATATGTGACCTAATCGTTTATGCCACAAGTAGGTAGAGTTATCGTTAACCAACTACATTTAGTTCCAATATTACGATGCAAGGTCATTAAGGTCTCAGCAAAATATTCATCAAGTTTAAACTTGTAAAGACCATCACATAAAATTCTTCAACCATACAATTTATTGTCCTTATACAAACTGAAAGATTCAAATCCAAACTTAAAAGAAAAACTTAATACATCAAGTTTTGACAAAGAAACTAAATTTCAAGAAAATTTGGGAACATAAAGGGTTTGGAACAAATCCAAGTGATGCCCAGTCTCCAAAATAAAGCGATAAGTCTCGATTCCTTCAACTAAAGCTTTGTTTCCATTTCCCATGAACATAAAGTTCTCATTTAGTTTTATAGTTTAGATTGTAAGGAATCCCTGCATTGTATTGGAAATATGAGTTGTCGAGCCATAATCAATCCATCGGATATTATGAGTAACTTGTGTAAGGATTGATTCAAAACAAACAAAATCACAAGGCTTACCTTTCTTTTCGAACCAAGCCTTACATTTCAAGCAGTCTTTCTTCAAGTGTCCAACCTTTCTATAGAAATGGGACTTGATTTCCATTTTGTGGATTTGTGCATCTTTAGAAGATTCATTCAGGTTGTGTAAACCTTTCTTCTTGCCTTTTCTAGCCCCTTTCTTTAAACTCAATGCAACTTCTTGATGACTTGTAAAATGAACAGAATGAGAGTTTTGGTTATTTAATCTTGTTTCCTCCTGAATCAACATACTGGTCAGTTCATTGATATTCCACTTGTCCTTTATAGTGTTATAATTCATTTAAAAAGGCCCATACTGTTCAGGAGGCAAGAACGCTCTTCCATAAATTTAATGAATTCCTTAGCATTATCAGTTTAGGGAAGAGTAGCTTTAATGTTGTTTGCTACTGTCATTCTCATGAACATCAAGCTTAATCTGTTTGACCTCTCCTAAAGTTTATGGAGACGTTTTTCCTCATCACTGCTTTCATCAATAATAGCAGTGGGTTTCTCAATTTGAAGCGATAAGTCAAGATTTAAAACACCTAAGTGAAATTGGACCTGCTCATATCACTAGGAGAAATTTAATCCATTGAATATCGGAACAGATGAAGCATGTGAATGCAGAGAAACATGAACAGATACTGCAATAATTAAAGAAACAATGTACATTAATACTTCGAACAATCATACAAATTCAGATTCAATCAACTCATGGAATAACATAATTATATATATCAAAGTCCACCTTTGGATGATACTAAAATATATATAAACATTAATCATAACAAACAAGTATACATACAGTTTGACAGATATGATATCTTTGGATATACAAATAAATCAAATAAAATATACTTATCATAAACACTTGCATTATGTATTATAAGAACAAAACCATCTTTAGATGATTTATAATATCTTATAATAACAAACTTTAATTTACCCAAATATTATCTATTATGTCATTTATAAATGAAATTTTATGGGTAAATTTAATTTAAAACTTTGATGTAATAACACTTATAGATTTAATGATTTGGCCACTTTGGTGACTAACAAACCATCCATTATATAAATTTCGTACCTATGCACATAATATAATAGAAAATTCAAAATATCAAAATTGATCATATTGAATTATATCATCTTAAATATTCTATTTTGAATTTATCCAGACCACATGTTATGGTGGAAATTTTTATTCTTATTATTATTATTATTATTATTTTGAAATTCCATACTCACCAATTGTGATAAGGGAATTGATACGAACTGTAATCAAAACAAAGCAAGGCTTAGGAGGAAACCTAGGTGGCTTAATGATTTCACAATATAGATCTTAACTGTTTCAAACTCTGTTGTAATTAGCTGTTCATAGCTCAGTAGTTCAACACATGTAACAGAATAGAAACAGATACAAACTGAACATGTAAAATAATAGAAATAGATGCAAACTGAATAACTAGATTAGTACAACTGTATTACACATGTAATTGTATAAATAATAAGAATGAATGAAAGGGAAAGCATCTAGTGACTTCCCCAAAATTAGACATCAGGTCTAAGGTGTACTTGGCGACTCAAACAGCCATTATTAGCATTAAGTTTTCATTCCTGCATCAAAGTAACACATGAGAGTTAGCAACTGAGATTTCTGAGAGATCCAAACATGAGAGACGAGAGGATTACAAGAGAGAGAGAGCGAAAACTTTTCTTAGGTTTTCTGACTAGAGAGGCGGAGAGTACGAGAGTGGAGAGGAAACCTTAAGTGAGAATGTTAAGGAGGCCTTCGAATAGTTGGGCCTTATCATTTGGTGCTCTTGTCTATTTGAACTCTGTTTCTTCATGGCTCAACAAGATCACAAAATTCTGTAGTAGACATGGATTTCTTCAAAACTACTTTGCTAGCTATTCAAGAAAATATTAATAGTTTGGGTACTTGTATTGAAAAATTGGAATTGAATCAGAAGCATCCTCCTCCTATTCATAATGATCAGACTATCATGATTCATCATCTTGAGGGTTTCATAGCAATGCAGATTCATTTCTCAAAGGCATCAAATTGGAAATTCCCGAAATTTATAGGCACAGATGTATTGGGATAGTTATTTCAAGTAGAACAATTTTTTGAATTCCATAATGTGCAAGAAGAAAAAAGAATTACCATTTGTTCTTTTGCGCTTGAAGGTGATGCTTGCGAGTGGTATAAGTGGATGTTCAGAAACAAGCAGTTGAGTTCTTGGTAGAAATTCACAACAGCTCTATCATATCGATTTGGTCCATCACTTTATGAAGATGTTCATGGTTTATTGTCCAAGTTGATATAAACTTCCATCGTAGCGTTATATCAATCTCAATTTGAGGCATTAGTTAATAGAACTGAAGGATTTAGATGTTTTTCTTCTCAGCTGTTTCATTTCTATCCTAAAGGCAGCAATCAAAAGGGAACTTCAATTAGTTCATCCGAAAGATATGGTGGAGGCTATATGGCTGGCGAGAATGCATGAGGATAAACTAAATGATCAAGCTAAGCAATACAAGCCCTATTTCTTTCAATCTTCAGTTCCTTCTACTAATACTAGTACTTTGCAGTTTTCTAAACCCTCTAGTTTTACTTCTTCAGTGTTTAAACCATCAACTTTAATTCCTATTAAGTGTTTAACACTTGAAGAAATGCAAACTCGCAGGGAGAAAGGCTTATGTTTTTACTGTGATGAGAAATTTCATAGAAACCATAAATGTAAGTCTAAATTTCTCTTATTAATGACTTCAACTGATGATATGCATGAGGACAATGACTTTGTCGATAAATCTGATGTAGAATATGCAGTAAATGAGGATGATTCATGTGCAATTAACTATCATGCTCTAAATGGTCTTCATGTTCCTAGAACTTTGAGATTTTCTAATTAGATTAATCAGAAGCTTTTAATGGTGTTAGTAGATTCGGGTAGCACCTATAATTTCATTCATACCAAGATAGCTAGTCAGGTGGGATTGCCAATACAGCCTACTACACGTTTTTCAGTTGTCGTAGGCAATGGGCAAAAGTTGTATTGTGACAATGTGTGTAAAGATGTTCTGTTGCACATTCAGGGTTTAGAATTTCTGGTTAACTTGTATGAATTGCCTATTCAAAGGTTAGATGTGGTATTAGGAGTGGATTTGTTAGAGACTCTAGGTCTTGTAACTATTGAGTACAGTACCTTAACAATGCAATTTTTGCTCAAGGGCCATTCGATGGTTTTGCATGGGTCTCTATCTAGACTTGGGGGTCAGATTTCTTTTAATCAACTTAGACGTTTGATCGAATATGATTCGGTGGGTTCATGTTTTTCTTTGGAGGATCAGGTAGACATTCCTTCATAGCAATTCACCAACAAAACACTTATTGAGCAAGTGCTGGGCAAATATAATCATGTTTTTGAGTCACCTTCATCGTTACCTCCTTTAAGGACAATGCAACATAGAATACACTTGAAGGAAGGAGTTTCAGCTATCAATGTGAAACCTTACAGATATCCTCATTTTCAAAAGGAGGAGATCGAAAGACAAATTCAAGAGATGTTGGGATAAGGTATTATATAGAATAGTACCTCCCCTTTCTCTTCTCCAGTACTTTTGGTGAAGAAAAAGGATGGTAGTTGGCAATTCTGTGTTGATTACAGAGCCCTGAACGAAGCCACTGTTAAAGATGAGTATCTAGTTCCTACCATTGATGAACTACTCGATGAGTTAAAAGGCGCTACAATTTTCTCAAAGCTTTATTTGAGAGAGGGATATCATCAGATTAGGATATTTCCCACTGATGTTGAGAAGATTGCCTTTAGGACACATGAGGGACACTATGAATTCCTTGTTATGCCTTTTAGCCTTAGCAAAGCTATCACTACATTCCAATCTATCATGAATGATGTTTTTAAGCCTCACTTACGAAGATTTGTCATTGCTTTCTTTGATGACATTCTGACATATAATGAGACATTGGAATTACATGTAGCACATTTGGAAATGGTATTGTCTATTCTAGCAGAAAATACCATGTTCTTAAAAAAATCCAAATGTGTCTTTGGGCAGAGTTCCATTGAGTATCTGAGACATGTGGTTCAAGCAGAGGGAGTTTCACCTGATCCCAATAAATTGGTGGCTATAGAGAATTGGCCAGAACCCACTACATTAAGGCAATATGCACTTTTTTGAGACTGGCAGGGTATTATCGAGGATTCATTAAGTCATTTGCTTCTATAGCAAGTCCATTGTCTGATTTATTAAAAAAAAAGACTGTTTTCATTAGGATGCTACTGCTTTTTAGGCTTTCAATTCACTCAAACAGGCTTTATGAGGCTCCTATATTGGTTATACCAGATTTCAAGAAGCCTTTTGTCGTTGAGTCTGATGCTTCAGGGACGGGTATTGGCGCAGTCTTACTACAAGAAGACAGGTCGATTGCTTTCTTTAGTAAAAAGTTACTTACTCACTTTGTTAAAAGCATCCGCTTATGTACGAGAATTGTAAACCCCGGTATTCTCAGTAGTTAAGTAAACCCCGGGAGTTGAAAAGCGAAACCCTAATCCAACCCAGTTTAAGTCTAGTGAGAGAAGCTTAGGAACCCTAAATCCGGCTTTCCTTCTGTTTCATAATAAAAGAAGTTTTATAGAGTAAATGAATATGAATTATTGTTTTAAAGTATATTTTAAACCTTAGAAAGTTTTAAATTCGGGAATTTTTCAATTCCGAGTCTTCCCGAGCTCAATTATGGAAAAACATGCTCCGGGACCACAAACTCAGAAAAATATTCAAGAATATTCATTAGAACCGAAATTTTATAAGGATTTCAAAAATATCAATTTTATAATTTTCCGGGCTATAAAAATTACAATTATAGCCTTTTTCCCGTATTTTCGTTACAACCAATAAATAGATGTCTTGTATACTATTCATAAGTACAATCTACACTACACACTACCCATACCTTATTCTTACATCCTTACATCTACTCATTTCAATTTTCTTTTCCAAGAAATTTTGTTTCCTAAATAATTATTACATTTTATTACATAAAATATCAATTTTATCATTTTGTTTTATTTTTACTTCTTTTTATTCAATTAAAACCCTAATGCATGTAATATATAAGCTTATGTTCTCTCTCTCTTCTCATTTTTCACTCTTTCAAAATTTTGCAAAAAAGAAAACTCTCTCTTTTTTTCTCGTGTGTGCCGTGACCTAGCGCCCCCCCTCCTCACACTCACACACACAAACTCATTTTCTCTTCTTTTCATCTCTAAATCTCCATTTAGGTGATGATTCTAAACCTTATTCCTACATTATCTTGTAATGGCAAGACCATTCTTGTGTGTTTTTCACATTTAATCCCAATGAGCATATGCTAGGGATATGAAAACACTTATACAAGAATATCAAGCCATCACAAGAAGTGGATCTAGTGTTAAAAAGAGTTTTTGTTGAGATAATGTTATGTTCATGCATGTAAAGTAGGGATCATGCATGGAAAGTTTATGTTCATGCCATGAAACTCATGATTCATGCACCATATGTGGTAGATCTAAGTGTTAGACACTCATACATTCATTGACATTTATGTTCATGTGGTTGTTTTGAGCTTACATGCATTTATGATCATAAAAGCTTAGTCTTGCATGTATATAGATGTGTTAGATGGTAGATCTTTATGTATAGGAGGCAAGAAACTTGCAAAAGAAAAGATTTTTGTTAGAAATGCCTAGTTGAAAATTCAGATGGAATTTGAAACCTATTTTAAAAACCACTTTAAAACTCATATTTTTCATGAAAATGGAAGGTATATGTAATAGGTATCCTTAAGGAATGATTTTTATAATTTTAAATGAGTTTAGGCATGAGTAATATGTAAAATAAGTAGTGAAGTTAGAATGAAAAATTTTGAGATATTGATTAAATTGCTAAATTCGTATTTTGGAGTAATGCCTACATAAACACTTAGTGTCCAAGCTCAAATTGCATGTTCTATGAGTTAAATGAAGTCTTTAGGCAATAGATATAATAAAGCTTCAATTTTTGATGCATTAAACAAGTTTTCTCATAGGAAAAATGCAAGAAAAGAAAATTTCCAAAATTCAGATTTTTGTGAAAAGCTTGTTTAAAAACATATTTACCAAGTGAAAAATGTGAATTTCTATGCATAAATGAAGGTCATGGATAGTATATATGTTAAGAACTCATTTTTATTTAGATAACAATTAAATTCCAAGAATAAAATCCTAAAAACCCTAGGGAATGTAAAGTTGGAAAGAATAGATTTTTAGAAGTGATCATCATGGAGTTTTATGATAATTGGGAGTTCATAAGAGTTCATCATCAAAAATCATCAAGACCATGCATATATTGAACTCATTACATGACATCCATACTAGGAATTCATTCATATACCATCTATACATGAATCATCAACTAGAAACATTTTTACCAATTGCAAAACAATTTTTCGGAAAGAGGAAAGTTACAAAACAGATTTGAACCCACTGTTCCGTGACCTTAATGTTTTCAAAACTTGAAAATAATATTATAAATAGATAGATCTTTCGAAGTAGATAGAAATTGATATAAAATTTGCGAAATTCCGAGTTAAAATGACCAAGTTATGGCCGTTTTAAGTTGGAACTTCCGCAAATAGCGAGAATTCCGATTTTATGTAGTTTAGATGCATAGCTTGAATTAGTTTAGTGATGAGATTCTTATTAGGTTGTTCTTATTTGGTAGGTGATCCTGAGCAAGACGATACCTTACCACCCGACTACTACTATCAAGAGACCAGTGTACCATGGCCGAGTGAGTATTACTTCTGCTCTCAATTATTGCTTGTGATTATAGTGATAGTGGCATTAGTTGTTTAGACAAAGATAAAAATGATTATGCATGATGGGGTATATGGGAATTATATACTTGTTTGCTGTTGATTTGTGAAGTTAAACTTAAGGAATATCGAAACCGGGTGTTAAGCTGCTGCTTGTTTAGCGAGTATTTATATTGATTGTCTACGAATAATTGTTGGTCACCTAAAAGAATTGGATTAATCTATATTAGACCTCAATTATAATTGAACTCATTCATATCACGATGGGGATGGAGCATTAGCATTTGTTGGTTTTTCGCTACCCATAAAACGAATATGTTGGTTAATCTTGATCCGTAAAACGAAATTGTTGGTTAATCATGATCCATAAAACGAATTATTGTTCAGTTGACTGTGAGCTTAAATGACATCGTACCGTAGGATTCGTTAATCTGCTAACCCAAGATGGAGGGCGCAAGTCCATCCACATATGATTTCCGATTGGTCACATGTTTGCTGAACTCATTTGTTTGAGTAACAACTTGTTTGAATGATTTGTCTTAATTGTGATATGGAAGTTTTCACTCACTAAGCTAGTTAGCTTACGCCCCTATAGTTTTTACTTGTTGCAGCATGAATTCATTTGGCTTAGGCCAAGGCAGGCCACAGCTCAGGTAACGAAGCTAGGAGTTTCCCTTAGAAGTTTATTTCGATTTTGTTTAGACTTCCGTTGGAAACTAAAGGACTCTAGATGATTGTAATGGACTTAATATTATTTTACGGGGGAATGCCCATTAGACTTTGTAAAGTATATACGTGTTTTGGTTTATTATCTATGGATAATGAATGCCACATTAAACTTCTTAACTCCATTGATCGAGTATTCTATTGTCGTAAAGGGACGCTTTACATCTATACAAGACTCCCGAAGGGCTTGGATAGAATTTCGAGACTCTTATATAGTATGTGGCGGGCTGTTACGTTTAGGATACCCTATGAGGCGTGACAAGAATTGTATGCAGTAGTGGAAGCAGTACGGAAATGGCGATAATATCTATTGGGGACTCATTTTACTAGTCGGACAGATCACAGAAGTTTGAAAGAGTTATCAACTCAAGTAATCCAGACTCCAGAGCAACATAAATATCTGACAAAATTACTAGGGTATGATTATTCTATTGAGTATAAGGCTGGGAAGGAGAATGTAGTGGCAGATGCTCTTTTAAGACAACATGAGTTCAATTATCTTGCTTTTTCTATGCCACACTTTACTTTTGTTGACAAGTTGAAGCAAGAATACAAAGATTTACCAGCTTTTGTGAAAGTTATTTCCGATTTAGCTGCTGGACATCCTCTTAAATGGAACCTAAGATGGTTCAATGATTTACTTTTCAAGGGACATCAACTATTTCCGGTTCCTAATTCTTCATTGATTCCATTATTATTAGAGGAATTTCATAGTATTCGTACTACAGGGCATTTTGGAGCTAGAAAAACATATAAGAGATTAGTTGCTCAATTTTATTGGCCTGGAGTAAAATGTGATGTTGAGTTGTTTGTCAAAGGCTGTCTCACTTGTCAACAAACCAAGTATACCACTCAAAGTCCTACTTGCTTATTGCAACCTTTACCATTACAAGAGTTGATTTGGGAGGATCTATCTATTGACTTTGTCATTGGCCTTCCAAAGTCTTAGGGATATGTAGTGATGTTGGTAGTAGTGGACAGACTTCCCAAATATCGTCATGTTGGACCACTAGACTCTCATTTTACTGCAACAAAGGTGGCTCAGTTGTTTTTACAACTGGTGGTCAAATTACATGGTTTTCCTAGAAGCATTATGAGTGATAGAGATAGTATCTTCATGAGCAGTTTTTGGCAAGAATTGTTCTGTTTAAGCAGCACTAAACTCTTATGAGTGGTGCTTACCATCCATAATTCGATGGCTAAACCGAAGCTTTGAATAGGGTATTGCAATAGTATCTCAGAAGCTATGTTATGGATAGACCACATGGCTGGGTTTCTTATTTAGCATGGGCAGAATTTGCCTATAATGTATCCTATCATGAAGGAACATGCACTACACCATTCGAAGCAGTATATGGTAGAAGTCTTCCTACAGTTCCAACGTATTTGAGGGGCTGCTCTAAATTGGAAGCCATTGACTATGAGATGAAAAATCGAGATGAAATCTTATCTCTTCTCAAAACTCATTTATCATCAGCTCAACAGAGAATGAAAGCTCAAGCTAATAAACATCGTATTGATGTGAATTTTATGGAAGAGGACATGGTTTTTGTGAAGCTTCAGCCTTACAAACAGACATCACTAGCTGGGAACTATCACAAATTATCTAAGAAGTATTATGGACCTTATCAGATCACTAAGAGGATTGGTAAAGTTGCATATGTTTTGCAACTACCTGAGGGCTCTAAGATCCATAATACTTTTCATGTCTCATGTTTAAAGCCAGCCTATGGATCAATGCTACCTAGTCTGGAATTACCACCTAAGGTTTTTCACAATAACCTTATTCCAGACCACTTGTGTATTTTGGATTCCAGCATTGTTGTGAGACATGGTAAACATATTTAAGGTTACCACCAGAAGAAACTAGTTAGGAGGATCTCGATTTATTTAGGCAGCTGTACCCACAATTTCACCTTGAGGACAAGGTGTTATTTCAACAGAGGGAGACATCTGATACGAACCGTAATCAGAGCAAAGCAAGGCTCAGGAGGAAACCTATGTGGCTTAATGATTTCACAATATAGATCTTAACTGTTTGAAACATTGTTGTAATTAGCTGTTCACAACTCAGTTGCTCAACACATGTAACAGAATAAAAATAGATACAAACTGAATAACTAGATCAGTACAGCTGTAGTACGCATGAAATTGTATAAATAGTAAGAATGAATGAAAGGGAAAGCATCTCGTTACTTCCCCAAAATTAAACATCAGGTCTAAGGAGTACTTGGCGACTTGAACAACTATTCTTAGCATTAAGTTTTCATTCCTGCATCAAAGTAACACACGAGAGTTAGCAACTGAGATTTCTAAGAGATCCAAACATGAGAGACGAGTGGATTACAGGAGAGAGAGAGTGAAAACTTATCTTAGGTTTTCTGACTAGAAAGGCGAAGAGTACAAAAGTGGAGAGGAAACCCTAAGTGAGAGTGTTAAAAGGGCCTCCGAATAGTTGGGCCTTATCAGGAATACACATAATTAATGTGTCAAACATCTGCAGTTGTGGCTGTCACGCCTTGAGGAGTACCTTAAACGTGGCAGTCCGCCGTACACAATACTAAAGCCTAAGAATGACTACCTCAGTCATATAGAGGCTTTCATATCTTGTACAAGGCATACATCAAATCCAAGGGAATGCATCGGAGTAACGCAATTTATATTGATAATAATTAAGTAACAAGACAAAGAGAATACTTATCATAAAACATAAACATGTTAAATTACAATTCTTAGGGGCATGTCCCTCTATTGTCTTCAAATAAATATACATCTTAGAATTTCCAAAACACTAACATATAATGCATTACATATAAGGAACTTTACAAAATAACTTCATCTTATGTTCTCGTTGCCTTCATAAAAACTTAACATCATTCCATAACTTTCTTATCGTCATGATCCTCAATTTAAGCTACGGGTATACCTGTTTCAACAAAATCTATAGGGGTATAAGCTACAACTAGCTTAGTAAGATATTCCTTTTCATTCGCATCATGTTTTCAAACAAGTTCATTTAAATTTTCACACATATGCTGTCACGCCCCGAGGGGTACCCTAAACGTGGCAGTCCGCCGTACACAATACTAAAGCCTAGGAATGACTACCTTAGTCACGTAAAGGCTTCCATATCATGTACAAGGCGTACATCACAACTAAGGGAACGCATCGGAGTAGTGCAATTTATATCGATAATAAATAAGTAACAAGGCAAAGAGAATATAGAACATAAACATATCACATTTCAATTCTTAAGGGCATATTCTTCTATTGTCTTTAAATAAATGTACCTCACTAATCATAAAGGTTAGCACATATAAAGAACCTTACAACTTTCTTCATCGTATGATTCCATATCCTTAATCGTCCGTCCATGACTTCCTTAATGTCATGATCCTCAAATTTAATCCACGAATATACCTGTTTCAATCAAATCTATAGGGGTATAAGCTACAACTTAGCTTAGTGAGATATTCCTTTTCATTCGCACCACATTTTCAAACAAGTTCATTTATTTAATCACACATATGCTATGCATACAATGAACCAATCACATGATTACACGAATATATATAGTCGTCCGGAAACCATATATAGAACGGATTTACCCCTCCGTATCAAAGGTTAGGGAATCGGGGTTGAAGGTCCTCGACCTTCTACTGCTAGTCCCCAGGTCCTCACCCACAGCGTTCGGTTGGCTCGGCTCCGAACCTAGAGTCGCTTTCCCCGAGCGATTTGGATTCTCCAGGAAGGAACATGGCCCGTGGCACCGCACGATCACAGCCAATCCAACTCTACGCGTAGGAGTAGCAGCCTTCTGAATAGATGTGACTCGATGGATGCTATGCGTGAACGTTTTATTGTTCTTAGGTCAAACCTTATTAAGGTTTATTAGGGGCGATCAATCAATTTAGCAACAATAAACAATCATACAGTAAGTAAACAAAATTATTTAAACAAGCAGATCGAAGTTGCGATATTCTTAATTCTCATTCACGCATAAACATAGAATCATATGTATAATCCCGAAATTCCCCAAATATATTCGTTTTTATCTTTTCTTAGTATACTAATGCTACTACATTACAAGCACAAGCAAGGTAACGAAATTAGAAGGAATAACTCACTCGTCCATTTCGCTATCTTCTTAGTCGTAGAAATCCTCGGGTAGGGTATCCTCGTGTCCTTTGTCACCTAGACAAAAGAAATACCCGGGATAAGTTTCATGAATTCTATCTTGGAGATCTAAACTTTACTTAAAATCGCGGTAAAATCGTATAAGAAGAAATTCCAACTTAAAATGGCCATAACTTGCTCATTTTAACTCGGAATTTCGCATATGATATACCGTTTTCTACCTATTCGAAAAGTTCTATCCATTCTAAACTTATCTTGGTCATAAAAGGTCATTTGGGTTCCGAAAACGTCAGGTACAGATTTAAAACGAATTTTCTAAACTTTTGCAAAAATCCATTTTCTAACTCAACTCCATTTTAAAGAAAATCCTTTTGTAACATATAAATATATATATTTGATAAACACTTTTTGAATACATAGGTATGCTCACTTTATATGCAAAAATCCTAATGGTAGTGTCTCAACAATTTATTTCATAAAACAATTCATTTTGAGCTTAAAACTTTAACTTTGAAATTTCTTTTCAAGTATTTGAAGAAACTTTATGTTTTTATTACAATGAATATATTCTTGTTTTATTTCCTTCATTCCTTAAAACAAGCACATTTTCCTTTAACCCTAGTTTTCATAAATTTCATTTCTAGTGATAAAAGGTTAATTTATCAAAACTATTTAAGTTGTCGAAAACCTTTTCATAATTTCTTTATTTAAGATGATCTTAGAAAATGAGCTTTGTTTTCTTATATCTATTTCTAAAATATAAGTTTTTGCTTTCTAAAACTTGTTATTTTGAAAAGAATCTTCTTTATTGATAAAATCCATTATTGCTAACCTTACTTTATTTATATTCTTTTGAAAACAAGTTCTTTCTTTTAAAAATCATTACTTTTCCTAAGTGGGTTCCTTATGAGTTGATTTTTATATTAACTTTGAAAAGTAGTTTGTTTTCTTAGTTGTATTTCGAAGTTTAAAAGAGTTTAAATCTTGAGCTTTTTGTAAAGACTTTTAATATTAATAAATTATATTACTAAAAGCTTAGGTTAACATAATATAAAGAGAATATTTATTTCTTATGATTCCTTGAAAATCCATCTTTGTTATTCATGAAAACATTGAGAAAACTCCATTTCTATGTTGTTGATAGTAAATTCATGTTTTTGTGGTAAATCATGTAATTGGAAACTTAGCTTTGAGTTCATTTAGTAAAACAAGATTCTATTTTTAGACTAGTTGAGACATTAACATTATGCAAATGCAAGTATCATGAGCATATAAAATAAGAAGAACATAAGAAAATACTAAAAATTTAATGAGCAAGAAAATAAAATATCAAGCATTGGGAACCTTAGCTTCATCAAGGAATCCCGATCAAGTATTGGAGCCTTAGCTTTATCAAGGCATCCCGGGACTAAGAATGGACTAGTCCCGAAAGATTAAAGAAAATAAATAAAAGATTGTTTTGACTTGATATGACAAGTCTAAGACTAGAAAGACTAGTCTTAATAATTGCATAAAATAAATAAATTGCATAACTTGAATATAAATAAATAACAAATGAGCTTATATGCTCTAAATAAATATATACATAGTATACATAATATAATAATAACAATAATAACAACATAATAAAGTAGGAAGCTTTATGTACAAGAACAAAACATGAACATGTTGTTGCTTTTACTACTCATATGAGTTTCAAAACAACACCATAGTCATGTTAAGTTACATGACATGGATGAATAATAGATGGAAGAAATATTACCTAAGGTATGTAAGAGATATGAAGATGGTAGATGGAATGGGTATTATGTGAGTAGTGATATGTGGTAGATAGTGAGGCTTTGAAAAGAAACTTTCTTTGGTAATGGAAGAGGAGTGTTTTCTTTTTACAAGAAGTGAGTTCTTGTAAGATTATAAAGAAGAGTTTTTGGAGAGGATTTTGGCATAATTTCTTTGCTTTGGAATGGTGTGAAGAAATGAGAAGGGGAGAGGTGGTATTTATAGAATTTTTGGAGGAATTAAGAGTGTAATAAAATAAATTGAAAAGAAATAAAAATTAGATGAATGGGGGAGGGAATGGCGCCGGTTTTGGGGTATGTGAGAGAGAGAATGATTTGTTTATTTGATTTGTGTAATAAAGAAGTAATGTGTAAAGTTTGATGTGATTAAAGGTGTTGGAAATGAAAAAAGTAAGAAAATAGATATGTAGGTGTAAGAAATAGGTGTAAGAAAAAGTAGAGATAGGTGAATAGTAATGAATAGTAGAAAAAGTACTATGAATAGTAGACTAGACAATTAAAGTACCGGTAGTAATAAAAATACGCGTAATAATGCGATATCTGTAATTTTTAGCTACCGAAAAATTCCAAAACTGATATTTTTGGAATCCTTGTATTTTTACGAGTCTATTGGTATAAACGGAATATTTTTAATATTCCGAGCTCCGGGACACGCTTTTCGAGAACGATCCCGTTTGGGTCCAAGGTCACTCGAAATTTGCGAATCTATATTTTTATGTTACCTTACGTTATTACGAACTATTCTAGGCTATTAACTTAATTTCGTTTTCTAGGGTTTGAAAACGCGGGATTGCCGGATCTTAAACACTAGGGTTCGTTATAAGCTTGTTGACTTTTAGGGTTCCGTTTTGATTTCCGTTTTCGTAGAGATATTCGTAAGATCGTATAATTTTCGAGTCTTGATCGTTTTAGAATTTTAGCTCGAAATTTATATTTTATTTTATTTGTGATTATTTAATAGTTTTTAGTTCTTGGAATCGTTTAACGAGTCTAGGGTTATGAGTTGACTCAGTTTGACTTTTGGTGAGAATTTGAAATTTGTGATTTCTGAATTTTATCGAAGGTCTTAAGATTTTGCTGTTGATCGTTATTTGGATATATTGTCTTGATTTGCGTGTTAGAATACGATTAGGTGATTTAATTGATGTACGGACGTTGATTAAATCGGTAGTTGGACTTTATATTTTGTTCCAAGGGTTCTCGTTTTCTCAAGATTGAGAAAACTCGTTTTTTATCTTTATTTGGAATTAAGTTTTAACTTGGTTTGATCTTTAGGGTTTCGTTTCTGGCACTTGTCTTGATTTAGAATTTGGTTTTAACTTGAGTCGATTATTGGGATTTAAATTCTAAACTTTTAGAATTATTTTCTATGAATTATGAAAATTTTTGGGGGTTTACATATGCTATGCGTACAATGCAACAATCACGTGATTACGCAAATATATATAATTATCTGGAAACCATATATAGAACAGATTTACCCCTTCGTATCGAAGGTTAGGGAATCGGTGATGAAGATCCTCGATCTGCTACTGCTAGTCCCTAGGTCTCCACCTAAAGCGTTCGATTGGCTTGGCTTTGAACCTAGAGTCGCATTCCCTAGGCGATTTGGATTCTCTATGAAGGAACATGGCCCGTGTCATAGCACGATAACAACCAATCCAACTTTACACGTAGGAGTAGCAGCCTTCCGAAAGAGATGTGACTCGATGGATGCTATGCGTGAGCGTTTTATTTTTCTGGAGCCAAACCTTATTAAGGCTTATTAGGGGGCGATAAATCAATTTAGCAAATAATAAACAGTCATACAAGTAAGTAAACAAAAATACTTAACAGACAGTTTGAAGTTGTGGTAGTCTTAATTCTCATTTCACACATGAACATAAAATCACATCTATATACATATCCCGAATTCCCCATATATATCCATTTCTATTTTTTCTTAGTATACTAATACTACTACTTTACAAGCACAAGCAAGGTAACGAAATTAAGAGGAATAACTCACTCATCCATTTCACGATCTTCTTAGTCGTAGTAATTCTCAAGAAGGGTAATTTCATATCATTCGTCACCTAAACAAAAGGAATACCCAAGATGAGTATTTCGTAGGAATTCTACTTAAACTTTCGAATTCTATTTTACTATGTTTGTTAAAATCGTATAGAATGAAATTCCAATTTAAAATGGCCATAACTTGATCATTTTAACTCAGAATTTCGTATATAATATACCGTTTTCTACCTATTCGAAAAGATATACCCATTTCTAAAGTTATCTTTGTCATATAATGTCATTTGGATTCCGAAAATGTTGGGTACGGATTTAAAACGAATATTTCCAGATTTTTGCAAAAACCATTTTCTAACTCAACTTCATTAAAAAACCTGTTAGTAAAATATTTATATATATATATATATATATATGATTGATAAATCCTTTGAGTATATAGATAAGCTCACTTTATATGCAAAAATTCTAATGGTAGTATCTCAACAATTTATTTCATAAAACAATTCTTTTTAAAGTGTAAAACTTAACTTGATAAATTTCTTTTCAAGTATTTTGAAGAAACTTTATATTTTCATAGGTTATTATTAATAAGTATATTCTTATTTTATTTTCTTCATTCCTTTTTCCAAAACAAATAAATTTTCCTTTAACCTTAATCTTTCATAAATTTTACTTTTTGTGATAAAAGATCAAAGTTATCAAAAGTATCTTAAGTTGTCGAAAACCTTTTTATAATTTTATATTTAGGATGGTTTTAGAAAATGAGTCTTGTCTTCTTATATTTATTATCTAAAATATAAGTTTTTGTTTTCTAAAACTTGTTCTTTTATTTCTTTTGAGAAGAATATTCTTTATTGATAAAATCCTTTATTTTTAATCTCATCTTATTTATATTCTTTGAAAATAAATTTCTTCTTTAGAAACTTGAAAATCATTATTTTCCTAAGTGGGTTTATAACCTCATGGGTTGAATTCATGTTAACTTTGAAAACTAGTTTGTTTCTTAGTTTTGTTATGGAGTTAAAAAGAGTTTATCCTTAAGCTTTTTGTGAAAACTTTGAATATTAACAAATTATTTTACTAAAACTTAAGTTATCATAATGTACAAAGAAAGTATTCATTTCTTATGTTTTCTTGGTAAAGTTATCTTTGTTATTTGAGAAAAATTTGAGAAAACTTGTATTACTCTATTTCTATATTGTTGATAATAACTCCATTATTTTGTGACAAGTCACATAATAAAAAATCTAGTTTGAAATTCCTTTAATAAAGTAAAATTCTACTTTTAAATTAGTTGAGACAATATCATTATGTAGATGCAAGTATTATGAGCATGCAAAATAATAAGAACATGAGAAAATACTAGAAATAAATAATAATAATAAGAAAAATAATAAAAATATCAAGTATTGGGAACCTTAGGTTATCAAGATATCCCGGTCAAGTATTGGGAGCCTTAGCTTCATCAAGGCATCACGTGACTAAGAATAGACCAGTCCCAAAAGAATAAAGAAAATAAAGAAAAGGTTGTTGTGACTTGATATGGACAAGTCTAAGACTAGAAAGACTAGTCTTAAAGAAATAGTATGAAATAAATAAATTGCAAAGCATGAAATTAAATAAATAACAAGTAAGCTTATATGCTCTAAAGATTATATATAAATACATAAATATATTTAGTTAGATATGAATAAGAAACAATAACAACATAATAAAATAGGAAGTTCATATGCAAGAACAAAACATGAACATGTTGTTGCTTTTACTACTCATATGAGTTTCAAAACAATACCATAGTCATGTTAAGTTACATGACATGAGTAAATGAATGGTTGGAAGAAGTTTACCAAAGTGTTTATGTGGTATGAAGATGGTAGATGAATGGAGTATTATGTGAGTAGTGATATGTGGTAGAAAGTTTATGTATAAGGAATGATTTTTATGAAGAATTGGTGTAAAGGAGTTTTGGTAGAGAGAAATCTTGAAAAGAGGATTTGTAGAGAGATTTTGAGAGAGTTTTGGTAGTGAAATGAATTGTGTGAAAGAATGAAGGAAGAAGTGGGTATTTATAGAATTTTGGAGTGAAAATTAGATGTAATTAAATTAATTGAAAAAAATTAAATGAGGGTGAAGAGAGAGGGAGGAGTGGATGGCAACATCAAAGGAGAGAGAGAGAATTGATAAAAAAATAATTTTAAAAGAAAAATGTAAGAGAAGTTTGATAATATATGGTGTAGAATTTTTATGGGAAAAGAAAATTATAAGAAATAGGTATGTAGGTATAAGAATAGGTAGTAAGAAAAAATAGAGATAGAGGAATAGTAATGAATAGTAGAAAAGTACTATGAATAGTAAACTAGACAATTAAAATACCGATAGTAATAAAAATATGCATATAAATGCGATATCTGTAATTTTTAGCTACTGAAAAATTCTAAAACTGATATTTTTGAAAACCTTATATTTTTACAAGTCTATTGGTATTAATGGAATATTTTTTCCATCCGGTGTACCAGGGCACGGTTTTTGACAACTTATCCCGTTCGGATCTGAAGGACATTAGAATTTTGCGAATCTGATATTTTTAAGCTTCATTATATTATTATGAACTATTATCAACAATTATTTCCATTTCGTTGTTTAGGGTTTAAGAGCGCGGGATTGCCGGATCTTAAACACTAGGGTTTGTTGTAAGGTTTGTTGTAAGCTTTGTTGACTTTTAAGGTTTTGGTTTGACTTCCGATTTTGTTGAATTATTCTTAAGATCATATAATTTTGGAGTTTTGACTATATTATGTTTTTAGTTCGATATCTAAGGTTTATCTCATTTTATTTGTGATTATTTAATAGTTTTTAGTTCTCGGGATCATTTAACCGAGTCTAGGATTATGAGTTGACTCAGTTTGACTTTTTGTGAAAATTGAAATTTCTAATTCTAAAATTCACTGAGGGTTTTAAGATCTTAGCATTTTGTTATCGAGCGTTATTTGGATATATTGTTTTGATTTGCGTTTTAGGAATCGAGTAGATGATTTGATTGACATACGGATATTGATTCAATCAATAGTTGGATTTTCTATTTTGTTTTTAAGGGTTCTCTTTTTCTCAAGATTAAGAAGTCTCGTTTTTTATCTTATTTAGAATTAAGTTTTAACTTGGTTCGATTTTTAGGGTTTTTATTCCGATGTTTGACTCTTAGGATTATTTTCTAAGAATTATGAAATTTTCAAAGGTTTACAGCGGTTGATAACTGTTTTGGCAATTATTAACATATCATACGTTCTTCACGGCATGTTCATGTTTTTTCAAATTTCCAAACTCATAATGTCGAGTTTAGGAACTCGTTGACCTTGGCACTCCTTCAGTAGATACGAAAAACAATTAATGTACTTTTACTTCTTAACAATTTGGTAATGATGCACTTTGGTGCCAATAGTTTTATGTATATTCCATTTTATGGAATTCATGAACTTATTCTAATATCTTTAATTCCTGGAATTCCAGGCACACAATCTTCGGACCAAAAGATAAAAAACAACATGGAACCATTCAATAGACAAATCGGAATTCACACGCATTAAAGATACGACCAATTCCAAATAGAAATATTTTTGCCCAATTAATAATCGTAATTGATTAATGACAATTATTTTTTAATTACTCACAAATTTTTTTATATAAACATTATTAGGTTTCATACCCAGATCATTGAATTTTCAGGCCCTTCTCAAACAATAAATTATTAACCATAAATGCTTACGAAAAAATGAAACACCTTATTATCATTATGGGAAAATCATGTATTCTTAAACCAAAGTTCTAATATGACATGTAAGATTATTTTAGAATTTCATGAATTCAATTCCAGAATCTTTAAATTACATGATTTTCATATATGTAATTGGATGAATCAACATACCTTTATCTATAGTCATGATATTATTTTTCGAATCTAGAAGAACAAAATAATCACTTGTTTCCTTAAAAGATACCTTATCCCTTCAATCCAACCTTATTTCACTAAAGGAATGATTTCTCTTCCTTTCCCTTAACTTATTATGATGGATTTTTTTTTTTTTTCTAAATGAAGACAAGAGTGAGAACTATTTTTTTAATGCCAACTCCTGTACACATATATAAGGACAAGAAGTTGACCATACCTCTTTATGAAACAGTAAGAGGTGTCTTCCATCAACACACTCATTATGAAGAGTTACAACTCTTCATATAAAACATTACATATTGGGCCACAATTCTTACATGGAGTGCTATTGAAAATTAGAACTTATGTAGAAGCTCATTAGTGAGAAAAATGAGCTGGAACAATACTAGGTAATTTGAGTTAATTGGAGCAATGTAGGAATAGAAAATATATGGAAGGCATGGAAAAGGTACAATGAACTTATAATATTACTAGACAAGATAACATAAGAGGTATATAGAAGATAAACTGAATAGAAAGAATGGATAGTTTATATATGGGACCTACTTAGGTCAAGTCACTTACAATGTACAACCTATAACTTTTATACATAACCTACCACACCTACAACCTACCACATTTACAACTTTTTAAACAAACCTATAATTTTATTACAAAATCTAAAAGTAAATCTTACATCTTTCATATAAGTGACTTGACCTAAGTTCAACCTGTCCAACTTGTCTATTTGCTCATCCTATTTTGGGAGCCTTCTCCCTCTCCTTTTTATTATTTCATTTTTTTAATCTTTTATTCCTTCAACATAAACATTAAATAGACATGAATATGAGACTGTTGGCTTCAATCTTGTTTACCTTGTTGAGGCATACGCCAATTTGGAGGAAGGCTCATACTAGCCCCTGTCCGAAGGTTGTTGAAAGTTGAATTTTTTAAATATATGTATAATATACTGAGCAACCTATAACACATCAATAGACATAGTTAAGGGGTTAGAGGTGTTATTTTAGATTTTTATATCATAAGTGACATCATTTATAAATTAATAGTGTATCATATATGATAATTGCATTACCCACGTTACAAGGATTCTGGTTCTATTGCAAAAGTTGTTATTAAATAATATCAATTATATAAGTTGGTTTTGTAGCAATTTTTTTTTTTTTATTACAATTGATGTTATCAAAATAAATATAAACTATGGAATGATTGATTGCCTATTAACTTATGTTCAATTTTTTTAAAGAATTATTTGATGAAACAATATGCAAAATTATACATATAAAAGATTTTATAACATACTTATGCATATACATGTCTATTTATATAAAATTAATTAATATAATTATAATAATAAGTGAAATATATAATTATTCTATCTAAGCTTAGTCAAGATAAATAGGACCGCTCTAATTATACGATTCTCTGTTCTTCTCTACCGGTGGGCTGAATCATCCTTGAAATTTGAAGCCTAACTGATTGAAACTAAGACAATTAATGAAATCGTGGTTAAAGACAAATTTCCTACTCTCACCTTAAAATTGCATGTTGAAGTAATTTACGAGTATACTATGTCAAATGCCGACATTTGAAATTAGCAAGCATATCGATATAAATAGATTGGTTAGCCTTAAAGAACCACATATCTTTTTTCACAACACCTTCATGCCTTGGATTTCCATTTACTCAAATTGTTATTGAAGTCAACATTCACTTTTGAGTTTCGATGAAGTCAGAATGGCTTTTTCTTTCTGAACTAGACTTCTTAACATATTCATCTAATGTTCAAAATCTTAAATTGTATGGTTCTGTAGTTGCCGACTTTGTAGAAGAATCGTTCATAAAAATACAACGGAGATTTTACTCTATTAGACAATTGGGTTTGCGTGGAGACATGGCTATCTGCGCCTTGGTGCCATCCAAGCAATACCCCACCGCACCATTGAAAAGATACTAATATGATAATTGACGTTAGAGAGCTACGGTCTTTCTGTGCCTGTGCCTGCTGCCTAGCTCAAATTTCCACAAGATTCACTGAACGCGCCATTCTGTTTCGACTCCTGGCAAAAATCCAAAACCCAGTTGATTCAATCCGAAGATCCAAAACGAGATACCTTATTTTTTTTAGTGCATATCGAACAAGACACACACAACATCCTCATCATCCCACCAAAAAACCCTAAAGCATCTTTCACGTGATGACAAGCTCATGTTTTTGTGACCTTCTCGCCTCAAATGAAGAGGGTATCTTTTGTCCCCATTGAATTATGTCCTGTCGACAAAGGAAAAAAGAGGAAGTCTGGGGGAATCTTTTAAAATAATTGACAAATTGACATGCACAAGCTAACTCTTATTGATCTTTGGGAAGCTGTACCTTCTTTGTCCACTTTTAGGAGTTGTTGAATGACATTATTGTTGTTTTCTTTGTGGTGCTTGACCCTAGCAAAATATATTCCCCTTGTTGGCCCATATTCTCAAAACTTAGATCATCATTTTTCACAACTGTACGTTGCCTTTATTTATTTATATATTTACTTCTTACAGTCTTACTTTCTCGTTTGGCTTTTTCCTCCCTCGCGAAAGACTCAATATGCGGTGCCAAGTTTCCAATAAATTGAGCATCTTTCCTAGATATCTAGATTATTCAAGAATAACAAAAGAATCGATAAGGGAAATTTCAAAATTGGACGTCCCATTTTTCAGTTTGAGAGAAACGAAAACCACCTAAATCTTCGTTGGAAAATCTTTGGCCGTCGATATTCAATAAATTATAAAAAAATTATAAAAAATTATGCTTAGTATCTTTTAAATTAATTCGTTGAAGCACAGACAATATTACGAGACCTAGAAGTACATTTTATAAAAATTTAAGTGTTGTTAACATAAAATTACAAAAACAAGGGATTTAAAAGTATATATGTAGCAAACAAAATGAAGTACAGTTTTAATAGAGAAACTTGTCTGATTACTGACCTATCAAAATAAAAATTATGCCAATATAAATTACAAAAAAATAATTACCAAAACACTATATGAAAATTAACATTTAGAAACAGAAATCCTGCGATAGAAAATTGGTAAAATAAATCATATTTCTTCAAAAGAAAAATCAGCAATGATAATTTTTGTGGCGAAAATTTATATATAGGGATAGAAATTTAGTTTCTGAAGCTTAGTTTTCCTGTAGTGAAATACTGATGCAAAATTCCATCTAATAGGGCGATTTATCTACTTCTACCTAAAGCACATGTTCGTCATGCGATTAATGTACTTGCACAAAAATTACTTATCACAATATTGATGTATTTTTATATGAATCGCATTTATGACATGAGATTTACTGGTTTTGTCACTAAATCATATCTTATTTGTACGATTTATTTAGTAAAGATAAAATCATAAGTCTATGCGATTTTACATTAATAATTGTATAATAAAAATTATGTTTATTTATGTTTAGATAGTTTATCTTATTTTATTTTGATTTTTCTGGGACTGATAAACTATGTGTTTTACCTGTTGCAATACATATTCTTTTGACAACTAATTACCGCATATTTTTAATGATTATTGTAGAAACAAAAGGAAGGTATGAACCTCTGTCGGCAATATTTCCATGGACGTTGACCCATATAACCTGAAAATCTTCCTGAAATTAGGAAAAGAAGGGTATAACGATCCCGGACAAGAAATGCAATGGTGAAATCTGGACCATCCGAGGTTTGCCTAACACTAGGAGTGGTAATTCATGTTTAGGGATTTTTGTTTATATTTTATTTCTTGTTAAATTTATGGGGAAAATCAAAATATATTTAATTGGATAGAAATAAAAAAAAAATAATTGGGCTTTATTGTAATATGATGCATTCATAGTAATTATGTTCTTTGTATTATTCATTTTGTCATTTTATCTCTTGCAGTAGTATACCTAAATCAAATCGTACGGTTATGATATTGAATCGAGAATCGACAGCCTCCGACCCGAACCACGGAAAGGCAGCATAGCTTTGATGACCACGCGTTGCTTGCCTTGGCACACACCACAATGGAAGTGAATAAATGCTTGGCGGCCCACCCAGGTAAGAATCTCTCGGTGCTTATCTCTCCGCCACAAATTTAAAATTACGAAGAGCAAAAGCCATTCCATGAATTGGACCTAAAATTAGGGTAGCTTTTACGAAATTTTGTTCGCATTCGCATAACAAATTCGCCATTTATGCTAAGATTTGGAAACCTCTTTACAACTTCAATTTCGCCCTTTTATCATTCTCAGTAAGCTTAACTCCACTCATTAGTAAACGTATTAAAATATAAAAATACAGAAATTTATATTACTAAAGTTATTAAAATATAAAAATATATAAATTTTATATTAATATACAAGCTTAATCATTGAGATGAGTTGACAAATTGTGGATTTAAATTTTATGCATCCATCCCAAAGTTTAAGCCTATAAATGCACTAAATTGGTTAGGGATTTAAATTTGATATGGCATCAAAATTGAATGTAGGATTTGAACCCTATTGCTATACTTATTTTGCATCTATTTATGTAATTGGTCTACTTAATTTGTCTAGAAAAATTTGAATTATAGATATAAAAATTAAACTACATTTTTAATTTTAAATTTTTAGGCTTTGTTTGGCATTTTAGGAATATGGTTTCAACTCTTTATAAATTAAATAGCATCATCATCATCATCATCATCATCTTCTTCTTCTTCGAGAACAATTAAATTATATTATGTTGAGGGTCATTTCAAAAATTTGGATTTTAGCCCAATTCAATATCATGGACCGCTTTTTTGGACTATTCACAAAGGTTAGAAGATTGAGTAAAATAAGGGATGTTGGAGGGGATTTGACTTGGTAAGCTTGGAACAGGGGTACTGGATTGGTTTATTTCACTCTTGAACTTATTCGATTTTCTTGCATGTAAAAAGTAGACTTCAAAAATATCTTTTTGAAAACTGAGGATAACCTAGGGAAGAAGTTTAAGGGTATGTTTAGATGGCACATAGACATTTTCAAATAGACTATTTGTTAAAAAACAAAAACAAATATAAAATAAATATTTTTACTTATAAACAAATTAAATAGACTAGATACAGATTGGATGCATATAAGATTCAAATATAGATCATATACATATACATATGAAATATAGACCCTAAAGTTAAGGTTAAATGATGCAATTGGCTTGCTAGATAGGTCAAGGAGCTCAATCAAGACTTGAAGAGAAGGTAAACTCCAAATTTGTCAAGTTGTTTTTGCTAGTTCACTCCTTAAAATAGTAATCTTGAACTTGTGTTTTCGCTAGGATGTGACTGTTATCCTTTAAGGTCAAATCAAAAGATCGAGTTGATGACTTAGGTTGGTAGAAGGTCATTCCACCTCAGATTGATAGTGCTATGATAAAAATTCTTAGGACAATGAGGAATGGGAAAACTCTGAAGCGATTTGTTTTAAGAGATAGTAAGGCTTGTTCATGATGAGTTCAAGAAGGCATACCTAAACTTGACCGTAGTTATCTAAGCAACTAGCTCAGCGAAGGGAGGTTAAAGAGGAAGGTGCACCTCTTCATGGAAAAGATGCTTCATCGACACTAGCTGTTGTTGAAGAGGGTCCTCAAGGTTCTCCTCCCCAATAAGGTCTTAAAGATGGTCCTCAGTCTAAAAGCTCTCAAGGGGCTCCGTAGGTGGAAGTTCCTCAAGGAGGTCCCTAAGGGAAAGGTCCCCGAGAAGTTCCTCTACTAAAGGTACTCAAGAAACTCCTTGGTTTGAAAGTCTTTGTGAAATGACCAGTGAAGAGATTTTCCAAGATTACTTTACCATAGAGAGATTGTAGTCATTTTACATTTTTGTAACAAAATTGTTGAGGCTTATATGCCAACCTTATTGCTTGTAAGACTAAATATGAACTACTTGATTTGTGTGTCACTCAACTCTTGCATACTTTGTTTATTTGAATGAAGACTCACATGTCAATTTCATGTTCTAGTTCTTGTATACTTTGTTTTCTATGGCATGTACTTCTTTTTAAAAAAAAAATTTAAGTTTTTGGTGTGGACTTCCACCTCGTGTGACCCATCTTGGTCGAACCTCGAACTCTTCTTGTGGAGTTCAATATGTTAGATGATATTGATGAACTAAGTCATCTTTGTGATAGCTTAGAAGGCCGAGCTTAGAGAGCTCGCTTGGCCCCTTCTCATCTAAGGTGATTGATGTTGAAGAGGCACCCTTTGAGGGAGTTGTAAGAGGTGATCATGCATCTTTGGCATGAGGGCCACGTTAGGTTTGAAGAATCATTTGCTGATGCCGACATGGTTGTGTCAAGTAAAAGGATAAGGTGGTACTAACGTATCATCTAGTGCTTGTGTTGTGTGTAATTTTAAAGGTCGAAGCTATTCCCAACGATGGCCCTAAAACTAGTGCCACTAGTTTTATTTTCTTTTTAGGTTTAACTACTCCTTGTGAGCATTAGATGCACTAACTCCCCGTCCAATGGATAGGGAAATTGTGGTAGGTGGCTAAACTTTTCCTATAAATAGGGCTAGGAATTGTTGTGTCCATACATCATTCAAACATATTTTATTTCGTTCCTTACTTCTAAACACATCTGTCCACCTATCGTCTTGTGAGTGATTTTGTGACAGTTATGGTGCTTCATTCTTAGCTTTGGTTAAAAAGGTTAAGCCCTTAATGGCTTCAACATTTCTTTTGTAATGTTTGTAGATTTTCCTAGAGGACTTGAATTTGTTTATTTTATGCTGTAAGGGGGTTTCTCTTATGCTAGGGGTTTTGATATGGGCTAAAGGCCCAATTTTTCCTATGTATGTGGAGAGGCCAATCTGACAAGGGTTAGCTAGGCGTAAACTTAGCATAGATGTAAGTCATGCATCTGCTAGGCATTGTCAAACTGTGGCCAATGTTTTGATAGAATAAGCTAATATAACCTAGTAACCAAGATAGATTTAATATGGCTTTTGAATATCAAGTGGACTAATTAATAAACTTAAGTTTAATTTGATTTAATAAACTATAAGGAACTAAAATGAAATTGATCTAAAATAGAACAATTAGATAAACTAAAATGCTAATAGATACATGATAGCGATCTAGTTAGATAATTAAATGTGATTTGATAATTGGATTAACTGGTCAAGTTAAAGTTGAGTTAAGATATATCTAACTTGTATATGGCTTAGAAATAATTGTAGTATGTTAGACTTTAAATGATTAAGGGAATATATTGTTTCAAATGTTGTTCAATAAGATAAATGAGTATTTTCCTAAAATAGATGATTTATTCAAAACTTAAAGGTAAATGAAAAAATGTTGATGTTTTTATAATAAATTATTTATAAACAAAAGAAAAGAGATAATTTGACAGATAATAAAGAACTGTCCATATCTTGGCAGGGTGATTTTTGCAACCATGATGGGTTTTACTTAATATTTGATCAAATAGATTTTTAATAAAAATCTTTGTTTCAATTAAGTTTAAGGTAATGTATGGTTACTATTTTGTTTCTAAGAGGAACAAATTAATCTTTGGACTTCCTAGAAGTTTACTATGACTTGACTAGGATGACAGGTGGATAATATTGACTTAATCACCTTATTTGTGCTTGTAATATAATTGCACTATATCAAGATAAACATAACTAATTATGTATGGGGATTAGGCATTTGTATTCTATCTGATGATTGTATTGTGTGATAATTCATTCAAATAAAAGTGATTATACCTTGCTTGTAATAATTGAGTTGCCTTTGTTGTTGAATGTTTATTAATTGATTAGTCGCTTTAATAAATGGATTAATATTATCTGATTACTTAATTAAATAATCATGCATTGCACAACAGTATACTTACATTAGTATGGTATTCATTCCATGTATTAATATTCTGATTATGTGGTAATGCTAAATTAATTTAGTGAATCTATTTCTCCAATGGTTAACCGTGGGATTGTCAATGCCATAGGAACTAAGTAGGCTTGAAGGACATCGTCTTTGTTGGGGTTGACTTTAGGGTATTAATACTTAGGGAGTTTATGAGGTTGTAAGGTGAAGTTAAGGCTATGCTTATAATATATATATATATATATATACATAAACAAACGATTTTCAAAGAAAATCCCCTTCCTTAGTTCTTTCTAAGGTGAAATTGACGTTATGTTAATAATATGTATATATAAATAACAATGAGTTGAGAAAAATTTCTCCTTCCTTAGTTCTTAGTCTCTCATGGGTGTGAATGACTTGACCTGGTCCTTTAAACCCCTAAGAGATGGCATAAATCTCCATTGGTTTGGATTCCGGTCATCCAAACTGCACATGCCTTATATGGTTTAGTATTACATTGCATATGTGGGTTAAATATACTGTTTTATAATTGTTTGATGTGTGTTTGATCTTGTTATTCACTAAACTATGGATGAGCTCATACGCCTATAGTTCTTAGGCAAAAAAGCATCGAGAATGAGCTAAGATTGTGTGAAAAAAGAGTACATTTCTAGTGAAGTCTTGAAGTTAAAAAGAGAAACTTAGAATATAATCCAAATGTTTAGTATTTAAGTTAGAGATTTTGTAATGTATAAGACAAGTTTAGAATTAGATTAGTTGTATAATGGTTTAACACTTTGTAATATGTAAGTTATTTATTTTATTGTACTATTTGGTAGGGGATATCGATTCTCTGCAGTTCTAGTGGACTGTGGGAATTTGTATTCCTTAGTTTATCAAAATATTTTTACGCAATTAAAGTTATATAGCAAATATTAAGTAGAGTTTTGCAAATCTCTAAATTGCAAAACGGTTATCATATTATGGATACATACGTAATATGATTACTTTAGGTTAGTCTTGCTAGGCTCCCTTTTTAGTGCATGACAATTGTGGTACTAATAGTAGTGCTTCGAGTCCCTATGCCTTTGACTCAATTACATGGAAGGATGAAATGGTAGGATGCCTTGGCCTCTGACTTCTAAGAACACATCATGTGCAGATACCTTTAGTGGTATGAACCCATTGTACAGAGCAAAATGCTTCTTTGCTCTTATTATTATGGGGCATAGAGTCATGGTGGTCTTTTGGTTGCACCCTATCCTTTCTATGATTTGAGTTTTCTCAAATGGGCTCGACCTTACCATTCATCTCCTTTCCTGTATTCTTAGTGTCTTCTTGTCGAATATATTTATGTGCCTTCTCTCTAACTTGCTTGAGGCTAGTGAGTAAGCACTTTAAGATGGAGTTGAAAAATACGAGTACACCCTATTTGATTGCCATGAGAGCAACATTGGGTTGAGGTTTGAAATCTTTAGGTAAGCTTTATTAGACTTGCAAGGTAGTCTCATAGAGTTCATTTAACCTTTGCCAGATTGTGTAAAGGTATAAAGCATTCTTCTTAAGGGGTTGCTTGACATGGAATGATCTATAGACAACTTGGTAAACTAGTCAAATGAGATAACAGTACCTTTTAAGGAGCTTGTTGAACCATGTTCGTACTGCACCTTAAAGGGTTTTACATAAAGTCTTGTATCAGATGGCATTAGAAAAATTATGTAATACCAAAGTAGATCGAAACTAAGCAAAGTGATCCTCAGGGTAAGTCATGCCATCATAGATCTCCAAGTGGGCGATCCTAGATCTCATTAGTAATACTTGGATTGAATAGCAGCAATGAAGGGCAATTTGCTTGAACTTGCCTTCGTGTTTGAGGCATTTTGCAAGCTCTCCTTTTGGTTAAATAGTTTATGCGTCACATTATTGACCTTGGCTAGAAGAATAAGTGGTTTCGCACTACAGATCAACAAGTCAAAGCGTGCTTTGTCCTTAAAAGCTTGAACCAAGCTAAGAACTGCACAATTTGACTTTAATCGAGCATGGTCATGATACCTATGATCCATGTAAATCCTTCCCAAGCGGTAAGGAGGTTGAGGTCTTCAAGAGGAATTGAAAATAGCCTTTGCATGAATTTGAGAACCTGTAATGCTCCTACAATCATTAGGAGCAAGTCTGGAGTTGATGGAGTAATTGTATAATAAAACACCCTCACAAGGCAGTATGGGGGATCCCTTATAGGGCCCTCAGGAAGATTGAATAGGCGAGCTCCTTGTTGGTGGAGTTGGTGATAAAATCCTATAGTTGTAACTACTAGAGGCTTGCTCATCAATATGAGCGGTTGTGGCATCTTCTATCTTATTGATTCTTGCCTAAAGTTCAACATTAGTGTACTCAATCTCTTGGTTCTTATGCACCAATTGGTGGCATAAGCTTTCTAACTATAATATGGGCCTTAGATGAATGACCTTAACATCTGTTAGAGTTGGGAGTACTTCCCAATTCTATTCAGTTGTATGGCAATAGCTAGAGTAGTAGCTGCAGCAATGTTGCTCTTAGGTTAGTTCTTGCTTCGTGACTATCTAGCCATTGTCACAAAGTCAAAAACTTAAGATTGTAACTTAAGAAGACAGTGAATAAGAAAGCTACTGGTCTTTTCTCTTGTGACAACATAGCTCCAATGCCTACCTCACTAGCATCACAATCCACTTCAATCAATTTATCAAAATCAGGTAGTGCTAGTATAGGGGCACTACACAACTTCTCCTTCAGCACTGCAAAATTGGCCCCAATCTCTTCACCTTACTGAAACATCCCTTTCCTCGGGAACTCAATTAATGGAGCAACAATAGTACTTAAGTTCTTGATTAAACGTCTATAAAAAACTGGCTAATCCTAAGAAATTTCTTAGCTCACTTACATTCTTTGGAACAGGTCACTCTCTAATAGCCCTTACCTTCTCCTCATCTACTGTAATGCCCTCACTACTAACTACAAACCCTAGGAATAATAGTTTTCTAGACATGAAAATACACTTCTTCAAATTTACATATAACTTATTCTCTCCTTCAGTATGGTTAATACATCTTTCAAATGTTCTAAATGCTCTTCTTCAAATTTGCTATAAATTAAGATGTTATCAAAGTAAACAAATATAAAGTGACTAATGAAGGGTTTTATACCTGATTCATGGTGCAAATAAAGGTGCTTGGTGCGTTATAGAGACCAATGGCTTCATTAGCCATTCATACCCTCCTTTGTCTTGAATGTGGTTTGCCATTCATCCCCAATCATGATTCTGATAGGAAGCTAGCCGCTCCTTAGGTCAACTTTGGAAAGCACATTCGCCCCACTCAACCTGTCCAACATGTCTTCTAATTAGGGTATTAGTAATTTATACCCAATAAGATCTTGTTAATGTCTTATTGTCAATACACATTCTCTAACTACCATCTTTCTTTGCGGTAAGTAATGTGAGCACAACACATGAACTCATACTTTCTTTGATAAATCCCTTCTACAACAACTCATGTACTTTCTCCTGTAAAACCTCAGTCTCCTTAGGACTCATTTCATAGTGTGGTAAGATGGGTAAACTTACCCTCGACACCAAATCAATCTGATGCTGGATGTCCCTATAGTGGTAGTCCCTCTAGCAAGTCCTCAGACAACACATCTCTGAACTCCTTTAACATCTCTTTTATTACCCCTGGTATATACCACTACTCTCTCCCTCTACCGTCATGACTTGTTGCACAATGAACACATGCACAACTTTAGACTCCCTTATGGCCTCTTCCATCTCTCTTTCTGAGTAAGTGATAGTCAAAAAGAGCATCCCTTTCCATTGATGGTCTTGGGACAATTTGCTATCTTTAAGGGTAGCAGAGTATACTTCACACACCCCTTCGCCCTCTTCTCTAATCTGTACATATTCTCCTTTCCTGCATATTGGGCATTCACATCATACTGCCAAGGCCTCCCAAACAGCAGGTGACATACATCCATTTCCACTTTATCACAATAAACATCATCTTTATTCTTGCTCATTAAGAATGATACTCTATGCCTCTCCTTTACATCAATTCTCTTAGTTATTTTAATGTATCCTATAGTGTATGGGTTCGGGTGTTTCTCTATTTGTAGTTACTACTGCTTTACAACCTTCCTATCAATAGGTTTTTGTAACTTCCACCATCAACTATTAGATCACATACCTACCTAATCAATTGTGCACCGATACGAAACAATTGGTGTCATTGGGTGTTCTCCTCCTACTTAGGTACCAACATCAACTTCCTAACAATTTATGCTTGTTCAACCTCCTCCTCATTTTCTCCATTAGGCTCACAGTAGACCTCTTCATCTCTCTCAAAAATATTTACGCTTCTCCTACTAGGACACTAGTTCTATAGATGCACTAGCTGATTATAGTGGTAACACTTGCCCAAAATAGATTTTGCATATGGATTGTTTTGTTTCTAAGTATCCTTAATCTAAACATGTTTCTTATTTGAGCCTTATCTTCTCTCTACTCACTATTCCTACCTTGCTTCTCCTCAACTCTCTTATTCTTTTCTTCATAGTTTTGTTGCTACTCGTTCCTTCAACTCCATATTTTCTGCTATTCCCCTCAAACATAGTACTCCTCTCCTCTAACATCATCTTGCCCTAAAGCCCATATTCTTTACTTCACTTAAATTTCTTAGCATGTTTACACCAATTTTATCTTTAATATGCAACTTTAGGTAATTTATATACCGTGCTACTTGCTAGCCTTCACTCTTTCTCAGATTTCTTTTGCTATGTAGTTCATAAATTCAATTGTTTAGTCATGAACTAAATGTTGTCCTTGATGACAATGCTGATATTGTTGGAAAAGAATCTACTCATAATTAGGTGGTAAGAAATCCCTTTGCAGCAATTGTTTTATACAAAACCATGTCCGCACAAGCTGCTTATCCTCTTACTATCTCCTACTTTACAACCTCTCCCACCATGTGGAAGCACGACCTTTCAACTGACATGCTACCAACCTAACCTATGCTTCTTAGGAATCTCCATGTAATTGGAAAACCTATCTACTTCAGCCAGCTAATCTAAGAATTGTTCAATATTGAGATTACCGTTAAGCTAGGGATATCCACCTTTAGGTGGAAATCACTACTGTCTCCTTCATCATACCTATAGTAGCCCCTTCAGTATTTGCCACCACCATCCACCACTCCTTTGTGTTTGCCTTTCTTCATACAAAATAGCAGCTTCCTCAATGGCTTCCTCATCAAAACTCTAAACTCTTTGATTTGTTGCTACAGGTTGATTAATTGGATCGCCATAAACATCTGTTGCCCTTGATCGCCTCCCACCACTATCACTATCTTGGTTGGTATCGAGTCCCGTTGTGTCGGAACAGTAAATAGATCTTCAAGACGTTGGTCTAAACGTCGGATTCTCTGATCCACATTGTCCAATACTACTCTTTGAGCCTATGACTCAATTCCTACATCTAAGCAACATCCGGGATGTGATTGCCCCCTGAGTCATCGTTCCTAACATCTCCACAGGAACTTTCTTGGTTTGATACTATTCTGACACGATGAGATAGCATGAACACAAACTAGAATACTCATCGAGTGATCTAAATCACACGATAATCGCAAAGGATGTAATCATAAAGAGAAACTTCTCTTAATTTTATGTTTCAAATGTATATGATAAGTTATGAAAATAAAGACAAGTTTAAAGAACTTTATACTATTATATGGAAAACCTAAAAAGACAAACTAAAAATAAAAGTTGGTGGCCTAAAGAAGAAACGGAAATGTATGCGGCTCTAATGCTAGCGGATGTATCACTCAATGCGAGTGGTGTATCTTCTAAAGTCGGCGACATAAGGGTAACCTAGTGCTGCTTCACTTCTCCTTCTTGGACAACTCTCTCTTGTTCAAATATGTGTCTGCTATGTTGTCCATATCATATACAAACACCACCATGCTGTAAGTTTGCATTCTCAAAAGATCAAACTCAAAAGGCAAGAAAAGCTCAAAATGAAAAGCCTTGCTCCTTTCAAGAATTATGGGATTACGCTATACAACTCCTCCATTTATCATATGTGTGTTCAAGCTCCTTGGTTACTTGCTTCTCTTTCTTGCTTTTCCACTCCTACTCATTCATTGCATGTGCTTTTTGTCACTCTTTTGAGGTCATATGGAATGCGAGACATATGTTGCATGCATATGACTACTAGTTGAATCCACCCTTCTACAGATTACATCTTAATGGCTACATTAACTAATAAGATCAATATAGAAACTTTTGCACTTATATCTATGATCTTAATTTAAAGCTTGTGTTTTCAAAATTATACATCAACTAAGAACAATTAAAGATGATATATTTTAAATATTTTTGCATTATAAAGCATATTCTTTTTTTATTAAGGTTAATGTTCCATTTAGTACTTGAGCTTTACCAATATTTTCAATTAATTATTTTAGGTTAAATGAATTAATTTACTACCTACAAATTTTGGAGGTTATTCATAATACCTAAACTAGTAATAAATTGTAAAGATAGGCAAAATAAAGGTAGTTCATTGTATAAATGAATAAGGTTTAGTTACCAAATTAAAAAGAATATTAAATTTATTTATCAAATTGGCATTTTCAAATTTTAAATATTTAATTGTAAAAGTTTGAAAAGGTTTAAAGTACCTATATCATATTTACCCCTTTAATAACAGTCTTCCAACCTCGTTGTTGGTCAATCCAACAACTCTATTCAAACTCATTTAGAGTAGGCTCGAAAATATTAAATATTAAGAAAAGCTCAATATCTTTACCAAAAGTTTGAGAACCGCTAAATTGTTTGTGTGCATTTTCACTCAAAATTTGCCCTTCAACCTAGAAAATTATTTTTACCCAATTTCCCACTCTTTTATATTATTTTATTCATGTTTTGGCTTTTTTTTTCTATTGCTTCTTTTTTTCTTTATTATTTTTTTTTAGGTAAAAATGGTGTGCGTACAACAGTTATTTAGCAGGTGCCACGACTCTTCCAGTTAGGATTTCAGCCAGTGCAACTATTCATAAAAGTGAATTGACTAGGTTTGTATACTAATTTTTTATTACTTCTTTAAGTATGCTTGGAGATTGTTTAATTTTGATGAAAACTGTGATGCAGATTGTGTGAACCGTTATTGGATTATGTAGAGTCTGATACTTCTCTTTATATGGTTGTCTCCTCATCTCAATAGATTATGGTGAACCGTTATATTGGAATTTGTAAATAATATCAATTCTTCTAATACCCAGTAGCTATTTTGATATGATAATTGATAATTTAATTCCTAAACTTTATATGTTTTTACAACCAATCATCTTTAGTTTAAAAAGTGGTAAAAAATCTGAAGTTTAGAAAGTGTTATTTAATATCTAAATTTTACAAATTTTGTGCAAATGACTATAAAATTTTGCTATTAACTACCTAAACTTTTCCTTTTTTTCCAAATAACTAACTTATCTAGTTATTATAAATAAACTTAAAAAGTTTGTAATAGTAAACTAATATTTTTAAACCTAGGTAGAAGTTGTCAAAATTTAGGTAAAATAGTAATTTTATAACAAAAGTGGTTCAATATTGGTGCATCATGGCTAAAATTATTTTAATCTATATCTTTGATTACAAGAATGAAAATCATAATTTCTTTTATTTCCCACAATTTCTCTTCCAATACATAATTCCCTTCATTTCCACTTGTGCTAAAAGCTGCAAAATACGGTGTTAGAATTAGAACATTGCCATTGAAGAGGACTGTACTACAAAAAGAAGACGAGAAAGCGAGGAACTCTAATCTGGCAGAAGTTAAATGACAATTGATTGACACAGTAATGGGAGAGCAAAATTGATATTGCACATATTTATTCCCCCAAATGGCTTAGTCAATAGCTGGATATCGCCAAGTAAGAGATCTGACGAAGTACTCGTGGTGTGTGTGATGCAAATTTGGAGAAAGCTGTTGCGTCGGTTCGCCGCATAAGCAGCGGTAGTGCTTTGAGCATCTATTTCTAGTCTCCACGATGGGATGTTAGTATAATAGGTCAAGGTCACGCCATGCTTTATTGACCTTTATACTTATCCACCCTCCACCAGGCTAGGCACTAAGCTAGTTTTTCTCACTACACAACCTTTCTGCACCTTCCCTTTTCACATCCCACAAGGAAGAAAAGGAGGTTCACATGGTCTCTTTTCCTATCATGCCAAACCGAAAGGCTTGTGCAGCAATCATTGCGCACCATTATGCAACACCGTTTCCAAAGTATTATGTATAAAATCTATTTACAATATAGATGAACGTTTTTTGAATGCCACAAGACCAACTTTTCCCTTATAGATTCAAAGTAATGGATTTAATTTCATAGGTTTTGGTTTGGTCATAAGGACGGCACTTTAACCCATATCTTTGGTAAATCTATGCAAAAGTATCAAACGAATCATTTTAGTCCAATTTATGATAACTTATTTTTACCTGTTTAATAGAAGTGTTGAAATTTTTCATATCAACCTTATTTGTCTAGGGTTGGACTAAACAGACTAACCTACCAACTGGTATTATAAGGATTTTATAAGTTAAGATATCATTAAAAAAATTAATATATATATTTTTTTTCTGATAAGTTTATATATTATGTAATATGTAGTTATTTCTTGGAAAATAATAAACTTAATAACTGTTATTATCTTCCAATTTTAAGACTATTTGTGCAAACACTGGGTGATGACTTGATAAATTTAGTATACGTTAGGTGACTAGAGTAAGCTGGCCTGACCTTGTCTATTTAGTGGGTTAAGTGGACTCATTTAAGTTGGACTATTCTAACCCACTATTAAATGAGTTGAAAAAATCAAAAGAAACCCATTCTTTCCTGAAATTTCCTTTCACATTATTTGAGGCAAGCTACGGAAGGTATATTGATAAATGCAGTAGGAACACAGATTTAATTTGATTCGGTTCTTTAGATTGGGTGGAAATGAGTATTGAATTGAGACTCATGGTCTGCCCCACAGACCACGCCCACATGTTTTCTATTATTTTTTATACCTGGCTTATTTATTTTTGATAACCTATTGTCTAAAGTAGCACTTCAATATGAGAAGTTCCTGCATCATAGGGTATGTTTGGATGATCTATTTTTTATTTGTATCTGTATCTTTATTGAAACGACATGTGTAAATATATTTGATTTGTATTTATATTTTATTTATATGATCCATTTGATTTTTTTATAAGAGCTGTCAATTTTTTTTTATCTATATCTATTTTTTATAAACAATTTGTGAGAGAAAGTTATAAAAAAAAGCTAGTCAAAGTGACTCTTAAATGCATAGAACCTAAACAGTTGTGGTTGGTGATGAGCTTAAGTACGGCAATGAAGTCCTTTTTGATGATGGCTATATGTTGTAATCACTTAGACTTATAGTAATGTTAATGTATTGATCTTTCGTCTCTTCGTTTTTTCTTTTTCCTTTTTGTTGTAAAGCTTTAATTTTATTTATTGGCGAAGTAATAGTTAGAATTATTTTTTATTTGAGGAACTTTTTGAAGTGTCACTGTAATCACTAAAATTGTGATAATTTCGTTGAATGTTGGATCTTTGGTCACCTGAGCAATGTGTTACACTATTCGAGGGATTTTGTTTATTCCCTGTTCAAGGATTTATTTGCAAAGTTCTATGATTTACTTGGCTCATTTGAAAGGTGTTGCCATTTAGCTGGAGTAAACCAATAAGGAGCAAGAAAAACTTTTCAAGAAGTATGAAAGATATTTTGACATTAATATATTTGTTCATTTTGACTTTAAAAATAAATTGGAGACAGGCCACAACTTCGTAGAAATTTTGGCTTAACCATTCCACCAAGTCGAACTTGTCAACAAAATGACTTGGCTTGTTTAAATCGATCCATCTAGCTGGTGGAATGCTTTTGAATTTTCTGCGGATCTACTTTTGACAATCTTCGAAATCTTCAATAATAAAATTTAAAATGCTATCGGCTGGTAGGTTGTGGAAGTAGACTTGACGCTTTAAGGACTTCCCAAATGACGACAGACATACTTCGACATACATCCCCTGCAGACCGAAATTTACATCAGAGAAAGTCAAAAAGATCATATACATATTATATTTATATATAATTTCTAAGAAATGAACAGACAAATTCAAGGGGATAAAGTTGACTAGAAACATGGTGTAGAATAAGTCTTGTGATTTGAGGTTAAATTCGAATAATTATTTCATAATTTCACCGACTGAATAACACGTCACGGGGTTCTCGATGCCGTCTCATAGTTCTTTATGTACTGGATTGCTTGTTCACATTTTTCGTAGACAGATTACAAAATACATCTCTTTGTGCTTTCGTATACACACTTAATTCCCTTATCTTTAAAATTGATGTTCAGACTTCTCAATAAAGGTAGACGAGGTTTTAGACTCCAAATATTTTGACAGAAGTCCAATTTGTTTCTCTATTTGCCCTCTGAAATTATTGGTTTTACAATTATTTTATAAATCAATATCATTTGCAATTGACTTTACTCATTTTTGAGATTAACAATCTAAAGTTTAAAATGGTTAATTTGGTACCCAATTATTATATTTTATTATTATTATTATTTTATTAATTATCTGAATTTTATTCATTTTTGCAATTAATTATTTGAGTTTTGACTAATTTTTCTATGAATTTTTTTTGCAAATTTTGATATTAGATTTGTTTTCGAAACAGATGCTAAAATAGTGTTTGAAATGTTTTTTGAAAACTCTTTACAAAAAAAAACCCTCTTGATATCTTAACTTCTGATATAGTTAAGTTTGTCTACTTAATATCACTTTCTCATAACGTTATTAGTCCAAAATTCTTTAATTATTTCTTTCTCATTCAATAAGAGTTTATTGCAAAAACAACTTAATAAATAGGAAAAGAAAAGAGGGGTGTGGGGTGGTTGGTTGGTTGTGGGGAGAGAGAGTAATGCTTGTCAATGAATACTGGTTCTATCTTGTGTGTTAGTCTACTCTTCCAATTCCACACTAGGGTCTAGTAGTCTTTGCTAGTTTGTTACACTAGATCTAATCAAATCAAATAAGATATACGAAGAGTCTTGTGTCCTCTATATTTCAACAACCCACATTGCCTATCTTGTTTCTACCAAAGCTAACTTACAGTCGTGCAGGTGTCATTTGTCATTTCTTTTACTAACACAAAGAATACACATAAAAGCATCTTAGACTAGAGGAAAAAGCAATAATACAGGTCCTCGCTTTTTAATACAAAGAGCAAAATAAAATTGTTTAGTAGTTTCTAAAAGTATTTCCAAGTGCTTTGTGTGTTCCTTTTGCAAGATGGAGTTGCTTAGATTTGGGCTTGATATTTCTCATGTTTTTAGCAAACATTTTTCAAAATTTTTTCTCTCTAATATTTTTTGTTTTTTGCTCTAGAACACACCTTCATTTCATACTTCAAGGATTAACAACCTTCTTCAAGTATTTCAAGTAGGAAATATTTTCCAATCGTTGTACTATTTTTCTTCATGTATCTCTAGATTATTTTGATTTAAAAACTTTCCTTGTTGCTACAAAAAGATGTTGGAGATGAGTTCTAAAAATATCTTAGTTGTGTTCTAAAAATCTTAGTTTGATAATTGCTAGATTGAGTAAGATAAAGGATGATACAAATTTGAAGTCTTTCCATGCTTTAATGATTTCTTTCCTTCTTTATGAGATTCCATGTGATGGCATGATCTATCCTTTGTTCTCAATCTTCCCATGAGATATTTGCTTCAAATCTTGTGCACATAATCTCTTTATTACAGGAAATATTTATCACTCGAAAATTTCCATAAACATTACTTATTATTCAAATAATTTTTATTTTCCGTCCACTAATATTTATAACAAACTCGTCAAAATTAATTTAGATCCCCATTGAATAATATCCTAATCTAGTGGAACAATTGAATATAATACATAATTATATTTAATTCGTAGAGGTAGGCCTTCAATATAATTCATTGCTTCAAAAATAGAAAGTTTATCTTCTTATCAAGCATCCAAAATATACTCGTTCTTTTGAAAACATCATAAATGCAAACACATAGTTAAGGTTATCATATAAAAATGTCGCATTCCTTAATTGTTTTGTTATCATCAAAACATTACATAATTTATAAAACATTGTAAGTACTTGTAGAGAGATTCTATCTTTAACAATCTCCTTCTTTTTTATGATAATACAACCTTTATTGCTTTCAAAAGATTTTATCAAATATTATCATAAATAAATATTAATGAAGGCATATAAAATGTATCCATCATATTTTCACTTTCTCATTGTGAGAAAAAAGAATCATAATAAGAGAGATTAAACCTCCATTCTCCCACCCTAAATTCATGAATTTCCTATAAATCAATTACAATCACAAAGATATATACATAAACAAGCATTCATCGAAATTCCTAAGTTTCCATAAGCCATAAAATATCCTTAAAGATTAAAATTTTAATTATCTTTTGGGATGATGACTTGATAGTTGCCCTCTTTGCTTGACCATGAATGTAAAGGGCAATGGCAATTTCTACATTGGGTGATAAAGGTGTACAAGTACGCGGTTTAGGAGCAATGTGTTTGTTAAGGTTTCAGCAAATGAAGGGATCCTTGCTAGAGTCGGAGTAGCACCTGAAGTAGCAATTGGACCAGAGGTAGGTTTGAGAGATTCTATCACAACAATGAAATTCTTCATTAAGGCTTCAAGCTTGTTGTCAATTAAGCTTTCTAATGCCTCTTGGAAATTCTTAAGCTTTGCATCTACCTGAGTCAAAGCTTCACTTACCTTTGAGGTTTCCTGATCCTTTTAATAGCTTTACCTCGGATCCTCTAAAATAGACTCCGAATATGAAAGAATCACTTCCTTTTGCTAAATCTTAATAATTGTTTATTTCTTCATTTTCCCTTAAGACTACAACACACACTTCCTACTTACAATCATTTTCTCTCTACCCTTTGTCTTACTTTGACTAACCTTTTTCTTTTTGCTCTTAACCTTTAAGAAAAAATTATTTTCTCCTTTGCCCCATACTTTTTTAGATTTTTCAACATTTTTTGTAACCTCCCCCTCAGCTTGAGCCATGAGCTTTTGCCAATCTATTTACATTTTCGATGCATGTGGATTGTACCATCGAGGTGTACCATAATTTGTCCTTAAGAAATTGCTCATTATAGACATCTAATTTTTGCCAAATTAAGCTTAAAAATATGTAAATAGAAATACTTATATATTTTAGCATATGTTAAAAATAATTCATTATATTAAATCCAAAATTTCACGAATAGAAATAGCATAAAAATCTAATTTCATGAGTCTCAGAAAAATTATTCATGTTTAATATAATATAATTTCTATCATATATTTAATCTAGAATTCATTTAATTAATTATCCGTTTGAATGAGCTCAAATTATAAGATTTAAGCACATTTTGTGTGCATACATTGACAAGAAAAAAGCCAAATGGCTTAATAATAACACACACACACAAACACACATGAGACGTGATAGGTCAATTCTAGACAACAACATAAAGGAGAATTTATTTTTGGCACTACAGGAGACAGATGCCACATAAGCTCACGTTAGCATCATTTCCTCCTTTAGCAACCACCTAGCCTAGTGAAGCTACTTTGAGGAAATTTTTTGCCGTTTTAACTTGGCAATTTCACCAAATTAATGGTGAAATGTTAGTGAAATTGCAAAGTAGGCAAGGAATACTTCACATTGATAGAAACTGATCTAGGAATTTTTAGGGTTAAATCAAAAAGGGAAAATCAAGGAAAACCATTTCATCAGATTTTAAAAATTATTGAGATTTGATATGAATTTTCATATTTTAAGTAATTTAAAAGATATATGATACTTCTAATTAATACTTAAGATGAATATATCAAGTTCAATTAGAACGTATCATTTAATTGTTATAAAATTTCCAAATTCATGCTAAAAATAACCTAGAATACCTAGATTAGAAATTACCTAAATTTGACAAGTTTTAATGCCAATTGGAAACCCTAGAAAGTGTAAATAGGATGTACACATTCTTACTGGAGAAACTTGGCTTTCGATTTACTCGAATTTTTGAATTTATGTTCATGTGTTCTAATTAGGGTTTTGAGATTTAACTATTGAATTTCTTGTGATGTAGGTGATTTTGAAGAATCTGGACAACATTGGAAGCTTTAGGAGATCGAGATCTTCAAGTTAGTGGGTTGGACGATTGTTGAGGATGCAACTAGCACCATTAACGTGACTAATTGCCACCGCCACACCTTTGGCCCTTGAAATCACTAGGCGCACCGCTTCTCAATTGAAACTGACCACACAGGACAAGTAGTTGCCCCCTAGTTATGTTGTCCGATAACCTACTAACCACCATGCCACTTCCAGTCGACAGTAACATGAACTCAACGAGACATCGCCAATCAACCCAAACCAACCCAATTCCTCCTCCGATGCCTTCAGCGTGCGTGAGTTCCAAGCGAGTCTTCCACCTTTATTTTCTTCGTTTTATTATTTTATTATAATAATAATAATAATAATATTAATAATAATAATAATAATAATAATATATAATAATAATAATAATATAATGATGTGCAATCTGAATATGCTGTGTTTGTAATATTGGACATTTAACAAAATAATAATAATGATAATATATATAATGAAAATATAGCAATTATAGTAAAAGTTGCAATAACAATATCAAGAGTCATAGTAATACATATTATTGAATATGTATCTCATGAAATTGTTCACAAAGTATTAGATTAAAACTTTGAATTTACAATAGATAAATTATTTGTAATTTAATTTAAGAGGGTGATTGCAAGTTCCATTTGTAAACCCCTAATTTTTTAGGGAAATATCAAGCTTCCCCAAGAAACCCTAATAGTTTAGATCCAGCAACCCCGTGTTCTTAAACTAAAAAGTCGAAATATGAGTGGAGAGTGTAGATTGGTTCGTGAAAATAATAGGATGCTTAAAAATATTAGATTAGCGAATTTTTAACCTATTTCGAATCGATCTGATACACACTTTGAAAAGTGTGTCCTGCGGCTTGAGATACAAAAAAAATATGTTATTAGTACCGTTAGACTCGTAACTTCATAAGATTTCTAAATATATCAGTCATATAATTTTTCGGGTTATAAAAGTTACAGTTATAGACTTTTATCGTATTTTCATTACTATTGATACTTTAATTGTCTAATCTACTTTTTTATTTCTAATCACACTATTCACAAGTACAACCACCCATATCCTATTCTGACATCCTTACATCACATTCTTACAATATTACATCATTTTTCTTACATCTACTTTTCCAATATATTTTTAGTACTTAAATTACTTTTAAATTTGAATTTACTACACAAAATAAATATCAAACAACTCTCTCTCTCCCCTTTATGGAACCGGTGCCCCCTCCCTCCTTTATCCCTCTCAATTTGTTTTATTTATTCTTTCTTTTATTACACAAACACTAATCCATTCCACTATAAATACTTCCTCATACCTTTTACTTTTCATTTTCTCTCTTTTCTCTCTAAGACAAAATTTTGCAAAAAAATTTCTCTCCTCTCCTCCTCTCCTCTCCATGTCGTGAGCCCTATCTCTTACACACACACACACACACACCACCACACACACATTTTTCTTCTTCAAATTTTCTTGTTTCAAACCATTAATAGGTAATAGATTTATACCCTACCACATTAAAAACATGTAATGGTAAGATCATTCATGTGTGATTCCACTCAAAAATCCTCATGAGCTTTAAGCTGGGGATTTAGAAATACTTGAGCATGAGATCTTTGCCATCATAATGTTGTAGATCTTGCTGTTTATATTGTTTTGCTATTATTATGTTTTGTTTTTGAGTTATGTTGTTATTATTAATGTTTTGTACACTTATTCATTTAAACATATCTACATAATGATCATGGTGCATTTGCATTTATGACTAGTATAATAAACTAGATCTAGTTGTTTTGAGTTCATAAATGTCTTAGGTTTTTGGTTTATGTACATAAAGGACTTGTAGTAGCATGATAATAGTGGAGAAATGTTAAAAAGCTTAAGATCTATTTTAGTTTCAACAAAAACAATTCTTGGAAATTCGGATCTAAAAAGAACCCTATTTAGAAAAGCTATTTTCCAACTTCAAAATGAGTATTTTACATTAAATATGAACGGCTTAGGGAATGGGTATCATAAATGAGTGGTTTTGATGAGTAAAGCTTAGATTTATTAAGGGATATTTTCAAAACAAGAAAAGTTTATAAAAGTTATGTTGGCATTATGTTTCAATCCCTATAGCCAACTTAGAATTCATAATAAGAAAGGCTTGATATGTGAACACCTATTTTTCAACCTAAAAACAATATTTTTATTAAAGAAATGGAAGCCTTAAAGAGTAGGTTTGATTAGGAGTAAGTTTTATAAAGACTAAATGAGTTTTACAAAAGAAACAATCTCAAAAGTAAATTTCAAAATTCGGATTTACAAATGACCTCTATTTAAACACCTATTTCTAAATGCCAAGATGAGGATTTTAATGGAAGAATAGGAGTCCTATGGAATACATGTAATAAAGACCTAATTTTGACAAGGGTAAATGAAATTTATCAAAGTATAATCCTAAAAAGTATAGATTAAACAATGTTTTCATTCCCTAAAAATTTTGTAAAATTCGTAACTAGGTAAACCCCCTATAAAAGCATCTATTTTCCAACTCCAAAATGAAAAATTTTATTAAAATAATAAAGATGTTACGCATATAAGTCATTAAGATTGAGTTTTGATGAAGGCAAGTGTGATTTTGTAAAGAGTAAAACTAGTTTTCTTAATCTAATAATTTCTAAAGTTTTACGAAGCAAATGTTTTCTAAAAGAATTCTTGATATCATATATCATTGAGGATGTACATATAGATAGCTCATCTCATGACATTCATGATAGCAACTTGTAGGTAATGCATGTACATATAATGCACCTGGTAGAAACAAAGCTAGGAAAATAGTGTCTTACACATCCCATAAAACATTATCTAAGTACATGAGGAAATAGATTTACCAATACCCATGAATCATGTATAATATATATAACATAGTCTTTCAAGATATAATAATAGCTAAGTATCTATGAAAGCTTTGGAATGATGTTGGATTGATTTTAGAAATTGATTTGTGGGTTAGGAATCTCATATAGCATTATGTACCTTACTGTTTATGGATCAAACGAACTTTTTTAATGGAACTAACTTTAGAATTGGATAGCTCTCGTCGAATAGGTAGAAATTGATATGTAATACATGAAATTTCGAGTTAAAAGGACCAAGTTATGGTCGTTTTAAGTTGGAATTTTTCTTAGATGAACTTTGACAAACTTGTTATAATAGAATTTATAAGTTCATTCAAACTTCATAGAAATACTCATTGGAGTTATTTCTTTTGATTAGGAGACTTGGGAGATAGACTAGACTTTCTCGAAGACTATTACGATTAAGTGGATTTTCATACCATGGCAAAGCGAGTTAACTATCTTTAAATTACATGCTATGATTGTAAAGACCCGATCCTCTAAATCCCAAGACTTAGAGTACCGAATCCCCAACCACATATAACGTTTTCACATTATATGTAAGGTTGTCCTAAAAACAGTTTATGAAAATTATTTGATCAAATCACTAAACTTTGTAAAGAACATTTCAAATAAAACAAGATTGCTAACAAAAGCAATCTATACATATATTACATTGAATAACATTGCTTTGTGTCAATACATGACACTACAAAATCAAATTACATGGTTTCTCAAAACATGAGGATCCTAAAGGATCTTAAGGTCATTAAAAGAAATTGGCTTAACTAACAAGCCTTCTATACATAGCTGGTCCTTAGCAAAGTTTCTAAAAGTCCGGTCAACGGATCCTATTCATCCCACTCGTCCAGAAATCTTTCAAAATCGGACCCATAGCCCAAGTCATCGTAATACTCGTCTCGATACCTGCAAAGCAGTAAAAGTGAGCCAGAGGCCCAGTACACAATAACAATGCATAACAAGTCATTCAATTCATGCAATGCATAGAACAAGTGGTATCTTTATTACAATTTGATTCACAATCAACAAGGGTATTCAAACCCCGGTCACACTTCGGGAATCCAGGGATCCTGAGTAACAGCAGCTGCTCAGGGGGTTGATATAAGCAGTCCAAATACTTATATCTCATATCTATTTCAGAAGATAATAGCTTCATCTAGGGTTTAAAAGCCGTTGCCCGACTCTACTTAAACTCAGTCCATAACATGAACCTAGTTCAAGTTCCCATAAACCTTGAACTAAATCATGGTATTTCCTCCTAAGTTTAAGCAAACGTTACACAGATACAATTCCCCTATCTGCTACCCATTAACCAAAAGAATCGCTATTGCATCATAGCGTACCATTGCATCATGGTAAAGTCATTGCATCATGACTTGGTTAAGCGCTAGCTAACATGTCATTGCTCAGACAGGTTTGCTGCTCTTCGGACCAGATTAAACAGCGTAATAGACATCCAATTCATCCACATATTAAATCGAATCAATTTAGGTCAAATTAGAAAATGTCTGGTCCTAGAAATACACAAGTTATTGTGTACTGAACCCGTTAGAATAGAACTAGGATCTCTCGGTGATGAACTAACGAAGAATCCTTAAGTAATGGAATATCACAATAATTAATAAATCACAATTACAGATCTCATTAACACAAATATACATATTATATCCATATATCACAATTATCAAAGAAATCTAAATAATTGGATATGGGTATGAATAAGCATTTAAACGTCCCATTATATCCCAAATCATTTAATAAACACTTAATTGCTCAAATAACAACTTGGGAAATTTCTAGAAAAAGATCTCAAAATTCAAAAACTCAGGGGATACACTGGCACTCAACGCCCGGCATTGAGCCGTGTTCATGTTCAGAAAATGTACACTACTAACGCGGGCAGCGTTAAAATGTACGGTCAGCCTTTGCAAACTACGCCGCGGGTTGATTTAAGCAACCAGCGTATTTATAAAAGAAAGAACGCGGCTGACTTCCTAGCGAAAGCCGGCGGCGTTTAGTCGGCTTTAAGAAATTTCGGTTTGTGAACTTTCAACACCGCCTCTACGCGGCGGCGTAGAGGCTCAAGTTGCCGGTGTCGTTCTGAAGAACAGACGCTAGCAAATCTTAGCATTGAAGCCGGTGGCATTGCAAACGGCTTTAGGAAAAAAACGATTCTGTGAGTTTCTACACCGCCTCTACCGGCGGCGTAGAATCCCCAGATGCCGGCGTACGTTTTAAAAACAGGCTTAAACGAGAGAAATCAAATCCCCTGTTTTCAACTTTGTAAAACTATATCTTAATACACTTTAAACCTCCTCCACTATATAACTCATATCTCACTCATATCTATACTACTCAATTCTAGCATCTCCAAGCATGAATTCAACACAATTAACACTTCAAATTCCACTTCATCAACCCCCACTCTAACTACTTAAATATCTTTGCTTCAACAAGACACTTCATATCACTACAACAATACATGCATACTCTCACAACTATATAACACATTCATAGCTATTCCATGCATGCAACAATTGATCAATCTTAAACTCAATTCCACATAATCCATACATCTATTTCAAGAAGGAAATAAAACAACACAACAACCTAAATTAAATCAATTCAAGTAATATACATACCTTGTCTTAAGAAAATACTTTGATTTTCAAACTTGATATAAACCTAGTAGAGCTTGAAATGGAGTGGAATGGAAAAGAAAGAAATGGAAGAAGAAAAGGAAAATTCGGATAAAATTTTGTGCCTTCAAAAAGTAAGTCAAAATAGCTTAATTTTGATTTTTCACATTCCAAATTTACCCTTGATACATATAATCTTAGGATGCATTTGGCTTTAATTTAAACTTCATTTGGCTTGTATTTTAGGGCATAAATGCTACTTAATTTCAAGAAATCACAAATTAAGTTGAAATTATGGTTGAATTATTAATCTAACTTAACTTAACATCTTATATACAAAAGACAACATTAATAATTTCATTACTCACACATTATGCATATACAACAAAATATTAATATCAACATATACACATACAAAATATATATCTTAATTTAACAACATAACATGCTCCTTAAATTCAACATTTTAACATAAATACTTAAACCCATGGAACTTAATAAAATGTAAATCTAGGTCATTTCAATGATTGTGCTTGTACTGATAGTTGCATTAGATTTAGGGTAATTTAAATTTGGAATGTGTATGTGAATTCTATTTGATTGAATCGATGATAGATATCGAAATGGGAATGTTATAAATATTTGTATGATTTAGTATAGCATTGAAGTGTTTGCAATATCTACTGCCTTTAATTTGCTTAATTAATATGCCATGATCTTATAATTAAATTGACCATGCATACATATGTGAGTCAATTACATTGTTATTATACCTTGTGGGAAGAAGGCATAATAGTTGGCAATGAGTGGGCCGAAAATCTCGGATGTTGATATGGTGAATTAAAATGAAGAGGTGTAGGCACTTGCATCAACTACAAAATTAGTGAATCGGTGGGGTACCTAAATTAACCACTATATAAAATGAGAAAATTGAAATCTATGGTCGTATGGCTTTAAAACACTACCAAATGGAGGGCGTAAATATCCATTCATATAGGCTCCCGGAAAGTCTTATGTATTATATATGCTCAATGTGCTTGTGCATTTCATATGATTGATTATATATGTTTACCTATTGTATGATGAGTATTTAATTTGGAAGTGAAAAATCACTAAGCTTATAAACTTATACTCCTATAGTTTCCTGTTGCAATATGATTTTTTATGGCTATCCTCGAGAGGCACTTTTCTCAGGAACAGCTTTTGGAATTTAAGGAGCTTTTTAAGAGTAGGGACCTAGACGCTAAGATAGACTTCTTAATTAAATCTCCTTAATCTTATATATATAATATATATTATATGTTGATTTAAGAGACTTTTGAGATCTAAGGAATCTTAATATTTTGACGGTAGTATGGCCTTTGGATCTTTGTAATTGATTAACCTAGTTAGAACTGTTATGATTTATATTCTTATCGCTATGTATGTTTTCTTAAGCTATAAAAAAATAAGATTCTTATATGGTGAACGTAAGCCTTACACTCGGTGTCTAAACTCACAGAATGACTAAGGTTGTCATACTTAAGTTTAAATATCGAGTGTGGCAGACTGTTACATATAGGGTACCCTTTGGGGCATGACACTATTATACCATAATTTTTTTCTTCTTATAATAAAGTGATGATTTTGATAACATTGAATTTTGTGGTTTTGTCATTAATGTTTATTATGTTATATATTTTCATAAAATTATAATAAGATCTTGTCTTTGGTAGTGTAGCTTTAAGTCTTGATTATGCCATGCAATTTGATCTTGTTGACTTAGTATTTTTAATATTAATGATCCTTATAGAAACTTCAGTTTTGATAATATGTGGGGTGATTTAATATTGTATGTGAAATATCCTAAATTTTTATTTAAGTTAATTAGATATTATTGGATGATTAGTATGAAACTACAGGTAATTTTGAACCTTAATATAAATTTATTTTAGAGATCTATATTAAATGATTTAGCTAGTGAAATATTGGCAAATGATAGGATATAATTAGATAGTTTAACTTAATTGAAATAGTAATTGAATTTACTTGAAAATAGAGATTCTAATACCATAAATACTTGATTTAACCCATTAAATGCTTCAATCACCTATTTAAACAAATTCAAATTTATTCAATATCTTCTAATTATTGAATTAAAATCCTTTGTCAAGATCAATTGTGTAAACCCCTCAATCATCGATTTAGCCATTTGAACCAAATTTTAACTCCTTAAATCTTAGAAATTTAAAACTAAATATTTTCATTCAAATCTCAATTCCTAAGTTTTACTTTCTTTATTCCCTAAATTCAATTCTAATGCCAAAAGCCCATAACCTAAAGCTTATTCTAACTCATCTAAGTTTAGGTCCATCAACTTAAGTCCAAGTTCATAATAAAGAAGCCCATCTTCCTTTAATCTTTGTCTAATTCTTTAAAGCTTACATAGCCCATAAATCAAGCCCATAAGATCATCTTTTATCACGCACACACACACATTTAATAAAACCCTAGATTCTAGAAAAATTAAGTGAAAAGACTAAATTGACCTTAACCAACTTTCGAAGTTTTCTACACCTAAAAATACACCAAAATGCCCTCAATTAATTAAGAAAAATTACCAAAATACCCTTAACCATAGAAATTCTACATAATTCTACACATAACTTAAAAACCATCCCAAGAAGTTACCTTACCCATTCAACACGAAATTTGTAGCCTTTTCTCCCCCAATTCACTCTTTAAAAAAATTCTCTTAAAAACACTCCAAAAATATACAACAAAATCCTTTCCAACATCAACACACATACGATAAAGTATTAACTACGTTTATGCCTCTTAATATGCTCTTTTATCCCATTAATCTAAATTTCTCAGCTGAAATTTAAGACTAGAAACAAGGTTGAAGTTAGGAAAAATAAGCTTAAGAAAGCTTCATCAACTCTTGCATGATAGAAGTAGTAGTAGAGGCAACTATTTGGTTGATTTTTCTAATTCAAGTAAGTAATTATAATTAGTATGTTTTGTTATGTTAATGACATATATCATATAAATTACTAAATGATAACTTAGATTTAAGTATAGGTTAATATATGTATGCATGAAAGCCTAAATGAACATGTATATATATGTATGTTATAGGAGTTATTGATTTAGTGAAATTGTTGTAAATTATATATATATGCGTGTGTGTTGAAATATGTATATATGTATGATTCTAGTAGATTGATATGTTTTATTGAGGTGAAATCATCAAACAAAAATCTTGAGTATATGTTTTGATATATATGCTGAAAATCAGGTAAATTGTGTTGATGATGATGATTTGAGTTATGATTTGTATTTTAATTTGTAAAAAATGAATCTAAGTATGAACTAGATGAAATAACATAGATTAAACATGTTTTAGATGATAAAAATAGGTTAGAAGTTAGATTAAACAAAAGAAGTTTGAAAAATTACAAAACTGTCTTAAATCATCCTCACATAAGCATTGTAGCAGTGAAGTTTGTGGCCAGATCAGAGGTTAAATGAGCTCTGATGACACCGGAACCTTATCAAAATAGTAGATATGGGTGTCTATTTTACAAATCTATCATGAACTGGCCAAGAACCAATTGTGTTGATGGTCAAATCGGCATGAACCGATCGGTCGCCGATGCAAGTGCCCTGTTTCCGAGCATAATGGGTTTAATTTAAAATAAAACCATAATTAACTAATTAGTTTAGGCCAAAAGAACTTATAAACATGTAAATTTTGTTTTCTATAGAAAACTAGTGTGCACCTAGCTTAAATAAATCGGTTCACTATCTTAAACACAAGTTCTTAAAGTAATTATATTTTAAATGACTCATTTTACTTGATAAAAGTTTATTAGATTTAACATAGGATATATTATTTAAAATACTAATTAATGACCTAATTACCATAAATGGGTTTAGTAGACTAAGTTGGATATAAGATAAACTTGATTGATTAATTCTATTCAACTTTGCTAAATTAAGCTATAGATTTATTAATCAATATTGGCTTTGTAAACTCTTCAAGAGACCAACAACTTTTACTTAACTGTTAACTTAACTAGTGAACTCTTATATGGTCACATTGATTGATAATTGGCTTAGAGATAATTGGAATATGATAAACTATGAATAATAAGAGGAGTATGTTGTTTCAAATGTATATTTGCTAGAAAACTAAGTAGTTAATACGTGTTTGATATAAGTTGATAATTGAATCAAATGCTTATATGGATTAATCCATGAAATAGATATTTTTAGAAGCCTGACCTTTGCTTTATCTTCTAGCCTATCTTCTGTTTATCTAGATTTAATACCAGGTATGCATTGACTTATGTGTTGTGTGCTAGGGTAGGTATTCTAAATGAACTAATACTTAAAGAAAACTTTAATAATTGCTTGTCGCTTATGCGTAGCCATTTTTGAGACATGGCCCGAAGGGTAGTAACCTTGCTAGGTAGTGCCAGCATGGTAAATAGGCATTTAGGCCATCATGGGTGGCTCGACAGGTAGCTGATAGGAGAACAATAATGGAATAATGTCCACTTGGATCGGAGAGAAGTAATGTAATATGGTTCTATTGGTCTTGAAATAATCAAGAAGGGGGGTTGAATTGATTATTTCAGAAAGTTAAAATTTTTCTTTTAAATAATGCCCCTCTTTGACTTTAAGTTAAGAGAACAATATGAACAATTAAACTATTATAAAATAAATTGCTGAAATATAAATAGAGAAGGGATAAGAAGATCAGGCAGATATTTATAGTGGTTCCGCCTTGTGCGTCAGTCCACTCTTCCAGCTCCACGTCGGGGACCCGTTAACCTACGGGTTGTGTTTCACTATATCAATAAATCCAAAATTACAAGATAGTGCAATTCGCTCTGCTCGATTCTCACTGCTATCCTTCTAGCTTTAATCGATCTACAGAGTCTAACTTGTAACTGATCTATCATCAAAGAAGGTGTCTACAGATCCTCCTATTACAATAAAGAATTCAAAGAACGAAGAAAAAAAGATGGATTGCTGAGTTTCTGATCACAAGTAAACTCTAAGAATGTTTGTTCAACAAAAAACTAATTAGAGGATACCAAAAAGCTCTCTTTTTCTTTTTTAGCTGAGTGTCACGAGAGGATATTTTTAAATCAGAAGATGTTCTATCTTCCTTTCTTTTCTTCCACGATGTTTTAAATAAAATATCTCAAGGATGAGGATTGCTTCCAGATTCTCGGCTTGCAAAAGATTTGTTCTCATCTTCTAACTGATTTGAACGTTCAAAAGTTTGTTGATGGATAACTCTTTCTTTCAAAGATATCGCAGCAAGATATATTTAATCCTGTCCTTTATTTGATAACAACTAGCAGTTATATCTTCTTCAAGATTAAAAAATTGTTAAAAAAACTTCCTAATATCTCGGTAAATAAAAATTATTTGATCGTATCCCATATAAAAAATATCAGACTTTTATCCAATCGAGATATTCTTGAATAAAATCTGGAAATCAAAAACCAAATCTATTGAAGTAAAATCTTCTGTTGCCGTGATATTCTAGATAATCCTTCTGTTGGAGATATGTTTGCAAAGATATTTCCGTGATATCTATAAGAATAAAAACAAACTAGATAATATCCCACGAGGAGAGGAATAGATAAGCTAGTGTATCTATACATATATCTCTTGACTAATAATCAAATCTCTAGGATATCTTTCTGTTTTTTACCCATATCCTTATACGACTAATCCTAAAAAAATCTTTAAACATTTTCGTAAAATAATTCCGATATTTCACAAAATAAATATTCCTCACATATATTTGATGTAATAAGTCTAAAAACATTATTCAAGATTTATGGAACACATCAAGTATATTCCCCAAAATATAGTTGACTTGTGGAGCTAGGTCTTGAAAATAGTTCGAATTCCATAAAATAAATCAAGAAAACATTTTTGTCAGTCAAAACTTCTGAAATAAGTTCTGGAGTGTTTTTCAAAAAAAAAAATTTCGATTACGTTATTTTGAAGGTTCTGAAATAACTTCTGATAGACTTATTTTTCATCGCTGAAGGTTCTGAAATAACTTCTGACTAACGTATTTCGTATTTCCGAAACTTATTTTCCATTTCCTAAGATTCTGAAGACACTTCTGACTAACACTATCAAAGCTTAAGCATAACTTCTGATTTTCCTTCTGACTTTAATAAAACTTGATCATTCAAAACGAAGATTCTGATCTATAGAAAATCAAATAATATTTCAAACAGTATTGAACATATTCGAAATTAATAAGATAGATATATCAATTAAACTTCATCTTTTGTCATCATCAAAATCATATTAGAATAATTCCAATAGGTTCATGTTTATGGGATCGGTTAAGCTACATTATATTATGGATTGTGATCGATAGAGATGTGTAACAGTTGTGACCCCTATACGAGGCTATTATTTGTAGAGATAGGAGATAGTATTTCGGCTACCTATATCAACCCTATGAGCAATTGCTGCTACTCAGACCCCCAATTTCTCAGCATGTTGCTGGATTGAGTGATCTACTGTCATTTACTATGCTTTAATTTAAAGATATAAACTATTGTTTGTTGCATTGCATTTAGAACAGGTGTGTGTGACCATCTCGTGTGTGCTTGTGTAGTCGTCGTATTGGGCTTCGGCTCATTCGATTCCTTTTTTAGATGATGATGATTATGATGATGATACCTATGACTACATGGGGTATGGCACGGAATTTGAGGAGTTTCTTAACGAATGGAGTGACTACGGTCCGCTGGATTGTTATTGTATTTTTATTTTGTAAACTTCACTATTAAACTTATGATTAATAAAGGGCCTATCTATAAGCCTATGCTTTGTATTTTGAGATACTTGAAACTTTTTATTTTGAAATTCTTGGTGGTGTGGTACTGTTATATATATGATTTACTCTCTAGAGTAGCTTATTTAGAAAAATGTTTTGAGAAGTTCATTTTTTGCTATAAATTTTCAGTTGTTTATAGAAAACTAATTCAACAATTTCAAAATCTAAAATTTATCTAGCAACGATCACGATAAATTATAGATCAGGTTAGCCTTTGCGTATAATACTAAAGCGTTATGAGTGGTAGTCTGGACGTGCCTTGAATCAATCCAGGGCATTATAGTAAGTGTTCATGTTTGCTTCAAAATTTTTGTTATATAAATCTATTTTCTATAAAATTGCCAAAATCCAAATTAATAGATCTAGAATTCACAATAAAAAAGTCAATTTTTGTAAAATTAATAAAATTTAATGGATTTAAAGAGATAAGATTTTAAAATATTAAAATTAACCAACAAATTAAAATTTTCTAAAAGAACTACAAATTGTTTAATCTTAAATAGCAAGTACATAGCCACCTAATGGGCAACTTAAAAAAATGTAAGAAAAAATTGTGAAGTTAATGTGATTTTGTAAATATTTCTATTTTTGCATAGGTTAGTTAATAATTATATATGAATTGGTTACCTTTTTTTGTAAATTTTGATAAATTGGCTGGTATTGTAAAATGGGTAAATATCTCACATAATAATATAATTTAGATTATTTAGGGAATGAGTTATAATTAAAAAATTAAAAAGGTGGTAACCAATAGATTTTAATATATTAACCCATAAACTTAGCAATTTTTTGTTATTGTTTTCTTAAAATATATATATATATATATATATATTTTTTATCAACAGCAAAATTAGGATCAACCTACCAATTGGTCTTAACTTAATTTTTTCTGACTTTAGTTGGATGGAGACTGCAAATTTTTTCGAAATTCAAAATTTCCTTTACTTATTAGTCGATGGTTTATGTCAAACAGGTTAGGATTTGAAGTAAATCAAATTAAAGGAAATTGAAACAAAGATCAAAATTCAGGCTTGACGATTGGCAACTCCACTGGGGATGCTTTTTAAGGGGGTTAGCCACCTTTTTTCTAATTATAATTTTTTTCCCTAATCTTTTTTGTTGTAGGTTAATTGAGTATTTTGTATATAATTTTTTTAGTAAATAGTTGTACTAACTGTTGCTTTAATGGTGTAGACTTTTGGAAAAAAGTAATGCATGAATAATATGGTGGGGGTTAGGGGTTTTTATTTTTTTGAATAATATGTGAATATATGCACTAGATGTGGTCAGACTTAGGCTGCCTTAAGACCATAGGATAGGGGACCCAATAGGTTTCTAGTGATGTGTTAACTACTGCTTGAAACACGAATTAGCCTCCCACTCCATTTAACGTAACCTATGGCTTGTTATCGGGAGATCTTTAGAACCCACCAAATTGTATTCATGATCATGGGTTAGCAAATAAACAATAGTGGGGCATACCTTAAAAGGAGTTACAATTTTATGTAAATAAATTGTTTTTGAAAACCTTCCTTGTAAATATATCCATATAATTTTTTTTATAAAGTTGTCACTCAAGTAAGAGTATTAAAATTGTCCCACTATTAGTTAGTTGCCAGATCCCATACTTGCATCCATGTAATTTACATAGCATCTTTTAATCTTTAATATATGTATATTATGTAAAGATAGTTTGTAAATAATCAATAACTTACACATTGATAATTTTTTTTTTATAAATTATACTTTGTAAATAACAATTCCCTTGCTATCCTTGTTAATAAATACATAAAAAAAATTTTTTATTCCCTTATATTTTTTCTTGCACTAATTAAAAGAAAAGGAGAGGACAATGTAAACTTTGTACATAAAAGATTAATAAAAATTATAGGACTTATAAATACCATATAGCCTCAATAGATCAAAAAGAAAAAAAAAAAATATATATATAATATATAAGCAAGTCTATAAATAATCAATAGGAAACTTGTAAATATATGATAGGTCATAAATAATAGGAATTATTCTTCTAAAAATTAATAATAATAAAATATAGTTTTGTATGGCACACTTATTGAAATTTTAGATGGAAAACTTGTAGATACCCTAAAGGTTGTGAATAATAGGAGTCATTCCTCTAAAAAATAAATTAATAAATATAGTTTAGTTTGGCAAACTTGTAGAAATTATAAGATAACAAACTTGTAAATATATTGTAGGATGTAAATAATAGGAATCATTTTTCTAAAAGAAAAGAGAGGAGTAATGAATATAGTTTAATATGACAAAATTATAGAAATTATAAAATAGCAAACTTGTAGATATCCAATAGGTTGTAAATATTCAATAGGTTCAAAAAATTATGAGCAACATTTAACATCCCCTTTGTAAATAAGCTTATAAATAGTTGATCTTTTAGCCTAAATGGCTATCCCTTGTAAATTTCCCTTAAATGTTCTTTTGGCTCTTATAAATCACCCTAATCTAGAACATAGATAGATATTTCATAAGAAAACCACCTTTTGGGGGTAATGATAATGTGAGTCATACTATAAAATCATGTTTGCTTTTGTCAAAGTCATAGTGAATAAATTTGTGTCATCGAAATTAATCATTCTTTTAATGCCATGTGCTCCTTATACCATGTCATAAGAAGACCCACCCTCCTTTAATAAAATTTGCAAATAGTTGTCAACCCTTAAGAAGTATCGACCTTGTCATATTTGTAAACAATCAAGTTTTTGAAAAATGGAAAAAGAAATGTCTTAAATATAGATATATATCTTGAAATTTACTAAAAATCAGGGATCATTTACATCCCTAAAATGAATTTTTATATTAAAGAAATAGATAGTCTAAACCGAGGCCCAACAATCACTCATCTCATGCCAAAGATTGCTAAGAGCCCAAAGAGATTGATACTAAGGGGCAAACAAAAGGATTTGATTACTTTGTAAATAGGGCATGTCATAAGCTTATATAAGTCCAACAAAAAGGGACATTTAGTGAATAATTGGTTTGGAGCAACAATTAAGCAAATGGGGGACTAAAAACTAAGTAAGATAATCATTATTTTGAAAGTTTAAAATGATAAGGCGCAAGCTAAATCCCTAGACACTAAAACTTAAACACTTGAGAGCAGAGCGACATTAAAGCAAGGCAACATACTCATTCCTTAAAGGATGATTGCCTTAAGCTTGATACATAGGTCAAAATGATACAAGAAATTCATTTCCAATACTTTAAATACACTTACCCTTTGCTAACCCTTTAAGTCTTTTCAGGATGTGTTAAAAAAATATAAACGCTATCAAGAACCATCTCATAGTGGGGCACCCCACAATGGGGCAATAAGAGGCTAAGGTCATTAATCTAGACAAAAGGATGAATTAAGTTATGCTTACCTTAGTCACATCAATTTAGAGGCAATCTATTTATATCAATAAGTCGTTTTCTTTAAAAAGAAGAACATTCTCTACTTTAAATACACCATTCATAATTCCAACCTTTCAATCTACCAATCAAAATGAATCAAGTAAAAATCACCTTGAGCTCTTCGGAAAAAAAAAATAGAAGCAACAAAAAGGAAGAAGAAGAAGAAGAAGAAGAATAAAAAGAAGGAAAGAAAAAAGAAAGAAGAAGGAAAAAAAGAATAAGATGCCTAATCAAGGTGAATCTATCTAAACAAAAAATGTGGATACCTATTCAAAGCCTTAAATCATAAAAAAATGCAGGCACTTGTTCGAAGGATAAAATCATTTGTTTATAGCCTTACATAATAAAAAATAGGGGCATCTATTCAAAAACCTAAGTTATAAAAAATAGAGATACCTGTTCAAAGGCCAAAAATCACCTATTCAAAGCCCAAACCCTAAAATCACTAGAAATGGACACATATACTCAAAGCCTACAAGCATCTAAACTCTAACATTATGGTCCCAACTCTATTACATCCTTATGAGTCTACCCACAAAACTAACTTGTAGAAGCTATTATGATTATACGAATTGATTCATTAATTCATCGTGGATTTCCACTTTCCACATGTACCAAAATCTAAATTCTTAAAAAGTCTCATTCACCAATTCTCCATAAACTACTTCCTCTAGCTTTCATTCCTTTTAGACAACATCTTAGCAATCTGACCTATCTAATTCTCCAAGTTATGGATTGATGCTTCATGATTCCTTGATGTAGCATTATTCATATGAATGAACTGTTGCATCATTTCCTCTAAGGAAGGTTTCTTTTCTAGAGGTGGAAGCCTTTAAAATCTAGGTGGTGCTAGATTAGGTTATTATACATTTTGTCCACCCCATGAAAAATAAAGATGATTCTGCTATCCTAGATTATAGGTATTGTTATAGGGGTTATTTTGTGGCCTTATTGGATTTACCAAGTAATCTACTTCTTCATAAAGTTCTACAACTTCTTAATTAATACAAGGATGATCTACAATTGTCATGTATTGATGCATGGTTAAACCCTCTATTTCCTTTGTCAAAGCTTCCACTTTTGTTGCTAATGAAGTAATTATATCCAGATCATAAACCCATGCTAGTTTCCTTTCCTTATTTCGCTTGGTTGACAATTGGTAGTTATTTGTAGTCATTTCCTCTAGTAATTGCAAAATCTGATTAAGAGTCTTATGGTTTAAAGTGCCTCTAGTAGTCACATCTATCATTTATCTGGTTTAATAATTCAAACCATTATAGAAATTTTGCACTTGCATCCAAGTAGGTAAACCATGATGTGGGCATCATCTCAATAACTCCTTGTAATGCTCTCAAGTACCATAGAGCATCTCTGAATCCATCTAGGCATAAGTAGAGATATTGGACCTAACTTTGTCGTCTTAGATGGAGGGAAATACTTTGCCAAGAACTTTTCAGCTGATTCTTACCAAGTGTTGATGGACCTTATGGCAGTGAATTCAACCATTGCTTAGCCCTTCCTCTCAACATAAATGGAAAGAGTCTTAGCCTTATAGTGTCATCTCTCGCTCCATTTATCTTAAAAGTGTCATAGATCTTTAGAAAATACTATAGATGTGAGTTAGGGTATTCATCTTCTAACCCATCAAACTAAACACATTGTTGCAACACATGAATTATCTTCAGCTTGATGTCAAAGTTGTTCACAATGACTCTTGGTCTATTGATGCTTGATGTTACTCCAGTCAATGTAGGTTAAGCATAATTAGACATCATATGATGGACCACTACTGCCCCATCTTATCATGCATTCCTCTCACTAGTATTTAGACCAATTGGACGATTGTAGTTATCTTATCTGTCTATGGTATTAGATTTTGATGGCTTTCCTTGATCTTTATTGGTCATGATTTTAGGATATGTTTTGCAGTCTTTCTCCTATTCCACAAGGCCGCCTTTTAGGGTTCAAGATTGAAGTCAAGAAATCCCATAGAACGACTTCTGGTCATAAAATACAAAACATAAGATCAAGGCATGAGTTTCAAATCAACACTAGAAAACAAAATAAATTCTTTAAATATAATAAAACAAAAGAATTGGCTTGATTAATATATATAGCATTCCTAATATTGCCAATCCTCAGCAACAGTGCCAATTCAATATGATCCCTATCAATTATGATATAACAGTTAAACATAGGTATCGTCCCACAAGGATCTTTAATTACTAATAATTATTTTCTTTTCTATTATCTAACCTAACAATCAATTTAATATGATCACTATTAATTCTATTACTAATCTAATCCAATTATCTATTTTATTACAATCTCAAACACAAATCAAGACAATTAAAGATTAATCACAAGATCATTAAAGACATCTAAGTATTAAATCCCCACTAGAAATTACTATGCTTAATCTTTAAAGATAATTCAATGTTCATTTTTAACTTTTTGATATGCAAGATTTCTTATTTAAATTTATATCTCTTTTAATATTACCAATTCTTAATTCTCTAATCTATCTATTTAAATATCTTCCTAACTAATAACAATTCAAGAACTGCATTAAATATATATGAATCTTATATTAGACTAAATTCTCATTCAATCTATTACAAAAGATTTTTGTCATCCTAGATGTAGGGTTGCAAACAAAGCTCTCTAATTATGTTAGATCTTTTTCTACAAGTAATATATCGATTAACTAATATAAAATCAATAAAAAATCAATACTCTATAGATATCAAATCAAGAAATCAAGGAAATAAATAAATTTATTGAATAGACATTAAGTATATGATTAGATAGCAATTCCTAGGATTCATTACTAAAAATCTCTACTCCTCCATCATAGAACTATAAAGCAAAACAATCATTGATAAGAACAACAGAATAAAGAAAGAATATGCTTTTAAGACAATGATCTTGCAAACCTCTTAACTCTTTTTGCCTTCCTCTATTAAAAATCTAGACAAGAATCTATGTATACAATGAAGGTAATGTGTAATTTTACTCAATATGTCTTAATTCTATTCTAGGATCTATTTATGGATACCCAAGTCTTAGTCAATGCCACAAATTTCAAATAACATCAATATGAAAATATATCTTCAAAATTTAGATCAACTTCATGAAATATATGATCTCCACTAGCAATACAAGTAGCTGGATTGAACCATGTTTCTTTTTGATCTCTTACAAGTCTTCGATTACTATAGAACACGATATATATATGACTTGGAGTAATGTCCTGTACTTCTCTCTAAGTCCTCAATAATGCTCCAACAATATGACAACACAGTATAAACATGTGATCATGTAATGACCCATGGACCTATCTAGCTTCTTTCTTCTACAATTCATAGATTTACACAAGTAAAACACGACCTCTTGTATCTAACCATAGATCTCTCTATTTCTTCTCCTTGACATCTCTAGAAAAGAATGATTTAAACACGACTTATTATAATAAGTTGTGCAACTCTCTGGTCTTTACAATTTAAATATGGCTTCTTCTGATGTTGTGGATCTTCTTCAATTGAAACATGAGTTAAGCATGGGTTGATGGATTCTCCCGTGTTCTTCTTAACTTTTTCAAAAATTATTTAATTTCATCCAAGATTTGATCAAACCTGATTAATTTTACTCCTTTAGCACATAAATCCTCTTCAACATCTCACAATAGGAAATTAACCAAATCAAGTATCAAATCTTTACAAGTAATCATAAAAATATATCAATTTTATCGCAATTTCCCTTTATAAATAAAGACTAAAATGCACTTGTCATGAATACTTTAGGTGCCAAAGTAACTATAAAGTCCCCGTTTGAAAATACTTGTTTCCTTTAATTATTTAATTCTTTTTCTTCTTTTATCCAATTGAACATATTGTATTATTTTCCAAAATATTTCTTTATTTTCCTTCTGAAAATAAAAGATACGCAATATTCTTGTTTAATTTTTAATAAAAATTGCTTTTACTTGCCACCAATTATAATATTTATGCAAAAGTGTCATCAAATTATATAGCATAAGATAAGTGAAAATAACTTGGAAATGTAGGAATTGATTTTATTCATGAAAAACAAAAGGTATATATATACACAAAAAGGAGGCTAGCAAGGGCTCTTTGACATAAAAGGAAACATAAACATTCCTAACTAATGTATAACTCATAGAGGGAAAGAATAAACATTCCTAACTAATGTATAATTCATGCAAGGAAAGAATGAAGAATATTCTTATACAACTCATATACAATCTCATTGCTAATAGTTTCCTTCAAGTTGATGGATGGAGGTTTGTACTACCCAACTTGAAAAGTAATGATTAAAAAACTTCAATGCCTAAGGCCTTAGTAAATAGATTGGCAATATGGTTCTATGATGAGACATAGCAGGTTTGATATCTTTAGCAAGAACATGGTCATAGATGAAATGATAATAAAATTCTGCTTACTTCGTTTGTTCACAAAAAACTGGATTGTTAGCTATATATAAAGCAGCTTGGTTGTCACAAAACATGGACATAGGAAAGGAATGTTCAATGGTGAGATCATGAAACACTGCACACAGCTATAATAATTCTATAACAATGAGTGCCATGGACTGATATTCAGCCTCAACAATAGGGATGCAAGCGGGGCGGGTCGTTATAGGGTACCCGACTGCCCAACCCGCTAAAAACCCTATAGGGTCAAACCCTATAAGGTTTTGGGATGAGTTTTAGGATTAAAAAAAACCCGATAAGTTATAGGGTCGGGTTTTAGGTTTATTATGTAACCCGTTGGGAAAACCCGACCCGTATAAATTCAAAATATTAAAAAATTAAAAATATATAAGTTATTAAAGCAAGGATCTCATTTAATAATAGTATGTGAAAGTAAGTGGAAATGAAGTGTTTGCATCATTTTATATGATATTATTGTTTAAAATTCATTCTTTCAATATAAGAGTTTGTATCATTAATAACTTAAACCAAAATTCTTTCTTTTGTTTTTTTTTAAAGAAAAAAATTAAAAATCTTGGAGTCGGGTCGGGTTATGGGTTCCTTAAATCCTAGCGGGTCGGGTTTTGGGATTGACAAAAAAAACCCGATAGGGTTTTTCTCGGGTTTTAGGACACCTGTTAAGGACTCGGGTCAGGTTCGGGTTTCAAAAAACCCACCCTGGTTGCATCCCTACTCAACAAAGGATTTGGCAACAATTCCTTGCTTCCTTGTTTTCCAAGCAATAGGAGATTCACTAGGTTTAATAAAGAATCGACTAGTGGATCGACGTCTAGCCTTACATTATGCATAATCGACATTCGTAGGCCTATAATTGCAAATCATTATCAATAGGAAAAACTATCTTTGCCTAAGAGAAGACTTAGTGTAGTGTAGTACAAGTAAACAAGCTTCCATATGTGTCTTGCGAGGCCTTTGCATAAACTGACTCAACAAGTTCATGGAATATGTAATCTCAGGGCATATGGTAGTGAGATAAATCAAGTGGCCAACTAACCTCTAATAGGCATTAGCAAGGTTATCAAACTCGTGATTTTATGTAGGATCGATGGGGTCAGTAGATTCAGAACGTAAAATCGAAATGTAAAAATGTAAGTTTCTACAACATTTGCAAATAACTTCGAAAAACTATATCTGTACTTATAGAAGACGTAAAACTTAGAATACATAATAGCTATCACAAAAATAAAGAAATTAAGTTCATTTTTTTCATAATAATTCTTAATCCATGATATAACATATATGAAAAAAGAGCTAATACAGTCAAAATTAATTTATTTTCTATTTTTTAAAAAATAAGTGATAAGTTGAAGGAAATTAAAATTTGAACTTATTATAATTCTTAATTATATAAATGAAATAAATAAATTTTCTTGTAAACTTTATAGCTATAACTTGACTTGAATGAATTCTATAAATACAGAACAGGGGTTTTTAGGGAAGGGAGGGAAAAAGATAGAGAGAGAGTGTGGAAACCATATAGAAATGATAATAAGAAAGATACATCATCTTAATTCATAATAGTGGATGAGCTTATAAAAACATAATTGTATTTTTTTATATCTTAGCTTATTTGAATTGAATAGGTAGAATCGGTAACTCGATTAGAATCATAAGATTTTACTAAGTTTACTTGTACACTCGATTGAAATCATAAGATTTTACTCAAAAAAGATTCTATACACGAGTCAACTCGAAAAATACATCCTAAAATCATAAACTCGTAGAATCGTATAAATAAAATCGCGATTTTGACAACTATAGGTACTAGGATCATCTAATGGTGGACTTTCATCCAATGCTAACTACTGCTATTGCATTATTGGAAAAGTAATAGGACGTGAACCTATCTACCAGAATCAACAAGTGCATCAAGAGCATATTTGTGCTAAATTAGAAAAATGCCTGAATTAGAAAAATGCCTCTAGGAGATCTTGCTACCTCAAGTCCTAAAAGCACTTGAGATTGCCTAAATCTTAGATTTGAAAATAGATATGCAAGTAATGTTTAAGCTTTGCACACCAGCTAGATCATTCCTTGATGATTAGGTGATCTACATAAACCAAAACAACAAGAATGGATGATTTATTCTATAATGTGATAAGGAATGATCTACTTTTGATTGATGAAAGCCATATTGAGGGAGAGCCAAAGTGAGCTTTGCAAACCATTGCCTTGAAGCTTGTTTTAACCCATACAATGACTTCCCCAAATGACATGCTTGATTGTCTCATACGTTGTTGAAACTAGGTGGAGGAAGCATGTAAACTTCTTCATTGAGGTCACGGTAGGAATTTAAGGATCCAAATAATGCTTCACAGCGGAAATATATATATTTTGAAATCCTAAATTCTTGAATGGATCCATGTGGTTTAAATAAATCGAAGAGGATTGAAGCTTTTACTACAAACGCTTTTCAAAACGTTAGTGGGGCAGATCCACTAGTGTTGAGAAATCACAAACACCTTCTACCAATATCCACATGAAAGAATGCGTTGGAAATGGGTATTAGTGTGCTAACGCTCTCTAGAATTGTTCTAGATTATCAAAACAATTTCCAATTTTAGGTGCCATGAAAAGTTAGTCTTTTAACTTCATGAGAGATCACCTATATACAGGAAGTAAGTAGCTTCTTCAAGAGATTACTTCCTTTCGGATAACACTCCAAAATAAGCTACTTCTTTGAGAATTTAGTTCCTTTTAAAAAGTTCTTCTTTATGAAGTTGCTTCTTTTGGAACATCTTCTAAAAGAAACAACTTCTTTGAGAATTTTTTCTCTTCTAAATAAAGAAGATTATTATTTATTATTCTTAACTAGTTAAAATTAATAAATAATAATTATGAAATACCTACTAAGCTTATTTTAACTTAAAATGATGACTGATTTAGTTCATTCTTTGTGTGCAACCCTATGAGTTTATTTAATGTTACCAAAACACTTTTCTAGCCCATGAGATATAAGTTGCCTCTAACAACACATTATATCTCCCCAAATTAAGTGAAGATTGACTATACGACTTTACCTGATCAATAAATTATGTCATAATCCTTTTGTCTCATGATTTCGAGATTGAACATAAGGCATGGATAGTTTCACCCTTATATTGTTCAATTTTATTATTTCTTGATCTCCAAGTGGATTGATAAAACAAATGATATTGATCATGCTATCAATTCATTTGAGTATAGGCATGCATTTTACAATCTCACTTATCGAAGGGGCTTAGAGATATCTCTTTTATAATGAGAGGGATAAATCCATCTTAATCACTCATCACCTTCTACATGATTCACATTATGTCCAATGCTAATATTCATAATTAGGTTAAAGATAACATTTGATTGAGTCAAATCATAATATTTCTCATGTTGGAATTCATAGTGATTTTGGGTCTAAGGATATAATGACATCGTTGTTATTAAAATCACTTATGACATTAATCATGTAGTGATCACAAAGTAGGTTTGTAGGATATTCAATTCTCCAGCATGTACTTATGAGTCTTATTTGTATCTCTATACAAATAAACATCCCATGATTATTAATCAAACCTCATACTGGGTTTAATTCATTATTGTTCCTATGATAATGAGCATCTTGAGACATTTAGAATAATTACATGATTATTCATGGTTATTATTATAAAGTAAACATATAAAATATAAAATAATAAATACCTCTTAATTAAAAAGTAAGAATGACAATATATAATGATTGGCCTAGGGCAATCACTAATAGTTACCATGCAAACAAGCATTATCAACATCCATTTGTTGTAAACTCCATTGCTTTGTAGCAGCCACTATAAGTAAATAGCACACTATGGTTAATTCCAATAGGAGCAAAAGTCTCGTTATAGTCAATTCTTTCAACTTGAGTATAGTCCTTTGCCACCAGCCGTGCTTTATACCTTTCCATTGTACCATCTACCTTAAGTGGGTTTTTTACCACAAGGCAAAGCACATAATGCTAAGTATGGTAGTTGGCAAGGCTTTGATCTCTTCATCATAGCATTTCGCCTTTTTGAGTCCTTCACACCTAAAAATAAGACTTAAGCTCTTAATGGGTGTTAATAGAGGCTAGGAAAATTTTGTTAGAGTCATTACAGAGTGAATTTGATAAGCAAGAAGACATAAAATATGCTTTGCCAAAAGAAATTACATTGGAAGTAGATGGGATGGATTGTGCCATTCCTAGAGCGTTAACCACATAGTCTTGCATATGTGATGGAGTCCATCTTGTGCTTAGGCAGCGTAACAAGAGGCTCAACATCTGCACTAACAACTTCTTCGACTGTTTACACAGTAGTAGGTGTACTATTTATAGAGTGCATAGTGAATGACAATTCCCTTTGTAGCTGATCCATTATGGTTTGAGTAATAGGTACAATAGAAAAATCATGGTTTATAAGGAGAGGATTTCTAGGAATTTTATTCTAAACAAAATGAAAAAAGGAAATTTATCCTCGTGAAAAATAACATCCCTAGAGATCATGGTTTTATGGCTATCTAAATCTTAAACATTATAATCCTTTTTACTAGGAGGATAACCAATGAACGTACAACAATGTGCATGGGTAGAAAACTTATCTCTTGACCTATTAATAACATGCACATAACAATGACATTGGAAAATTCTTAAATGAGCATACTTAGGTACCTTGTTGAACAAAGCTTCATAAGGTGTCTTTACATTTAATTTTGGTGTAGGCGTGATGTTGATAAAATAAGTTGCAGTGAGTACACACTACCTAAGAAATGAATGGGTAGGTTGTCTTCAAAGCATAAGGCTCGGCAACTTCTAGAAGGTGTATGTGTTTACGTTCAATGACTTCATTTTTTGTGAGTGTCTATACATGTAGTTTCATGAAAAATTCCTCTTCCTTCTAAGAAGAAGTTCATGGTTCCTTCTATAATTTCTTAGGCATTATCACTACGAAGTATTTTTATGTTACTATTAAATTGGTTTTCAATTAAGGAGTAAAAGGTCTGAAAGAAATAGTGAATTTCATACTTATTTTCATCAAGTATACCTAAGAACATGTAGTACAATCATCTAGTAAGGTAAAAAAAAACATGCATCAGAATGAGATTGAGTTTAATAAGGACCATGGTTATCATAATGTATTAACTCAAAAACAACACTAGATTTGTTATGACTCTAGGGAAAAGACAAATGAGTTTGTTTTACTTTAAGACGGATGTCACAACATTCTTTGAGTTTTAAAAGAAAAATTGGACAATTAACAAATCAAAGTAAAAGTTGAAAAGAATAATGACCTAGTCTGCTATTCTAATAGCCGATTGATGCCTTAACATTATTGTAAGTAATTTATAGTGAAAGCGTTCTTTTGAAATAGTACAATCCATCACCTTCTTCATCCACTCTAATAAACCTCCTTATAGCAAGGTCTTATAGAACACAAAAGGTAACAAAAAATAAGGCAACACAATTCAAACTTTTAGTAATTTTGCTGATGGAAATCAGATTACATGTAAAAGATGGAACATGCAACACATTATTAAGGTATATATCTTTGTAATCCTTGAGTTTTTTTTTTATCTTAAATTGAGAAAATCAATATCACATACCTTAGATAATGACACAATAGCTTCATAATTATCTTAGGTAATTTATGACACATGAAGTATCTATGATTACATGGCAAGAGTTCGAATCTGACTAAATATAGTTATATAGCCTTAATGTTTAAGTATAGTGAATCATCAAACTTTTAGAGTATTTTGGTTAACAAACTATAGCTTAAAGATACATTGCTAAAGTTGAGATATGCGTGATGGAAACTAATAAACAATTTAAATTATTGAAAGGCAACTCAAACTAAGATTTTAATAATAAAAACATGAAAATGAGAATATTTTGGACTTATATAGCTTAAATCCTAATTTACTTTTATTGCCTTAAACTCTAATCGGTAAGTGAAAGCCTTATTATTATTTAATCGCATAAATGTAAAACACTAGAACTCAACTCAAAATGATTTCTTATCAAATTTAAGGCCTATAATCTAACTTAAATATTTTTGTATGATATTATTAATAATTTTTTATATATTCATCAATATTTATCTGATATCATGAATTGTTCGTCTTATATACACTATTAATATTTAAAGCTTAAACTAACACATGAAATTTTCCAAGAACTTTTCAATTTATGGCTGTCAAAGGGAATTCACGCCAAAAGGAAGAATCAAATTGTCGAAGTGATAAATTTCTCCCATACTCTATAATTAATGTTGATAGTGACATCTATTAGATAAATAGTTTACACATACATACAATTTGGACAAACTCTTGCTTTTTTCTCCTCATAGGCACCATTTTCATTCCAAGCAAGTTACTTAATTATTTAATACAAATAAAATCTAATATCAACTCATTACATTTCCTCCACAAGTTATTTTGTTCAACATGTTTGGTAATAGCTACCCAAAATCAACTCCTAAAGAAAATATATACCATACACAAAGTCCTTAGAGAATGAGTAGAAAATCATCAAATTCATATAGAGGTAAAAAGTTCTCCTTAACACTTCTTTGTATAAGGATCCTAAGTTTTATAAAACTTTATCAACCTCTTTCTTTCTTTAGGGTTTCGATATTTCTAACAAGAAGAAACTATTTTCAATCTTTCTCAAATTGAAGTAACTTATATCTTTCTCAAAGCTAACAATCATGTTTATTCTTCTGAATCAAACAAAAATGCTTTAATGTGCATGCTTAAGAATTTAGGAATTCCTTTAGGCTTAGAAATGAATCTTGCTGCTATCAAGCTATTGATGCATGCATATTTTAGTATGTGATATTAAGCCTAGTAAGTGTGATGAGTAAATAACTTAAATCAAACTTAAAAAAGTAATAAGAAAGTCTATACTCTTAACTTTGTAACTTTGATAATAATTAGGGTTTTAGTACTCTTGCTAAAAACCCTATAAAAAAGTGCAATAAAGACAAATAAGACATTTTACAAGGTTAAAAATAAAGTTAGAATTATGACAAACACTCATGCTTAAACATTTCAATTCATGAAATAATGAAAATTCTAAGTAAACTACTAAAAATGTCAATCATAGCTGTTATTATGACCATTATTCTCTTGGAAATTAAAAGTAATAGCAATCATAGCCATGATCTAAACCGTAATCGTCATTGAGTTAGTGTTAAATTTATCATGGCCATAATCTAAGGAGTTATCTTCTAGGAACGTAAAATTTATAGCAATCATGATCGTGATGCACTCCGTGATCTTCTCAAATTTCAGTTTTAACACGCATCACGCCCATAAAAAAAGTCATGATCTCCTCTGGAAAAGAATGTAATGCCTATCATGGAGATAACATAAGTCATTATCTTCATTAAACAAAAATTTATGCTTATCATGCCCATGATTAAAGTGGAAAGAAAATATCTTCTATCACTGCCTGGATCACGCCCGTGATCACTTACCCTATTTCATCCCCACCTTCATTATGCTTGTGATCTACTTTCCCTCAACAATATTTTGAAAGTTTACAACAACCTTTTCTATTATATCTTTAAGTGATGAAAAGATAAACAAAATAGAGAATTATGACCTAAATATATTACACTTAAGCATTAATAGGATTTGTTATCTAGGTATATAATCAAGGAATATGTGTTTATTATCTTATAGAGACTAGAAATCAAGATCCAAACTTCCCAATAGATTACTATGACAACTAAGCAGGATATTTAGGTATCTAACTCAAATCGTCTCACGTTGCTTGTATTTGTAAAATAGTGGCATATATTATAAAACATAATTGAAACTGACTATTGTAAGGGGATTGGGAATAATACATGTTGTATGGTGTGAAGGTGAATGACAAACTGTAATATTAGAAGTGATAAATATTTACTTGATATTGATTGTGTAATGTGAATTAAGGTTTGTTTGAAATTGGTATGGTCACTAAGTAATATGGTATATATCTTAATTGACCTTTAAATGAAATGGTTATGCATTACATGATTGCATAAATTGCATTTGAATAGTAATCACACTACGTATTACCATTTTGATTCTATGGTAACACTAAGTTTTTCCAGTAAATAGAAATTAAACTTTAGTTCTACAAAAGGTTACCATCATTCTATTAATTTCATATGAACTAAGCAGGAACCGAAGGACGTCACTTGTAGCGTTGACATGAAATGGTTAATACTTAGTGGAGTTTCTAAGTTCTAAGGTCATGTTGAGCAATAATATTTTCTATATAAAATAATAAACAAGGATGAACAAAACTCCTCATTCCTTATTTCTTAGTCTCTCATGGGTGTAAATTACAAGAGCTAGTTCCTTCAACCCTTAAGAAAGGACGTAAATCTCTATTGGTTTGGATTTCGATCATCCAAACTATGTTTGTAACATATGTTTGATAGTTGTATCACATCTATTTGTTGATTAAACTTGCTTGACGTTGATTAAATTATGTTAAGATTTGGTTATTCAATGAGCTGTGTTGTGTTCATACTCCAATAGATTGCTTGTTTACAGGATCAATAGGAAGGATCAATCTAAGGAGTTGAAGCTAGTATAAAATAAGAATGAAGTTCATATATGGGTAGAGAGAGTAAAGTTGCTTATGTAAAGAAGTCTTTTGAGACTAGTTCATGAAAATCAGCTTGGAGGTCCTATTATGAGGTCGAGAGCTAGAGGATTGCAAAAGTTGGCGTTGAGAGTGATTATTGATTGTTTGGAACCAGATGAAGGGAAGTTTGTCTCAGCTTATGGATTACATGTAGGGTATGATTACTTAGAGTATAACATGCTAACATTAAAGAAAGAACATGAAGAAGAAAGTAATGAAAACAGAAGAAGTATGCACAGTCACGCCTTTAGTCGAGTCCTCGACTATACCCACGTCTGAGACTATTTGCCCAAAGAGCTAAGTCGTGCCCTTGCATGCCATCAGTCAAGCCTTCAATTATATTCGTGACTGAGTCTAGTTGCTTGGAGAGTTGATTCCAGTGGACATCGCGGTATTACTTACATCTACAATTTGTAAGACGATGCTTATAGATCTTTTCGTGATACTTTACTGGAGAATCAAAGCAACTTTCTAGATAGATCTCAAGCTTTCTTTATTAGCTATTTTCTTATTTTATCTTTAGAGATTTCAATCTTGTTTTAATTAGCTACTTTCCTATTTTATCTTTTAGATATCTTTCATGTTTTAGATATCAGGTCATGAGTATAAATAGGAGTTTCCTTGATGTAAAAGACAAAATTTATCAATTGAGTAAAATTCTTTGTCTTTGAGGAAAACCTTAATTCTTATTAATCATCTTTGATTGTGACAAATTTTGATCTTATCGATCTTTGAATTATAGGTAATATCAACTGCTTGTTAGTGTTATATTCATGTTTATTTTCTTGGTACATAATCTCCAGGGTAAGTAAATGTTCATTTTCTTTATCATTTTAGGATATCCTAGTGATTTTCCTCCAAGGCATATCATCTTTGTTGGTATTAGAGCTTAGGTTATGGTTAGTTGTCTCTATCATTGTTTTGATCACATGTGATTAAGGATGTCAAACAAAAATGTACATGGCAATTTTAGAGAGGAGGTTAATAGTGGAGTTCATGGAAACCGATGACTTCCAAGAAATGGTAATAATCGTGTTCATCCCAATGATGAACAGAGTATGAGCCAATAGTTGCAAACTTTGAATATCCTAGTACAAACAATGGAACAATTGTTACAAAACCCTAATGTGATACCACCCTGTGTCGAAGCACCACCACTACTACAGCCACCTGATACTGGTAGGCGAGGAGATGTTAGAAGGAATAACATTAAATGTGGTGATGCCTATGATAGGGAGTTTAGACCACTAAGAGGGTTAGAGCATGTGAAGCTGCAAATGCCTTTCTTTTTAGGAAGTAGATCTGTAGATGATTATCTTGATTGGGAAGACAAAGTTGAAGGATTGTTTAACTGTTATGATGTTGAAGAGCATACACAGGTTAGATTAGCGGTAGTAGAATTTATAGGATATGTAGCATTGTGGTAGAAAAACCTACTATATTCCCGTAAGAGGGATGAATAAGTGAAGATTAGGACATAGCTGGAGATTTAAGAAGTACTAAGAAAACATTTTGTTCTTGCATACTATAAGCAGGAAGTCTATACAAGAGTGTTGAGAAGTATGTTCAAGAATTTAAATCATTAAAGAATAGAAGTAGAGCTATCAAGCCACTTGAACAAATTATTGCTAGATTTGTTACTAGCTTAAAGTATGAGATTGCAAGTATTGTGGAGCTATAGTGCTATGACACACTAGAAGAGGCTCTTTAATTAGCCCTCAAAGTAGAGAGACAGTGGAGGAGTAATCCATATAAGTCTACTATAGGTAAATATTTTAATCCTCAGAATACTTATTCTTCTAATGCTAGGAGGAGTGAAAAGGGATATTCTAGTAAATCTAGTGATAAAGGAGGTGAATCTATTGCTAATAAGGGTAAAACCACCATTAATCTAGATGAAGATAAGAAACAAGATGGTATTAGTAGTTCTAGTAGGAAAAATTATCAAGTTAAATGTTTTAAGTATCAAGGATTAAGACACATTGCCTCTTAGTGTCCTAATTGAAGAGTTATGATGAATATTGGAGGAGAGATAGTTAGCGAGGATGAGGATGAGGAGTTTGAAGGGTTTGTGATCTGTTAGCAGCCCATCGATGTGTATTATGGGATGTAGATGCTAAAACTTACGAAGATCAGGGTTCGGATCAGTACATGAGTATTACTGTATTAAGGAGAGTTTTAAGTATATCACCAATCATTGAAGAAGAACAAAGAGAAAACTTGTTTCATACGACTTGTAGGATTAAAGGCAATTTATGTACTCTCATCATAGATGGAGGGAGTTGTACTAGCATGGTTGCTATAAGTATCGTGGATAAGTTGAAATTGGCCCCTACACTACATCTAAAACCATGTAAACTTCATTGGTTAAGTGAGCAGGGTATTTTGCATGTCACTCAATAGGTGAAGGTTCCCTTTTGTATTGGAGAGAAGTATAAAGATGAAATAGTATGTGATGTATTATCCATGTGTGCATCCCATCTATTACTAGGGAGACCAAGGATGTTTGATCATAAAGTGCTTCATGATGGATATCGGAACACTTATGCTTTCTAGAAGGATGGCAAAAGAATATTTTTGAAACTTATGTTGCCCTTAAAAGTTAAAGAGGCTCAGAAGCAGATAAGCAGGATTATGAAGAAGAAATCACTTTTCATAACTAAAGGTGATGTAGTTTAAGCCATACAGGTAGAAGAACCAGTTTATATGTTACAAATTATCTGAATGAAGGAGATGCAAGAGCCGGATTCCTTTCTTTCAGAGATTCAACAATTACTACCATAATATATTGATGTATTTCTCGAGGATTTACCTACAAGGTTACCACCTATAAGAGGAATAGAACATGCTAAGACTTATAACCTGGAGTTATTTTACCTAATCGCCCAGCATATCGGAAAAATCCTGAAGAAGCAAAAGAGCTATAGAGGCAGGTTGATGAGTTAGTGAAGAAAGGGGTATATTAGAGTGAGAGTACTATTCCTTGTGTAGTACCGACTTAGTTGGTATTGAAGAAATATGGGATATGGAGAATATATATTGATAGTCAGGCCATCAATAAGATTACCATCAAGTATCGTTATCCCATTTTATATTTGGATGATATCTTGGATGAGTTGAACAGAGCTCAATTATTTTCAAATGTAGATCTTAAGAGTGGATACAATTAGATATGAATGAAGGCAGGAGACGAGTGGAAGATTGCTTTCAAAACAAGACATGGTTTGTATGAGTCGTTAGTAATGCCATTTTGCTTAACTAATGCTCCTGGTACCTTTATGAGGCATATCAATCATGTGTTGAGAGAATATCTATGAAAATTTGTAGTCGTGTACTTTGATGATATCTTGGTGTATAGCAGAGATTTGGATAGTCATGTGAATCATTTACGAGTGGTGTTTAAAGTCTTGAGTTCTAAGAAGTTATATGGTAACTTGAAGAAGTGTTCTTTATGTCAACTAAAGCTAATCTTCTTGGAATTTATAGTTTTTAAAGTAGGGATTCGAGTAGATCATGGAAAGATTCAAGCCATTGTCAATTGGCCAGTACCTACATTTGCTACTAAAGTAAGAAGTTTTCATGGACTTGTGTCATTCTATTGATGGTTTATCAAGAATTTCAGTAGTATTGTGAGTCTATTCACTGAACATACTAAGAATAATGTTGTGTTCGTATGGAGTGATAAGGCATAGAAAAGTTTTGATGAGATCAAAGCTAAGTTGACTAGTACTTCTGTGTTAGCATTACCAAATTTTAAGAAGACCTTTGAGTTAGAATGTGATACTTCGGGAGTTAGAATAATGCAACATTAATGTAGGAAAAACAACCCATCGTTATTTTAGTGAGAAATTAAGTGTTGCTACATTGAACTATTCCATATATGATAAGTAGTTTTATACCTTGATTCAAGCACTCATGACATGGCAACAATATTTGCTACCTAAGGAGTTTATTATCCATACCGACCATGGAATGTTGAAGTATTATAAGAGTTAATAGAGTCTTTCTAGAAGACAAGCTAAATGGGTACAATTTCTAAAGAGTTTTGCTTATGTTATTAAGTACAAAAAGGGAAATACCAATATAGTTGCTAATGCACACGAAAGGTATGCTGTTATTACATCTCTACAAACTAAAATGTTGGGTTTTGAATTATTGAAGAATCACTAAGTTGGAGATGCCAATTTTAGGTCTATTATGACTAGAATTGTAGAAGGAGTAGCCATTGATGGATATCATTTGATAGATGGATTTCTGTATAGATATGGGAAATTGTGTATTCCAACTACAACTATTTGAGTATTATTACTGTGTGAGGTACATGCAAGTAAACTATCTATTCGTTTAGAGGAGAAAAGAACATTGGAATTATTAAAGGAACATTTTTATTAAAAAGGAATGATGAAAGATGTTCATCGAGTTATTGAGAGGCGTGTAGTTTATAAAAGGATAAAAGGGAAGAAAAAGCCTTGGGGATAGTATATGCCGTTACCTTTACCTATATGGCCTTAGAGTGATATTAGCATGGATTTTGTTTTAGGATTACCTAGAACATAGAGAGGTCGGTATTTAGTTATGGTCGTCTTGGATCGTTTTAGCAAAATGGTTCACTTTCTACAATGTCATAAAATAGATGATGCCTTGTATGTTGCTAACTTATTTTTGCAGGAGATTGTTTGATTGCATAGTGTTCCTCACAGTATTATATCTAACAAGGATGTCAAATTTTTAAGTTTCTTTTAGAAGACTCTTTAGAGAAGACTGACGACTAAATTGATGTACAACACTCCATGCCATCCTAGAACAGATGGATAGACGAAAGTTGTCAATTGAACTTTTAGTGCTTTAATAAGAGCTACAATGGGTAAGAATCTTACCAGTTGGGATTTGTGCTTTCCTATTACGAAATTCGCTTATAATAGGTTGATACACAGTTTTACTAGTAAGTCTCCCTTTGAAGTTATGTATGGTTACGACCCAATTATTCCTATAGAATTAGTAACCAAACCATCCGTGAAAGAGGAAAGTATCAGTGGGGTTGAATGAGCACAAAGGATTCAGAAAATACGTGCAAAGGCTTTTGAGCATCTCAAGAAGACTCATGAGCATCAAAAACAGCAAGGAAATAAGCATAAAAGGCCAAAATCATTTAATCCAGGGGATCTTGTTTGGATTCATCTTTGAAAAGATAAATTTCCTAATAAGAAGTCTCAAAAACTATCACCAAGATTAAACAGTCCTTTTCACATCATTGAGAAGATCAATAATAATTCTTATCACCTTAAATTACAAGGAAAATATGGGATTTGAACCACTTCTAATATCACTTATCTTTTACCTTATGTTCTAGATGATGATGATGTTGCAAAAGCTCCATCAAATTTAGGACAAATCTTCATCAACCCTATATAGATGATGGGATTCGGCTTTAAGGTCCTATTACGAGGTCAAGAGCTAGAGGACTACAAAATTTAGTGTTGAGAGTGATTACTAATTGTTTAGAACCAGATGAAGGGAAGTTTGTTTCAGCTTATGGATTACTTGTAGAGCATGATTACTTAGAGTATAATATGCTGACATTAAAGAAGCAAGAGGAAGAAGAAAGTAATGAAAATAAAGGAAGTATACACAGTTGCATCCTTAGAAGTATCCACAATCATGCCTTTAGTCGAGCCCTCGACTAAGTTTGTTTGCTTAAAGAGTTGAGTCATGCCCTCATACGCCCTTAGTTGACCCTTCGACTATTCCCGCGACTAATTCTATTTGATTGAAAAGTTCCAGTGGACATCATGGTATTACTTACATCTACAATTTGCAAGATGATGCCTATGAATCATTTTGTGATACTTTATGTGAGAATCAAAGCAACTTTCTAGACAGATTTCAATCTCTCTTTTATTAGCTAATTTCCTATTTATCTTTAGATAGATTTCAATTTTGTTTTAATTAGCTACTTTCTTATTTTATCTTTTAGATATCTTTCTTGTTTTAGATATCAGGTCATGAGTATAAATAGGAATTTCCTTGATGTAAAAGACAAGATTTATCAATTGAATAAAATTCTTTCTCCTTGAGAAAAACCCTAATTCTTATCAATCATCTTTAATTATGGAGAATTTTACTCTTATCGATCTTCGGATTACGGTGAGCCTAAGCACTGATAAATGGTTATGAGCAATATCAACTACTTGTTAGTATTATATCTGTGTTTACTTTCTTGATGCATAATCTCTAGGGTAACTAAATGTTCATTTTCTTTATCATTTTAAGATATTCTAGTGATTGTCCTCCTAGGCATATTACTAGGGGTTATAAAGTTATAATGTAATAACTATGGACTAATTGTAATGTTATTCTTATATGTGACTTATATGTATGTAATATTTCTTATTCTAAACAACCTATCGATCCTATTATACGTCTACACCATGGAATATTTTCGTTGTGCTATGTACATGTACCTTTCGAGAAGCCCCTAATAGATTGAAACAAATGTCTGTGACTTTACTTTGTTACATGTTACATTGATACTACCGGGGTACTCTATGGGTGTGATAATCTTGGTTAAGTTGAACTATTCCATAAGAATTAACAATGATTTTTTAGCCATTTTGAAGGCTTACTAGAATTTTAGGTCTCATTAGCTATGAATTCATCAAGCAAGCGTTATTAGAGACCAAATGGTCTAATGCTCCGGAGTCTAACATCCATTCTAATAATTCTTGAAAAGAGGATACATTACTAACAAAGTTGACAAAAGAATTCAGATTTTGTTGGATTCAAGAATAAGCAAAATCTATACTATTTACTATTGTGACAATCTAAAATTGCTTCATTTACTTTCAACATTGCATGTGTTCTGTTGAGCTAATGAATTAGCTCCCTCTGTCATTGTAGCATGTGTTGTGCCCTATTGACAATGTCCAATTCGTCTACCTCCTCTATTACCCCTCGTACCCTAATGAGCTGGATAAATAACTAAATGAAAACAACTTTCCTTTACATGGCTTGTTTTCCTACAATGGCCATAGGTTAGTTTCTCACCTTCTTTGACATCTATGGGTTGTGTTTGTTGAGAGGTGCAACTATGATTGTGTTGTGATGAATCTCCATTTGGTTTCACTGCAAAAGCAGCTACTTCGGTAATCACTCTATTGCCACTAATGGACAACTACTTTTCTTACGTTATTATGGAATAAGCACGATTAATAGATGGTAAATGGTCCATAGCGAGAATTTGAGATCAAATAGTCTTGAACTTATCCATGTTGATGCCAAATAAAAATTGATAAAGTCTTTCTTGTTCTCGTTCTACATATAATTCTTTCAATCCTCCATAAGTGCAATTTAGAATCTTAGAGACAATATTTATTTCATCTTAAAGAGTTTTCATCTTTGTGTAGTATTCAACAACTGTCATGTTCTCTTACTTTGTTTAATAAATCATATCTTTGAGTTCAAACAATTAATTTTGATTCGAATCAACAAATCTTTCCTAAAGATCCATCCAAACTTCATGTGCTGTTTCATAGAATGCAATACCGCTTTGTAACTCTTAGGCTATGGAATTGTTAAGTTATGTGATGAAAATAGGAATGCATTTTCCCAAGCAAATTCCTCATACTTCTGAACTCATCCACAAATCCTAATTTATTTATGCCGTTTAATTCATTAATCATCATCCTTCTCCATATGGAATAGTTTTCTCCTACCAAAACAATAGTGATAAGGGTTATTGTGGAGCAATTAGTAGCTGAAAGATAGAAAGGATTGGTGATGTTTTGCATTAAGTATAGATTTTGGATTATGTTAGCAACATTTAATGCATTCAATAGGCTAATGGTACTTCTAGCGTTTACTGAAACTTCAGATTGTTCAGTAATGGTATCCTCATCCTTCTTTTGATAAACCACTCATCTTGTTAATGGCTTTAAGGATGACTGCGGGCTGTGATACCGTGAAAATAATTTGGAATTGTAGGAATGGACTTTATTCACAAAAAAATGAGAGGTATATATATAGAAAGGAGGCTAGCTTAAGCTCTTGACATAAAACGAAACGTAAACATTCCTAACTAATATATAACTCGTACAGGGAGGGAATAAACATTCTTGAATAATTCCTATATAGCTCATATACAAACTCATTTCTAATAATAAGGTTGGCTCATTTTTCTCTTTTTCCTTTTCTTTAATATTGTTTCCCATTAATTAATTTAATTAAATATATTCAATAAAAACAATCTAAAATTGACATATTCAACTCTTTGATGGAATTTTTAATAGAGTTATGGGAATGATTCGAGTAGAAAAGTTCTAAAACCTTGAGACTCAAATAGGGGAAAAAAAGAAAAAGGTTCAAAGTTCCATTGAAAAAATAAATACTAAGGACATAAAATGTATTTATCTTATTTATAAATTATGCTTTTATATAGAGTAGTTAAATTGTTCTTCAACCTCTAATTATTGCAACATTTGAAAGTATGAAATGTCCATATAAAATTTATAGAGTGCATCAAAATAACAATTTATTATATTTTTTACATTTCTACATAAGTGACACATTACTAATACGTTGTTGGTATAAGCAAACCACTTTTAATGAGTTTTTCCCATGTCTTATCTAGTTGAAGTGCAAAGTGGTCTTGAGTCCTCTAAAGTCTTTATTAGGATTAGTTTCTTATAGTGTTGACAATTCATGTTACATAATTGCGTTTTGTATTCTTCTCTAAATAGTATGTACTTAAAAATTTTCAACCAATGACATAATTTTTTCATTAATTGTGTATGAAGACATTAAGTATGGCCTGACCCATTTTTACTATGTCTTTTGGCTTCTGTTGACTCATTTAATGATTAAAAATAATATGAAAATCTATAAAATACTTACAAATAAAAAGAAAAATGAAAGAGAGGATAATTTACTTGACTTCTAAAAATTATTCTATGATTATAGTTATTTTATAATTAATGCAAAGTGAGCATAATTTTTTTTTCAATGTTGTGAGTTTTAATTTAATCAATTTATTGTGCTCTTTACTCTTTGCTGATATTTAGTGATAAAATCCATGTGAAACAAATTTACTTGTTGTTTAGGTTTCAAATTAGGCTAAGGTCACTAGTTAGGGGTTATAGGATTGTATTGTTAAATTAACTTTTGAGTATACTCAATTCTTGAAAACCTTGAGAGCACTATGATCTTTAATGAATGTTCAAATAAAATTTCTCACTTGATGGTTTTCCTGCAAAAAAGAAAAAAAAATTGGGAGTATTGAAAAAGCAAAAATGAACATAAATTGAACAAAAGTGTCATAAGCATCTTGGAACCCCAACCTTAAATAAGTTTCTTACCTTCCCTCAAGCCACTCTGGTAATCAAAAGCTAGTAAGTTGAGAATCGAAATATTCTACTGGCATTGTCACTTAAGTAACTAAGCCCACAAGGTATCCTTTTGATGGGATAACACTAGTTGACTTGAGTGATGAGTTTAAGATCATCAATTGAAATCTCACTACATAGGTTATAAGGAAACCAATTAAAATCGAACCAAATCAAATAATTTAGAGTGGTGTTGTAGGAGGTTAACTACTGGTAGAGTAATGGGCATGCAAACATAAATCATGGTTAGTGACATGCTGGGGGGTTATTTGGTGTGGTTACTTCGATGCTTAAGTTAGCAATGGGTATTTTTCATACCTTTAATGTGACAGTTTATATATAGATTATGATCATAACAAAATGAGCATGCAAGGGGGTGGGGGTACATAGAATGTCCACATTGCACGTGTCATATTCCTAAATTGTTAGTCGACTTGCCTTAAGGTGGAGAGTGAGGTCAATCATGCAGAGTGGTAGGCCCGATGTTCATTCCCCTAAGGAAATGAGAGGATCGAACAGGTCACCATAGGCCTTCGAGCACAAAGTCACGACCATTGTAACCACTTCTCCATGGGCCTTCACGTGAGGACCAAAAATTGTTGAACATAGTTCCTATTATGAATTTCATATTTCAGGATAGTGGAAGTCAAGATCCAAGCTCTATCGAATCTATAAGAACACTTTGTAATATGAGATTAATTGATTTACTTTAATTTTTTCTATACTCCTTTTGTTATTATGACTAAATTTATGGAAGTGTAAACTCATATTCTAGATTTTTTTTTATGAACTCTAAATTGTTTATGTGATTTACTTTTCTCGTTTCCAATTTTATTGATTGATCTTCTAGGGTTTAATTCTATTGTTGTTCTCACTTTTCTTGAATTGATAAACCATAGAATTGATTTCACTTTAGTTGATCCATGGATTACCTAGTACAATACTACCATAAAGACACACATATGAGCAAACTCAACATAATCATATGTGAATATAAAACTAATGCAACAATAAATCATTTATTATCTTTTAATTTCATAAATAAAAAAGGATAGGGAAAACTTCATATCCTAAACACAATTATATAATATCTACATATACAATGTTGGCTATCGCCTAGCAGTCATGAGTCCAAAACGTAGATCTACCAGTAATTATATCTAAGCACAACTCCATGTAGAGATTGTGTCACACAAAGATCACTAGGGTGCTACGTTTGCATCACCAATACTCTGAATTCATCAGCCACATCCCAGCACACCATAGTTGAATATTCATTTTGTCATTTTTTGTTTATATCCTAAACAAGTAAAAGCAACAAACAAGTAACATATGTAGTTAGAACGTCATCTCCACATGATATTAAAGCTATAAGATTCATAGAGCCTGATATATGAAGCAATTAAGAAGATATTTAGCATCATCTTGCATCCCCTGAGATCACTTATTACATATTGATTCGATATACTTCTACACAAACTAACTTATGGTTATCTTTTTTGGTTATTTGATATGAAATCATTATTTTATTTGGTTTTATCTTGATTTCAAAGCTTAAAGTGTAAGTGAACTCTAAATAAATGACCTAAATGTTTTTTATGATGTTCATAAGAGAAATTTTCAATTTTGAAGTAAAGTGACCTATAGACAAGCTAATTCAAGGATTGTGTAGATCGCATAAATTAAAGGGGTCATGTAGTTCATAGAATCTAGACACAACCTATACATTGTCTTGTGCAAGATCATGCATTGGTGATGTTAGTCCAAAAATATCACATTTGTGAATTTTCCTTTTATTCTTAACCCGTAAATGATCCAAATCTTTCCGTAGCAATATCGATCACTCCAACATTATTCTAAACACATGTTAACACATGCTTCACAAAAATAACACTTAAGATATCAAATTAAGATCGAGAACACATTACTTACTTGTAACCCTTCAAATTTTCTCTTTTATTTAGAATTTTCTAAGTTCTCTACCTTTGAGATTTCTCAAGATTTATTTGTAAGAATTCGTCGTCCTCATTAGAAAACGTTGCTGTCAACACCTAAATGCTAATACTTCATTATTTGTATAGTTATCTTATTGGAAATGATGAAAAAAAAAAAAAAAGGAAGAAAGACGGAAAGAAAAACCAACTTGCTTCAAAATTACTTAGGATTCCTCAAGGCTGACAATGATTGGGAGGAAGGGGAAGAAACTACTGTAACATATGGAAAAATTTAAACGGCAATTATGTTTCTTGGAATTTAAATATGTTTCTCATCCCACGTATCTGTTGTATTTTATGCTATCGAAAAAACTGTCCATATTCTAAAAGAGTGAAATGACACTTCTACCTTTCTGTATGATTAAATTTATTTAAGTTATTTCAGTAGAGAAAACAATCATTTTTCAATTTACTCTTTATTTTATTTGAACACTTATAATATTCTCCCGTCTGAAGGTATTCCAGTAGTTTCAAGAAAACTGCAAGATGCGACGCAATCACAAGCGATGAAAATGCAAGGCATTTCATAGCATTTATATACTGTAATGCGGTTCTGAAACTACCCTACAGGAAAAGCATTAATCTACTTATATGGAATAGTCTGAAACGTTTGGAGAAAAACATCATAACAGAATATCGCAATGTTTTTGCAGGGCCTCAAATCAGTAAACATTGCCTAATATACACTCTTTCAATACATGAAAATTTTTATGGTACGTGATGGTTATAAAAGGATTAGTCTCGTTACATAATTTTTAATAGTCATTTTAATTATAATATTACAAGTGGAACGGTATTGTGATAACAGTTGAAGTTCCCTTCAAGATCTTCATGCAAATGGTAAACATTATTAAATCCCAACTTAACAACGTGACATAAGCAGGATATGGTGATAGTTTTAATGCCCTCTTAATGAAACATTTTATTGATAAAATGAAATAAATTAGGACTAATTATGCAACTATTAATAAATAGAATAGATAGCTATTGTTTTATTTTATTTTCCTTAATAATATATATGGTTAATTAATAACATATTTGAAGGTCTAATAGGCTATTGTTTAAATTCGTGACTCAATTGGCTACTTGAGCTTATAGATAAAATATGAAAACATACTGAAAAAAATAAAGGAAGAAAACTAAGGAATAATTATTTCTTTCGTATTTGAGAAAAAAATTGTAATTTTTCATCTGATAATAATAGGATATCCATTAAAACAATTATGCTGCCGAATAAACATAGTAATAACTTCAATGAAAAAGGGTCTGATTTTTGAGAGGTACTCAGTCAGCATATTTAATCATAGTTTTCTCATTATCGGCAAACTACACACGATTGTCTGGGTGGTGTAGTTGGTTATCACGCTAGTCTCACACACTAGAGGTCCCCGGTTCGAACCCGGGCTCAGACATCGAGCTGGAGATTGATTGTTTAATCATTTTTCACTTTTTATTACACAAAACAAGGTGGGTCGTGTCGGGAGATTAGTAGGATCGGCCGGGTACTATAGGTAGCGAATTTGTTGAATGTTATCATCTCTGGCATTGGAAAAAACATTACATCTAGTAAGCCATTAGTGTGTTTGGATGACGACTTGGAGAGTATTATGCCTTCTGTTAGGGTGTATCAACCTTGTGAAAAAAAAATTATCATAATATAAATTTTAGAAAATTATTTATCATATTACCAATACAAAAGCAGATGTTATGAATGTAAATATACGATTTTTGGACTCCGTTTCTCTCTTTTGCATGCCTGCAATTTTTAGGGAAGAAAAAAAAAAAAAAACACAGATAACATATATAATCTATGCAGTTTGTACCGGTATGTACTTTTGAAAATCAAAGGAAAAAAAATGCAATTTTATTTTTATATGATTTTACTTTTATATCATTTACTTTAAAGAGTAAATTATAGTAAGAGGTATGAATGATTTGAGTTGTTAAAAAGATAAATCAATGTTTTGTAAAATGAATCAATAATAAAATATAGATGTTTGATGAAGTTTATTTAAAATAATAACATTTAAACTATTTTTTTAATTAAAATTTCCTTAGTTCTTTTAAACGGATACTTTAATGAAGTCATTTTGCCAAATATTATTATTTTTCTCTTATTCCTTACAAATCACTATTATGCTTTTTAGTTTATTGAATAACGATTCCACAATGAATCCTTATTATACAAAACATTAGATACTCATTCTTTATTTAAACCTATAAATATCAATTCAATGCTCGAAGTGTCATTTTTTTCGAAATACCATAATTCAAATAAAAAATTAACAAAGAAAAATCCTATTACAGCTCTATTACATTCCTTCATAATAGGAATTTCATTACAATCTTATTCGTTCAGAGAAGTGAACGAGACGAATGTCCATACTCTCTTATGTAACTTACTCTCTAATATAAGTTAATTTTTTAGGAAGCACCTTACTTTGTATTATATGATGTCTAGGCTTGCATTTAGTTCAAATATACTGTCTATATCCTTGTTAAATATCATACTCTGTTCGTTAGTATTAAAAATACATTATATCTATTAAGTAAGCGACTAAAAATTGTGTTTGGACGACTTCAAGAGTATTATGCTTTACATAGATAGATATATATCCTGGCATCTAGTTCAAATATATTATCTATTATATTTGTGTCATTTTGCTTGCAGTATTAGATTATAAATTATTATGCTATATCTACAAACATAAGTAACATTTATTGCAATTTTTACATTAAAAATTTACTATGTTCATATCATTTCCCCTTGGATGACCACTTCCAGAGGATCATGCTTTGTGTAGAATGATTTATACTGCATTTTGTTGAAATATAGAGACATCTTATTTACTGCAATCTATACATTTATTTTTTATTATGTGCATACCATTTACTTGACGTTTAAATTTGAAAATTTTGGATTTATTCTTCTAAAAGCCTAGTATTTGGTCTATCAAAATTGGGATCAATGAACAAACTTCGTCAAATGCTAAGTGTAATTTAATGATAGTATAATTGGCTAAAATACATATCCAGACATCCAAGGGATTGAGTTTAGTGATTAAGGCATTTTACAACAACTATCATGTCCTAAGACCTAGGATGTGACCGATTTATCGCATTTTTCCACTAATAATGGAAAGAAGCAAATTGTAGAACAATTGCACTTACTTCGAAAACATATCCTTAATTGCACAACGGTACTCCAAATAGACTAAGCACAAAAGCCCAATTATAGAAAACAATTAATATCTACCTTTTTCTCTTTCTTTTGGCAACAATAGCTACCTTAGTTATGTATTTTATGAACGAAAGTTGTAACAATTTATATTATTCCATTGAATGTCAAAAATATTAGGTGGACATTCATCGGCTTATCACTATCGAATAGGTCATATTCCAAGTACTCATAATGACGTAGTCTCTATTGATTTATCTCATCGAATGATATATGTAAGTATATTACTTTATTAATACATGCTTTTCAAGAATGCACAAGACAGAACTACAAGGTTGAACCAACAACGGAGTAGACAACCGGCTTTTGTCTTCTTCGTCTCATTGTTGGGGCAGTGCACCCAAGTGTGCGGTTGTCTTATTTTCCTTATTCATAACAGTTTCCACTCGTGTGTTTTGGTCTTTTACAACATCAACATCATCCCTTTTTCTACTTTTTTTCATCTATTTTAAATATAAAACCCAGATTTTGGTGCTAAAAGCCTAAACCTTTCATCATTTCACCCCTTTTTTATTTTTTGTTAGATCGCTTTCACACTTTATATATACATATATAAATTGAAAGATATAAGAAATTAAAAATCGAAAACCAAAAAACCAACATTATAGCAATATTTTACTATCATTATTGCCACGCCCCAAAGGATACTCTAAACGTGGCAGTCCACCGCACATAATATTAAAGCTAATAAATGACAACCTTAGTCCTACAAGAGTTTCGATATCACGTGCTAGGCGTGCTTCCAAGATAGTAGGAGACTCAAAAGGGTATTATGTTTAAGCAGATAATAAAAACATACAAGAACTTATAAAGGTTAAACATGTAATATTCATTAAGATGAAAGTTTCTTACAACTTCTTAGGGGCATTCCCCCGTTCTAAAAGTATTGCTCAAACTAAGTCATCTTCAAGACATACATGAATATAACATAAGTCTACTATAGAGATTTTTCTTAGAAGTCTATATCCAAAACTAAATATATAAACTTCTTCCAAAAACTCCTAGTAGTTTTAGTTCATACCTGACAAAAAGGGCTCCTTGGTGCCAACCAAAAGTAATTAAACTGTAACAAAAAGCTATAGGGGTATAAGCAAAACTAGCTTAGTGAGATAACTCCCTTCTTCAAAACATTTCCATAAAACATACAAGTATTTTAGACAATCATATGAGAATGCATCAATCACATGAGCAAATAGAAATACACACGATTAACTAGAAACCATGTGTAGCATGGATTTTACGCCCTCCATACGGGGGTTGGGTGTTTACCGGCCCATACAACCATCAATAATTGCAAACATACCGGCTCCTACTTGCCCTGTAGACTTTTCGGCTTCTATTAGCCCATGTAGACTTTCTGGCTCCTACTAGCCACCACTACGACTCCTCGTTTCCCCACACGAAGAATAGTAGCAAAAAATAAATATGACTCGCAGTATGTTATGCATCAATCGTTTTTAACATTGGTTTATTCAATTATCATCGAATTCAGGTTGAAGGTGACCAAAACAATATTTATCATACCATTACAAGAAAACATAAGTTATTTATAAATTCCTCTTTCGATATACTTAGTTTTTATTCAACAACCACATCATTCAATCATGAATCCAAATCACACATCATTTATTCATTTATCCTTTTCCTGACTTTCTAGTGCTACTATTTATAAGCACAATTAAGGAAACGTAATTAGTAAGGGATTAACTCATTTCATGATGATCGCTCCTAGTCGAAATAATCTTTTAGGAAGGCGATATCGGTTCCTTCTTCACCTAAACAAGATGAAATACCCAAAATGAGTCTTTCATAGAATTTCTATCTTGAAGATTCTAAATTTATCTTTAATTTGCGGTAAAATCGGATTTGAATGAAGTTCCAACTTAAAATATTCATAACTTGCTCATTTTAACTTAGAATTTTGTATATTATGTGTCGTTTTCTACCTACTCAAAAAGATCTATCCATTTCTAAGGTTATTTTTACCATAAAAGGTCATTTGGGTCTCGGATTAGAAGGGTACAGATCTGATATGAAAATTCCTTTCTTGAAAAACAAAATGTTCTAATATTTCCTTTACTAAGACTTATTTAAGTAAAACTCAAATATGTATATTCTTTGAAAAGAATTCCTTATGTATATAAATAGACTCATAATTTATGCATGAAGCTATAGGTGTTGTCTTATTTAATTTATTTCCTTAAAACAACCTTTCCTAGTGTTTTAGAAATTTGGATTTGTTAGACTTTACTTTATGTGGGTAAAGTAACTTATAAATTTTTGGATGATCAAAATGTTATGCCTCGAAGGGTATCATAAACGTGGCAGTCTGCCGTACACAATATTAAAGCCTACGAATGACCGCCTCAGTCATGCGAAGGCTTCCATACTATGTACAAAGCATCTAACACATATAGGAGACACATTAGAGAGATACATTTTATATTGATACAATTTGAGTAACAATATAAAGGAAATTCAATTCACTGTTCTTCAAATTACAAATTATTAAACTTCAATTATAATCATCAAAAGATTCTACTACAGAAAATTATTACAAGGAAAATTATAAAACCTAGCTAATATCTTCAAACATTCTTATTCCTTGCTGGAATCCCGAAGTCATATCCGGCTCCAACCATCTCGGTCCCCACTTAGCATTCTTGAGATAACCTATTCATTCAAACATCTATTGGGGTATAAGCTATGCTAGCTTAGTGAGAGTTCCCTTAATTTCGTACCATGACAAGCAAGTTATAATTCATCCATATGCTATGCATGAACAAACACATGAGCAAGCAAGCATATGACTTTTCGGTAGCCATATGTGAATGGATTTACGCCCTCCATTCGGGGTTAGGATGGTCCATGGAACACGCAACCATATTTCCAATATCTTTCTCTTGTTGTAGTTGATACAATTGCCTATACCACTATCATTGTAGTTGATATAAGTGCCTACACCACTATCATTGGCCCACCCGCCATCTACTAATATACATTTGTTCCCACCAAAGGTATATCAGCAATGCAATGTGACTCAACATGTGATATGCATGCACAGTTTATTCATATAATCATGGCATATTAATTATGTAGGTTAAGAGCGATCATAGAGGATTTCAAGCCATTCAAGTCTATGCTAACTCATACAATGATTTACAACAAGTCTCGCCTCGATATACTTATCATTTTCAACCAAGATTATACACAACTCATCACAATTTTATCTTTTCCTAATTCTAGTGCAACTAGCTACAAGCACAAGCAAGGTAACAAAATAAGAGGAAAACTCACTCAGCCATTGGATTACCGGTCTCTTAGTAAAAGTAATCCGGTGATAGGGAATCGTCGATTTCGGGATCACCTAAAAAGAAAGAAATACTTTAATAAGTATTTCAACTCAACTAATCCAAACAATCTTATACAAACTATCAAATTCATAATTCTCGTCCTAAGCGGGAATTCCAACTTAAAACGGGCATAACTTAGTCATTTTAATTCGGAATTTCGCAAATTATATATCGATTTCTATCTACTTCGAAAGATCTATCTAATTCTAATATTATATTTAATTTTTGAAAATATTTGGGTCATGAAACAGAGGGATCAGATCTGGGCACTAACGATCCCCATTTCCGAAAAATAGTTTTGTAATTACTTGAAATGTTCCTATTTGATAATTCAAGAATTCATGAAACATGAATGATTTCCTAACATGAATGACATGTGATGAATTTAATTCATGCATGCTTTTGACAATATTTACTAAAAGAAGTTTTTTGAAACTTTTTATTTGTAAGACTCCATTACTATTTACTTTCAAGAAAACTAGTTTCTTAACTTTGATCATTTCCATTTGTTTTGGATTTATTTCTTAAGAAAATATAATTATCCTTGTTAAAATTAAGTCTTCATTATATCTATTACTTATGACCTTCATTTCTACATAAAAATTTCCATTTTACACTTTGTAAACATGTTTTCAAGTAGGGTTGATTCCAAAATCCGAATTTTGTAAAAATTGTTTTGGTGATTCCTTTAAGTAAAAATCATTTGATATTAGAAAATTAGGGCTCAACCATACATAGCCACTAAGGACTTCATTTCTTTGATAAAACTTCTAATTTGAGTTTGAAAATATGGGTTTTCATGCCATTACTCATTATTACGAATTTCTTAAAATGACAACAACTCAAATTTTTCCTACTTCATTTCTACTCCTTGTTCTATATATTTTTCTTAGCAAATCCTCTTAATTTATCAAAATCATTACTTGATGATACCTATGACCTAAACTCTCATTTTTCATATAAAACACAAGTTTTGGAGTTGATAAATGGGTTTTTAAGGCATGGTTTTGAAATCATCCGAATTTACAAATTTTGGATAAACTCAATTTTCATACCTTATTTCTACAATGCATCATGCATATATGTATTTCCTACAAGCTATTGTCATGATGGTTATGAGATGATCTACCTATATGTATACATATACCAAGAATTCTTTTTGAAAACTTTTACTTTGCAAAGCCTTGAATTATACTAGACTTAAGAAAAATAGTTTTTTCTTCTTGTAAAATCATACTTTCTTTTATCAAAACTCAACCTTGATGATCTATATAACCATCACCTTCATTATTTCAATAAATACCTTCATTTTGGAGTTAGAAAGTAGATGTTTAAGTAGGAGGTTTACCTAAGTACGAATTTTACAAAAATTTTTAAGAATGAAAACATTGTTTATCTTATTCTTGGAAACCATTTGTTATCCTAGGATTATATTTTGATAAACTTCTCTTATCTTGTAAAAACTTGGTCTTTATTACATATATTCCCTAGGACTTCCATTTTCCTATAAAAATTATCATTTTGGCATTTGGAAATGAGTGTTTAAATAGTGGCTATTTTCAAATTCGAATTTTGAGAATTTCATTTGAGCTTGTTTTCTTTGTAAAACTCATTTAGTCTTTCAAAAACCATTTCCTAATCAAACCTATACCTTAAAGCTTCCATCTCTTTAATAAAAGTCTTGTTTTGAAGTTGAAAAATAGGTTTTCAAAATTGGTCTTGGTTGGGATCCAAATTTACAAAATTTATTTTTGGACATATCTTTTGATAAAATCTATCCAAACTTATGAAAATCCATTCCTTACATATCCTATCTTAAGTGCCTTCCATATCTTGAATAAAAACTTCATTTTTGAGTTGGAAAACATGTTTTAAAAATGTGCCTTGGCTTAAATCCGAAAATGAGATTTTTATTTTGAAAATTACCTTTGATTCTTGTAAAAAGAAGTCTTGATAATATACATACATTAAGCCTTCATTATCTCAAGTAAAATTTTCATTTTGATATTTGGAAAGTGGTTTTTAAATAGGGGTTTTGCCAAAATACGAATTTCACAATTTTTTGTTTAAGTTCAAAACCAAGATCTACACTTAATATGAACATAAATCTAAAAGAAACCCATGATAATAAACTATAAACTCATAGATCTAAACTTTACTCATCAAAATCACTCATTTATGTTATCTATACCCTAAGCCCTTCATTTTAAATGAAAAATACACATTTTGAAGTTGAAAAATAACTTTTCTAAATATGGTTCATTTTCCATCCGAATTTTCAAAAATGGTTTTTGTTAAAAATAAAATAGATCTTGAGCTTTCTAAAACATTCCTACTATCATCATGCTACTACAAGTTGTTTATGAACATAAAACAAAAGTTTAATGCATTTTATGAACTCAAAACACTAGATCTAGTTTATATACTAGTTTAAATGCATACACTAAGATGTTATGTGAATGATGAATATATATAAATCATAAGCAATAACAAAAATAATAACTCAAATAACAAGATCTAAGGCATAAACGAAAATCAAAGCTACAAAAAGTTAGATCTACAAAATATAACTACTTTTAACAAGAAAATAATAGTGATACAAGATAATAATCATAGAGAAGAGGAGTGTTTCATTTGGCATCATCATCCTTAGCTTTTAAGCTTATGGAATGTCATTTGATGCATGAAACTCTCACTATACCTTACCTATATCATCTATGGAAGCTTTGAGAAGAAAGTTTACTTAAAAATCTTCAAGAATAAGTGTGGAAGCAAATTTTAGAAATGGGGCAGCTTTTTCATGTAAGAACAAGAGAAAATGAAGAAAGAAAGAGAGGAAAAAGAGAGAGAAAAAGATAAGAATGTAAAGGTAAAAGGTATAAATGAAAGAGAGAGAGAAGGAGTGCATTAAATGAATTAATTAAAAGAAAAAAAATAAAACAAGGCAGAATTTTGGGGGTCTCACGTGAATTTGGAAGAGGAGAGAGAGAGGAATGTGTTGAAATTTGACTTGAAATTGAATTGTGTAATTAATGGTATGTGTAGCTTTTTGAAGAAGGAGTGGAATATATTTATTTTAGTCAAAATAGGAGTAAATTGAAGGACAATGGCAGCCATAAAGAAGGGAAAAATCTACCATGAAGTGTGGGATAGAGTGTAAAAAGATTGAAGTGAAAAAGAAGTGATATATGAAAGGGGTACTTGAAGTATGGGTTGGAAAAAGTGATTGTTATTAGGAAAAATAAAAAATAAAATTAGAAAAAATATTTTTAAATAAGTGGCAGAATTTTCATAAATAAAATTAAATAATTATTTGAATTATTTTAGTATTTTAACAAATATGTTACTAGTATGATCAAAATACGCGAATATAGGCTATAAATGATATTTTTATAACCCGAAAAATTCTAAAAATTATTTTATGAAAATAAAAATATTTTTCAATTAATAAATTAATTTATTTTATTTTTAGTATCGTGTCTTAAACAGAATCTGATCCCGTAAAAGCCCGAAACGAACTAAATTTTAGAAAAACAAAATTTTCTATAATATATAAAATATTTATCTAAAAATATAAGGCTTCATAAGAATGATAAAATTGTGTAATGAAATAAAAGTGAATAGTGTAAAAGACTAATTAATTACCGTTAATAATGAAATACGAATAAAAAAAGTTATAACTGTAACTTTTATAACCTGAAAAAATATATAACTGATATTTTATAAATCCTCATGAAAATACGAGTCTAACGGTACTAATGGTATATTTTTTATATCTCGAGCCCTGGGACATGCTTTTCGAAGTTTGTATCCGAACGGGTTCGAAATAGGTCAAAAATTTACCAATCTGATATTTTTAAGCAAACTTATATTACTACGAGCTATTCTACACATTTAAACTACACCTCGGCCTCTAGAGTTAAGGGTGCTAGATTGCCGGACTTAAACTATTGTATTCCACTTAGGGTTTTCTGGGTGATTTTCTGGTTTAGATCTTTACCAATTTGGAAACTGATATTTTATATTTATACAACATATTTAATTTGAGAAATTTATTTTAAATTTTATTTTTGTAAGTATTTAATATCTTTTAACGTTTTTGGAATTCTTTAAATTGAGTTTTATTTCCAAAGGTTAATCATTATTTACTTTTTAATAATTTGTTTTTGGGCTTTATATTATCCAATTTTATAAGTTAGAGTTACGTATGGAATTTGTCGTACGTAGTGGTTTTGGAATTGAAGGCTGTTGAGTTTTTATTTTATTTTTGAGGATTTTTATTTTTCTCAAGATTAAGAAATTTTTGGATTCGTTCGTGATTTAGGACTAGTTGAAGTTCGGTTTTAATTTAGAGTGATTTTTAGGGTTTATTTTCGAAGTTCATCTTGAAATTATTTACTGAAATTTTTTGGGGCTTACACAAAATCTAATATACTATATTTTGATTCTTTAGTTTATCAAAAGTGAGTTGAAAATAAAGTTTGGTCTTTTGAAGTTATCTACAAAATTTATTTCTAAGAATTGAAAAATAGAGTTTCCAAAAGTTTTCTTTAGTAGTACTTGATGTAAACCCCCAAAAAATTTTTATAATTCATAGAAAATAATTCTAAAAGTTTAGAAATTTAAATCCCAAAAATTGACTCAAGATAAAAACCAAATTCTAGACCGAGTCAAAACACTGGAAACGAAACCCTAAAAATTGAACCAAGTTAAAACTTAATTCCAGATAAGAACAAAAACGAGTTTTCTCAATCTTGAGAAAACAAGAACCCCTGAAACAAAATATAAAGTCCAATTACCGATATAATCAACGTCCGTACGTCGATTAAATAATCTACCCAATTCCTAAAACGCAAATCGAAACAATAGATCCAAATACCGCTTAACAACGAGATAATAAAATCCTAATTCCTTCAGTAAAATTTTAGAATCACAAAATCCAAATTTTCCACAAAAGTCAAATTGAGTCAACTCATAAACCTAGACTCGGTTAAACGATCCCGAGAACTAAAAACAAATAAATAATCACGAATAAAATAAGATAAACCACAGACGTCGAGCTAGAAATATAAAACGATCAAAACTCAAAAATTATACGATCTTACGAATAACTCAGTAAAATCGGAAATCAAAACGGAACCCTAAAAGTCAACAAGCCTACAACGAACCCTAGTGTTTAAGATCTTGCAATCCCGCGTTTTCAAACCCTAGAAAACGAAATTAAGTTAATGGCCTAGAATAGTTCGTCATAACGTAGGGTAACATAAAAATATCAGATTCGCGAATTTTGAGTGACCTTCCGACCCAAACGGGATCGGTTCTCGAAAAGCGTGTCTCGGAGCTCGAAATATTAAAAATATTCCGTTTATACCAATAGACTCGTAAAAATACAAGGATACCAAAAATATCAGTTTTAGAATTTTTCGGTAGCTAAAAATTACAGATTTCGCATTATTACGCGTATTTTTATTACTACCGGTACTTTAATTGTCTAGTCTACTATTCATAGTACTTTTCTACTGTTCATTACTATTCACCTATCTCTACTTTTTCTTACACCTATTTCTTACACCTATATATCTATTTTCTTACTTTTTATATTTCCAACACAACTTTAATCACATCAACCTTTACACATTACTTCTTTATTACACAAACAAATAAAATAAAAACAATTCCCCCCTTTACAAGCACAAAACCGGCGCCTCCTCCTCTCACATCCATCTATTTATTTTTCTTTTTCAAATTATTTTATTACATCTAAATTCCACTCCAAAAATTCTATAAATACCACCTCTTCTCTTCTCATTTCTTCACACCTTTCTCAAGTAAAGAATTTTTGCAAAAATTCTTTCTAAACACTCTCTCCATACTCTTACAAGAACTCTCTTCTTGTAAGAAGAAAATCTCTCCTACCAAAACTCTCTTTATGTAATACAACTACCATCTCTCCATAACCACATAACCATATATTCACTACCATCTTCATACCTCTTACATACCTTAGGTAAATATTTCTTCCATCTATTATTCATCCATGTCATGTAACTTAACATGACTATGGTGTTGTTTGAAACTCATGAGTAGTAAAAGCAACAACATGTTCATGTTTTGTTCTTGTACATAAGCTTCCTATTTTATTATGTTGTTATTATTATTGTTTATTTGCTTATATATAGTATATGTATATATGTATATATATATATATATATTATTTAGAGCATATAAGCTCATTTGTTATTTATTTATTTTCAAGTTATGCAATTTATTTATTTTATGTTGATATTAAGACTAGTCTTTCTAGTCTTAGACTTGTCCATATCAAGTCAAAACAATCTTTATTTATTTTCTTTAATCTTTCGGGACTAGTCCATTCTTAGTCCCGGGATGCCTTGATAAAGCTAAGGCTCCAATACTTGATCGGGATTCCTTGATGAAGCTAAGGTTCCCAATGCTTGATATTTTATTGCTCATTAATTATTTTTAGTATTTTCTTATGTTCTTATTATTTTATATGCTCATGATACTTGCATTTGCATAATGTTAATGTCTCAACTAGTCTAAAAATAGAATCTTGTTTTACTAAATGAACTCAAAGCTAAGTTTCCAATTATATGATTTACCACAAAAACATGAAGTTATTATCAACAACCTAGAAATAGAATAATACAAAAGTTTTCTTAAATAACAAAGATAGTTTTACAAGAAAACATAAATAAATATTTTCCTTGTATTTTATGGTAATCTAAGTTTTTAGAAAAATAAATCGTTAATATCGAAAGTTTAAGACTTAAATTCTTTTCTAAACTAAGGAACAAACTAGTTTTCAAAGTTAAGACAAAAATCAACTCATCAAGTTATGAACCCACTTAGGAAAAATAATGATTTTCAAATTTCTAAAAGAAGGAACTAATTTTCAAAGGAATATAAATGAGGTAAGATTTATAATAATGGATTTTATAAAAATGATTCTTTTCAAAAGAAATGAAAGAACAAGTTTTGGAAAGCAAAAGCTTATATTTTAGAAATGAATATAAGAAGACAAAATTCATTTTCTAAAACCATCCTAAATACAAAATTATAAAAAGGTTTTGAACAACCTAATATACTTTTTGATAAAAATAGATCTTTTATCACTAGAAGCGAAATTTATGAAAAACTAAGGTTAAAAGGAAAATTTACTTGTTTTGGAAAAGGAATGAAGAAAATAAAATAAGAATATATCATTTATAATAAAAATATAAAGTTTCTTTAAATACTTGAAAAGAAATTTCAAAGTTAAAGTTTAAATGAATTGTTTTATGAAATAAATTGTTGAGACACTACCATTAGGATTTGCATATAAAGTGAGCATACCTATATATTCAAAGTGTTTATCAAATATATATTTATATTTATATGTTATTGTTACAAAAGGATTTCTTAAAATGAAGTTGAGTTAGAAAAGGATTTTTGCAAAAGTTTAGAAAATTCGTTTTAAATCTGTACCTGACGTTTTCGGAACCCAAATGACCTTTTATGACCAAGATAAGTTTAGAAATGGATAGAACTTTTCGAATAGGTAGAAAACGGTATATCATATGCGAAATTCCGAGTTAAAATGAGCAAGTTATGGCCATTTTAAGTTGGAATTTCTTCTTATACGATTTTACCGCGATTTTAAGTAAAGTTTAGAATATCCAAGAATAGAAATTCATGAAAGACTTATCCGGGTATTTCTTTTGTCTAGGTGACGAAGGATACGAGAATACCCTACCCGAGGATTACTACGACTAAGAAGATAGCGAAATGGACGAGTGAGTTATTCCTTCTAATTTCGTTACCTTGCTTGTGCTTGTAATGTAGTAGCATTAGTATACTAAGAAAAGATAAAAACGAATATATTTGGGGATTTCGGGATTATGCGTATGTATATGATTCTATGTTTATGCGTGAATTGAGAATAAGAATATCGCAACTTCGATCTGCTTGTTTAAATAATTTTGTTTACTTACTTGTATGATTGTTTATTGTTGCTAAATTGATTGATCGCCCCTAATAAACCTTAATAAGGTTTGACCTAAGAACAATAAAACGTACGCATAGCATCCATCGAGTCACATCTATTTCGGAAGGCTGCTACTCCTACGCGTAGAGTTGGATTGGCTGTGATCGTGCGGTGCCACGGGCCATGTTCCTTCCTGGAGAATCCAAATCGCTCGGGGAAAGCGACTCTAGGTTCGGAGCCGAGCCAACCGAACGCTGTGGGTGAGGACCTGGGGACTAGCAGTAGAAGGTCGAGGACCTTCAACCCATTCCCTAACCTTTGATACGGAGGGTAAATCCGTTCTATATATGGTTTCCGGATGACTATATATATTCGCGTAATCATGTGATTGTTGCATTGTATGCATAGCATATGTGTGATTAAATAAATAAACTTGTTTGAAATATGGTGCGAACAAAAGGAATATCTCACTAAGCTAGTTGTAGCTTATACCCCTATAGATTTTGTTGAAACAGGTGTATTCGTGGATTAAATTTGAGGATCATGACATTAAGGAAGTCATGGACGGATAAAGGATATGGAATCATACGATGAAGAAATTTGTAAGGTTCTTTATATGTGATAACCTATATGATTAGGACGTATATTTATTTGAAGATAATAGAAGAATATGCCTTAAGAATTGAATTGTGATATGCTTATGTTTTATATTAAGTATTCTCTTTGCCTTGTTACTTATTTATTATCAATGTAAATTGCGCTACTCCGATGCGTCCCCTTGGTTGTGATGTACGCCTTGTACATAATATGGAAGCCTTTGCATGACTAAGGTAGTCATTCCTAGGCTTTAGTATTGTGTACGGCGGACTGCCACGTTTAGGGTACCCCTCGGGGCATGACACTTGATGAGTTTATTCTTTGAAAATTCATTTTCCTTGTAAATTGATTTTCTTGAAAACTTATTTAGCTTTTGGTTTAGAAAGTTGATAAAAATAGTACCAAGTTATTATCTATATATCAAAACTTCTTTTGTTATTTGAAAAGGAGATATCTTTAGACTTTAAAGAAACTTCATTTATTAATAGTTCGAAATTTCATGATGAGTTTTACATAAACTTTTAAAAGAGATTTATTTGAAAATATGTTTTTCTAAGTCTTTGGAAAAACTTTGATCAAATTTTATTCTTTCATCAAAAGATTCATTTTCTTATTTGGACAACAACTTATTAACCATGTATGAATATGATCATGTAGTTTATCAAAGCTAAAAATATCATAAGATAAGGCAATAAAGAACATAAGAAATAAATAAGCATAATAATAATTGTCAAGTATTGGGAGCCTTAGCTTCTTCAAGATTTCCCGGGACTAAGAATAGACTAGTCCCAAAAAAAAAAGAAAATTATTTTGACTCGATGAGGACGAGTCTAAAACTAGAAAGACTAGTCTTAAAACAACTTGAAAGTAAATGAATTGCAAGGAAAGTAAATAAATTGCAATAGCAATGAGCTTATATGCTCTAAAATATATATAATTACATAGATATATTTAGTTAGATAAACATAAGAACAACATAAAGGAAAATAGATTCATGAACAAGAACAAAGTATGAAAATATTGTTGCTTTCTTAACCTCCATGGGTTTAGAAAACACACACTATGCTCATACTGAGTAAATGAACATATAGAAAGCTAAAACTATTACCTATAGAAAAAGAAGAATCTAGAGAAAATTTGAGAGAGCTTTTAGGAGAGTAATTGTAGTGTATGAAAAGTGTGAAGGAAATGGAAGGAAGAGGTGGTATTTATAGGAAAAAGTGGAGGGTAATTTGTGTTAATTAAATAAATGAAAAATAAAACAAATTGAGTGTGCATGAGAGAGGGCCGGTGCAAATTGTGAGTGGAAGAGAGAGAGAGAAATTTATTTATTTTTGTTAATGAAAAGTAAGATATGAGAGATGTGAAGTTTCATTGGAAATGAAAATTGTAAGAAAATAGGTGTATGGTTGTAAGAAAAAGTAAAGATAGGTAAATAGTATAGAATAGTATTGAATAGTGTAGTGTAAAGTAGACATGATAAATAAAGTACCGGTAGTAAGAAAATATGCGTATAATTGCGATATCTAATATTTTTAGTTACCGAAAAATTATAAAACTGATATTTTTTAACATTATATCTTTACGAGTCTAACGGTATATCCGTAATATTTTTACTATTTCGAGCCTCAGGACATGGTTTTTGAAAATTGTATCATATCGGGCTTAAAACGAATTACAGTTTAACTAATCTAATATTTTAAAGCTTTCTCATGTTACTATAAACTATTCTACATACTAATCTCTCACTTACTCACTTAGGTTTATGAACACGGGATTGCCGAACTTAAATAGTTGCGTCTGACTAGGGTTTTGTTGACTTTAGGATTTTCTGGTTAACCTTCTAATTAGGGTTTAGGCTTAACCGATTGTAAAACTTTAGGGGTTTACAATTATTTTATATCACTTTATATTTCATCTATCCTTAAAATATTTATTTTTTGTGTTAGTAGACATATTCATATCAATCACTGGGGGTGTACCTTGTTTTAAGGTTTAAACTATGGTCTTTGTTTTAAGCTCATCTTGTCTAAAGGGTTTTGTGTGACTTCTTCATTTTTGTGGGTTTTTTCTTTTCTTTTTCTTTTTTTTTTTTCCATTGGCATTGTTCGTGTATAGCTTGTTCTCCTACTTCTTTCGTTAGTTTACTCTACTTTCACTTTGTTTCTCCTATACTCTCCCACCTTTCCTGTAATTTCATTATAGCATAGTTTTGTCATCTATTGTCAATGTTGCCAATTTTTTTTTATAGATCAATACATGGATACCCTCATAAGACCAAAGCTTTAGTGGTATCCCAAAATCTAGTGAGTGAAGATGAGCTCAGTAGCTCTAGAAACAAATATGGGTATTGAAGCTACCAAAGAGATTTTGTTGGTGGGTTGTGCAGTAGCAAATAAAACTCAAAATAGACCAGTATTTATGAGTATTTTAAGGCAGGCGTGACAATAATTTGGGAAGGTATCCTTTTCACCAACTAGTATTTCTAAGTGTTTGATCTCTTTTAGCTCAAAATAGACCTGGAGGGCCTTGGGCTGTAATTGGTTATGTGGTGCATTTAGAGGAATGGAGGTATAATTGAAACTTAGAGAAGGTGAAGTTGAATGAGGTTGCCTACCAGGTCTAAATTCATGGCATAAAATTGGACCAAATGACTAATTATAATGCAAGGGTTATATGTGCTTCATTTGGGAAACATAGATACTCGTTTGTGGGCTTTAAATAATTATGTGGGTTCAATATCATGCAAGCTTTTATTATATATAAAGTCTTGTACCCAATTAAATGGTTCATCCATTTAATTGGTACAAGTTTAAAGTCTTAAAACATATGTACTTGCAAACCAAATTTAGGCATAGATCAACAACTTGCACGAATAAGCCATTTGCACATCTCAATGAGGTTAGCGGTTCAAACCAAGAGAAAGGCAAAGTGCCTATTGTATTTTCTCAACCAAGTAAGCACCACATGGCATAAGCAGGTTGGTCCATGTGGCAAGTCAAACCACATCAACATCTTCTTCAAGCTCTAGCACTCTTGGAAATCTACCCCATCCATGTCCGAAGCAACCATTTCTTACCATTTTTTGTTGAGATTTCTTTGTCATTTCACCAAATTAATGATGAAATCATAAAGTACGCATGGAGTACTCTGAATTGATATGAAAAGTTGGTCTCGATTTATAGTATTGAAGCACTAAATCTAATCAAAAAGTTGGAAAAAAACAAAATCACAAATATTGCTCCTCTCCAACCTAATTCAAATTTATGCTATTCTAGAGAATATCGAAGCTTCATGAGTAATTATAATCATGAAATATAATCTAAATATTTGAATTTGATAACTAAAATCTGCAAAATCACAAAATTTTTTTTCAACAATTGAAGATTCAAACCCTAAATTCGTAATTTTCAAAATTAGAGCTTATGCTTCGTGTCGAGTTTAATTCGACCTCCTATAGTATAAATAGGAGTTCAAATAAAGCATTTGCCACCATGAATTGAATAAAAACTCACTCACCATTTTACATACTTCATTCAAAACAGCTCCCATTCCTACAGGAAAACTAACACACAAATAAGTAGGTACATCATCAACAGGAAGTGTGTATAATCTGATGAACTCCTAAAACATACATGTGTGTGGTTTTAGTATCAAGGAGAACATATAACCCATGTCTAAGTATAGGGATCATATTTGTGAGATATCCATCTCTACCTCTGGCTCATCGGCTTAAAAAGCCAAAACTACTTTGATAACCTTGCCCTTCTCTCTCGAATGTTTCTTATCATTGTTGCCACTCACCTTACACTCATTCCATGGTATCCCCTCTGCTTACTTTTGAAACAAAACATAGGCTTCAAAGAGAGGCCTAGAGTCATAGTTCTTGTGACCCTCTTTCCCACAAGCAAAATATGCCTTAGATTCCACTTGTATTTTTCCTTCTTGTGGGGTCGAAAGTATAAGCCCTTAAATTTTCCAATAAGCTTGAAGATAAATCTTAAAGTTGATACCAAAACTAAAACCATAGAACCATTTCAATCCAACCATAAACCCTAGAATCCCTAATCTCAATCAGATATAATTCTACAACTCTAAAGTATTAGATGAAATAGATAAAAGTGGAAAACCTAAAAAAGGATATGTAGGAAGTTTTTACCCTAAAACAATAAGAGTTTTCAAAACCCGACGAGGGAACTACTGTATCCGATCACCAATATGCAATTTAAGGTAACATAACCAAAAGGCAATTAATAATAAAATAATATTAAACTATTCTCCAATATCATATATTATTTTATCGCTTTATAAAAATGTTAGTTAAAAAACTTTTATAGGTATTTTATCTTCTACCAATAAATATTTATCATTTCAATTACTATTTACTACCATTCGTAGTAATAGATTTTTCTTATACTCTGACACATCTATTCTTACACATATAATCTTTTTTTTTTTTATTTTCTTCTCTCTCTCTCTCTCTCTCTCACCACGTGTACCCCCTCCCTTTTATGGCCAATGCCATACCCCTCTCTCTCTCACACTTTTTTTTTTTTTTCAGTTTTCTTTCTTTCTTTATTAATTCCTCTCCCTTTATAAATACCTCTCTTCTCTCCCATTTTTCACACTTTACATTTTTTCACATACTCAAATTTTGTCCAAGAATTCTCTCCTCTCCTCTTCTTACAAACTACTATCGCCACCTCCCCACTTCTTCTCTATCTCTTGGCTCCTCACTCCCTCTTTCATACACACATAATCTCTCCCTTCTTATTTAGGTAAACACATTAAACATCCTTCCTATAAATATGTTTTATAAGAAATGTAAATGTCTTTATGTAAGTTTCCATGAAATATTCCAATGATGCATCAAGCTAGGAATGGAAAATGTAAGACACCATACTTAGTTTCATGCTTTATTCAAGTTTATGTTCACGTTTCCTTATGTTTACTAATCTAACTTTCTTTATGTGTATCTGTGTCTATATGTGTGTGTGTGTATGTGTGTGTATTCCTCAAAGCATATTGCTCACTAACCTAACTTTATTTTCATTTTATGTAATTTATTTCTTATAGGTTTATTTTCATATTCGAGACCTGGCCGCTTCAAAACTGGTGCTAAATCTAGTCTTAAGCTTATCTATAATTAAGTCTTGTGGGGAATTATCCATTTCAAAGTCCTAGGAAGCCTTGTCTAAATCTAAGACTCCCATTTTAATTTTCATGTTATCTTGGTGGCTGGTCCACTTCAAATGTCGGGGAGCCTTGTCTTAAATCTAAGACTCTCATTTTTCTTTATGTTACCTTTATATTAATGTTTTTTTTTAACTTCTCAAGAATTTATTTTTCTTTATGTTATGATACCACATTGTTTAAGAATTTATTTTTATGTTCATAAACAAGTAATGCTCATAGTGATGTTGTAATAATGATAAATTGATTTTTGGACTCAAAATGCTTTGATGGCCAAAAGTTTCTAACTAAAAAAGTAAGAACAAGATGATGATCATGAGATTGCCATCATATTCACTTACTTATTTAGAGAGCCTAGCATAAAAGTGAGAGATTCATAAAGTTGTGAACCTCCACATATGATAATTCTTTGTTATGTAAAATATTTTTAAAAACTTATTTTCAATACATAGAAAACCCTTTATGAAAAAGAGAAATTTAAACATAACCTCTATACCCTATATTTTCCAAAAATGCCATGACATGTAGAAAATAAATGAGGATGCGAAACTTTGATTTTTCTTCTCAATACAACTTGATTTTGGAATTCCAAAAATAATCAAACAAAATAAATTCATGTTTAGATTTTGATAAGATGTCATTGCATAAATAAGAGTCATGAAAATTTTCTAACTTTGAAATTCTTTTCATAAAAACACATGAACTCAATATTTTTCTATCAAAGAAGGTGAAATGTTTAAAAATTTATTTATAGTAACTTCTTTAAGAAAATTTTCTTGAGCAGTATCACTAAGATCATAAGTGTGAAATAGACACATTGGAGAAATCATATATGATTTCACAAGAACTTCTTAGGAGGTTACCCATCTCGATACTACTCTCACCTAAGCATGCTTGATTTCAGAGTCCTGATGAGATTTGATGCATTTTATGCTGGTATGACCGCACCCGTCAATCGATGCACAAAGAATGGCTGAGCGCGCTCTACAAGAAATGGGCAAGTACGTGCGGGGGCCTCAGTTTGGATGCTAGGGCAAAAGATCGATAGATGTAGATCGAAAAATGGAGGGTTACAATACGAGGACTTCCTAGGAGGTCACCCATCCTAATATTACTCTCGCCCAAGCATGCTTAACTTCTGAATTCTAATGGGATATGGTATATTTGTGCTAGTATGATCATCAAGTGCTATGTGGAGAGCTATTAAGTGTGATCTGTTGGAAATAAGTAAGCGTGCACTAGCAAACATGGGCATGGATTGGATCCGAGATTGTGCGCATATTATGTGCATCTTTTGATGTAGTCGTGTCATCGATGGTATGTTCAATTTTTGAATCTACGAGTTCTTATATGTCTTTTGATGTGGCCGCATCTTAGGTAGTATGTTGCTCTAAAAAAGCTACACGACTATGTCTCTAGGTAAGTACTAAAATCGCATCTCATTTGATTGATCATAGCCCATAACAGCTACGTGAGCTCTAGTGTCTCCTATACATTTAAAAGGCATGTCAATTATTTTGGTTCTCATTATAAATCTCACACCATTTTACAATTACTTTTGCTCTCTACTTTCATTCTTATTCTACAAGAAGGATTCTTAACCTCACTCACAGTCACTTTTCATCACATTCAACAACTTCATCATCACCAAAGGTATGCCTCACAACTATCTTTGTGAATTTATTATTTCTATTTGAAATCATGATGGTTAGAATCACACTAAGGGTTTAGTTAGGAATTAGTATTTTGAATTCGTGTTGTATTGATTTCTCAATGGCATTTGTACTATTTTGATTTCTGTCATGATTGAACAATTTATTTAGTGCAATAACTTAATGGACCATGATGAACCCTAATTTTGTGATGTGATGATCAGTTTTAATCAATTTAGGGCTTTTATGCAACTAAGGTAGTATGGTCTATTGGGCTGATTGAGATGCCGTAATTATTGATTATTAGGCTATTAGTAGTGTTCAAATCATTTGAAATGGTGTTAGACATAGCCTAACTTGTGGTGATTTCTATGGTCTTTCAATGCTAAATAGGGCTTGTCTTATTGGTTATGTAAACCTTTGATTGGCACTACTTGCTACACTAACTTGATTCAACTTGCATTTTGGTCCAAGTCATTACTACTAATTGCCCCATTCTATACATGAAACATGTGCTAGTAATAAGTTCTTATCATGGTGTCCATTTTCACTTGATTCATGTTTATTGTAGATAACACCAAAGAAGCCAGTAAGCAAAGGAACAAAGAGGCCACATACCCAGTCACCTCCTTTTACATCTTAACATGTTGGAGAAAAAAGTCAAAGCTATATTCCTAATCCTCCACCTAGTATGAATGAGGAACATTAGGTGCAATTCAAGGAGTTGGTTGAAAAGAAGTTGTTGAAACCTAATTTAGTTGTAGATTGGGAATTATTGAGAGAATATGGTTTAGAACCTACTATGAATAGACTTTTAGCTAATAATACATGGAGAGAGATCTTTTCTCTTAAGGAGCATGCGTATGGGACAACTGCATTGGATTTTTTGGAGTCATTTTCAACACGCCATAATGTCATCATGGCAAACATGAGTAACTCGGTCTCCTTCTTTACTTTTAGTGCTTGTCATAATTTGAGCATGATATAATTCATCAATCATATGGAGATATACTTTGATATGGAGCTGGATAATCTTAAATCTTCTCAACTAATTGTTGAGTTACTACTCGTAGTCATAGAAGAAGGCTCTGGTGTAGAGATTTCAAATGACTAGCCATTCAAACCATCCTAGACTATGGGGTCTATTTTCATACTACTGAGTCATAGGATTCTCCTCTATATGATGGTTCGCTTGATGCACCTAAGGTTGGAAAGTGGTAGCATCATAACCAATGATGGCATTACTTCACTCTACAACATGACTCGTGAGTACAAGATGAATGCTGGTGTGTTCTTAGCTTAGGGAATTAGACATCAGGCTTATGATTTAGGTAAAAGGGTATATGTTGAAGCTTTTGTTATGAGAACTTTGAAGTGCATGGGCATCTAGCCTATGAGGAATAGACCTACATATACTATTGGCGATTCTCAACTCCTTTCAAGAACCCCTTTTAGACATTGTGGGGTAAAGAAAGTTTCAAACCCCACCATTGATGTCGAAGTAGCTAGCGCGACTAGTAGCTTCAAGCTTCCACCTTTAAATTATTTGGCTATAAGTTTTATTTGTTTAAAGAGCGAAATTGTAGAATTAAGAGACGTGCATAGGAGAGAGATGTTCGAGTTACGTAAGGAGCACAAAAGGGAAATAATGGCTATTAAGGCTGCTTTGAAGAACTTTAATAAGAGTTTATCAGTTATATCAAATAATAAATAATAAAACCCAATAAAATTCCTACAATAAGCTCCAAGGTAACATACCTATCGATTGTAGAATAGAATTACTAAGGATGTCGTTCTCTCGAATCTGGATATCAAGTATTAGTATTACTATTTCTCTACTATTTAACCTCATAATTTACATGATATTATCACTATTATTTATCTAACTAATAACCTTAAAAGTTAATTATGTGCCTTCTTAAGATAATACAACCACAAAATGATACCCCTTATCTTGAATCATCCTAAACCCTAATTTCCTATAATAAAGGATTAATGAATAGATCATTTATATCTTGAATTGTAAGAATTCCTAAATTCATCAACTTCTCTTTCAAGATAATTGAATTCTAACTCTACATGATTAATGGAAATTTCATTCATCATCAATTACATATAGAATTGCATTATGGTTTAAGATTCCTAACAAAGATTTAATCTTCCTACAGAAAGTTCATATAGTCTATGTCTAGAGTTACATTCAAATTTCTCTATCCAGGCTAGATCTATCTTACCAATCAATCCGTAGATCAAATCAACAAAAATCAAACAATGATCTAATATTGTGTGCAAATTAAATTAAGAACAATCAAAGCACATAAATAGATTCAAGAAAAACATAAACTTCCATTAACAAAATAATCCAATCACTACATCAGGGTTAGGGTTTCTCAAGATCTAGGGTAAAATCCATAAAATAAGAAATACAATGGTAGAATAAGGAAAAATAGTAAAGAGTTATGATTTCAACCCTTAAAGATGAAGTCTTGTGATCTCCAATAAGCCCTTCCATTTCTCCATTCTCAAATACTTATTTTTCTCTCTAAGGTTCGTAAAAATGAAGAGTGATTATGATATAATATGATGAAGACAAGGTAAGGCTGCTTTTTTATTAGAAAAGTGAATTTGTCTTCTACATGAGAATCTATGTTCGAGGCCACGTAGGATGAAAACTGGTGAAAAATGTTGACTGGAGGAAAGAAAGCAGGCTTGTATGCAGGTGGCTTTGAAATTTAAGCTGCCAGCTTTGCGAGTTAGGCTACTGGCCTTCATGCCAGCTTTCACTGAAAACGCTTCTATCCATTTTTTATCCTCTACATGAGTATCTTGCACGGCTTATGTATCTCTTTGTATACTTTAAAAATGGTCGTTGCTCACTTTTTATCTCCAACATCAATGTTGTACACAACTTATGTAGAAAATGTCATGTATGTTGTAAATCTTCACTTTGCCTATTTTTTCATTAAAATCTCCTTTAACTCATCCAATTATCTTCATTAAGCTCAATATCTTCCCTTATTTCTAAAATTGACATTTTAACCAAATAAGTATCCTTTTTTAAAAATAATTCACATAAAATATGTATAATATCATATTAAAATAATATGAATAATAAGGGTCTTTAGATACTTATCAAACTTCACTAATGTTGTTAAAGGAGGATTCAAGACATTTCTTGAGGATTGCAAGTTCTAACTCCCCTGTTGTTTTTGTGCTAACTCAACAAGGGATGATAGCAAAGGTAGTGCTCCACGTACACTAGCACCCCATCAAAGAGTTGAAGCTCTATAATCTCAAGCACCAACTCCTCAGCAACCAACACAACAAGTTCAGTTGCATAGGCACCTAGACCCTAGCCCTAGTTAGCAACTACATCACAACCACAATTGAGACCTTCCACTACCATTACCCAAGCTACTACCACTACTGAAAGTTCAAGCGAGATGGGTAATGAGGATGATGAAGAGGGAAGTGATGATGAGTCAGGAAATGAAGGAAGTGGAGATGAATGTGATGGGGATGAGAGCTCTATGAACCTGAGTCTTAATCATGATTAATAATTGACGTCTTGGCTTTTTTTTTTAGTTTCTTTTTGAATGAGAGCTTATGCTTAATGTTTTGTAATATTCTTTAAGACTTTCCTTTATTCTAACTTCTATAACTTTGCTTGCCTTTTTTTAATACTCTAACCACATCTTTATCATTTTACTTTAGTTTTGATATTTCTAAATAGAATAATAGTTGCACAGGACTACTTATCCTTGTAATAAACCATTTTGTCTCCTAGACATGAAGTGAATCAAAGCCAAATGCTCTCCATATATTAGGCCAGCACCAATTTTTTACTTTTCTTTCTTGTGTCCATTAAATGATTGAATTTTTCCCTTAGTTTTACCTATTTAGACATTGAGGAAAACATCTCTCATTAAGTGTGGTAAGGGGTTTATGAAAGAAATAAAAACAATGGATAGGGTGAATGTCCTAAACTATCAAAATTATATCAAATTTTCCCTATTTAATCAAATTGTTTTTAGGTAAAACTTTGAGATGATACTAAAACATATTATAAATGCCCTTATTCTTATCTAAATTACACTTTTAGGTAGCTAATTGAGATCTTAGTGCAAAACTTTGATATCTGACGTTTGGACTTTTGTTACCTTGGTAGATTTACTTCATAAAATTTAGGTGGATTAATCTTGTTATTTAACATAATAATCTAGAATTAGAATTGACTCAAGGTTCATACTAAAAAGCTACTCAGCTAACTTTTAAGTTCAATGGCTAGTATACGCTTCAATTCAGTTACTTTGAGAGCTTGCATTCCCTTTTGAAGGTTCAAGTGAGATTCAAAACTTGACAATTTTTCCTTAAACTAGGCTTAAGTTGGTAAGGGCGAACTTTCATCCCTCAAAAGAGCAAATGCTTGATCTTGTTATTAATTAATAAAAGCCATTAAAACCAATTAGTATGAGTGAGCCTTGATCCCTCAGAAGAGTGAGGTTTAACTTCATTACTAATTGAAAAAGAAAAAAAAAAAAGAATTAAAGTCAATTGATAAGGGTAGGCCTTAGTCTATTAGAAGAGCATAATTTGTTCCTCATTGTAAACTACAATCTAAAGAAAAAGTAATATGTACAACAAGAGAGAAAAATTTTGACTATGAGTTGATGAATATGCCTTCACTTGGGAATTTAGTGCTTAGAAAAGTGATTGAGAAAGTTTATACTTTTTGATGTAAGGGGATGAAGTTCACTGAGTTTGGTTTTACTTTGCTTGATCTTTTGGCTAATTTTTACTTTGCAAGCTGGTTTAAATGATGAGGCTAAAGGTTAATTTACATAGATTAGCTTTGGAATTCTAGTTATGGTAACTTTAGTACATGTCATAGTGAGATTTCAGATTAATATGTGCAATGATCTTTAAAGGTGCTTTATAAGTTGAAAAGGATGAGTGTGAGTTAGTAAAATGTTAAGCATATTCTAAAACTTTAAATTACCATTGATGATTTGTTTTTTCAAGTCTTGAACTAGAAGCTATTGTCTTGTTCTCTTATTAGCTTGTTTGCTTGAGGAAAAGCAAAGCTTAATGTGGGCAAGTTTGATAAGACTATTTCACTCTCTTGATTCAAGGATTATTTGAACTCATTTTGTACTCATCTTCATCAATAATTCTAAGAATTTGGTGCTTAATATGATTATTTATTGAGATGGGGTGTGAACACTTCATTGTCAATTTATGAAGAAATAACACAAAGAATTAAAAAAAAAAAACAAGTCTTAGAGAAAAAGGAGCTTTCCATAGTCTTGATTTAGACAGTGCGACAAAGTATTTTTCAAAGTTTACTACACAAGTGACGATGTGGGCGTATTTAAGAGAAGAAAAAGCCATAGTCAAAGACGTCATCCTCCCTATGGTTGTGCTGGTGCCTGTACCAATATACAATCTTACCTCAACTTATAGCATTAGTGCAAGTGCGGGTGTGTGAAGTGAAGAAAATTGTTCACAGTTTGTTACAATAGTTGAGATGCGGCCATGCGAAAGAGAGGGTGTGAACATTAGAAGAAGGCTCAGTTTGAGGTGCACTCATTGCATGTACTATATGAAGATTTTAAGAAAGACATGGCCTGTACTGTGACCATTCCATGGGATGTTTTTGAGCATTTCAGACATGGGCCTCTTAATTTTTATCTCTTTTTGCCATGTCAACTCCCTTAGTACTATATAAATACGCCTTTTACACAAAACCATAGGGAATATTATGCCGTTTTTGTTAGTACGTACAAGAGTTTGTAGCGTTTGTGCAAAGTTCTTAGATTTATAATTTGTTTCTTAAGGTTTTTCAAAGAAAGTTCAAGGAGACCATTCGCCGAACTTTGATGATATCTGAATTGCAAGGATTATCAAACCTAATAGGCTTTTTCTCATCATGTTCCTATTTTGCTTCTCTAATTTTTTTAATTATATTGATCTATCTATGAAGAAGTAACTGTATAACCTAGATTTTGAGGAACCACAAGCCTAATTCATGTAACTCTTGTCGTTATTTAATGATAGTAATATTGATTTCTCGAATTCAATAGCCTGTGCTTGATAGAACTTGAATTATGTAGTGTGCATTATAGATTAATGTCTGATTTCATTAGAATTGACTGAGAAATCATTTTAGTGAATAGATCTTGGCTATGATGATGATTGTTCATAACTTTAGAAATACAATAGTGAAGTCTTTATGCTTTTGGTTATTTGATCTAATGAATTCTAGATTTTAATGCGATTCTAAGTTATAATTAATTTGGAAAGACATTTAAATTGATAAATTTAGGATTAGAGATTAATGATCTTGACAAAGACATCGACATATAATTGAGAATTCAGCAATTCAAGAAACTAATATGAATTCGATGATAATTTATTGAGTTACATGACAAGGCTTAGTGGTGAAGCAAGATCTAACTGTCTTTGTGATTTAGATTAATCTTCTTTACGAATTGTGCTGCAAACAAACATTTGTTCATAGCAGTAGTTAATAGTAATTTTAGTAGACTAATTTCATAATAATTTGTTTTTATAGTTAAATAATAGGAAAGAGATGAGCAGTATTACTTGTCAAGTTTCTTGAGTAAAAACGATTCTATACTAAATTTATTTACTATGATGATAGGTCTACTTGCCTCTTGTGTTGACCATAGTTAGGATTTACATGTAGATCTATAATTTGTAAAACTCAGTCAGGTTAATACACCATCACATACACATGATTAGTTGCCAAATGGAATCAAGAGTGAACTCTTCTAAAAGGAGTCTAGGTGATGGAAAAGGAAATACATTCTTTCTCATCTAGTTAGGTGTGAGGTATCCCTCCATGTTGATATTGACCAAGTACCCTCCTCAATGTAAAGAGCTTTGGTGTGTACCTAAAATGCTTTGAGTAAGGCATGAGATTCCTTTTCTCGAGATTCCAAAATGAGGCATTCGATTACTTCAGACTAGCTTTGGGGATGATCATACCAAACTCCTAGAGGATACTTGTTGCCTTCAACGCTCTATATAAACATCTTCTGGTCTAACTTACCCCATAATAAGAAATGCTTTTTAGCGATTGATGGAGTTAATAAAGGACTAGAAAGAGAGGTTTTAGGTCATGAACATTAATGCAGAAGATCATTTTAAATTGTCTAGTGCACCCTAATCCAGAGGTATGAGATATCACTTGAATCGCTCAACTAATATGACAAGGTGACAACCTGGAAAATTAATAATTTTATGAAGAATAGGGACATATATGCAATTGAGGTGGTTAATAGGTACCTGGCAAGCAAGGAGGCTAAGTTGGAGGCTTTTTAAGGATAAGAGAGGAGGAAAGTGCCAAGGAGGAAGGAGGTATATATCTACTCTTCCTTCCTTGCCACGCTAATGACTTCCCTAGGGAGAGGATCTTGAACCAAGGCACATTGGGTTTTGTTGACATGGTATCTTTAAGGTTTCTTACTTAAGTATTTAAGTATTATTTGTTGTTTACATGTACCACTTTAACTATAAAGTAGCTATTCAGTGGTACACTCGTAGTTGACTTGATCAAAGACATCACGGTTCCCTCCATAAAGAAGTCTTTTGATGCTGGTGGTAAGAAGACAAACATTGGAGAGAAAAGAGGGCCTCTAAAGAAGGCCGGGGAGGGAACCTCGATAAAGTCATATTTCCTAGACTTTTCATGGAACAAATGTTGATAAATTGTTATGGATTTTATAAACAGTTAAAGGAAATGGTACTTAATTATGCTTAAATTGTTATTTCAAGTTAAGAAGGACTTAGAGTTGCGAATATATGCAAATTAGAAGAGTTTTAAGCAAATTTAAAAGACAAAATCAACAAACATCGCCGACCTTTGTTATGAAAACAGGCGACCTTCAACATGGAAAACAAACACCACCGGCCTTGCATGAAAATTTTCATTAGCATTGAAAAATTTAAATGAATGCCAGTAAAATAAAGTCCTACACTGCCGACGTTATATCGTTGTTACATGTCCACAGTTTCAAAAATATTAAAGCCGGTTGTTACACAACTAGGATACACTTGAAAATTCCTTCGGCCTTGAAATTTTGATCCTATGCCGGCTACTAGAGAGGCTACGTTGCCGGTGTTAGATCAGAATAGGAAACAAACAGAACTAAAACTATTAAAGCCATTGTGAACACCACTAGTGTTTAGCCAATGTAACCCTTAAGCTGCCACTCTATGCCATTGGCATAGAAGTTGAAACCGCAGGTATACAGTTGTAACGCTTTATTTCTCCAATTTGCATATTATAAACAAACAACAGAGGGACAAAAAAAGAAAGATATCCAAAAGAATAGAGACAAACAAAACTGATCCAAGAGAGAAAAGAGAGAAAAACATTTTTACTAACCTAGATTAGTTTTTGAGAGTAGTGTTTTGTTCTTCATTGTGATCAATTGGAAGACTTATCATCAAGGATTATTGCTTGAAGCTTTTTGAAGTTTAGGGTTCATATTCATATACATTTGAATTGGTGACATCTGAACTTGATCTTGATGCTATTCAATTGTTTACTTTTCTTGACAAGTATGAATTCTCCTTTGATAACTTCTATGCTTTGCAATTATTTTGAATCCATGATGTCTTTCCAAATTGTCTTTGTGGGAAATTGATGAAACCTTAGGTTTGCTAAGATGATTATTGTAATTTTGTTATAAGATTGTTGGATTTGTTAAAAATTCATGTTTTAATTCCTATTATAAATCTTGTTTCAGGAATGAGACTAGGTATATAAGAATTTTGATAACTTGGAAAAGAAATTAGGATTCTATAAGGAATTATTGAATTAGGTTAAATAATCAATAGCGGCAGCGGTGATGTTTAATCTGATTTAGAAATTATCTATGAGATTCATGCAATGTTTTTAAATTAGTTTCTCACTAAGGGATTATGAGAAGTTGATTTAAGGCATTAGTCAATCATAGAATTGAAAGATTCATGATTATAATTTCGATTCCACTGTTAATTTGTCTAACAAAAGCTAATAGGTTAATTGGTAGTTTTAAAGATTTTAAATGTTGAAAGAGGTTTTAGATCTTTGATAATTTCATATGAATATCCATAAAGTTAATAATTATTATAACATGATAGCAATTTGATTAGCAAGACTAGGTTGGATTTTGTTTTTCCACTTTCCATTGATATATATATCTCAAACACTCTCTCTGTTTATATTGATAACCTAGGTTAATTAGATTAATTATATCAAATTATTCACCTAAATATCAGTAGATTCTAATACCGGTTTGGTAGTTAAGTAATCCTTGTGGGAACGATACTCTACTCACATATATATTACTTGATTTAACCTAGTATACTTGCTAGTAGAATTTGCTCTTAAAAAGATATATACGGTTTTAATGGATCAAACCTCCATGGTTTTTGTGCCTTCAAAAAGGAGGCTCGACATGGTCATGAAGAACACGATAGAGGCCTTCACTACTACTTAAGCTAGGAAGAAATAAAATTAACCTCATATTTTACCTAAAGAGAGAAGGTTTACAGTATATTAAGGGTTAAGTTAGCTATCAGGTCTCCCTTGGTAGGGAATTCCCTTCGTATGGAGTTGGTTGAGAGTTTTAACATTAGGAACAAAGAGTCGAGTGGATCCTTAGGTCAAGATGTTCCTCCACCAAGGGTTAAACATGTCAAGCAGACCCAATTAACAAAGGCTACGGTAGAATGTTCCCATAAGTCAGGTTTAAAGGTTAGTGCATCCCAGGCCGAGATGCCACTCCACTAAAGGTCAAACATATCGAACAAATCTACCTAACGGAGGCTATAGGCACATGTTGACAAGTCAAGTCTAGAGGTTAGTGCATTAACTTCTTCACTTATGGTCTTTATTACTTTTTCTTGATGTAATCAACTTAACTTTACTTATAGCTTATTTTGGATATATTACAGGGAAATTTTTACTTGATGATGGAAAACATTTGATGAGCTACCTTATCGATTTTAGAAATAAGGAGGAGGTAATAATCAACTCTTCCTTAACTTCCATCTTCTTCTATTTGTGTATTTGAATTATGTTTTGATTTTTGTCTAGATATATGCTATGATGTCATATTCTAAATTTTGTTTGTGTTAGAGGCATCCATTTTAACTTGTCTATTTATACACAAACACCTTTATGTTGTTGAATAGAGAGCCAAGAAAGCCAAGGAAGAGGTTCTCCAGTTTAAGTCTGAAGTCGCTGAGAGTAATCAACTCTAGGAGTTAGAGGCCAAAGTTGTGGCTGAGCTTGTCTCTTTGAAGCAAAAGGTAGCCGACTTTGATATTGTGTTGAAGAAGATAAAGGAGGATACCAGGGTAAAGGTAAAGGGGATGGAGCTAGCCAGAGTGCAAGTAGAGGAGTGAAAGGCTAAACTTTTAGCTAGTGAGGAGATTAGAAGGAAAGTTGAGGAGAGGTTGGCAATAGAGGAGAAGGTCAGGGAAACCATAGTCTATGACCACACAGAAAAATCTTGTTGGTTCTTCGACTTAGAGAAATAGATAGAGTGACTTCACTACAATAAAATGAGCCTTTGACCATGTCTAATAAACGTGGTTAGACATTAATTAAATGTAACGAAAGATTTTTTATCACGTCCTTTTACACGTAGCTTATAGACGTTGCAAAAGGTCTGTCACCAAATTTGATAAGTAACATTAAAAATTTAAACATTACTAATATACATTTGGAAACCAAATACACTTTATTGGGCTACGTTTAAACATGGCCTACTATCATGTATTAGTCACACTTATGTGTGACTAAATATGATTAATCTGTAAACCCCGGTATTCTCAGTAGTTAAGAAACCCCGGGAGTTGGAAGCGAAACCCTAATTCGGTCCAGTTTAAGTCTAGTGAGAGGAGTTTAGGAACCCTAAATCCGGCTTTCCTTCGGTTTCATAATAAAAGAAATTTTATAAAGAAAATGAAGTTGAATTATTGTTCTAAAGTATATTTTAAACCTTTGAAAGTTTTAAATTCGGGAATTTTTCACTTCCGGGCCTTCCCGAGCTCAATTACGGAAAAGCGTGCCCCGGACCACGGATTCAGAAAAATGTTCCGTAATACTCATTAGAACCGTAAATTTATAAGGATTCCAAAAATATCAATTTCATAATTTTCCGAGCTATAAAAATTACAGTTATGGCTTTTCCCGTGTTTTCGTTACAACCGGTAAAGTAGATGTCTTGTCTACTATTTACAAGTACAACCTATACTACACACTACCCATACCCTATTCTTACATCCTTACAACTACTCATTTCAATTTTCTTTTCCAATGAATTTTGTCTCTTAATCAATTATCACATTTATTACATTTTAATTAACTAAATTACAAATAAAACACACACACACACACACTAGAGTGGCCAGAGCCCCCCCCCCCGTTTTCCCTCAATTCAAATTATTTTTACTCCATTTTATTAACTAAAACCCTAATTTACTTCATATATAAACATATTTTTCTCTCTCTCTCTCTTCATTTCTTCTTGTTTCAAACTTTTCAAAAGAGAAAAACACTCTCTTTTTTTCCCTTTGTGCCGTGAGCTTTGCCCCCTCCCCCTCTCACAAGTTCAACTCATTTTCTTCTCTTTTCTACTCCAAAACTCCTTTGGTATGTTGATTTTAGACCTTGTTCTTCCTAGATCTTGTAATGGCAAGGCTATATCTTGTGTGTTTTCTCATTTAATCCCAATGAGCTCATGCTAGGGACATGAAAACACATGAACAAGAATATCAAACCATCACAAGACATGGATCTAGTGTTTAGATGAGTTTATGTTATGATATCATCTTGTTCATGCATGTAAAGTAGAGATCTTGTATATATATTAATGTTCATGCCATGAGATATATGATTCATGCATTATAGTTAGTGGATCTAAAGTTTAGACACCCACATTTTCATTTACATGTATGATCATAGAGTTATTTTGATTTTCATGCATTGATGATCATAAAAATGTAGTCTTGTTCATGTAAAGGTGTGTTAGATAGTGGATCTTCATATATAGAAGGCAAGAACATTGAAAAAGGAAAGGTTTTGTCAAATATGAAATGTTGGAAATTCGGATGAAATTGAAACCCTACTTTAAAAACCTCCAAAGTCACTTTTAAACTCATATTTCACATGAAAAATGAAGGGTATGTGCAATAGGTATATTAAAGGAATGATTTCCATAAGTTTAGATGGGTTTAGGCATAAAATAAATGTAAAACAAGTAGTAAAGTTAGAATGAAAAATATTGATTTATGAATGTATAGTCAAATTCGTATTTTTGGGTGATGCCCACATAAACACTTGGTATCTAAGCTTAGATGGCATGTTTTATGAGCTAAATGAAGTCTTGATATAATAGATATATTGGAGCCTCAATTTTTTATGCATTAAACAAGTTTTCTTATAGGGAAATTGCAAGAAAATAAAAATCTCAAAATTCGGATTTTTCTAAGTAGCCCATTCCAACACATATTTACTTAATGAAAAATGTGGATTTTTATGCATGAATGAAGGTCATGATTAATATGGATGTTGGGAACTCATTTTTAATTAAGTGACAAGTAAATTCTAAGGATAAAATCATAAAAACATTAGGGGATGTAAGATTGGTAATAATGACTTGTTATAAGGAATCATTAAGGAAATTCATAATAGTTAGGAATTCATAAGAGTCCATAATCAAAGATCATCAAAACCATGCATATATGGAGTTCATTACATGATACTCATGTTAGGAATTCATTCATATGCCATTCATGCATGAATCATCAACTAGGAACATTTCTTATCGAAAGCAAAACAAATTTTCGGAATTGGAGAATTTGCGGAACAGATCTGATCCTACTTTTCCGTGACCTTAATGTTTTCAAAACTTGAATTTAATATTAGAAATAGATAGATCTTTCGAGGTAGATAGAGATCGATATAAAATTTACGAAATTCCGAGTTAAAATGACCAAGTTATGGCCGTTTTAAGTCGGAGCTTCCGCAAGTAGCGAGAATTCCGAATTCATCTAGTTTAGATGCATAGCTCGAATTAGTTACATGATGAGAATCTCATTAGGATTATTCTTCTTGGTAGGTGATCCCGAGCAGGACGACACCTTACCGCCCGATTACTACTACTAGAAAGACCGGCGTCCAATGGCCGAGTGAGTTTTACTTCCACTCTCAATTAATGATTGTGATTGTAATGTAGTGGCACTAGTGGTGTAGGCAAAGATAAAAATGAATATGCATGATGGGGTATATGGGAATTATATGTGTATTTGTCTGCTGTTGATGCGTGGAATGGAACTTAAGAAATATCGAAACCGGGTGTTAAACTATTGCCTGATTAGCTAGTATCTTATATTGAATGTTTGTGAACACTTGCTGGACACCTAAAAGAATTGAACTAATGTATATTCGACTGCAATGGTAACTGGATTCATTCATATCACGGTGAGGATGGAGCATTGGCATTGGTTGGTTTTTCGTGATCCATAAAACGAATATGTTGGTTAATCGTGATCCATAAAACGAATTTGTTGGTTAATCGTGATCCATAAAACGAATTTGTTGGTTAATCGTGATCCATAAAACGAAATATTGTTAGTTGACCGTGAGCTTAAACGGCGCCGTACCACAGGATTCGTTAATCTGCTAACCCGGGATGGAGGGCGCAAGTCCATCCACATATGATTTCCGGTTAGTCATATGTTTGTTGAACTCATTTGTTTGATGCATACACTTGCTTGAATAATCACTTGTTTGAATGAATTATACTTAATTGTGTTATGGAAGTTATTACTCACTAAGCTAGTTAGCTTACGCCCCCGTAGTTTTTACTTATTGCAGCACGAGTTTATCTGGCTTAGGCCGAGGCAAGCCACAGCATAGGTACCGGAGATAGGAGTTTCCCATAGAAGTTTACTTCATTCTTTTTGTATAGACTTCCGTTGGAAACTAAAGGACTCTGGATGACTGTAATGGACTTGGTATTATTTTGCGGGGGAATGCCCCTTAGATTTTGTAAAATATAAATTATGCGTTTTGGTTTATTATCTATGGCTAATGAATGCCACGTTAAACTGTTTAACTCCATTTGTTGAAGTATTCTATTGTCGTAAAGGAACGCTTTACATCTTTATAAGACTCCCGAAGGGCTTAGATAAGGAATTCGAGAGTCTTATCTAGTATGTGGCGGATTGTTACGTTTAGGATACCCTATGAGGCGTGACATAATCCCCATCTCGCTAAATAAAAGGAGGAAAATTTATGATTGGCGATGTTTACACATGGATGAATATTTTATTAGTAATGTGTACAATTGACAATGTTTAACTGTGGCCATGCACAGGTTAAATAAGCTTTATATATGTTCATTTGACAAAAATGGTGATTTATAAACGTGACAAATCTCTTAGTTGCCGCAATTTAAACGTAGCTATTCAAACACATTGGCAACATCTATATATAGGTATTCAATTAAAATAGTAATTTCGAAATGTGGTTGTTATTTTAAAGAATAACATTTACATGTAGTTGTTCTTGTTGAGAAGAGATGGGCATTAATGTTTAACTCAGTTTGATTTGCCAATATATACTTGATCATTATATATTATATGCACAATTAGTAATATGCACCTATTTGATGACAATATAATTTATACCTACTATTACTTCTGCACATGAAATTTATGTATGAATAAATATCACTAATACATTTTGGAGCATACAATGCGCTCGATATGTAATAAGATCTAATAATACAAAAATTACTTGAAGACCACCATGAGTAAAGGAAAACAAAAACTAAACAATATAGTATCCTTGGAAGAAACATAAGCATAAGCTCTAAATTATATCAAATTGATTATATGTACACATTTTATGACATCAATTTAACACCATTAATGCCAATTGGTTCAGCCAAAAAAAAAAAAAAAAAAACCAAATCTTTAATTTTCTTCCTCACTGTCGTCACCATCATCTCTGAGTGATGGATTTAGCGAAGGATCTTGTGCTCTTGTAGAACGATCTCCATTTGGATTTGTTGTCGCAGAATATGTAGATATAATTATTGAATGATTTAAAGAAACATGAATGAGATAATGAGAAAAGACCCATGATAACTACTGAACTATTGGAAAAACTTGAGACAAGTTGTTGTACAAGTCAAGTTAGTCGAGCAAGCTGTAAACACCATTGAATAGCAAATTCAATTCAAGAAAATAGGAAAAGAACGGTAATTAATGGGATGATGAGATATTATCTTATATATCATAAACTTGATATTATATAATACCTTTTTCTATATAAAAAAATGATCAAATTGAAACATAATGTTGTTGTTATTATATTTCTAACCTAATAATTTAAATTGAACATTGGAAAACAAAAGAATGAAGTAAATATTTGCACTTGTAGTAAATTCTATAACATAAATTTCTAATCTATTTCTAATAATAACTATTTTCAACCTCGATGTGCACATGAGCAAATCTAGGGACATAAATACAAGAGGTAATATGCAAAAACTCCTCCATCATGTACTTTTATATACATACATTTATAATAGATAGGGTATATTAAATGCTTTATACACCTAAACGTATTAAATTTCAAATACTTTTGAAACTCAATCATGTTTCCAATAAGCTCCTATATAAGTTCTACCACATCTAATTGACTGTTTGACTTTGCTATAGAAAGAAACCACCATAACAAATCATGTTGTGTGGTCTTCCTTGCTAGAGTATAGCTTAGCAATTCATAATATGTGTGGTTGTTATATGAAGAAGATACATGGTGATGGGTATGTTTTCGATAGTTTTTAAAATCACCCATACTTTATTGAAAAAAAAATTGCAATATTAAACAAACCATAAAGTTTAATTACCTATTGAGTTTGTTGCTCGCGTAATGGTCTTTCCTCTTGCAATGCAGCTCTTCACTCCTCCATCTCATTTTTTCTTCATGTTGATTTCCCAATAGATGGTGGTCTGTATCCTCTTCCAAGATGGTAGTCAAGCATTCATAAATATGTCAACAATCTCCTCTGGTGTCTTTGGCTTGTCAGAAGATTGCGACTCCTCATACATTTTCACCATCTTCTCCTATATTATGAATAACCAAAAATAACATCTATAGCATGTTGCTTATTTAATAACATGTTCAAAATACAACTTAACCCATAGACTTACATAATCTTCAGTAGCTTGTCGCAAAACCCAACCACTAGTATCATCAAGCCTTGGTTCAAGATAGCGAGTTAGCTTAAAGAACTCGATAGCATTGGGCGGTTGGTTATTTTGATTGGTCTACATCAATATGTATGTTTGAAAAATAGTAAACACTTGAGTAAGCTTACTATTGCATGTTAGAAATTACTTGAGTTGCTACTTACATGCTCATTCCTTCTACTCTCAAATGATCAAAAGCTAAACCTATGCAAATATTTGACACAACTACGTGCTTCTCTCCGAGTCATTGATTTGGTCCTCTATTCATTAAAAACGGTAACATTTATATGCATTTATTAATTGAAATCTCAAGAAAAATTGGTGTGTAGGGTTTACCTTCTTGGATGGCTCATTGGATTGTAAATTGCCCTCTCTTCTTCAATCTCTTTAGTCCATTGTCCCGTCATCTTCTTCCAATCATCTTCATTCGATCCTTTAGGTCTTGCTACATCACCAATCTCCATCCATCTCTTCTTAGTTTTACTTCGGTGATTTCTAAGCAAACTTCCCATTCATTTGTTAGCAGCAACAAACTTGTTGTCATTTTTCTCTACATCATCAATATTTAGTCGATTCTACATCAACCATGCCAATAAAGAAAAAAATGATTAGTAACATCACATAACAAGTAAGCAATATAAAAGTAAAGTTTAGTCCGTATTTACCTTGACTCTCTCCCAAGCCTGTTGTTTTGCTACCTTATCTACCTTTCTCCAATCTTCACCATAAAGAGGCAACAAGTCCCTACATGCTTTCCCTATCTCAAATGCTAATTTTGAGGATTGATCTGCTGATATAGGACATCCTCTAGATATAGTAAACTCAATTATCATTTTTCCCTTTCTCTTGATATTCTCCTATCCAAGTGTTTGACCACGATATGCACTCCTCTTACCAATAGATCGTGTTGAGCTCAGTTGCTACAAATATAAGAGATTTTTTTTTTTTTTTTACTTACACACTTTCAATATTTTATTGCATATAATTATAGAGCTTACCCAAAGAGTCAATATTATTAGACGCATGGCTGCGCTCTTGGGACCTATCTATTTGACTACTATCTATTTCCCGTATATGTGGAGCTTCATTTTCTATATATAATAGGAAAACAAAGAATCACATCACATATGTTAATTTTCAAAGCTAAAAACATAACAAGCATAGTAGGAATAGAGTTAGAAACAGAAGTATAGAGCATTTATATTTGACCATGTGAAAATAGGAAAAAAATTAGAGACCTGCATAAGTACACGTGCCTAAACAACATCAAAATTAAAATAAGGTATTATAGACCAAACATGTCAAGACATAAATATCTTCTTCAATATGAAAAATAGAAAGAAATAAGCTACACTTCATATTCACTGATTTGGCAAAGTTTTAATATGTGTCTCATGAAGCAATGGCATGAGGGAGAAACTACCAAGTCATATCTAGCCTTTGGTTTTCATCTATAAAAAATAGAAAGAAACAAGTTGCATTTCATATTTTCCCATCATTCGTGTAATTGCATATAGCCATCTCGATGCATAGTGTTATAGTATCCAGCTATCAATTCAGTTACGTGGAATCTTGTTCTATAATGCCGATGGATTCTAGATACTTTTTTTGACAGCTTTTCTCTTGTTCCTTGGAATATCTCATTTGCAGTGGTTAGGATTTTGCTCTTTTTCAACACACGGTCCCATGCCTACCTGCAATTGAATATGAACATGACATGAATAGTTGATATTTGAGCAAGTGCACTGGAAATTTTAATTAGAAAGAAAGTGAGAGGTTTTTTTTTTCTTTATTTTTTCTTTCCTTCTCCCTCCTGTATGTGTGTGAGATATTTTAGAGGATATTAAACATACTCCAAAAAAAAAAAAAATTACAACAAAATGTTTAAGCAATATCCAAACAGATCCAAGTTGGTAATTGAGGCGATACCAACTTCAAACTCTTCCCCAGGACGCCACTCTTTAAATTTAGCTTACGAAGTAGAACACTCCAACACTAGTTCAAACATGGTAAAGAAAACTTAATGAAAGCAACAACATGTTTTACAATAATTTATCTTTACATTGGAGGTGTCAATTATGGAAACTCTTGCTCTTTTTTATACACGGAAGAAACGTATCAATAATATATTATTATTTTTTAAGATACAATGGTACATTTTATTCATTTAATTTTTTGTGCAAACCTCCTGAAATTTTTTTTGGTAACTATTGCCAATAAAGAGGTATAGTGGACTAAGTTTGACTGGAGAAAATATTCTAATTTAACAGTAACCACACTAAGTGCACCACCATCAATTTGTCCCGAGTCAAAATAGGAATATTTCTGATTTAGCACCAATCAAGCATATATCAAGGCCGAAATTACAAAAAAAAAAAAAAAAGAAAGGAAAAAGTGAAAAGGGAGGCATCAACACAAAATAATTGAGGAATTTTATTATAATATTCCCAAAAATAATCGATTCCATCCGTACATGAAGATCAGACTTTTACAATTACTCTGAGACGCAGTAAAAGAAACCAGACCGAAGGATGTCAATGAAATGATAACACACTGGGCAATTCCAACCGCATCCACATAAAATACATGAAGATCAGACTACTACATTGATTTGTTAGTTAAGGTAATGCTTTTCTATACAACATCGTTATCTGTAGTGTTGTGAAAGAATAATGATAAATATTGACACCAAAATGTGTCAATATCTTAAAGTCATATACCGATATCCTAAAATAGAGTATCCTAAAATTGATTTCATTCACATGAAGTAGATCGAGTTAAAATTAAATATCTGACATGCTTTGATGAAAGCACAAGCTTATTGATGTGTATATTAGCCTTGAATTAGTTTTTTTTTCTCAATTTATTAACTTTATTTTACGCATGGAACCAAGTTGTCGTGACAAACTCGTTATGACGGCCGGTTAGTTTCTAGAAAACTTATAATGCATTTTTGAAAGAGACCTTGTACAAAGCTCTTCCAAGTCATCACATTCTTCCACTTGAGCTCAATCATATACACAATTAACCCAGTTTCAGCACCGTGTCCAACATTAAAAAAAAAAAAAAAAAAAAAATCCCATTATGGAGTTCTACCACCAACTCTTCTTCAATGATGGGACTTTAAATAATTATTTAATTTTTAAATTAACTCTATTTTTGAATTTAAGTAGAGTAATTGAATATCAAGCTAATCAAGATATTAGAGGACAAATATTATTAGAACACTACAATTTTAGTCCTTTGATTGATATTCTATTTGAGTGTTAAACCTTTTCCTTTGTGCTTAAGTTCCAAATAATTGCAAATTGTTACAAAATAGGACTAGTCTTAAACACCGTTAATTTTTTGGTTATACCATAACATGTGAGAAAATCAATATACTTTAATGCGATTGGGTTACACCATAACATCCAACAACTCTCTTATAATTTGCTTCGTATTAATGGGATCTCATCATCCATAAATGACAAATTGATGTGGTATATTCATATCATAACATATGAACCATGATGAGACCTCATCATTAAATATGAAGTATGACGGTAATTCTAGTATCTGAGCAAGCATAACGAAAGATGAAAAAAATGATTTTTTTTTTTTTAACTATTAGATTTTGTGATTTTTATGGATTTTTTATTTTTTATGAACAAAATGAATGAAAAAAAGAAAATATTTTTTCCTAAATGTGGTAAAAGATTCAAACTATTCAATCAATCCCTAGTAAGGCACCATAAGAGGAATAAAAAACTTTAAGAAATTGTTTTCATAGATCACGACAACTGATAGAGAATAGATAAGATATATAGTAGAACTAATCATAAGTTGACAATAGTTTGTATGATTGACAAATAAATAAAGACTACGAAACAAGATGAGTAACTTATATGTTAATAATTTTGGCCAAAAAAAAAAAAAGCCTATATGTTAATAACATATTACGTGGACCTTATCATAATCATATTATTATCATATTTATATCATAAGAATTAACATTTTCACTTATTTATAATAGAACTCATGGGTAGAAAAAAAAAAAAAAAGAAATCATGGATAGAATCTAATACCCAATATTCACTAACAAAACTAATTAGTTGTTAGGAAAAAATCAATATGCTTTTAATATCGAATTAGGATCCACCGGGAAAATAAATTAAAGTACTTGATTCTCTTGTTTGGTGTTCGTCATGTGGTTGATATATATTATCCCTCCAAGTCCGAAATGTCTCGTTGTTAAGTACAAATATATTAAATTTGATTGACCAATGACTAGTAATCCTAGTTTGGGTGGACTTGGCCAAGTTATGCAAAAATAGTAGTAATTCAAAATTTATTTTAAGTTTTTAAGCACTTTTATTCTTTTTGGCATCTGTCATCACCGCACAATTTTTTCCTTTTGTCGAGGGAAAGACACGCTTTGAGAACTTTCAAGTGTCCGAATAAAGTTCTAAATGTCTCAGTTTTGCTGTCGAAGTTCCTGAAACTGATATATTTCTACACTTTGAAAATAATTTTGAGAGGGGAAAAGAGGGCGTGGAAAGTTTTTAAAGGTTTTGATCTCCCGTCCTTTTATCTTTTCCTCTTTTGTTGATGCCGATCCTAAACGCCTTGACCGATAGGTGGGAGTTAACAATGTTATATATAATTAGAAGAAAAAAAAAAGAATTAATAACAAAAAGGATTTCTAAATTTTGCAAAAAAAAAAAAAAAGAAAAACAACTAAGTACTTAAAGTTTTGGTTTAAATAATTTAGTACCTAAATAATTTTTTTTTTTATAACTGAAACACATTCAATGAGGTATAAAAAAAGTTAGCAAAAAATTTATTGATGTATTAAAATTATTAAAAACAAATTTTATGCATGAAAAATATCAATAAAATTTTTTTATAAACAATAAATTATTTAACATAAAATTTTAGATACTTAATTATTCTTTTAAAAAAATTTGGACACCATTTTTGTTGTTATAAAAAAAAATAAAAAAAAGGAGAATGAAAAGAAGTAGTAGAAACAGAAGCTTGACACGATCAAAGGAGAACCGACGATCATCATCCAAATATCCTATGAGGCTTATCTCTGTTATCGAGCACAGGAGGGCACGTTTGTTCCTATTTTTTAATAATTTATTATTATTATTTTTAAATAGATATTTATTACATAATAAATATAAATAAAAAATAAATATTTTTATTTATAAATAAATCAAATACATAAAATATAAATAAAAATTCAAATATCTAAATGAGAATCAGTAATCCACCACACAAATGATTGCCAACTACTCTGTCGAGTTGCCGGGATGATGACTCAATCATGTCTATAGGCTATAGCTTTGTAATGTTGTCAGCTATCGATGTCAAATCAACGACGAGCGGTAAGAAGATAATTTTTCATGCGGGTCCATCCTCCTCCTCCTCCTCCTCCTTATATATGTATACGTACACCAAAGGCATTGCCCAAAAAATCATCACATATTGCATAATCAAATTTCGATCCAAATCCACCAGACTTCAATAATGAATTGACAAACACTTTAGACCTCATCTACTTGAATTCCTATTATTGATCCGAACTCGCCATAACAAGTGATTTTTAAGATAAATAATATATAATGCACCGTGGAATATGGTCTATGGTGGTAATAAAACGGTATTAATATAATCGAAGTTGACATATATTTATAATATAAAGACAATCTTTAAAAAATTATCCAACGTGACCAATTATTTTGAAAATGACGTTCGTATTTATCTACTAATATAATCGAAGTTGACATATAATTATAACATATAGATAATCTTTAAAAAATTATCCAGGGTATTATTAAAAATATGCGGTGTTTTACTAGTTGGGACAAACGCAAAATTATACCATTAGAGGTAAAATGTAATTAAAATAATATTATAATTATTTAGATGTATTCGATTCTTATTGCAATTACATTATATTTTATATATCGAAAAGAATTTTATTAATAATTTCATTGTGATATTTCCTAAAACTTTATAGGTGTGAAAAATTCTTTGAAAAAATGATCAAGGGTGTTTAGTATTTGTAAGAAATTGTGTATATGTATATATTAATTTGCAAAAAAAAAAAAAAAATTAGATGTGTTTAATTTTTATTTTTAACAAAATTAGATCATAGAATACATTTGAATACAACAAATATTCAACAATCAACATTTATAATATTAATTGGGAAAAAAACGTTTCTAAATCAAGTCATATAATTAGTATGCTTTACAAATACTTCATAAAATAAGATAAAAATATTTATAATATTGATAATGTAATTATTCCTTATGATGTACTATGAATAAAAAAAAAAGTAATTATGAGCTATATTTCTCAAAAGAAAGAGCAAAAAGTGAATGGCTGCATTATAGATCAATCTTGAAAGAGTAACAGTAAACTTAAGAGGGTTGAGCCCATGACATATGATTGAAAAAAATAAGCATCTAGCCACTAAACTATATTCAACATAAAGTAATAACTTATTTTTTAAAAACTATATATATTTATATATAATACATATTGTTTTAAAGAAAAATATCAGAAAATCAATTTTTTTTTCCTTGGTCTAAGGTGATGGGTCCATATTAGGCCCCTTGGGCCGGTCCACATATCAATAACTTGTTTTTCGAAAGGATACTGTTATGTGTTCCTTTATGATATTGACATATATTAAATGTATAATCAGCCCTTTTACAATTTGGAATATATGCCCTTTCGACAATCCAAAAGCCGCATTAAAATTGCTATTTCTTCTATATATCTTGTTTCTGATTGTATTCGCATAGCACAAAACCCCATTGGAGGCTATAAATTCAATACCATATGTCTTACGTAAATCATGAGACGCGGTGAAAAGATCCATGTACCAAAATCCGTTAGAGACGATGCTGATGCCGAAACTAGCGATGTGCATAGAATTGTTCAAGCTGGCCATCGAGTTCATCTTTCTTGTGGCAGAGGCAGTTATAATCGTAATGCAGCAGGAACCGCTGCCACAGCTTTACAGCCATGGTCGTGGATATGCTCCATCTTATATTACTTTTCAAGACATACTTGTGTGATGTCGTCGATCCGACATCCTTTTGTGTGTTTATATTGTAAATGATTTCAAATTTCTATAGTTGATCGAGGGAATTAATAATATGAGATTTTTTTTTTTTTTTCTTGGCTGGATTTTTCCTTCCATTGCTCCTACGCCGCCATTATTGTGTGCATAGCTGAGTTGTCCTGAGAATGCTGATAATTGATGAGCCCTTGACAGGGATGTGACACACGTTTTTCAGGAGGCGCGGGTTCCACGTTAAATTACAATATAAACGAGATCTCAATTCACCACTTGGATTATTTTAAAAGCTAATCGAATTGTCTAGCCCATTATTAAATATTTAACAGCTGCATCCAGTAACGTCAAGTAAGATATCGCTATCCTCATATGATCATATTAAAAGTGGAGAGAAATAAATAAGATTTCCAAGCCATCATAAAAGCTGATTATCCATCATTAAGCCCATTACATAAAAGTAATCTTTTGATTGATTGATGGCGGGATTTTTATATTCATCTATGTAGAATTTTTAGTATAAAGCTCAATGCATATAGAGCCAAATTTTTTTGTTTGAGTTCAATTTCTTTTAATTCAATTTGTATCCAACCTTAAACTTATTTTATATGAATAATTGACCAGAAATTGAAAGAACTTTGTCTTGCAAAAATTTTTAGGAATCCTGACCAACTAAGGTTAGAAAAAAAGGAAAAAAGTAAAGTAGGATCGATCGATAGGTTGATCCCAATTTAGCTATTGATTTTTGAAAAAACATTAAATGAAATCATTTTTTTATGGGTTTAGAGGCTATTTTATTAAAATTGTACCGTTGTCACCTTTGAATTTTTAAATTAATATTCATTCCTTTAATAATCTAAATAATGTTAATATTTGAACAAATATTAAAAGACAAAGTGATGTGGTATTTAAAAGAAAGTCAATGGCAAGACAAAGGGCTAAAACAATATTTTTTTTTCATTTTTTTAAAATGCATTTAGTGCATTGCTAGTAAATTTTTTTTAATCTCTTTTCACTTTAATTAATCAAGTTTTGGTTTTGCATTTTTTTTAAAGAACAAAAATTATTTCATTCACTTAAAAATCCTACAATTTCATAATTTTGAAAAGAAAAGACTTTTAGTTTTGATTTTTTTGGAAGTCCCATTTTTTAAGTGACAAAAATTTTAGTAAGAAAGATTAAAAAAATTTTTTCTACTCTATTTTTTAATTTTTATTTTATTTTTTTAGTCACTTTCATTATTTCTTTTATCATATTATTTATAGTGGGTAACTTGCTTGTTATTCTACAACTATAAACTATTTTTAGTACCTTTACTATTATTGTTACAATTATTACATCTAAGAATAATGTATAAGTGATTGCATCTATTCATTGTTGCTAGCTCTAATTTGGTAAAGGCATGAAAGGGAATCATTAGGCTTGACTCATGTGTATATATAGGTTTGCAAAACAGAACATGATTAATGCTCTCTCTGATGCTTAAGTCAGTAAGCATGTTGATATATAGGAAGATAATAAATACAAGAGAGAGAAAGAGAGTTCAAGCGACATACCATTCCTGTGAAGTGGAAAAAGATATTTCTAGCAAAAGGATCCCTGAAAATTGAGTGTGTCATAGGATCATGGGCGATAGGTGGTTGGTGACGATTACGGTATACGTGGGTTGAGTCGACTAATCTACATTTAGTCGTGCCAAGCTCAAGTGGATAGACCATGTCAAGTGACATAGGATCAGGTGTCGTCTATATGTAATGGTAGCCAATTAGTACTCCAACCCATGCGACTAATGGGTTAGACTGGACTTGGAAGGCCCATTGACACCTGCATTCCTACCTCCACCCCTCCTCCTGCACCTCCTATAAGCTATCGTTTTCTTAGCAAACTTGAGTTCGGTTTCGAAAAAAAACTTAAAACCAGAAACCAAAACCCTAAAAGAATACCCCTAGACTAGTCGGACCTGGAAACCCCATGTACGGCAATTCCAAGAATGAAACCCCAGAAGAATAGAAACAAGTTAACTCCAAAATAAAACTCTAAATTGGAAAGTCAACCAGAAACCATAAGTCAACAAAACCTCAGGAAACCTAGTAGTTTAAATCCAGCAATCCCGTGTTCTCAAACCAAGAAGTTGAAAAATGAGTGGGAAGTGTAGATTGGCTTGTAATAATATTAGGATGCTTAACTATATTAGATGAGTGGATTTTTGACCTATTTCGAGCCCTATCAGATACAGCCTTGAAAAGCGTGTCCTAAGGCTCGGGATATTAAAAACATGATATTAGTACCATTAGATTCGTAATTTCGTAATATTTCCAAATATATCAATTATATAATTTTTTGAGTTATAAAAGTTACAGATATAATCTTTTTATCGTATTTATATAACTACCGGTAACTTAATTGTCTAATCAACTTTTTTCTTTCTTTCACATTATTCAGCAAGTACAACCACCCATACCCCATTCTTATATCCTTACAACTTATTCTTATAATTTTACATCACTTCCTTATAAATTTACCTTTCCAATACAATTAGTACTCAAAGTTACTTATTGAGTTGAATCTTATTACACAAACTAAATCAAAACTCTCTCTCTCTCCCTTTACAAGAACCGGCACCTCCTTGCTCCCTCTCTCTCATTTGTTTGATTTTTTTTTTATTAATTAATCATACAAAACCCTAAATTCTTTTCCTATATAATACATTTTTCACCTTTCACTTTTTCACTTTCTTTCTTTTTCTCACAAATCAAGCTTTCGAAATAAAGTTTTTCTCTCCCTCTCCTCTCTTATTGCCGTGACCCCCTCCCTCAAGCACACACACACACACTTTTGTTTTCTTCAAGTTTCCTTCTCCAAACACTAAATAGGTAATAGATCTTTAACCTACCACTATAACAACATGTAATGGCAAGATCATACATGTGTGGTTCCACCAAAAATCCCTATGAGCTTTATGCTGAGGATGTGGAAACACTAAAACATGATATTCTTGCCATCACAATGTCTAGATCTTTCTATTAAAGTTGATATACTAGTATTTTGCTATATTATTGTTATATATTGTTTATGTAGAAATTTTGTGCATATATTTTCATTATTTCTCTCATCTACATATTGTTTAGGTGGTATCTGCATCCATGATATGAGTAGTGTAGTAGATCTACTTGTTAAAGTATATAAATGCCATAGTTATTTGTTTTACAAGCATGAAAGAATTACAATATGATGAGTCTTAATGAAGGTGTTGTCAAAACTCAAGATCTATTTTATTTCTATCAAAAAGTGATTTTGAAAATTTGGATCTTGAGAAAGAACCATTTAGAAGACCTATTTTCCAACTTCAAAATGAAGATTTTACATGTAAAATGAATGGCTTAGGTGATGAATATCATAAAGTAGTGATTTTTATAAGTTGATCATGGTTTTATTAAGAGAAATTTTCAAAACAAGAAAAGGGTTACAAAAGTTAAGTTAGATCTATGTTTAAATACCAACAAAAATGTTGAAATTCGTAACTAGGGTAAAATGCCAAGAAAACACTTATTTTCGAACCATAAAACAAGAGTCTTATTAAAGAAATGGAAGCCTTAAGGAGTAGATTTGATTTGGAGTAGGTTTTAGAAAGATTAAATGAGTTTTTCACAAGAAAATAATCTCAAAAACAATTTCTCAAAATTCGGATCTAAAAATTATTCTCATTTAAATACCTATTTCTAAATGTCAAAATGAGTATTTTAATGGAAAAATAGAAGCCTTAGGGAATAGAAGTAATAAAAACTTGATTTTTATAAGAGTAAATGTGAATTATCAAAGTAGAAAATTAAAACAAAGGAAATGTTTTCCAACTAAGATCAAACAATATTTTCATTTTCAAAATTGTGCAAAATTCATCACAAGGCAAAACTCACATTTAAACCTCTATTTTCCAACCTTTAAATGAAGAAATTTATTAAGATAATGAAGGTATTAGGTATATAGGTTATCAAGGCTTTATCATAGTAAAAATATGTATGATTTTTCAAGAAATAAAGCTAGTTTTCTCAAGCAAGTGTTCATGATATTATTACAAAGTAAAACTTTTTCCAAGAATTCTTTCTAAGAAAAAATCATTAAGGAAATACATATAGATAGCTCATATCATATCATGCATGATAATAACTTCTACATAATGCATGCACACATAATATACATGATAGAAATGATACAAATTTCACAAAACAATTTCCGAAATGCAAATTCTAGTTACTGATCAGATCTGGTCCGAACATTTCAAGACCTAAATGTTTTCAAAACTTAAAAATAATATCATAAATAGGTAGAACTTTCGAAGTAGATAGAAATCGATAGCTTATTTGCGAAATTCCAAGTTAAAATGACCAAGTTATGACCATTCTAAATTGAGATTTCCACCTACCACGAAAATTACAAACTCAAAGAGTTTTATTTAAAAAGTTGGAATTATTTATGGTATGAAATACTCATTTGGGTATTTCTTTCATTTAGGTGATTTTGGAATCGGGGAAAATTTCGTGTTTCTAGATCACTACCATTAGAGACCGGAGACCATAGCCGAGTGAGTTCAATGTCTTTAAATTATATGCTTATGATTATGCTTGTAATGATAGTGGCATTACAATTAAGGCAAGATAAAATTTGATTATGTGTATGTGAGTTCTATTTGGGTGAATCGATAATAAGAATATTGAAATGGGATTGTTGTAAATATTAGTATGATTTAGTATAGAATTGAAGTGTCTGCAATATCTATGATCACCCATAAATTGTTAATTAATATGCCATGATCTTATAATCAAATTGACCATGCATACCATATGTGAGTCACATTACATTTGTTATTATACCTTTGTGGGAAGAATGCATAATAGCTGGGCAACGAGGGGCCTGTAAACTCTAATGTTGGCGTAATTGCCGCAATTGAAATGGTAGTGGTGTAGGCACTTGTATCAACTATAAAATTGTGTGTGGGTGCGCACCTGTATCAACCACAATATAAATGAAAAAAATTGAAATCTATGGTTGTATGGGCCTAAAATACCTAACCCCAAATGGAAGGCGTAAATCCATTCAATATAAGACTCCCGGAAAGTCTTATGTATTGTATGCCCACGTGTTTGTGCATTTCATATGATATTTAATATAACTTGCTTGACTTATTGTTGTTGAAGTATTTAATTTGGGAAGTGAAACTCACTAAGCTAGCGTAGCTTATCCTCCACATTTTCTTCTTAATGCAGTTTCCGTACATATGGCTATGTCCCCGAACTTAGCCAAATAAGGTAATGTGAAGCTAGGAGTTGTTTCCTTAGAAGTTTATGATTAGTTTTGTATAGTCTTTAAGTAGTAAACCTTAAACGATCGGGTTTTTCCTAAAATATAATACCTAAACTCTTATGTAGTAGGGGAATGCCTCCCTTAATGCTTTGTAACAGATCCTGAGATATCTGTGGTTTATGTTTTTATGCTTATCCTATCAAATTGAACTATCTATCTCCAAATGTTAAAGTATTCTATTGTCGTAAGGGAACGCCTTGTATACTAACACAAGACTTTTCAATGATTGTAGTAGTGATTCTTTAGTCTCGTTTACCATGCGGTGGACTGTTACATTTAGGGTATCCTTTGGGGCATGACACCCCCCTCCCCCCCCCCCCAAACTACAACTCCTTTTGTCTAGAAAGTGATAAGCAAGTGGACAGATCGACCAAGGGAAATCCAACCTTCAAGTGGGAATCTACACATGAGTCATTTATTAAGGCAAGCATGGTATTGTTCTTCATTTTGGAAGAAGTAACTCATTTGTTTGTCCATGCCAATAAGTAATCAGAGCTAGAGAAAGTGTTGGCTAGTCTAACTAGTCAGTGAGGAATTAAAATACCCGAGCATTGCCTTGTTGGCAAGTGATATGGTTTTGTTGCATTGAATCTTGCTAAAGAAGCCACAACTTTTTAAACTCTACCTAGAGCGACTATTTGTGCCCTTAGATACGTTGTTAGGTGCTCCATTTTATTTTCCCATTGAGGTCGAACTTAAACATGTGCTCAATATTTGAGAATCACTGTCAATATCTTGGTGTAGGCTCGGGATAACCCCTTGTTCAGGTAAATTTGGTTAATTCGTTATGTCTTGTATCCACAAGAATATAATTTCTTCGATAGAGAGGGTTGTGCGATATTGTATGGGAGTCGTCATCACGTTTGTACTCTAACAACAGGTGTCATTTTGTGCCATCATTTTCTAAACTGTCAAATCAACATGGATTTCCGTTTAACAATCGAGGATTAGTGACAGTAGGTTTTCCTCATCATTATCTCATTGTTTTAGTGGCCATTGTAAACCATAAATTTCATCATAACCTTAGCTCATTATTTCTTTTATAAACTTCTTCTTTTGGCATTCTAATGATTTTTTCACCATAAAAACAATTTCAATTGTTTCATTTTGATTACTTCCAGCATTATTTGTGTAAAACAACCAATGAGAGTTGTACTAGTTCTTCTTAAACCCTAAGTGAGCTTTTTAACAATGGTACTTTGAGGAGGGCTACCCCATTCCAACAACCTCAATTTCAACTTCCATCGCCTAGGATAAGGTTGCAACTAGGGCCTTTTGGTACAAGATTCTAGTGGCTAACTACTTTAAGTCCATGCATGATAATTAAGGTGTCTATAGCAATGGAGAGTGCTCTAAGGGATATTTATTTCATTGGTGTTATTGAAAAATGTGATCTTGGCAATGCTTTCAATTGTCCTTTCACGAAGTGATGTTAGAACGGGCTTAATCACGTAATGAGTAACATTTTTTAGGAGAATCTTCAAGAGTACTTAAGGGAGTAATATTTCAAGAGCACTCCGAGTGAATACACTATTACCATCTTTAGTGAAGAAAATTGTTTCACTTTGTTGTGTATGAACTTAAATTTTGTGTTTATATAAAGTGTTTGGCCTTTAGTTGCATTTTTTTTTTTAATAATTTTTTCAAGTGGAGTTGTTAACTTACCTTAACTGGAGCTATAGCCAACTAACACCCAACTCATAAGAATAGTAGTTACTTTCAAGGCTCTCTATATAGGGTTATGTCGGAGGTCCACTCCTCAACAAAGGAAGGTAATGGCTTTATTTATTAGTCTGGAATCCTCTGTGAAGAATTGGAAGGGTAAGTTCATCATCATGGAGTATGATTGGGAGCCCCTATTCATGACTTATTGGGTAAGATTGATTAGCTTATACGTTCAGCATAATTTGGGGTCGAAAGACCGAGAGACTTTCTAAGAGTTAAAGGCGTTTTTCAATCAACATTAGTCCTCTTGATGCGAATAAAGTTGTTAGGTTTTTCTTAAATTGGGGCCTACACTTCATTCCTTAGACTTCCTTTAAGGAAAGGGAAATAAATGTACTTTTTGACTACCATTTTCCTTTTTTTAGTGGTTTTTTGAAGAGCACTTAGGGTTGAGGACCTATATGGTAAGGAGTAGTTACTTTGAGTACACTTTGTGTAGGTTCATTCATTTTTTCTTTGATTTACTCGTCTTTTTATTCTTCTTGTAGAACGTATAAGTGAAAAGGATGCTTAGAATTTCTAGAAGTTGATTAACCCTAAGTCAAGCGAAAGCAAGAACTGCAATTAGGAGTCTCTAAGTATGCAAAGGAGAGGTAAGGAGAGGTTGAGGTATAAGCAGTGGCAGGGCGACTAACTCATGAAGGTGTTGCTGCTCACAAGAGGAAGGCCTTAAAGGAAGCTAAGTTGGGTCATCACCAGACCCTTTCTAGGAGACATAAACCTATGGATAATGTGACATCTATAGGTTCCTTCACTTGTTAACACTTTTGATTCAACTAATGCTAAGGACCAAATAAGTCATGACTATGACTCAGACGACCATGGCGAGGAAGTGGAAGCAACTGCTGCCATTATGGAGAAGTAGAGTGGGGAAGTGGTAATAGTTCTTGCTACTATTAAGAAGTGAAGGCTAACACCTCATATTGAGTTGTTACAAGATGGAAGACGGGAGTTCACTCTAAGGGAGCCAAATCAGATGAGTGATCATCTAGGATACTTTATACACATAAGTGGAAGATCTTTAACTAGTATCTTTATAATATTATATATATATTTTTCTTTTATTTACGATAGTAGTGTTTGTTATGCAAAGAGCTTGTGAACAAATGGTTAAGGCAGCAGTTAAGGGTAGAGAGATGCAAAGGGACTTGGTCAAAATGAAGGTTAAATTTGCTTATTACATTGAATTGGCTTCTAGGGTAGGTTTAAACCATGGCCTTAACTAGTTCTTCATTCAAAAGGTTAAGATTTATCATAAGTTATGGGCAATTTTCAAAGTTGACGATATAATGCTTGAGTAGAAAATGAGGATGAAGGATAACATCTTAGCTTGCTATTGTGAAGAGAAGTACGTTGCTAAGTGGAGGGTAAAGGCTTTGCAGAAGTAGCTAAAAGACTAGAAAGAGGTTACTTAAGTCGAATTCGTATAATGGATGACAAGAAGCATGAACTCCATAAGCTAAGCCAGGGACTTACCTTAGATGTTAGGCAGTTGTAGAGTCTTTTAGAGGATAGTCATTTGGAATTGCAACAAGTGAAGGAGAGGGCCCATAAGAAGGAGAAAGTGTTGCTTTACCAAATGCATGAATTGTAGGAGTTTATAAATAGAGCAAAATTAGAGGCCGATAAGCTAATTGACCACAACAAAACCTTAAAGGGCAAGATTGCTAAGTTGAAGTCTAGAAGGTCGTAGACTATGCTGGATGAGGTAGTGAGGCCTTGTGGAAAAAGGACTATGAGATCATGCAAGCTAAAGTCAACACTTTGTTTCATTCATACATAGCGTGTGCATTTGTGATAAGGTCAACTAGGATAACTTTACCAAATATTTTGAGGAGTCAAATGAGGAGAAATGCATAAAGGAGGGTCGACTTGAGGGTGATGTCAAGCCACAAGTTGGAGAACTGGCTAATTCACTTGACTTAGCTAATTGAGATGAGGGCATTGATCCTAAGGCCACTTTTCCCTCTTTCGAATGAAGTGAACAACCATTAGACGGGGGTAAAGGCATTTATATTGTCAAATGCCTCTAAATGTCTCGATTGGCTCTCTTGAAGGTCAAGTTGCAGTCACTTATGTGCAAGTGAAAGAAGTCCCAACTAGCCTGGGTAATGGAATGGCCATTGATGCGATTGGGCCTTTTGATGGAGTGCTAAGTCATGTTTCTCCCTTTTCTTATGTATTAACTATGGCCGATTAGCAGGAGGTTTAGAGCATGACAAAGGAGTGGAGTAACCCTACTGAAGGTAGTTAGCTTGTGTTGTTAGGGTAGTTTACTTTTCTTATTCTTGTTTGTTTGGCGGTTTCTTCCATTCTTACCCTTCTTTATAATTTTCCATCGAGATTTCGACCTTTATGGATGTAAGTTTGACCATTGTAGATGAATGAAATGAATTATGCTTTCCTTTTAATTATTCTTATATATGTTATTTGCTTTTTTGTTATTTTGGTCATTTAGCCATAGTTATAGACTTTGTATATTTCTACGGTTTGTCGATATGACTAAACTTTCATGGTTAACCAATAATAAACATAGCCCTTTATTGTTTGGTCGTTATTATGACTCGAGTTTAACTTGGCACAACTAAGTCATGTGAAAAGATGGAATGAGAATTTTGTCTCTTAACATCCTTGCGCACGTCGTATCTTCGAAATTTGTATGTGTAATCATGGTATGTCTAGGATTCACACCACAACATTTATCATGTAAGCCTTTAGATCTTTTGGTAAATATAAGTAAACCTTAAGAACCGAAAGTCGAACCGGAACTCTAAAGTCAACCTAGTTCTATGTTTAGTTCAGTGAATCTAGATCTAGCAATCCTGCGCGTGAAACCTATAAAGAATAAAAATGAGATAATTTCAAATTATAGTTCAGAATTATATAAGAAAGCTTAAAAAGATCATATTTGCCAAAATTTAATTCGTTTCGGATTTGAGCGAGATCAGTTCCAAAATTACGATCTCGATGAGTAAAATAGTGAAAATATTCCGAGAATACCAATAGACTCATAAAAATATAAGGATTTCAAAAATATCAGTTTTAGAATTTTTTTAATAACTAAAAATAACAGATATAGGCGATTTACGAGTTTTTTCTTTACTACTAGTATTTTAATTGTCTAGTTTACTATTCATAGTACTATTTTTATTATTCGTTACTATTTCACTATCTCAACTTTTTCTTACACCTTTTCATACGCACTACCATAGCCTATTCCTTATAATTTACCTTCCTCATACAACTTTATTTACATCATACCTTACACATTACTACTTTTCATTACAAAACAACAAAATAAATAATTTTCTCCCCCTTTTTCAATGTAAACCGGCGTCCCCCTCTCTCTCTTCCAATCTATTTATTTTTATTTTTTATTTTATTTAATTACATCTAATTTCTATTACAAAACTCTATAAATACCCCTTTCCTCCTTCATTCTTTCACACATCTTGTTTTTCCTACCAAATTCACTAACAAATTCTCTCTCCAACTTCTCTTCTAAATTTTCTCTTCTCTCCACAAAATCTACTACCCATATATTACTAAACCAGCTCTTTTCTTCTTCAAAAAATGTAAAACCTTAGGTAAAACTCCTCATATTCACTCATCATGTTCATATAACTTAGCATGAGCTTAGTGTATGTTTCCTAGGCTCATGAGAGTTAAGGAAGCAACAATATATTCATGTTTTGTTTTTGTTCATGCCTAAATTTTCATTATTTTATTATTGTTATTATGTTATTGTCATTATTGTTATTATTATTTGCTCTAATCTAACTTCTATATGTTATTATATATATATTTATGTACATATATTTCTTAGGGCATAAGTGCTCACTAACGTAACATCTTATTAATATTGCTCTTATTGTTATGCTTTTTCTTTTCTTTCTTTTTCTTTTTCTTTTGGGACTAGTCTATTCTTAGTCTCGGAAAGCCATGATGAAGTTAAAGCTCCCAAACTTGACCGGGATATCTTGACGAATCTAAGTTTCTCAATACTTGATCTTATTATTATGATTATTTGTTTCTTATATATCTCTTTACTCTATTATGTGATATTCTCATTTTTCTCTTGACTACATATTCATAAGCATGCATGGACATGTTGATATTGTCTCAACAAAAATAAAAAGGAGTTTTTTTAAATAAAGAAAAATAAGAACTCTCTTTAAAAATAATTTTTTATCACTTACGAAATGATTTTTCCACAAAACTTAAAGTTTTATCTTAACAAATATTTTCTAAAATTTAAATAAGTTCATCACAAGCTTTTAGTAATAATAGTACATGGGATGTCATCAAAGAATATGTAATCACATACTCTCTTTTCAAATCAATGAAATAAGAAAGTTTCTTTAAAACTTAATATTGCTAATTCTTTATTTAACAAAGGTTTTTCCTAAATTCGTTTGAGAAGTTTTCAGCAATACTCTAAAATACTAAGATCTAAACAAGTTTTACAAAATCTTCAAAAAACAACCTTTTAGAGATAAGTCTTACTTAGGAAATAAAATTAGTAAATAACTTAAAAGATCATTATTCTTATTTATGTGAAGTGGAACTAACTTTAGAAAAATCAAGAACACATAAACATGACTACTTTAAGAAATTTTAGTCACAACCAAGAAATACTTAGAAAAACTACTTTTTTCAACCACTAGAAATGAAGTTGTAGAAATCTTAAAAAGACTAAAATTATCTTCGAAATTAAATTATTCTCAAAGTTTAAGTAATAAAATTAGGAGAAGGAGACATTCATTTATAATAACTCAAGAAATTTATTCAACAAACTTAAGTAAATTTTCAAGTCTTTATTTTTCCAACTTTTAAGACTATTATTTTACAAAAATCATTGTTGAGACAACACCACTAAATTCATACATACAATATGAGTCTATATATATATTCAAAGGATTTTTCAACTATACAAATATCTATATTTTTGTACAAAATTTTTTTAATGAAGAAAAGTTAAAAAACTTGTGTTTTGAAAGCTTGGAAAATTCGTGATGAATCCGTGCTCTACTATTTTGAGGCCTAAATAACCTTAAAGATAGATATATCTTTTCAAGTAGGTAGAAAATGATATATGATATGCGAAATTCTGAGTTAAAATGAGCAACTTATGGTCATTTTAAGTTTGAATGTTCTTAAAACCAAATTTTGACAAATTTAATAAGATAGAGTTAGAAAATTTAAGTAGATCTTGGATGAAATACTCTTTTTGGGTTTTTCTTTGTTTAGGTGATGAGGACCAAGATCTTCTCTTTCCCGAGGATTACTTCGATTGATAGAACATCACCATGGCCGAGTGAGTTTTCCTTTACGCTTTATGTATTCGCGCATGTGCTTATAAAATAGAGCATTAGATGTTAGAAAAAGATAAAAATTAATATGCATGTGGGTTATCATGGGAACTATGTATGTGATTCGTTAAGTATGATCAATGAACGATAAGTATGTCGGAGTTTGATTGGTTGATTATTATAATTGCCTCTATATATATTGATGTGTGTGCAAATATTGATTGATTGCCTTAAATGGATTAATGTTAGATGGGAAATTCCTTAAAAGTAAATTGTTCATGCATATCACTTAGAATATCATCTTCGCATTTTTGCTAATACTCCTTAGTGTGGGACCGGAAAGGTAAGCTACCTAGCTACATCTTGAGGAATTAGGATGTTCGGGGAATATGACCTTATGGTGTAGCCAAGTCGAATCGATCTCTTTGGGTATGGAAAGCTTGAGGACTAATAGTACAGTTCATTGGAACCTTAAGACGTGCACAAATTTCAAAGAGGTTGATGGTGACCCATTTAAAGCATTCCCTAACCTATAATGGAGGGGTAAATCCATTCTACATACGAAACTGGATAGTCGTATGTATTATTTGCTCATATGGTTTTTTTTTTTTCATATGCTTGCTTAATGGACTTATATGATTGTCTTGTAATAAGTACTTTTGCGTAAGGATTGTCTCACTAGGCTACTTATGCTTACTCTCTAATAGATTTTTGATGTTGCAGGCTCGTTGTTTTGTTCCTGAGACTACCTTGACTGTCCGAGTAGAATCTATGTTTTGGGAAGCTTTTGGAAGAATTCTATTTGAAGACTTATATTAGATTTCCTTTAAAATCTTCTAGTTTTAGTTATTTTTCTTAAGAAAGACTATATTATTATGGAAACTCATTAGGGAAATGCCCCATAGAAGTTGTAGAACTTTATATTTTGATGAATTATATTAAGTATTATTTTGTATGTTCTATTACCATTATCTTAAAATGCATAACTCCATTGGTTTCCTTTTGTTGTGAACGTACGCCTTGTACCAATATAAAAGCTTCCGAGTGACTAAGGTAGTCATTCGTAAGTTTTAGTATTGTCTATGACGAGCTGTCACATTTAGGATACCCATTGAAACGTGACAATTTAAGTTGGTATTAGAGCATTAAGATTAAGGAAGAAAAACTATAAGTATAGAAGTAGAAGTCTTAGAGACATGGTAGGTTTAGGATTAAATCATAAGAGTGTTATCAAGATTCTTGTAGTTTATGGATAGCCAGATAGTATAGGTCAAAGATCTATAGTTTTCACCTTAAGATAAGGGAACCTCTAGTAGAGAATAGAGAAAGTCTAATAGTCTTAGTGGTAGACATCACCCTATCTTTTAGATCAAACACAATTCGGAAAAAATCCTAGAATCATGGAAGGTAGGGATATATCGGGAAACTACATGTTTTATGACCTCACTAGAGACATACGAATGGCTATAGAATTTGTTTATGCCCTTAAAAGAATAGATGGACTTCCAAAATAGTTTTAAGTCTCATGAAAACACAACCTTTGTAAGTTGTAAATAATAAGAACCCCGAAGTTAATTTGCTTTTGATAAAGAAACTAAAGGAAAAAAATATGCCTACATAAAAGACTATGCAACCAACCTTAGATAATGAGTATTACCATCAAAGTACCGAAGGATGAGGATTCACCCTCCCACTGCTAAATGAAGAAGTTGGAAAATGAGTCTTGTAAGCAACATCAAGGAATCAAAAGCAAGGATGTTCTTCCAAGAAATCAGAAATGGGAAAAAACAGTGAAACCAACCTGAGATTCCCTTAAATCGCAACGAAAGGATCAAGAAAAGAAGTAAAGGAGCCACAATGAGAAGAAAACATCGTGTTCACCTAAGACGTAATGTCTTTGTCACACCCCAAAGGGTGCTCTAAACGTGGCAGTCCACCGTACACAATATTAAAGCATAGGAATGACCACCTCAGTCACGCGAAGGCTTCCATACTATGTACAAGGCGTCTAACACATGGAAGAGACACATCGGAGTGATACATTTTATATTGATACAACTTGAGTAACAATGTAAAGGAAATACACTTCTCTATACTTCAAGTACAATTCATCTACATATTTCACTACAGAAACTATTACAAGACATTTCACAAAACCTAGCTAATATCTTCAAGCATTCTTACTTCCTGCCGGAATCCCGATGTCATATTCGGCTCCAACCATCTCGGTCCTCAGGTAGCATTCTCCTGTCAACCTTTTTATTTAAACATCTATTGGGATATAAGCTACACTAATTTAGTGAGAGTTCCCTTAATTTCGTACCATACCAAGCAAGTTAAAAATCATCCATATGCTATGTATGAACAAACACATGAGCAGACAATTATGTATGGGTAACCGAAACCCATACACAGAACAGATTTACGCCCTCCGTATCTAGGGTTAGGATGGTCTATAAGTCATGCAATCATAATTCCAATCTTAAGTGGGATGATCCATAAGTCATGCAACCATAATCCCGATCTTGAGTGGGGTGGTCCATAAGTCATGCAACCATAATCCCAATCTCTTTCTCTTAGTTTTACAACATCTATTGCTTTATGTAGTTGTTTCAAGTGCCTACACCACTTCCATTAACTTAAGCGATCTCGCATCCTTAATGTTAACACAGGCCTCCACGCCTCCGCTAATATACCTTTGTCCCACCAAAGTATACTAGCTAATGCAATGTGACTCATTACGTGATATGCATGTACAGTTTATTCATATAACCGTAGCATGTTAATTATGTAGGTTAAGAGCAATCATAGAGAATTCCAGACAATTCAAGTCTATGCTAGCTCATACAATGATTTTACAATAAGTTTTGCCTCGATATACTTATCATTCATTCAACTATGATTAGATCACAACTCATCGCAATTTTATCTTTTCCTAATTCTAATGCAATTAGCTACAAGTACAAGTAAGGAAACAAAATAAGAGGAAAACTCACATGTCCATTGGACCCCGGTCTTTTAATCATAATAGTTGGGTGGCAACGAATCCTCGAAAGCAAGGTCACCTAAGGAAAGAAATACCCAAATGAGTATTTCAACTCAATACTAATCCATTCTATCTTATACAAACTATTAAGTTCGTAATTCTCGTCCTAAGCGGGAATTCCAACTTAAAATGGCCATAACTTAGTCATTTTAACTCGGAATTTAGCAAATTATATACCGATTTCTATCTACTTCGAAAGATTTATCTAATTCTCATATAATATCCAAGTTTTGAAAAATTTTAAGCTTAAAAAAGATCTGATTAGTTCAAATTAGTAGTGAAAACAATTTTAAAAAATTGATTTTGTGAAAGTTTATGAAGCTTCTACTATCCAAAGTAAGCGTACATGCAATATGAACAAGTTACTATCATAAATGATATGTCATGAGATATATATACACATGTTCTTGTTGATATTTAATAAAAGAAATTTTTAGAAAACTTTTTCTTTGTAAGACTTTATGAAAAATCAACTTAGAAAGGCTAGTCTTGTATTCTTGACAATCCCCACTTGTTTTTAGAAAAATTCCTTGATAAAATTTATTTATTCTTGTTAAAATTAAGTCCTCATTATGTATATTCCTTAAGGCTTTTTTTTTCAATAAAAATTTTCATTTTACACTTTGTAAACATGTTTTTAAATATGGTTCATCCCAAAATTCGAATTTTGTAAAAATTATTTTTGTGGTGATTCATTTAAGTAAACTCATTTGATACTTAGAAAATCAAGGCTCAACCATACCTAGTCACTAAGGACTTCATTTCTTTAATAAAACTTCTATTTTGAGTTTGGAAAGTAAGTGTTTTCATGTCATTACTCCATTATTACGAATTTCTTAAAATAACAAACAACTCAAATTTTTCTACTTTATTTTTACTCCTTGTCCTACATATTTTTCTTAGCAAATCCCATCTCAACTTATAAAAATCATTACTTGATGATATCTATGACCTATACTCTTCACTTTTCATACAAAACACAAGTTTTGGAGTTGATAAAAGGATTTTTAAGGCATGGTCTTGAAACCATCCGAATTTCACAAGGTTAGAATAAACTCAAATTTTATACTTTGTAATCTTTTCCTATTTTAATAATCTCTATTAGTAGATCTACCATTTACTTATGAAAAACATTTCCTATTGATACCTATTTCATAAGCCTTTCATTTTTTAAACAAAATTTTCATTTTGGTGTTAAAAAATGGGTTTTCAAAATTGATTTTGGTTGAGATCCAAATTTACAAAATTTATTTTTGGACATATCTTTTGATAAAACCTATATAAACTCATGAAAATTCATCCCTTACATATCTTATCTTAAGAGCCTCCCATATCATGAATAAAAACTTCATTTTTTAGTTAGAAAACATGTTTTCAAGTTATGCCTTTGTCTATATCCGAAAATGGAATTTTGTTTTGAAAAATAACATTTGAAAATCACCTTTGAACCATATAAAATAAAGTCTTGATGATATATACCCATTAAGCCTTCATTATTTCTAGCAAAAACTTCATTTTGACACTTGGAAATTGGTTTTTAAATATGGATCTTGCCCAGATACGAATTTCACCATTTTTATTTGAGTTCAAAACCAAGATCTACACTTACTATAAACATAAATATAAAAGAAATCCATGGTAGTAAACTATAAACTCATAGATCTAAACATAAACATAAGAAAAGTTACATAAAAATTAGATCTACAAAATATAATCACTTTTAGCAAGAAAATAATAATATTACAAGAGAATAATCATGGATAAGAGGAGTATTTCATTTTGACATCATCATCCTTAGCTTTTAAGCTTATGAAAGGTTATTTGATGGATGAAACTCTCACTATACTTTATCTATATCATCTATGGAAGCTTTGGACAACAGTTTTATCAAAGGATCTTGAAGAAATATGTATGGGAGCTCAAATAAGGAATAGGGGCAACAAGTGCTCTTGCAAGAACAAGAACAAATGAAGAGAGAAGGAGAGGAAAAATAGAGAGGAAAAGTATAAGGAATGGTAAAGGTTTGATGTGTGAATGAGAGACAAAGGTAGAAGGAGTTTTAAGACACTTAAATGAAGTTGAAAAAAAAAAAAGAAATGGGAAACCACTAATCCCCTATAGCTGGCGTGAACTTGAAGAGGAGAGAGAGAGGAATTTAGTTGGTTTTAACTTGAAATTGTAATGTGTAATTAATGATATGTGTAGCTTCTTAAAGAAGGATTGAAAAAGGTTTATTTAATCAAATTGGGAGCATTGCAAAGGACAAAAGGGCAGCAAAAAGAAGTCAAAATCTGCCGTGAAGTGATACACGAAGTGTAGAAAGAGTAAAGTAAAAAAGAAGTGATGTGTGAAAAGTGTACAAAAAGTATGGGTTTGTAAGAGTACTTTCTTTATAAATAAAATAAAAATGAGAAAAAAAATATAAAATGTATTCCAAATATTTGTAACAGATTTTTCATAATTAAAATAAGATAAATAATTAATTTATTTTAGTGAATTATCAAATAAGTTACCGGTATGATCAAAATACGCGAATATGAGCTATAATTGATATTTTTATAACCCAAAAAATTCTAAAAATTTATTTTATGAAAATAAAAATATTTTTAAAATATTTTTTAATTATTAAATTAATTTATTTTTTTTTAGTATCGGGTCTTAAATAGAAACTAATCCCTTAAAAACCCGAAACGAACCAAATTTTAGAAAAACGAAATTTTCTATGATATATAAAATATTTATCTAAAAATATAAGGGTTTATAAGAATAATAAAATTGTGTAATGAATAGTAGTGAATAGTGCAAAAGACTAATTAATTATCGGTAGTAATGAAATACGAATATAATCACAAAATCAGATATTTTTAGTTATCGAAAAATTATAAAACTGATATTTTTGAAATCCTTATGAAAATACGAGTCTAACGGTATTAATGGTATATTTTTTTTTATATCTCTTTCCGCGGGACACGCTTTTCAAAATCTATATCCGAACAAGTTCGAAATAGGTAAAAAATTTACCAATTTGATATTCTTAAGCGACCTTATATTACTACGAGCTACTCTGCACACTTAAACTACACCTCAGCCTCTAGGGTTAAGAGCGCGAGGTTGCCAGACTTAAACTACTATATTCCACTTAGGGTTTTCGGGTGATTTTCCGGTTTAAATCTTTTCCAATTTGGAAACTGACGTTTTATGTTTATACAACATATTTAATTTGAGAAATTTATTTTAAATTTTATTTTTGTAAGTATTTAATATCTCTCAACTTTTTCGAAATTCTTAAATTGAATTTTATTTCCGAAGGTTTGTCGTTATTTACTTTTTAATAATTTGTTTTTGGGTTATATATTACCCAATTTTACAATTCAGAGTTAAGTATGGAATTTGTCATACGTAGTGGTTTTGAATTTGAAGACTGTTGAGTTCTTATTTTATTTTTAAGGAATCTCATTTTCTCAAGATTAAGAAATTTTTGGATTTGTTCGTGATTTAGGACTTGTTGAAGTTTGGTTTTAATTTGGAGTCATTTTTAGAGTTTATTTTTTATATTTATTTTGGAATTATTCAGTGAAATTTTTCGAGGCTTACAGCTTTAGTTGTTAAATCACAAATAATTAAAATATGTAGTTAAGTGTTTAAAAGATAACAAATAATCTATTGAATTCTTAATAATGTGATCCCTTTGTTTTGTTTTTACGCTTTTATATTATTTGTTTTCCGTGAGTAAAATTCCTTATTTTTTATTCTTTATAAAGTGCATTTGAATTTCTTGATTTCCTATTAAGCTTCTGTTACACTACTACAAATTATGAATATGGCAACAAACTTTTTTCCAACTACTTTGATTTTGTGGGCTAAATATAACTTTTTGGGATGAAATTTTAAAAGCTTGTTGGCAAAATATTATTGGGCCGTTTGACAATAACAATTTGTTTACCCAACAACTTATTATGTTGGCCCAGTAATAACGGGATTCTTCCCGCCCCTCAGTTACTTAATAATAGGACTTTTTTTTTTTCATTTTTTATCCTGCCAACAAAAGAGCCATTAGGAATATATATCTTTATTTGTTGGGCAGTGGATAATTTCCCCCAAATTATAGCCCTAGTTTGTTATTCACGTTCCTCTTCTTCCTCCCTATCTCCAATTCTTTCTCACAGAACCTCCCTATTTGTCGACATAGTCATGATGGGTCATCTCACAACTATCACTCGTCCTAGAAGTCCTTTGGCTCTCTGCATGCAAGGAAAGGTATCAACTTCTTTTCCGATTCACAGCAATATTGATGATTTTATTTTCGATTGAGATTTTGATTTTAATTAGTTATTATATAACAGGCCTTCTTTGTATTGATTGTGGCACAACTCAACTTTTTTTCCACCGGTGAGTTTCAAATCTTATCTTTCTTTGTTTTTTTTTTCTTTTTCTTTTTTTCCTTTTTCTCTTCCTGTAAACGCAATGATAATGGAAAAGAGCTTATGAATGTCATTTTTTTAATGTTGGTTTATTTTTCTTATTTCTATTTTTTCTAGATATGGATGAATTTCATGCTAGTTCTAGCCTTTATTAATTTATATTAGCAGACTTTGGATGCTATTCCTGGACATGTCCTCTGTTTTACAAAATTTCAGGGTTTGAAGTTAAGTTGATAAATTGTGATACAAGGTTGGTCTTAAATAGTTAATCTTTGAAATAAGAAGTAGGAGTTTTGATGGTTTCCCCAATCAATTATCTCTATATAGTCTTTGAAATATTAATCAGTAAGCTTTACATCAAATTCCTTCATGTTTACTTGTATATGATTCACTAGCCTGACAATATGAATGCATGATCAGGAGTGTTTAAACAATATTGTTACACATATGAGGTTTATAAGTTGATTTGACTTGTATTACTGCCATAAGCATAGAATGTATAATTTTATGGAAAATTTTTAGTGGGATACATTGGTTTAATGCTTATCTTTACTTCGAGAATTGCACGCATATTTATCTCTTTAGTTCATTTGTTTCAACAGAAAAATGACTAGTTACCTTTGCCTTTATTATAGTTCTTGCATGATGCCGTGGTAGATGACTTCTTCACTTGTATTGGCTAGTTTAGTTTTTATTAGATTAATGTGGGTGGCAATATTAAGCTTAAGATATTGATAGCACTAGCACTTACAAACAAAGTTTGTTCATAAGACTAGAGTACCAAGTAGAATTATGGAATCTGCTGTTTGTGGGTTCTTAAAGCATTACTTTTTGGTCAATAATCACCTATAAATGGTTAGATAGGGTATATAGCTTTCTAAACTCTAGGCGAAGAAGATTTAAGAGGTTTTAACACCATGGATATAGTGTATGTCCTGAGATCTTGTAGATATAATAAAATTTTTACATGTTTAATGATAAAAAATTCTTATTACGTTATCAATGCTTCTTGCACTATTACGTAGTGTTCGTTAACATACTTCAGACTATGCGGCATTTTTTATTCTGCATCTACAATAATAAACAAGTCTAAACTCACTTAAAAGGGCCTCGACGAGGATCTATACAACTGTAAAAATATATATATGTGTATATATATACAAAGACAATAGGAAATAATAAACAATCCTTTTAATACGTGGTCACACTTCAAAAGAAAAGGAAATGAACATTCTATTATTAATAATCAACAGGATAAGTGTGTGAATAGATTGTACAATAAGCTCTCTAATTATGTACAATCAAATGGAAATTTAGTCGGAGAAAAATAATAGTTGATCTTTTTTTTTTCACTTTAATGTTTCAATAAAGACAATTATACTTGAAGATAGGTTTTGGTATGAGTCTTTTAATAAATCCTGCATTAAATGACTGCTTAAGGTGAAGTCCTATTAGTGCAATGGTGTAAAATGGTGTTCTTGACTTTTTTGAAGACTAAGCTGGTGTGATGATTTCTTTACTGTGATTTATATGTGTATAGTATTAAAGATGCAGTTTCTTTCTTTGTAAGTTGACTTAGTGGGTTAAACCTTTAAGGAGATTATTTTGATCATGTTTTCCTTTTTTTTTTTTTCCTGTTATAACTTTTTTTTTATATAATGGTATGATTTCTTACAGAGATTCAACATTTGCTTTTTCTTTTTGTACATCTTTCGTGGAATGAAAATCTTATTTGTCTTTGGATTTGTGAAATGTCACCTTTTGTGCTTTTTGTGATTGAAGATCACAAGAAATATTTACTTTTGCTCTTGGGTTATCTATGTTAATGACAACTTTTCTTGCTGTTATGGACTTTACAAGAATGTTGATTTCTCAGTAAACTTTGGTTTCAATACCAAATGAGGAGAGGTGATCACGTGAAAGAGAGCATAACTAAGTCATTGGAGTGAAAACTACCTTGAACTGATATTTGCCTTATTGGTATTGAAGTGGAAGAACATAATAGAATTTTGGCAAGAAAGGGAAAAGATCTTAACTAGAAGGCATACTATTATATAAATGATTGATACGGTGAAGTGAGCCATTTTGAATAAGTAATTGGATTTTTATGTTCGGTAATTTAGTGGAACATGTGCTGATATGGAAAAGAATTATCACAATGGTGGCCTGTAGTTGTTGGTCATATTATTAGTTGTTAGTTTACTCTGTTTTGTCTCAACAAAGTTGCAAATTTATCTTTAAATGGTGGAGTGGGTTCACTTGTACAACTAGAATAGAGATTAGAGGGATAGGTCAATTACCACATAAATGGTTGACTTTTTTTAAGTGTTCCCTACATTAAGCATGTGAATTTCTTATTGCATTTACATTGTCTTGTGTTTGCAGCAAAGGTTAGCATACTGGAGTTCTTGCATGGCATTGGTGGAGATGTTCAAGCTCATGTGACCAAGATTGAACCTGAATTTGGTGACCCCAATTACTTGCTTGTTGCCTACACTCTTAAGTCAAAGAAACCTGAGATACCTTGCAAATAGGTAAATCTATTTTGCAACCACTTTAACCCTCATAAAGAAAGCATCAAATTTTTTAATATAATATTTTTGGGCTGATTAACTAAAGGTACAAGAATAATATATCTTGGCCCTGCCATTAATGTTCTAGGATTGATTTGCTTTTAGTTCAATAGTTATGGGTTTGCAAAAAATTATTTTCCTAAGGCACAAATCCTACTTTTTAGATTTTAGACTGCTGAAATTTCATGTCTGTCCTTGTTTGTAGTTAAAAACATCAATGGATCTATTGTAAGAAAAATCAAGATAATGTACTGCAAATAATTACTTAAATCTATATATGCAAGGCAAATAAACAGATCATGGGCAGATGAATTAAATTTTGCCATGTCCATGAGTGGTTCTATCCAAATCATACATCTAATGCCATCTATGAAAGAATAAGCTAGGTAAGAACAGTTGCTCAAGCACCACCTCCAACACTGCTGTGGAGTCCCTAGATTTGATACATATTTTGCAAAATCTGGTAGATTTATGGTACTCGTTTTGAAAAACACATCTTCTGAAGTCGAATTTGTCATGCTGCTCTCGCAGTTGAAGGTTGTTTTCCTTATGCACTCTCCAGTCCAGTTTCCTTTATTTCATTCTTCAAATGACTTGGGCACAAACCCTGTCAAACAACTACAGATAGGTGAACTAGATCGCTTTACAAATCCCAAAAAGGTCACATCCTCCATAACTTTCACAAGGATCATCTGGTGCTTCACAGCTCCAGTCAATTCTTCTATTGTAGTCCTAGCGAAAATACTTCAATAGTCTCTTTGGTGAAAGGAACATTATCCTAGTAGACGTTTGGGGACTCTCCTTCATTATGACATATGTTCCTTCAGGATCCTGTTGAACAGTAAGTAGGCCTTCATATATTGCTGTCATCTCTTTTATTCCAATTAGTTTCGTTTTATCTCATTGTCCACCTCAACAATAATGAATCGAACCCTTCCAAGTGATAACCTGAAGAGGTGCCTTGGGCGTGATACCATAGACAAAGTTTCCAGGGGATAGATTGCTATCATTCTTCCAAGAAACCAAGTATTTTTTTTCCTGTTTTGGCATTTATTCCTATTTTCATTCTAGAAAGAAGGGTATCACAAGGATAATCGAAACTTTTCCACAAAGGGATATTTGAGTTTATATCCTTGAGGACTAAGTTTCCATCATCCAGTAGCTCAACATAAGAATTGCTGGAATTAATTGTAATATTTGTTGACCAAATTGCGTTTTGTTGCCCATCAATAAGCTTTAATTTTCCATCTGATCCTATTCTCAAGCTTTCTAGTTCTCCGTCATAAGACACAGCAGGATTCTCTCTATTGGCAACCTAAACAATCTTAGGTGTAGAAAAATTTTTAAATCGTATGCTGGCTTATTGATTTCCAGTAGTTTCATTTAGTGTAAAGAAACCCAACTCAAATGCTTGATTTGAAGAAACTAGAGTTTGATTTGTGAGAAGTGATGTTGTAAATAGCAAGGCAATGGTATTTCTGAACTAGAAAGAAGAAATAGTATAGAGTAACTAGAAGGGACATGATGTCGGCATCTTTCCCTATACCTTTTCCTATACCTTATGATATAAGGTATATAGGGTAAAAACTGTATGGTGTAGGCACCTATCCTATAAAATTATTAAGGAATATGAATTTAAAAAAAATTATGATCTCACTTCTAAGTTTTAAGTTCTGCTAAAAAAAAAAATAAATAAAATAAACATATAAATAGCCTAAAACAAAAGAGAATACTATAATTCATTATAAATCTTGGACCTATTTTTCATTTATCTGTTTTTGAATTTATTATTACTAGCCTACGATGAAAATGGAATTAGATGATGTAAAAGCATTATTTATGGCTTATTCACTTCATCAAATGGAATAAAGGAAGGATTTAATTGCAATTCAGTTTGAATGTTTTATATTCTTAGTCTTTATTAAATTATTTACTTGATATATAAAAACAAAACATGTAATTATTGGAGTAAAAGTAAAATATCTATAATGTTATTTATCTTTATTATAAAGAAATGATAATTATGTAGGTGATATTGTAAAGATAGGAGTATTATAACAAAAATTTAAAATAAATGATGATTCAAATTTACATATTAATGATAGAGTAGCTCATTGCCTTAGCTAAAGGGCCAAAGAAAAAAATTATTATTTAGACAATAACAAGAATTAGTTTACACAGTTCTTCACAAATTCAAATTTACATGCTTTTAAAGTACTTGTCAATGTTTGTGTTAATATTTGTTAATGATATCAAAGATCTATCATCCATCATGATAATATATAAAGTTACTTTATGTTCCTTCATCCTATAGGTTGCAATTGGTTTAAAAAAATGTTCTACTTTTGGAAGAATTAAACTTTTGAAGAGAAAGAGAAGATAGAGGATACATTTTAATAATTTGATATGATTGTCATATAATGTAAGAGTTACATAATCTATGTATTTCTCTTGTTTGGTTCTGCATCATTCATCATTGCTATTGCGATGTGCACATAGTAGAATTTGGTTAAATCTTTGCCTAGTGTAACTATTACGATCATGGAAAGTTCTATCTAAAATTATGTTTTCTATGATCAACTAAGTTTTGGTTTAAAAATCCTATAAATTTTATTTTCATTTTTTCTTAATGTTTATTATATATGGAATATTATATACTCTTGGCATACGATACATGTAATCGAATTTCATTTGTTTGTTATTCTTTAAAATGAAAGAGATCCATGTAGTGTGTTAGTAAATGTTTTAACTCTTTAAATTATTTCAGGAACTTTTATCTCCTCACCAATTTCATCAACTTGCTATAAGGTAAGGATTTGCAATGTTATTATTCTTATAATTATTATTTTTTAGGTGAGTATATAGAGATAAGCTTATCTATCTATTGTATGTTTACCTTTTAACTAAATTAAAAAGCCAGTTGCAATTCATTTGTAACTCTTTTTTGGAACATAATGAAATAATTGAAATATGGATCTATACAACTAGTTAAACATGTTAGTGGGTGTGCGCGTGTCTATATATACATGTATATATATCTATACATATATATCAAGCTACTAAGCATTAATGATTTCTTTTAAATTTGAAATAACAACTACCAATAGTCCCCTAAAATCTTACATGGAGATTTGATACTTACATAGAGTAACATATTCACTACTTTTTTTTTTCTAAAAAAAATATTGTGAAACCATATGCAAAAATTGAAATATCAAACATAATAACTTATAAAAATCAAATAGTATGTTTATAGTGCATTTTATGTCTTTATTACACTAAAGATATTGATTTTCACCTAACAATAGATAAGTACATGTCATTGATAGGATGATTGATAAATCTTGGCGATTCATTCGTAATCGACAGTCTAATGAATATATAGCTGGAGTAGAGAAATTTTTAGAAATTGCAAAGAACCACAAACGACCTGAGGATAGATGTATCTTATGTCCGTGTCGGGATTGTCTTAATACAAAATGGCTTCCCATTAGCACTCTAGCAGCTCATCTAATTGATAGGGGAATGGCTTTCTCATATGATAAGTGGATATACCATGGTGAAGACATAGTTATCTGTGACTCAACAAATAGCAATACATATATTGCAGCAGGTGGGAATATTCCTGGTGATGAAGGAGATGATACTACATCAATAATATTTGAGGAGTGTCCGGATCAGGATATTCTTGATGATATTGTTAGAGGGACTTCTACAATAGAAGATGATTCTACAGATATTTTGGAGGATAAAGGAAATGATAGATTTAGCACACTTTTAGGGGACGCTCAATGTGAAGTTTACCCTGGGTGTAAAAAGTTTTCTCTTCTAACTGCTGTCATAGAGATGCTACAATTGAAAGTAGAGGGCCGACAGTTAATAAAAAGTTTTAATATGTGGTTAGAGTTCTTAAATAAAATCTTACCAAGTGGCGAAAGATTACCGGCTACATATTATGAAGCAAGAAAAATGTTACGAGACTTACGTATGAGTGTCCAGTCAATTCATGCATGTAAAAATGACTGCATATTATATTGGAAAGAATTCAAGGACCTGGATAATTGTCTACAGTGTAAGGTGTCAAGGTGGTTAGAAAGAAAAGGGAAGAAGAAAAACATTCCTTGTAAGGTTCTTCGACATTTTCCTTTAAAATCTCAATTGCAAAGGTTATTTATGTCTAGCAAGACTGCAAAGGATATGAGGTGGCATAAATAAGAGTATAAAAAGGAGGAAAACTTTTTGAGACATCCATCAGATCCTATTGTTTGCAAGGATTTTGATGCAAAGTTTCCTTGGTTTGCTGCAGATGCTCGTAATGTGAGATTTGGTCTTGCGACTGATGGAATCAACCCGTTTGGAAACATGAGTAACTCGTATAGTGTTTGGCCAATAATACTATTTCCATACAATTGGAGAAATTCAATGGGCTTTGTGAAGGATTGCACAAATGGGCTTTTGATACCATATATAACCCAAAACCTTAAGGCAATGGGTTAATGGGTCTTCCCTCTTATAAACTCTTCACACAAGTCTCATATTTTCTATGTAGGATTCTTACACTTGTGTCCTAACAATCTCCCCCTTAAGTGTGAGTCTCCACATTGTGGTAGGTTATACTCCTCCTCAACAAGAGCTTGTCAAACTGACTCCACTAAACCCACTTTGTGAGTGGTCCCACCTACTCACCATGGGTTTTCACAGACGAATCATGCTATAAAGCTCTTCTTTCCACATGGTGGGCCAACCATGAGAGATTCACAGCCGAACCATCGGCTCTGATACCAATTGTTAGGGAATCTAGAGTATGCCTTCAATGGGGGAGAAATTCAATGGGGCTTTGTGAAGGATTGCAGAAATGGGCTTTTGATACCATATATAACCCAAAGCCTTAAGGTTTTGGGTTATAGATGGTGGCTTGGAAATGTTTAAAAGATCCTTATATTATGATGTCATTGATAATTCCTGGTCCCCGATCACTTGGTAAAGAAATTGATGTCTTTCTCCAACCTTTAATTGATGAGTTAAAGGAATTGTGGTACGATGGTTTTAAGACATATGATGCAGTAGAAAAAAAGAATTTTCAGTTACATGCAGCTTTACTTTGGACAATTCATGACTTTCCAGCATATGGAGATGTTTCTGGTTGGACTACTAAAGGTTATAAGGCTTGTCCAGTATGTAATATTGAAAGTAGTAGCTCACATCGACAATGTAAACTATTTTACACAGGCCATCGAAGATATCTTCTAGAAAATCATTCATGGCGTCGAAGTCGAAAATTTGATGGTTCTTGTGAGATTCGAGCACCACCACGTGAAATTTCTATCGACAAAATATTGGCACAACTACAATCATACGAGGGAATGAAATTAGGGAAAGTGCCTGGTTCCAAGAGGAAGCGAATAGATGATGGCACAAATTGGTGCAAGAAGAGTATCTTATTTGACCTTCCATATTGGAAGAATAACACATTAAGACATAATCTTGATGTCATGCACATTGAGAAAAATATCTGTGATAATATTGTAGGAACAATTCTGAATATAAAAGGAAAAACTAAAGACACGAGAAAGCACGTTTGGCACTTGAAGAAATGCACATTAGAAAAGAGTTACATCTTCGACGTGTAGGTGAAAAGCTAATAAAACCAGCTGCAAGCTTTACTTTGTCAAAAAAAGATGAGTTTTATGATTTGCTTAAGGAGGTGCGCTTTCCTGATGATATGCTGCGAATATATCCAATGCCTTGGGTAGAGCTGATGGAAAGTTGAAAGGTCTAAAAAGTCATGATTCTCATATTTTGTTGCAACGTATTCTTCCTATTGGTCTTCGTGGTCAGTTGGATGTTGGTGTTTATGATGCAATTAGTCAATTATGCAGATTTTTCCACGAGTTGTGCTCTAAAGAACTAAACGTAGATACATTGGTTGGTTTGGAGGAAAGCATTATATTAACTTTATGTAAACTTGAAATGATATTTCCTCGTGCATTTTTTGACGTGATGGTACATTTAGCAGTACATCTTCCCCGAGAAGCACGGTTAGGAGGACCTGTGCAATATAGATGGATGTGTCCAATTGAGCGTTATCTTGGAGGTTTGAAAGCAATGGTTAGAAATAGATATCGTCCTGAGGGCTCAATAGTTGAAGCTTACATATTGCGTGAATGCTTAACGTTTTGTAGCCTTTATCTTGATGGAGTTGAAATAAAAGTTAATCATATGGCTTGTCAAGCTGATGGTGAAGTTCGGAGGCACAATCTATTCTCTGTCTTTTCACAACAAGTTAGGCCACTCACTGCTTCAAAGTACATTGATGTTGGGGATGATGTAAACAAGATGCACTGGTATATTTTAAATAATTGTGAAGAAGTTGAGCCTTTTATAAGGTATGTTGGATACTAAATCATAAACGAAATATTTATTCAAATTTATGCTTACTTTATTGTAGCTTAATTTGTAATTCCATTAGGGAATTTGAAGATGAACTTTTGGCAAAAAATGTAGGCGATATGGAGCATTGCAAAAGTGAAGAGTTCCCGAATTGGTTGCAAAATAAAGTAAGTGATTCATCAATAGTAGAATTAATAAAGGGACAAATTCATTTTAAATTGAAACTTTAAACTTCAAAATGACATGTGTTTCTTCTTCTTACAGATTGCAACTTTAAAATGTAATGACCCAACCAAGGTGTCTGATAGCCTTTACTCAATAGCATGCGGACCTTCTAGCCAAGCACACATTTATTCGGGATGTCTTGTGAATGGAGTAAAATATTTGATGAAGAAATGTGACTCGCTGATTACACAAAATAGTGGAGTTTGTGTAGAAGGTTACCATAAGGGTGAATCTATGATGTTTTTTGGTCATCTTATTGATGTGATTGAATTAACATACCTCTTTGATTTTAAGGTGTATCTTTTTAAATGTGTATGGTATGATTTGGAGAGGCATAAACCTATTTATGTCAATGACGATCTTACTAGTATTAATATTACAAAGACATGGTATGATAACGACCCTTATATTCTCGCAAATCAAACCCATCAGGTGTTTTATATCAGGGATCCAATGTATAAAGGTGGTGATTGGCAAGTTGTACAAAAGGCACATCATCGTGATTTATATAGTAAAGGTCTATTTGATGTGTTAGTTGATGGTGATAATGACAATGATGCTAGTTATGAGCAAGTTGCCTTCCAGCAACATACATGTGCTAGTTACATTCTGATAGACAAAATTTATATTGATCTTGGTCCATTAGAGAGAAGTGGAGATGATGGAGAGGAAATTTTGGAACAAAGTTTCATTAGACACACATAGGCAAAATGATGATATCAATGATTTTATTGACGATGATGAAGATTTTTCGAATCAAGTGAAGAGGAGGAAAATGAATATGTATCCTCTAACAGTAGCGGGTCTGAATAAAAAAGTTAGTGTATTGTTTGTTTATTTATTTTACAAATCTTTAGTTCTTATTTTATTAGCTATTTATCAATGTTTGTTAATAATACATGTTCATTTTTGTTAAACAGATGTTAGATTGTGGTCGTAATCGTTTGAATTTGATGAGGCATGCTTGTTCAAGGCCACATATGCTGATGGAGAAAGCTTAAGGTCACATGTTCATGAGAATAGGTAAAGCTAGAGTGTATGTATTTCTAAGGTTATAGAAATTTTCAAAGCTTTACATTAAATCAAATGTTTAATTGTAGATTGTATTGAGCAACAACCACTTGAAAGGGGTATGGATCCTGATCAAGGGATGCTCATGGGGGGACCAATGGTATTAATGAGGAGCAACAATCTAATTCTGAAGAGTACCAACAATCAAAGAAACAAAATACACGAGGGATATATAGGGGAAGAAGAGAGAGAACTTACAACGTAGGGATGGTGAAAAACCAGCACTTGTCTTGCGTGGAGATGATAATCGTCCATCAGGGGCTCATGCAAGTTTGTTGGAAAAGAGTTTACTCTTGCCATACGAGAGAGGGCACGTTAGTCCCCAACATAGAGGGGAAAAAGGGATCTTGGGCAGCAATAGATGAAGCTAGCAAGAAAATCATTATTCAAGCTGTAAAGGTTTGTAAAATGATAAAAAAAAAAGGGTATTTGTCAAGATTTTATGTAATTTTTTGCTTTCAACATCTAATTAAAGTATTTTTCTTAACAATTAATTGTAAGTTTCCTCCTTTTTTTTTTTTCAATCAACTCATTCTATATTGTTGTTATATTGAAGGATAAGTTTGAGGCTGATTGGTTAGATCGTAGATGGGATAGTATACTCAATAGTGTTGGAGCAGAGCGTTATCATAGACTCCGTACTTATTCTTTTCAACACTATATTAGATTAGCTGGTGGAGAAAGAGCAAGAGCTAATCCTCCTTGGGACTTGAGAAACGCCCACAAGTGGAGAAAATTGTGTGACTTATTCGACCAAGATTCATGGAAGGTATTCGTCACGAATTTTATTATTATTTAGTGAAATAAACCTGATGGAATAAACTCAATGCATTTTATATGCAGGAAATGTCTAATAGAAATAAAAAAAAAATAGGAAATGTATTCCATATAACCAAGTCATGGAGAGTAAGTCATTTGTTCAAGCTCGATATGAGCGAGAGGCCAATAATAATGGAAAGGTTAGTAATAATAGTATCTAGTTGAGTTATTTGTTATTTTTTTGAATATTACATAACTTATGTGATATTTCATTTACTTTTTAGAAAATTGGTGGAATTGAGACCTTTCAGATGTGCCATGAAAAAAATGGAGCTTGGGTAAATGAGATTGCTGAAGAGAAACATGTGTGTATTAAAATAATGCTTTTAATAGATTATTATTTTCTTTACATGAAATAAAATGTCAACATGTTAGAAGCAAGTAGGGTTAAGTCTATTATAATGTGCTTTGTATATGGTTTTGGCTTATTTTTCTCCAGTCTTGGTTTTTTGAAAAAATTACAACCTCTTGATCAAGCTTTAATTAGCTATAAAGTTTCTTATTTAAGGTCACTATTTTGTTACTAAGTGAAGCATCTTGATTTTATAGTTCTTTAGAACCTATGTGAAGCTTTTATTCTCATTGGGGGAATTAAGTTGAATATTTCACATTTTGTATGTTTAAGGCATTCGATTTCTTACTTGCATGGTTACTAGTGATAAATGTACTAGCTGTTGATGTAGACCAAGTAACCAATGTGAACTCAAAGTTCAGTGATTGGTAATCTTAATCATTATTTTCATTCGAAAGTACCCTTTTTGTTTCTTAGGATTGCCATGTCTATTTATGAAATCTGGATAGATTTTGTGACATTTTGAATAGCATCATTGATATATTAGTGTTTTCTTTTTCACTCCCTCATAGGCAAAGATGGTGGAGTTGCAAAAGAATTCTCAGCAGATTGGGAATGAGGAAGATCGTCCCATGAGAAATCGTCCCACTGAGAAAAATATACTTTCTCAAGTTTTGGGGTATAAATCTGGGTACTCCCGTGGTCTCGGTCATGGTGGGCCAAAGCTAAAATGCACTTGTATGCTTGCATCCAATACATCTTCAAACACTTTACAAAGTACTTCAAAAGCTTCAAATGCTGAAGAGAGGATAAAATCATTAGAAGAAGTTATTCAGTTGAAACAACTTGTAGATCAGTTATCTAAACAAGCATCTGTACCACCTTCCACTACAACTAATCCTGATTCTCCTATATTGCCACCTATGGGTATGGGGAGTATGCCACAAATAAGTACAGCTGGGCCGACTAGACCAAACCTGATGGGACAATGGGGGATGCCCTCCCCTTGGATGATTTCTTCTGGAAATTCACAACAAATATTTCTTATGGGAGCAGAAACAAATTCAATGAATACTTGGATGGCGACAAGTGGAGTAAATGGTTTCATAATGGGTCCTAGTGGTGTTCTTTACCAACCAATGACAGTAAACAATGCTACTACAACTCAACATTTTGGTGCTGGAGTTGATCAAGCAAATGAAGCGGGATGTGGAGTAGGAGCAAATATGGGAGGAGATTCAAGCAATGGAATTTAGAAGACTAAAAAGTCTTATGTTATGTTCAATATTATTGGTTCATGTTTTTATGTTTGTTGTGAATACTTTCTACTTATTTTGTTGGGTTGTCTTTTGTTATTATTTTATGTTTTATGTCTGTTGTAGACACATTTTAGTTATTATGTTAGGTTGCCTTTTATTATATTTTTATGGATATCTCATGAAATTATGTTTATGTTATTTTATAAGTATTTTTGTGGATGTTTTCTGTTTTGATGATATGCTATATTTTGTGAATATTATTGCAATTATTTTTTAATGTTCATTTTCATAATCATATTATTACTAATGAAACAAAAAATTATAGCCATGTGAATTGCTGGAAATATGTATATGCGAATGGACTTGTAGATATGCTGCCAAGCACAGCATAGAATACATGAAGAGGTAAGATTGCTGAGTTATTCTTAACATTTTTTTAATCTTGTTTTCACATCTATACTTATTAGTATTTCATGTCTTGTGTATGTAATTATGTCTATGTGAAGGGACTATGCAATTATGTCTATGTGAAGGTACTTGTAGATGTGCTGCCAAGCATAGCATGCAATACATGAAGAGGTAAGATTTTTGAATTACTCTTAGCACTTCTTTTAGCTTGTTCTCACATCTATACTTATTACATGTCTTGTGTATGTAACTATGTCTATGTGAAGGGACTTGTATATGTGCTGCCAAGCATAGCATGCAACGCTGGAAGAGGTAAATTGTTGAATTACTCTTATGATTGGAGGTAATTATGACACATTTCCTTCTTATTTGCTAAATCATGTATGCAAAATTATGAATTGCAGAGAGTTTGCCTTGAAATTTTCCAGCTTCTTTAACATCGATTGCATTTGTGTTTATCCATTGCAAATGAGATACCGAGTATGGATTTATCTAACTAGAGTCTTATTATTTTTTAATCACTTTTGTGCTGAATTTCTCTAAATGGAGATCTATTCCTTTGCTGATTATGTAGAGCATTGAAAAGAATGTTGATAAAGTATCTTTGTTGGGGCAAAATATAGCACTTGTTCAGTGTAATCTTTAAATGAATTTGGTCTACCTTTATGAGCCTAGATAATTCCTTTGCTTTTTGATTCTTGCACTTTAATGCTTATTTTATACTTGAGTAAATTCCATATAAGATATCAATACCTTAAAAAAAGTACTTGTTTTGCTTCGTATGCTATAGATACTTTTGTAAGGTGAAAATATAATTTTTTTTTTCTCTACATTGTTGTCTGCTAAAATCTAAGCTTTTTGGTGATATTGATGGCTGATGCCTTTCTATGATCCACAAATTAATTGATGAAGGAATTCTAATTGAAGGTACATAATAGTGATTGGTGAAGGAATGCTAATTGAGGGCTAGATTTGGATTAATTGTAGATTGTTTTGAAGCATGAATCTGTATGGGCTGAAACTCAAAGGATTGAGATAAGTGTTAACCTAGTGGTTGCAAAAGAATAAGGCAAATCAAGTTTCTAGCTATCATAAGTAGGAAGTAGTTTCTATGTGGTGGTGCTGTTCTTAAGATAGCAAATTATAGGTAAACTTTTTGTTTATTGAGACTGATGTTTTGTATGTATGATTTGTTCTATTAAATGGCACAAGGTTTTTTTGCCTAACAAAATGGTGGATGGTAATGTGGAGAAAATTATTGTGTTGATTTATAATTTGTAAACCAAATTAATCATGCATTTAGTAAGATTTGCGTCATACTTGGAATACTAGTTTTGATTTGATCATAGGGATGTTGGAAAGCATACAAATCATGCATTCAAATGGCAATTTGACCATAAAAGTCCATTTCATTGAGCAAACTATTATCATTGCATAATTCTTGGATTTAATGAGTTAAAATACTTTTAGGGATTGATAGACATGATATGACTTTATAAACTTGTGCTTAAGTACATGTTTCATGTGATTTTTTTTTTTTTGTTCTCAATTTTTTTTCATAAACTCTCTTTTGAATATTTTTGTATGACAGTTGTTTTTTCTTTCTTATATAGGTTAAGTACCTAGGATTAGAAAAGGCAATTGAGGAAAGTGAATTGAATTTTTTTATATGAGCAATGTTTTCGAGGGATGATGATTCCACAAGCTTTTTAACGTCTTCTTCTTGACACGGGTTAGCAACAACACTTTGTTTATAGAACTAAATTTAATATTGCATTGGAGATCTAAGAACTAATAAGAATATCCATTAAAACTATCCAGGATATTAGAAAGTAAGCACACATATTCTTGATTCTTAAATTCGAAATAGTTATTATTCTTCTAGATATATGCAATTATCTCCTACATATGCTTTTGGCATATTATGTTTTGGGAGGATCTTTGAACACAAGGTTATTGTGGTGGATATATGAAGAATATGAGTATTGTTCGATGTTTATGTTAATGGTGGACTATGTATACTTGGGATTGTAATGTTCTCTTTAGAATTTCAATATCATTCTAATCTGATGCTAGTTTTCCTACTCCTCTATGGTTATTTTTGTAGCTAACTAATTATAACTTGTGCATATTATCTATTGTTATTTGTTTATTTGATCAGCAAAATCACTTAGTGTTCTAATTTTACTTTCTAAACTATGTGCTTAAGCTGTTAAACATATTGTTGTGCCTTTTCTTATCATTTAATAGTTTCTAATGAACATTGAATTACATGGGATATATTTTATTAATGTGTCAAGGAAATATTGTATTGTTAGGAATGAAACAAGGAAGAGAAGAATTCATCATTCAATTTTTCAATTGTCAAAAACCATTTATATAAATCTTATGGTAAGTTTTGATCCTTTCAAGTCCTTTTCTCTGTTTGCTTACTTTTACAATGTTATAATTCTTTTTTTTTCATTTTTTTAAATTTTTTTCTTTGCTAATACATATATATATATATTTTTAGAGTGTACTCCTTACAAGAGAAGTACTTGAAAGTTACAGAAATAAACAATATTCTTGAGAAGATGACCTTCACCCCTTGAAGAAAGCACGATGAAGTGGATCGCATATATTGGACAAAGAAAAGAGATTAAAATATAAGATAGTTGATCATTAATGTTTTGTAGAATGATGTTATCAGATGTATTTTACGTTTAATTAATATTTATCATAATTGTATTTTTTTTTCATATTGTTGTAATATAACAAGTACATCACATTTGAATTTATAATTTATCTATATTTATTTTCATTTTTATATAGATTTAAGTTTTATGATAGTCATATTATTACTTCTCAATATGTACTTATGGAAATGAATAACAATATTTATTAATTTAATATATGCAATAAAAAAATAATCGAATAGTTATTTTATTGCTATATGCGATGTTCTATATTATTTACAACGAAATATTTTGTTGGCTAAAAGCAGATATTATTGTTTGTATGATATTTTTGACAACAAGATAAATCGTGGGGAAATAATATGTTGTTGTTGGCAAAAAAAACTCATTTGTCCCAACGACATTCCTATCTTGTTAAGAAAACCTATCCTCACGAATCTTTACCAACGACTACGTGCAACAACATATATTGTTGGGAAAAGTTTTTAAAACAAAAGAAATTTCTAAGCCAACAACTCTTTTTCGTTAGAAAAATTCATTTTTGTAGTAGTGTTAATTTCTGTTCTACGACTTTATTTCCATGAGTTTTGTATTTTGATCTTGATTTCTGATCTTTTATATTTGTGATTTCTGTGATTTTCATGAACATTAGTATAGAGCATATAAAAGAAAACAAAAGCTTATGTAATCCAAACAATTAACAGCCATCCAATAAGACGTAGGAAACAAAAGCAATGAGATTCCAATGATATACCAGCTGAAGAAGGAGTACCTCTGCAAAACCAATCGGGGAATGACCCTGCACCTGCCCCAAAACAGCAAAACGACTTTTCTACCGCCCTCGGACAGTTGAATCAGTTGTTGAATATTTTGGTTCAGTAAGAAAACCATAATAATACAGCTCCTACTCTGCCTTAGAATGCTCTTGAAGCTACTGTGGAAGCATCCGCTCCACCCAAAGCACAGTCACATACCGTGCCATTACCACCGCCGCCACCACCGGCCATACCGAAACATGCTCCCTAACTTCATAAAATGTAACCGCTACTTTAATGGAGCCTTTGGAAAGCCAGACGAGGCCAAAGACTGGTTGGCTTAAGTCAAGAGATCGTTTGATGCTTATGAAGTGCCCTATAATTTGAGAGTCAGTTTTGGGACATAACTTCTAAGATTTAATGCTTGAGTATGGTGAAAATCGAAGAAGTGAGAATTGCTTGCTCCAGTTACTTGGGATATGTTTCGAGAAGAGTTCTTTGAGAACTATTTTTTAGGGAGTCTCAGAGTTCAGTACCGTGCTAATTTCCTACATATTTCTCAAAGAGGGAGAACCATCAAGCAGTACGAAACTGAGTTCAGTTGCTTGTTGCAATATGCTTCTGAATCTTATAAATATAGCGATGAGTTAAAAAGATAAGTTTTCTTAAGTGGACTAGATGAGAAGCTGAGGATCCATTTGGTGGAATTTGACATCAGAAGCTTTAGGGAGCTAATGGAAAGGGCTTGAATAAATGAAGGGGCCAAAAAGATGAAAACAAAAGCTCCAGAGAGGAAAGTGTTTATGTTTGGAAAGAACCCTTATGAAGGACCAAGTTTTGGATTCAAGAATAAGAGGCTTAAGACCTTGGAAATTTCAAAGAAAGTGGAAGTAATCAGAAGGAAGTGACCAAGGTGGATATCACGCGCTAGAAATGTTGAGGCAAGCATTATCTAAAGTCTTGCTCCCAATTATAAAACAAGTGTTATTTTTGCGGTAGCTTGGATCATAAAATCCTGGAGTGTCCCAAGAAGGACACAAGTGTTTGCTATATGTGTAAGCAGCCAAGGCACTTTGCAAATGAATGCCTAAAGAGAAAAAATGCTCTAGTGACGCCATCCAAACCTTCAGGAGGATCCACATTTTTCAGAATCAACAACGGCAATGGGAACAGGAACTACTCTGGCACATCGATGCATAGGATGAGAATTTATAACCTAAAAGGTCAATGGATGTGCGAAGAAGCCAATGATGGGTTGAAAGGATGTGAGTTTGTTGCCATGGAAGAAGACGAAGGCTATGACAATGGACTAGTTGCAGGTTAACCTTAACCTTAAGTTGTTGTTTTGTTTATTTATAGCATCTTTATATGTTACGAATCTATAACAATAGAATCCCAATATCTTTATAGTCTAAAGCTCTAGAATAGTAAGATGAGTGTAGTATGGTATAATTAGTAACTAGTGCATGTCGAATGCAGGAAGTATACGGGTAACTAGTAAGACTGCTTATGCCTTATTTGATACCGAATTCACCCATTCATTTATCACCCCGAACCTTGCTAAGAAGACTGGCTTACTTATAGTTACCACCACTACTAGCTTCAACATAAAGACACCCAAGAGTAACATCGTAATCACGCGAGAGATGTTCAAGGAATGTCCTTTAGAGATCTAAGGACACCATATGACAAGTGATTTGATTATGTTAGAGATGGGTAAGTATGAAGCGATTCTCGACATGAGTTGGTTGACCCATGTTAAAGCTATCGTAGATTGTCGGAAGAAGAAGATGAACTTTAAGGATATGAATGGGAATGATATTGAGTTTGAAGGAGAATCCGCCATCATAAGGAAACAAGGGTTAAGTTCACTCAAGTTAGTGACAAATGAGGAAGAAGTCAACCAACAAGTCAATGCTATAGAAGAAGAAAGCGAAGAACCAAAAGTGGAGGATATAGCCATAGTCAATGAGTTTCCTAATGTTTTTCTTGAGGAATTGCCAAGATTGCCGCCAAAGAGGGAAATTGATTTTGAGATTAGCTTGATGCCAAATACCGAACCAACATCGAAAGCTCCATACCACATGGCACTGGTAGAGTTGAAGGAACTCAAGAAGCAATTACAAGAGCTTATGAATCAAGGATTTATTCACCCGAGTGTATCTCCATAAGGAGCACCAGTTTTGTTCGTTAAGAAAATGGATGGGTCTATGAGGTTATGTATTAATTATAGGGAGTTGAATAAGGTTACAATCAAGAATAAATATCCATTGCCACGGATTGATGACCTCTTCGATCAGTTACAAGGAGCAAGTGTGTTTTCCTGCATCGATTTGAGGTCCAAATACCACCAGTTAAGCGTAAAGCTGGGGGATGTACCAAAGACTGCTTTTCAGACTCATTATGGACATTACGAGTTCTTAGTGATGTCTTTTAGTTTAACAAATGCACCCACTGCTTTCATGGATCTGATGAATTGAATCTATAAGCTTTTGTTGGATAAATGTGTTATAGTTTTCATCGATAAGATTTTGGTCTACTTAACCACACGAAAGCAACATGAGGAACACCTCCGTATGGCACTTCCGATGTTAAGAGAACATAAGTTGTACACTAAGTTGTCAAAGTGCGACTTTTGGTTGGATAAGATATCCTTTTTAGGACATGTTGTTTCAAGAGATGGCATCTCTTGATGGAGTAAAAGCAACTGAAGACGGTAATTGAAGTAAGAAGTTTCCTTGTTGTAGCTAGCTATTATTGAAAGTTCGTAAAGAATTTCTCGACCATAGCCAAGCTCTTGACGTAACTTACTCAAAAGAATGAAAAGTTCATCTTGACCAATAAAAGAAAAAAGACTTTCCAAGAGCTTAAGTAAAAACTCATATCTGCACCGATACTTGTTTTGCCAAACTCTGAGAAGCCTTATACAGTGCATAGTGATGTATCGAGAAATGGTCTTGGATGTATGCTAATACAAGAAGGAAAAGTGATCGCTTATGCTTCGCGACGAATAAGATCGCATGAGCAAAATTGTCCAACACATGATTTGAAGCTAGCAGCTGTTGTTTTCGCACTTAAGATATGGAGACATCACTTGTATGGATAGAGATGCAAAACATATACGGACCACAAGAGCCTTAAGTAGCTATTCACTCAAAAGGGGTTGAATATATGACAATGAACATGGTTAGAGCTCATAAAAGACTATGACCTTGAATCAATAATTGTTCAGGTAAAGCCAATGCCGTCGCCGATGCCTTAAGTTGAAAGAATCATGAGAGAGTTACTGCTCTGTTAACCAACCAAAAAGAGTTGATAAGATATTTTTAAAAGCTAAGTATCAAATTCATCAGACAAGATGTGGAGGTGGAAATATCTAACTTAGTGATGGAACTAACCTTTGTGGAACGGATTAAAGAAGCTTAACATTATGATGAAGTGATAAAAGGATCAAACAGGAAGTGTAAGAGGAGAATTATACTAAATTCATCATAGATGAAGAGGATGTAGTGAGAATGAAAGGGAGATCATGCGTTCCGGATGATGAGGAAATGAGAAGAGAAATTATGAGTGAAGTTCATAACTCGGGATACACGGCACACCCAGGAGGGACTAAGATGTATCAGGATCTTAAGAGCCACTTTTGGTGGAATGCGATGAAACGGGATGTAGCTGACTATGTGATGAAGTGCCCAACATGTCAACAGGTAAAGATAGAACATCAAAGATCGGGAAGATTTTTAAAGCCTTTGTCGATACTTGAGTGGAAGTGAGATCAAATCTCGATGGATTTCAGATGCGAACTACCAAGAACGTCCATGGGATACGACGCCATATGGGTCGTGGTAGATTGTTTAACCAAGTCGGCTCACTTCATGCCGATAAACATGATGTTCTCAATTGACAAGCTAACCAAGTTATACATAAAGGAGATAGTATGTTTGCATGGAGTACCCATCGGGATTATATCAGATTGAGACCCCATATTTGTGTCCAAGTTTTGGACAAGTTTACAAAAGTATATGGGGACAAAGTTACATTTCAACATGGCTTACCACCCCAAAACCGATGGACAATCGGAACGGATGATTCAAACCATAGAAGACATGTTGCGTGTTTATGTTATGGAATTCAAAGGAAGCTGGTATGTTCATTTGCCACTAATAGAGCTTGCCCACAATAACAGTTATCACTCTACCATACAAATGCCACCATATGAAGCTTTATACAGACGATGCTGTAGGTTATCTTTGTTTTAGGACAATGTAGAAAAGCTCGTTATTGGGCTAGATTTAATACAAGATGCAACAGACAAAGTAAAAATAATCAGACAAAGAATGAAGGAGGCCCAAGATAGATAGAAAAGTTGGGTAGACTAGAAAAGGCAAGTCCTCGAATTTCAAGTAAGGGACCATGTGTATTTAAAGGTAAATTCGATCAAGAGTATACATTGGGTATGCTCACAAGGAAAGTTGAGCCGACAATGCATCAGATATTTCAAAGTGCTTGAACAAGTTGGAGATTTAGTTTATCACCTAGCCTTGCAGCCAAACCTGTCAGGAGTACACAACGTGTTCCATTTATCCATCTTACATAAGCATGTAGCCGATCCAAACCAAGTAATGGAATTGGAGCCAGTGCTGCTAAAGGAGAACCTCACTTATGACAAACACCTAATGCAAATCTTGGATCAAAAAGTCCAGAAGTTGCGGAATAAGGAGATCAGATACGTCAAAGTCCTTTAGAGGAATCATATCGATGAGGAGGCAACCTAGGAGACCGAGGATGAGATCTGGTGCAAATACTTGAATATGCTCAAGCAATCAGGTACGATAGTTAAGTTTTGAGGAGAAAACTTTCTTTAAGGGGGGTAGGTTGTAAGCCCTTAGATTTTTCGATAAACAAAAGTAAACCCTAAGAATCGGAAGTCGAACCGAAACCCTAAGTCAACCTGGTTTTATGTTTAGTCTAGTGAATCTAGATCCGACAATCTTGTGCGTGAAACCTATAAACAATAAAAATGAGATAATTTTGAATTATAGTTTAGAATTATATAAAAAAAGCTTAAAAAGATCATATTTGCCTAAATTTAATTCGTTTCAAACCCGAACGAGATCAATTTCTAAAATTAGGATCCTGATGAGTAAAATAGTGAAAATATTCCTAGAATACCAATAGACTTGTAAAAATATAAGGATTTCAAAAATATCAGTTTTAGAATTTTTCAGTAACTAAAAATAACAGATATAGGTTGTTTACGCTATTTACTTTACTACTAGTAATTTTAGTTGTCTAGTCTGCTATTCATAATATTATTTTTACTATTCATTACTATTTCACTATCTCTACTTTTTCTTAACCCTATTCTTACACATTACCATAACCTATTCCTTATAATTTACCTTCCCCATACAACTTTATTCACATCACACCTTATATATTACTACTTTTCATTACAAAATAACAAAATAAATAATTTTCTCTCCCTTTTTCAATGCAAACAAGTGCCCCTCTCTCTCTCTTCCAATCTATTTATTTTTCTTTTTTATTTTATTTAATTACATCTAATTTATGCTCCAAAACTCTGTAAATACCCATTCCTTCCTTCATTCTTTCACACATCTCATTTTTCTTACCAAATTCACTCCACAAATTCTCTCTCTAACTTCTCTTCCAAATTTTCTCTTCTCTCCACAAAAACCACTAACCACATATTACTGCAACCAGCTCTTTTCTTCTTCAACAAACATAAAACCTTAGGTAAAACTCCTCATATTTACTCATCATGTTCATGTAACTTAGCATGAGCTTAGTGTATGTTTCCTAAACTCATAAGAATTAAGGAAGCAACAATATGTTCATGTTTTGTTTTTGATCATGCCTAAATTCCCATTATGTTATTATTGTTATTATGTTGTTGTCATTATTGTTATTATTATTTGCTCTAACCTAACTTCTATATGTTATTATATGTATATATATTTATGTAAATATATTTCTTAGAGTGTAAGTGCTCACTAACCTAACATCTTATTATTATTGCTCTTATTGTTATGCTTTTTCTTTTCTTTCTTTTTCTTTTTCTTTTAGGACTAATCTATTCTTAGTTCCGGAAAGCCATGATGAAGCTAAGGCTCCCAAACTTGACCAGGATACCTGATAAATCTAAGGTTCTCGATACTTGATCTTATTACTATGATTATTTGTTTCTTATATATCTCTTTATTCTATTACGTGGTATTCTCATTTTTTCTCTTGACTACATATTTATAAGCATGCATGGACATGTTGATATTGTTTCAGTAAAAATAAAAGGAGTTTTCTTAAATAAAGAAAAATAAGAGCTCTCATTAAAAATAAATTTTTATCAGTTAAGAAATGATTTTTTCACAAAAACTTAAAGTTTTATCTTCACAAATCTTTTCCAAAATTTAAATAAGTTCATCATAAGCTTTTAGTAATAATAATACATAGGATGTCATCAAAAAAATATATAAAGTAAATTTATCCTATACTCTCTTTTCAAATCAATGAAATAAGAAAGTTTCTTTAAAACTTAAGATTGCTAATTCTTTGTTTAACAAAGGTTTTTCTTAAACTCATTTGAGAAGTTTTCACCAACACTCTAAAATACTAAGGTCTAGACAAGTTTTACAAAATTTTCAAAGAATAACCTTTTAAGGATAAGTCTTACTTAGGAAATAAAATTAGTAAATAACTTAAAAGCTCATTATTATTTTTTATGTAAAGTGGAACTAACTTTAGAAAAATCAAGAACATATCAACATGACTACTTTAAGAAATTTTAGTCACTACCAAGAAATATTTAGAAAAACTATATTTTTCAACCATTAGAAATGAAATTGTACGAATCTCAAAAAGACTAAAATTATTTTTAAAATTAAATTATTCTCAAAAGTTAAGAAATAAAACTAGGAGAAGGAGACATTCATTTATAATAACTTAAGAAATTTATTCAACAAACTTAAGTAAATTTTCAAGTCTTTACTTTTCCAACTTTTAAGACATATTGTTTTATAAAAATCATTTTTGAGACAACACCACTAAATTCATACATACAATATGAGTCTATATATATATTCAAAGGATTTTTCAACTATACAAATATCTATATTTTTGTACAAAAATTTTTGGACGAAGAAAAGTTTGAAAACTTATATTTTGAAAGCTTGGAAAATCCATATTGAATTTGTACCCTACAATTCCACGGCTAAAAGAACCTTTTATGATAAAAATAACCTTATAAATAGATATATCTTTTTGAGTAGGTAGAAAATGACATATGATGTGCGAAATTCCAAGTTAAAATAAACAAGTTATGGCCATTTTAAGTTGGAATTTCCTTAAAACCGAATTTTGACAAATTCAATAATATAGAGTTAGAAAATTTAAGTAGATCTTGGATGAAATACTCATTTTGGGTATTTCTTTATTTAGGTGATGAGGATCAAGATCTTCTCTTTCCCGAGGATTACTTCAATTAATAGAAAATCGCCATGGCCGAGTGAGTTTTCCTTTACATTTTATGTATTTGCACATATGCTTGTAGAATAGAGTACTAGATGTTAGAAAAAGATAAAAATTGATATGCATGTGGGTTGTCATGAGAATTATGTATGTGATTCGTTACATGTGATCAATGAATAATAAGTATATCAGAGCTCTATTGGTTGATTATTATAATTGCCTCTATGTATATTGATGTGTGTGCAAATATTGATTGAGTGCCTTAAATGGATTAATGTTGAATGGGAAATCCCTTAAAACTAAATTGTCCATGCATATCACTTAAAATATCATCTTCGCATTTTTGCTACTACTCCTCAGTGTGGGATCGGAAAGGTAAGCTGCCTAGCTACATCTTGAGGAATTAAGACATTCAGGGAATACAACCTCATGGTATAGCCAAGCCAAATTAATTGCTGTAGGTAAAGAAAGCCTAGGGACTAGTAGTACGGTTCATTGGAACCCTAAGACACGTGCAAATTTCAAGGAGGTTGATGGTGACCCATTCAAAGCATTCCTTAACCCATAATGGAGGAGTAAATCCATTCTACATATGAAATCGGATAGTCATATGTATTGTTTGCTCCTACGGTTGTTTGCACTTCATATGCTTTCTTAATTGATTTATATGGTTGTCTTGTAATGAGTACTTTTGCATAAGGATTATCTCACTAAGCTACTTATACTTACTCTCCAATAGATTTTTGATGTTACAGAATTGTTGTTTTGTTCCCGAGACTACCTTGACTATCCGGGTAGAATCTATGTTTTGAAAAGCTTTTGGAGGAATTCTATTTGAAGACTTGAAATCTTCTAGTTTTAGTTATTTGTCTTAGAACAACTATATTATTATGGAGACTCATCAGGGAAATGCTCCATAGAAGTTGTAGAACTTTATATTTTGATGAATTATATTAAGTGTTATTTTGTATGTTCCACTACCATCATCTTAAAATGCATAACTCCATCGATCCCCCTTTGTTGTGAATGTACGCCTTGTACCAATAGGAAAGCTTCCAAGTGACTAAGGTAGTCATTCTCAAGTTTTAATATTGTGTACAGTGGGCTGTCACGTTGAAGATACCCGTTGAGGCATGACATATCCACTTTCCAACGTGGGATTTTTTGGTGGCCTTCAAATAAGGTGCATTATGCATCCAACAATTAGGCATATGTAACGGATGATCTTCTTGAGATTTGGTTGGATATAAATTGTTAGGATTTTTGTAATATTTTGACGAAAACAAAATATGTATTAAATGTGTTTCTATAATATCTTAATTACATAAATTTTATCATAGTTATCTTAGACTAACATATGAAAAGAGAAGGACAAAAGTGTTATTGTTGTAGAATTTGTAAAAGCACAAATGTATTTTGGATGAAAAAACAAAAGCTAAAGTTTCTTTATCTAGAGTAACAAATTACATTAAAGATCTAGCTCTACTAATTAGATATAATAGGAAATTGTATCCAATTGTTCCACTATGAGTTAGATAAACATCCCCAAGGGATTTCTAATTAATTTTTACACCATCTAGATAATGGTTTTATTAAAGTTGAAGTAAGAAGTTTTAGGTAGAGATGTTTCTATTATCTTTTTCTAATTACATATACTATAGTCAAGCTTGGAATATTCTTGGATATTTTATAGAATGAAAAAGAAAGTAGGATGGAGCTCATTTGATGAAGAAATTCATGACAACCAAGAGAATATTACATATATTGAAGGTAATCTTCACAAAATGGAAGAACACCAACAATGATGTTTTTGGTATCTTGCTTCTTTTATCAAGGAATCAAGATGGAATAAATAAGCATGACCTCAAGACTTCTAAAGCACTTCTTCAACAACTATATTTGACACATAAAGAAGGATTTTGAATTTAAATGGTTGGAGAATAGAACAATCAATCACAACAATAAGTTTTTAATTTCTATCTAAGTTTGCATGAAGATGACCATTATATATAGCATTCTATATTGAAGGCTCAACCCTAAGGTTCACAGCATTGAATTTGAGAGAAAATATACAGATGTAATACTAAGCAAAAACATGAAAATACATTTATAAGATGATCTAAAAATTTATACATCATGGTGAAGCTTATATAGCCTCCAATAGCACCTTTAGAAGCTTCCAAAAAGAAAGTTTATTTTTGTTTGTACTTAGTAGAGAGGAAAATCATTATTCTATATCATCAAGTCTTGGCTATTTTCATTTGTCCCTATAGTGGATGTATAGAAGTGACAAAGACTACCTGTAAGATCGTGTTTTAACTTAGGTAGAAACCAAGTGAGACAGTGCAGGTTGTGAAATTACGGAAAATGCAAGACACTTTGCACTTCTTCTGATTGGATTTAATTAAACAACTGGTAAAGACAATCAATATTTCAGTATAGATCTAAAAGATTGAATTGATGCACAAGGTGAAACCATTATACATCGACGAGCACTCTCTTCTTTCACTATCCCTTTATTTATTTTATTATTTCTGCTATTCACTCTGATATTGAATATGAAATTGACTTAATATATTCAAATTAATAACTTATTAAGAAAGAGATATTAAAAGTATAAGCTTGATCATATCACAAGTTGAGAAATCAAGAGAGAATTTCCAAAACTAAATTTAGAGATTGTTTCAAAAGGTACTTCAAAAGAGTCTATAATCATAAATTTGCAGAAAAATTTTAAGGTAACCAATTCACCCCTCTCTTGATTACTTAGCTTACGGGACAAACATGAACAAATATCAATCTTGTCAAATTTGTGTCAATACATAAGACTTGCCATTCAAGATCCTGTTTGTCAAAGAAAGTCTTTTACTACTTTTAAACATACTAACTTGGGTTTTTTCTAACAATAAAAAAAAATTCTTTCAAATGTCATCTTTAGTTGGATAGATCTAGCCTCTAGGGGAAAATTTATTCTATCATTTAGGTAAATTGGAATTTTCCCATAGAATTTGTGTTTGAAGTAATGTTTATTCACATTACAATATAGGACCACTTGTCTTGCACTATGCCATACAATGGGGCTTGAAAGCCCTGTTATCTCATATTATATTGAGAGTACAAAAGCAAAGGCGATCAATCCTTTTGCTATAATGTGGAGCTGGTTCATAGGTTATCGAGATATTATTCTCTAGAGTTCTCTCTACAAGGGATTCCATTCTATTCCAATCTCTATGCTATCACCTTATAATGAGGCCTAATATTAGGGAGCACCAACTAGAATGGTTTATTTGCTTATCAAGATCCCAGGCTTGGTCTTCAAATGAAGTTTTGGTATAAAAATTGCTTTGTAGGCACATCAAATACGTGTAGAGTTCAAGGCCAAGCTTTTGGTAGTCTGACCCTCATGGTTACTTAGTGTAATTTTCGTTATTTTTACTTAAATAACGAAAATTACATAAAGGAAATTAAACTTAAAAGAGATGAAACTTAAGAAACTTAAGCAAAATACTTTTGAGCCTGTCAACATTCCATGTCATAAGTATCTGCGACCTGTCAAGTGATTCCAAATGGTAGGCTCCATTGCTTAAATTCTTTATGACTCGGACTAGATCTTCCCAAGTAGGGGCTAATTTCTCTTATCCTTCCTTGATGCCCATATTAGCCAATTTGTGGTCCAAAAGATCTTCTGACTAATACTCTTTGTGTTTAACCTTTTTGTCATAGTAGCAGGCGACTCTTAGTTAATAGGCCATCGGTCTCTGTGTGGCCTTGTTAGTGATTTCCTTGATAGTAGCCAGGTTGGCCTTGAGTACTATCTCATTTTCCATCACCTAGAACTCTTGTGATCTAATGATTAGGAGTTCCATCACAATAGGATGGATCACCTTGGTATCAAATCCCATTTAGTAGGGGGTTTATTCCATGAATGTCTTATGTGTGGTTATGTATCTCTATAGCATATTGAATAGCTGCTCTACTTAACCAATATTTATGCAGTTGGCCATTTTCTTCATTAATGAAGGCATGTGATACCTCAAACCTATATAAGATATGATTGGTCATAAATGACTAGATGCACTTTTCTATGATGTTGGAGATAGCCTGAGCCTCGACCCATTTGGTGAAGTAGTCGACTACTACTATGCAGAATTTCTTTTAGCTTATGGTTTAAAGGAAAGGACCAAGTGTACGTATTCTCTACTAGGCGAATGGCTACGGGCTGGTCATGGTCTAGAGACAGTTGCTTAAGGTATGTGCCATTAGGGCTTGGTTCTGGCATTAAAGGCATTTTTTTACTAACTCTATAGCATCTTGCTTCTTGGTTAGCCAATAGTAGTCAAGTCAAGGTGCTTTTATATAGAGTGTCTAACTTCCTATATGGTTGCTACATTCGCCTAAATGGAGGTTTTCTAAAACTAATAACATCTTTTCTAGTTGGAGGCATATGAGGTATGGCATGTTGAGTTCACATTGGTATAAGATATAACATATCAAGTTGAAGTTCATTACATGGTACATTAACCTTCTTGCTTCTTTCTTCTTACTCAAGATAACACTATCCCTCAGATAATTCATGTGAGGTCCATCCAATAGGATTGTGCTTATGCTTACCCTACCTCCAAGGTTTTATGTCATCCATTGTTGTCAATGCATTAGGGGAGGTATTCTAAAAATATTTTTTGATCCATTGGGTTGGGAGTTAGGAGGTTGATAACAGCAAACCTAGATAACCTATTGACTTCTACATTATCTACTCATGGGATTTTGTGGATGCTCCAAGTATTTAAGCCTAACCATCACATCCCCTTTCATTTCATATTTCCCTTTGACCTATGAAACGACCAACTGTGAGTTGAAGAACAACTACAAGTTATCCACTCTAACTTTTGTGTCAAGCTTGAGGCCTGCCATAAATGCCTCATACTCCACTTCATTTTTATAGGCTTTGATTCTAAACTTTAGGGTGAAGTAGATTTTCACATTGTACTATCCCTGCATTATGAAACCTACTCTATATCCTTCCTAACGAGAGGAACCATTGACAGGGAGGGTTAATTTAGATTTCCTTTCTTCGATGGTTTCCTTTTGCGAGCCTATATTCAACCACAAAATTTACTAAGAGGGATGCTTTGATGGCATCCTGAGCTTTAAATTCTATGCCATACCCATTAAGTTCTAGCATATATTTCATCATGCATCCCGAGGCATTAGGTTGTATTAAGGATGTTATGGAGAGGTAGGTTAGTCAAGACTATAACCTAATGGGCCTTAAATTATAGCCTAAGCCTCCTAGCTAAGATGACAACTACTAAAATAAATTTCTCTACCTTAGAATACCTTTCTTTAGGACCTTCGAGAATGCGGCTTATGTAGTAGATCGATTCATGCTCATGGACCTCTACTTAAGTGAGGACCAATGATATGGCCTTATTGCTAATGGCTAAGTATAGGGATAACACTTCTCCTAACATGAGCTTCATTAAGTGTAAGCCCCCCAATTTTTCAAGAATGGTTTTGGGATACCGAATCAAAACCCTAAAGTTTGACCCAAGTTGAAACCGAACCTTAATCAATTTCTATGACGGAATTTCATGAGAGAAGGTTCATTAATCATTCGGCACAAAATCCGAGCGTAATAAAGTCCATCTAGTAGATCCCTGAGGTAAACCCCTCAATTTCTAAGGAAAAATTTGATTAAACCCTAACTCTAGTCAAACCGGAGTTTCAAAAGTCAACAAAGACCAAGTCAATCAAACAATTTCAACTCCAGCAATCCTGCGTTCTCAAACCCTAGAAAACAAAATTGAGTTAATGGCTTATAATAGTTTGTAATAATACAGGGTAATATAAAAATATCATATTCGTGAATTTCGAGTATCCTTCGGACTCAAACGGGATTAGTTCTCAAAAAGCGTGTTTCGGAGCTTGAAATAATAAAAATATTCCAATAACACCAAAAGACTCGTAATTAAACCAGGATTTCAAAAATATTAGTTTCACAATTTTTCGATAAATAAAAATAACAAATATAGCTCGTTTACGTGTATTTTTATTACTACCGGTATTTTATATGTCTAGTCTACTATTCATAGTACTATTCCTACTATTCATTACTATTTCACTATCTCTACTTTTTCTTACACCTATTTCTTACTACCATCATACCTATTTTCTTATACTTTTACATTTCCAATACAACTTTATTCACATCAAACCTTACACATTACTTCTTTTCATTACAAAAATACAAACATTAATCAAATCACTCTCTCTTTCTCCTCCCATTACCGCCGGCCCTCCTCTATCTTTTCTATATATTATTTCTTTTTCAATTTATTTTATTACATCAAAAAATTCACTTCAAAAATTCTATAAATACCCCATTCCTCCTTCATTCTTTCACACATCTATCCTACATAACAAAACTCTACCAAAATTCCCTCTCAAAACCTCTCTTCAACAAATCTCTCTCAAAATACTCTCTACCAATTTCTATTCTTCAAGAAAAAAAAATAACAAAACCCATTAATCTCTTTTTAAATCTTTCATTAAACCTTAGGTAAAATCTTACTTATATTTCTTTATCATGTTCATACAACTTAGCATGAGCTTAGTGTATGTTTCTTGGACTCATATGAGTTAAAGAAGCAACAATAAGTTCATATTTTGTTTTTGTTCATGTTTTGCTTTTGTTTATGTTCCTATTTTACATTATATTATTATGTTGTCGTTATTATTGTTATTATTATTTTTGCTCTAATCTAACTTATATATAGTATTATGTATATTATGTATATGTATTTATTTAGAGCATATAAGCTCACTTGTTATTTATTTATTTATTTTCATGCCTTGCAATTTATTTATTTATTTAATTCATGCAATTTATTAAGACTAGTCATTCTAGTCTTAGATTTGTTCATATCAAGTCAAAACAATTCTCTTTCTTTTCTTTTCTTTTGGGACTAGTCTATTCTTAGTCCCATGTTGCCTTGATGAAACTAAGGCTCCCAGCACATGATCAGAATACCTTGATGAAGCTAATGTTCCCAATACTTGACTATTTTATTATGTTTATTTACTTACAAGTATTTCTTTCTATCTTGTTATGTATTATCTTTACTTTTACATTACTACATAATCATATTCATGCATGATTAGAATGTTGTTTTCTTAAATAAAACTAAAAATGGGTTCTTTCTTAAATAAATAAAACTAGATTTCTTAACAAAAGGACTTTTCAACAAAAAGATCTAAGTTTTCTTTTTAACAAACTCTTTTCAAAGGATAAGCTAATCATAAAATCTAGAAGAAGTAGTAATGTAGATTTCTTCAAAATAATAAAAGGAACTCATTTCTTTTATAAATCAAAACTTAATAATCCATAAAGGAAGAATTTTTAGCATTAAAGGATTTTAATTCAACCATATCTTTTATAAGACTTAAATAGATTCACTATAGACTTTGAAAATCACATACTAAGAAAGTTACTTCAAAACTTAAATTTTATATTATTATTCTCTTTTCAAAATTAAAATAAAATTTTTGCTAAGTTATAATATTAACAATTCTTTATTAAGAAAGCTTTTCTTATAAACTTGTCTAAAGGAATTATTCTACCACTTGACAAATATTAAGAATAAAACAAGTTTTTCAAACCAAGGTAAAATCAACTCACTATTTTAGAAACCAACTTAGAAAAAATAAAATTTTCCAAGCAAGTAAAGTTTAAAGGTAAACTTATTTTCTAAAGAATAAAAAAGAATATAAAAATGAGAGGAAAACATACATATTTGACCATACCAAAAACTTAAAGAACATTTTTAAAATCTTATTTTTCAATCACTAGAAATAAAGTTAATAGATAACTTAAAGAACCAAATTTTTGAAAATTAATTTACTTTTAAAAAGATAGGAAATGGAATTATAATAGGAAAAACACTCACTCATAACAACTTAAATATATTTTTGTTTTCCTTCTAACAATTCAAAAAGAAGAAATTTTCAAAAGTTTTATCTTTTAAAACCATCAAAGACAAATTGTTTATAAAATATCAATATTGAGATAACACTACAAAAATCATGCATACAATATGAGTATAAATATATGTTCAAAGGATTTTTCAACTATATAAATATCCTTATATTTTGCTTAAAGATTTTTTAGTAAAGAAAAGTTTGGAAAAATCATATTTTGTGAACTATAAATTCGTAATTATTATGTACTGTAGTATTTTTCAACCCAAATGGCTTTTTATGACAAACATAACCTTAGAAATGGATAGATCTTTTCGAGTAGGTAGAAAATGGCATATTATTTGCACAATTCTGAGTTAAAATGACCAAGTTATGGCCATTTTAAGTTGGAATTACCTTCTATGCGAATTTTAACGATCTTATGACATAGTTTTTGATAAGTACCATAGAATCAATAAGAAATACTCATTATGGGTATTCTTCTTGATTAGGTATTCTCGAGGAGTAGTATTAATACCCGGAGGATTATTTTGATTAGTGGATTTACCGATCGACTTATCCGTAAGAAAGATATATCCTCATGGCCGAGTGAGTTTATTTCCTACCTTTTTCGTACTTGGTTGTGCTTGTAGCTAGAGTCACTAGAAGTAGGAAAAGATGAAAATGAGTTAAGCATGATAATATTGGTTGAAAGAATGCTAAGCATACCGAGACATAAATCGTTGTTAAATAATTTATGTTTTACTATTATTAGGTTAGAGTGTGTGCAAATTTTGTGATCACCTTTAAATTACTCTAATCATATATTATGAGTTATATTAATTGATTCATGCATATCATGTAGTTAGTTTCATCTCATGAGCTACTATATTCGATGGGACAAGAGTATAGTAGTCGGGTTTGCAGAAGCCATAAATCTGTGAGATAGGTGATTAGGAGCATGAAAGAACTATTTTAAGATGGGCAAGTAAGCGCCTGAAATAAACTACATGAGTTGAATTTTAAAGATGGGTTTTAAAGAGCCTGAAACATCTAACCCTGAATGGAGTGGTAAATCCATTCAAACATACAATTTCCGGTATACATCACTTGCTTGATGCATTCATATGCTTGTTTAATAACTTGTTTGAAATTATTTATACAAGTACGTTGATTCAGGAATATTCTCACTAAGCTAGTTATGCTTATACTCCGATAGACCTTTGTTGTAACAGGACTATATCTTTTATGCCCAAAGACTTCACATACTTGAGTGGGATAATGTTTTAGAAAAGCTTCTAGAAATCCTTTGAAGATTTTAGATTAAATATCCTTTAATATCTTTTGGTGTTAGTATTGTTTCATGATGTGAAAGATTAAGACGATATTATGATTGTTTGAAGATTTATAGGGGAAAAGCCCCTAAGATAATGTAAGGATTATATTCTTATAATGTTGAAATGAGATGGTTATCTAGAGTTCTTGTATGCTATATTTACCATCTCGAACTATAGATCCTACCGGTGTCTCCTATTGTTGTGATAGACGCCTTATATATGATGTTGCAAACTTATGCATGACTTCGGGGAGTCATTCTTAAGTTTTAATACTATATGTAGTGGACTGCCACGTTTAGGGTACCCTTTGGGGCGTGATACTAAGCCAAGTGGAGTAGTGAATAGACTTAATAGCTCGGTGAAGGCCATTTCACACTCATTAGTCCACTAAAAGTTGATAGGGTTCTTTGGGATCTTGAAGAACTCAACGTATCCATTGGTGCTCTTGGATATGAATCTGCTTAAGACAATTATTCTATTAGTGAGTTTGAGGATGTGTATAACAGACTTGGGGGATTGTATGTCTATAATGGCTTAAGTTTTTTTTAGGTCCACCTCAATTTGTCATTGAATGAACATGTATCACAAAAGCTTTCCGAATGGCGCTTCAAAGACACACTTATAGGGGTTACATTTCATTTGTTATTGTCTAAGGTGATTAAGTGTCTTCTTCAAATCCTTGAGGTGGCTCTTAGGCCATTCACTTTTCACTATCATGTCATCTACATAAAACTTCACGTTATGTCTGATATGTTCTTTGAACACCATGGTTAGCAACCTTTGGTATGTGGCACTGGCATTTTGGAGGCCGAACAACATTACATTATAACAAATAAGTACCAAAGTCAGTTATAAAACACATATGCACCCGATTGTTCAATTCGATCATGATTTGGTAATAAAAAAAGGCATCCATGAAGCTTAACAATGAGTGGCCAAATGTGGAATCTACTAACTAGTCTATTCTTGGTATAAGGAAACAATCTTTAAAGCAATCTTTATTGAGGTTAGCATAATCGACACACATCCATAGCTTCTTGTTAGATTTTTTTACCATGACCACATTAGCAAACCAGGTTGGCTATTTCTCTTCATGAAAGAAGGCAACATTAAGTAGTTTCTAAACTTCTTCTATGGCGAATGGGAAGCATCAACAAATTTCTAACACTTTTACTACATCAATTTAACCTTTGGGTCGATGCTAAGTTTGTGGGTGATCACCTAAGGGTCGATCCCTAGCACTATTGTTGATATTGCCAATTGACTCGTAAAATCATACAATTATGATTTCAGTTGTCTTCCTCTAATCAACTTGTTTGAAAAAATTTTGGGTCAAAACCATAGTAGAATTGCAATTTTACTAAGTAGACTCATAGAGTCACAAGTTTATGGGTGATTCTAACGTTTCCACTCATGTTCCTTATTTAACAAGCTTTGAGTGATTTTGTTAGGCTTTAAGTCGGCTCATCATTATAATGTTACCCTTACTTAACTTTTACACTTTGTAAGTTAAAAAAAAAAAAAGGAGGAAAGAAATAGCCTATCATGTCTCATGTCTCTAGCCCTAAGTCTTCTTATTCTAAACATTTGTACTTCAATTTTGAAGTTTGCACCCTTATGTTGAGTTACTATTGAGTTTTCTTTAATAATTAATATTACTCTTTAGGGTAAGTTTTCTAATTTCTACTACTCTTCTATCTTCAAGTGTATCTATAAGTTATATTCTAACTTTAGTTTTATGGAAATAGGTGATTTTGATCATGTCCAGTGTCCAAGTCTTCTATTCTTGGTTTGGATGAGAAATCGAACATTTCACATTTCTAATTTGCAAATAAGATTTACTTTGTCGATGCCCTATTTTAATTTTTATGTTCGTTTTTTTTTTCTTACTATTGATTTTAATTTTAATTTTAGTCAATGTTTATATTTTAGCTAATGTAATATTCTAATTACATTTTATCATGTTAAAAAAATTGCTTGTTCTTTTTAGTTTTAAATTTATTATGCAATTTCCATTAGCATTTTACTGTTGTCTTGCAACTACTGGCTATAGTAAATAGTAACATTTTGTAAACCCTCAAAGTTTTGTGATCGGTTTAGGTTAAGCTTTAATTGGAAAGTCAACCGAAAACCCTAAGGTCAACAAAATCCTAGTTTGACATAATGGTTTAAATCTGGCAATCCCGTATAAGCAAACCTAAGAAAGTAAGAAAGAGATTAGTGTATAGAATAGTTCATAATTACATAAGGAAGCTTAAAAAGATCAGATTAGTAAAACCGCAAATCATTTTAAACCCGAACGGAAACAGTTCTCGAAAAATGTGTCCCGAAGCTCAGAATAGTAAAAATATTCCGATTATACCGTTAAACTTGTAAAAATATAGGGTTTTCAAAAATGTCAGTTTTATAATTTTTCGGCAAGTAAAAATATCAGATATCTCAATTATATACGTATTTTCTTACAATCGGTACTTTATTAGTCATATCTACTTTGTATTATACTATTCATTACTATTCTACACTATTCTTTTTACCTTTCCTATAACTTTATTTTACATCTACCTTACTTGTGACTTCTTTTAATCAACAAAAATACAAAATAAAAACTCTCTTCCTCCCCTCTCTCTTAGTGGCTGGCGCACCACTCTCTTTCTCTCTCTCCCTCCCTCAATTTTGTTTCAATTTTTCTTTATTTAAATCACACAAAAATTCACTCCTCATTTCCTATAAATACCCCCCTCCTCTTTCACTTGTACATAATTACTACCCACAAATTTACTATCAAATCTCTCTCAAATTTTTCTCTCAACATTCTCTCCAAATACTCTCTCAAAATATTCTCAAACCTCTTTCTACATACACAAAACTCATTCACACGTATTATCTCAAAACACTCTTTAGGTAAAAGTTTCCTTTACCAAATTCTTCTTCTCATGTCAGGTAATTTTACATGATCATGGTGTGAGTTTCCAAAAACTAAATGTTATGGAAGCTACAATATGTTCATGTATTGTTCATGTTCATAAATATCTATTTATGTTTATGTTTATGTTATTATTTTACTTTGCTCATATTATTATTGTTATTATATCTAACTAATTGTTATTATGTATCTACATATATATCTTCTTTAGAGTATATAAGCTCGTTTGCAATTTATTTATTTTCATGCAAAGTAATTTATTTATTTCTTCCATTGCAATTTATTTATCTCTTGTTGTTTTAAGACTATTCTCTAGTCTTAGACTTGTCCTCATCAAGTCAAAACAATTTTCTTTCTTTTATTTTATTTCTTCTTTTTGGAACTAGTCTACTTCTTAGTCTCGAGAGCCTTGAAAAAGGTAAGACTCTCAATACATAATTTTATTTATTATTTATGCTTGTTATTATTTCTCATAACCATGCCCATTAAGATTGTTGTCCAAATCTTTAAAGCTCCAATTTTATTTTGACAAAAAGGAAATTTTATGACCTAAGAATAGTTTTATATGAAATATAGAATCTATGGTTTAACAAAAGTAAATTTATTTTTTTTTCCAAACTTTAGGAAGAACTCACTACAATTTTAAACACTACTTTTGTTTTGAAATGCTTTTTAAATCATTTCTATATTACTTTATTTTCCTAAAAGAAGAAGAAGACTTTTGGTACTAAAATGTTTTCCATAAAAACATAATATAAGGAAATTCCATAAAAAGAGAATGGGAGTTTTCAAAACAAAAGATTTTCAAATAGATAGTCAAAGAAAACAAATAGGAAAAGTAGCACTAATATTCAGAATTTAGAAAAGAAGAGATTTATTTTTATCAAAAAGTCATCTAGGAAAATAGTAAGATAAACATAAAGTAATTCTTTTAAAAACAAGGAATCAAAATATTCATTTTAAAAGGAGTTACAAAAATGGATTTCTTGTAAACTTTAGTTTTCTAAACTTTTAATTAACATTTTTTTTACTCAAGAAATTTGAATGGACAACAAACACTTGAGCATGGATAAAATATGAGCTATATATCTATAAGAAAGCAAATTTTCAACTATATAGATATCTAAGTATTTATCAAAGCAATTTTTGGATGGCTAATGTTTGAAACAATTTGCTTTTGGGAAGGGAAAATTCGTGGTGAATCTGATCGCCACTATTTTGAAGCTCAAATGATCTGGATTCAAGAAAATAGTTTTAGAAATGGATAGATCTTTTCGAGTAGTAGAAACCGGTATTATATGCGCAATTCCGAGTTAAAATGACCAAGTTATGGCCACTTTAAATTGGAATTATTATTTATACAAACTTTGACGTTCTTATGACATTGTTTTGCCAAAATTCAAGAAAGTCATTAAGAAATACTCATTTTGGGTATTTTCCTTGATTAGGTGATTCCGAAGAAGAATACCCATACCCCGAAGATTATTACGACTAAGTGGATTGTGTGAACGACTCATCCATTTAAAAGAAGTGTCGACATGGCAACGTGAGTTTATTTCCTTAAAAGGCTTACTTGATTGTGCCTATAGTTTAGTCGCATTAGAATTAAGGAAAGATAAATTGATATTTATTTGAAAATTTTTTAAAGTATTTTAAGAATATCGAGACAAGAATTGATTGTAAGTAATTATTTGTTTTAGTATAGAACTTGATATGTATGAATTTCTATGATCACCTTAAAATTTTTAATAACAATGCTATGATATCTTAAATAAATTGATTCATGCATACCACGAAATGAGTCACATTTAGCGGTGACAAGGATGGTAGCTTGGTCAAAAGCAACATTTAGCGGTTGTGATCAAAAGCGATTGCTTGGCAACATGGAATTAAATGCTTGGCGGAAATCCGGAAGCATGGCTCAGCTCGAGTAGACTTAATATGCTTGGAGGTATTGATCGAAAGCATAATTTAACTAAAACTACTTATTTTGAGGTTACGTATCACCAAACCTCAAATGGAGGGCGCAAATCTATTCAACATATAGTTCCCGAAAAACTATATGCTTTGTTTGCCCACATGTATGTTGCATTACACTTGATTGCTTAAATAACTTGTTTGAATTTTATACAAGAAGTTTACTTATGGAAATAATTCTCATTAAGCCTATTAGCTTATACCCCTATAGATATCTTTTGCAGTTTACCTATTTGTGGTTGAGGCCACATGGACCCTAAAGCCAGGTATTTTCCTTTTTGGTTAAGGAAGTTTTTAAATAAAGTTTAGTGTTGGATAAGATGTAGACTTCATATAAATTCTCTTATAATAGACGAGTAGTTATTTTTGGAAGGGGAAAATGCCCCCAAGACCTGTAAGACTATTGTTATGAATAAATAAATATTATGAATTCTCTTTTCTTAATTTGTTATTGTATCTTCTTAAACTTCATAATTCCATGTATGGTCCCCTAAATTTGTGAGAGCACGCCTTACACTTAATATCAAAACTTTTAGGAATGACTAAGGTTGTCATACTTAAGCTTTAATATTGAGTGTGGCCGACTGTTACGTTTAGGGTACCCCTTGAGGTGTGACAATTTAAGTTAGTAACAAAGCATGGTTAATAATCTAGGAATCATAATTATAGAATTGGACTTATGTAGAAACAAGTTAGAATAGAAATAAGAAAGACCTAGATAAGATAGAATGGGTAGAATAAGTTTTCTGACTTCTCTCTCTTTTGTAATAGATTACCTTAGACGAGGCCTATCTATAAGCTAGGAATTTCGAAAAAGGACCCTTTGAAGTTTTGGAGAACTACCGTCTAAGACTTAGGGTGTTGTGTGAGGAGTTTGCTTTGGTAGGACAACCAAGACCATCCGAGAAATGTTTTTGATTTGGAAGAGAGGATTGTTGACTTTAGAGTGGAAAGGAGTAGTGCAGACCATCCATAACTATTCCATAGGAAAGAAATTGTTCGAGATAGAAATGATCTATGCTATAGAGAGGATCGTTGCGATAGCCGGAGACCGATCGATGCTGAAGGAAGCTACGTTTGTCCTTAAGGATGATGGAACCTGAACTTTCCCCGATTTTCGAACTTTGACACTAATTGGACCAGTGTTCGTATATGCATACGATGATTTAATGGATCACCTAGAATGGATGAGAGCTCATCTCAACAAAGCTTTCCACTAGCATCGAGTATACCAAGAAGTTTTGCGACCACCAACTGAAGTATCTACTAAGCCACCAACCTTCACAGGAGTTCAGCTAAGGAGGAATGAGGTTCTACGTCTAAGTCGGAATGGAACGTTGATAAGAGAGGAGCAAGTGAGAGAAGCAAGTGAAGAATCTGAGGAAGAATCCAAGGAAGAACTGGATGAAGGCCAAGAAGAAGGACCGGAATAAGAAGCAATGAACCAGACCACTTCTAGAAACGATGAACCCTGGAATAGCGAGGAAGCAGGAATCATTCGCTATTTGGAAGAACAGCAAGCTTAGAGGAGACATGAGGCAAATTCAACCATGGACATAGACGGTACCCCACCAACAACAAATGAGAGCGATAGCATGGAAGTTGGGGAGGATGTTACCTGGAGAACTATTCACGATATAGTGCCAGATCTAACTGAAGCAGAACTAACTAATATACATGAAAGGTCGAGGGAAGCAGCCAGAAAGAAGAAGAAATATTTTCAACAATTTATACCCTGGAGATGCATCCGAAGAATGAAGGAAAGAAGGAGGAAACCGGGCATATGCCTTTTAGTCCAGCTCAAATTTTGTAATTGAAGACTAAATCAACAATCCTAGTCTATCTTTTAAGTTTTAGGAATGGTGTTTTGTTGTCTTCTTTGTGATTGTGGTGATTTACCTTGTTGCTATTTCAATTTCCATGTAAGGGTCTTGTACTCGCTAATTTCTAATGAATTTATGCTTTATTTATGATCTCAAAATTTATCTTGATTTAAATTTTATTTCAGTAGCTATTTATGCAAATAAGTTTTCTTTATATCCGCAATAATTTCCATCAAAGATTTAATTAAGATATCAAAATAATAAACCTAACTTAGAAAATTTTAAAATAGGCGAAGTAGAAAAGGAAGTAGGGCAAAGCAAAGTGCCTCCAACCAACCGGAAGTTAAAGTAGAGCAGCCTATCGCTCAAGCAGCCGTTGCACGTCAAGTAGACTTACACGCTACACTTAGACATCTGACCCCAAGTGCTAGAAGCAATTAAACAGAACATGCCTGCACCTACACCCGTACCTAAACCTGCACTATTACCGGTGCCTGTACCAACCTGCCACAACAACAAGTGTCAACTGAAGCATTTGTACAAAGGAGCATGCACTCCCAAAATGCACCGCTACCTCCCCCCCCACTACTAAGGCCATACAAGAGCTCGTTGCCTGATTTTATCCAAAGTAACCGTTATTTTGATGGAGCTTACAATAAGCCAAATGAGGCTAAAGATTAGCTTACCCAAATCGAAAGGTCTTTTGATGCATACGAGGTCCTGCATTACCTATAAATCAAGTATGGGACATTCATGCTTCATCTGAATGCTAGAATATGGAGGGAATAAAAAAAAAAAAAAAGAGAGCTAATGACCCCAATCACTTGGGAAATGTTCAAATATAAGTTCTTGGAAAATTATTTCCTAGGGAGCTTACAAGTAAGGTATTGTGCAGACTTCTTACAAATTGCTCAGAAAGGAAGGACTATTGAGTAGTACGAGACTGAGTTCAGTATATTGTTGCAATATGCCCTCGACTCCTATAAGTACAGCAATGAATTGAAAAGACAAGTCTTCCTAGGAGGATTGGAAGAAGACCTGAGAATAAGGTTGGAAGAATTTGACATCAAAAGTTATCGATAATTGGTGGAAAGAGCTTGAATTGTAGAAGGAGCAAGGAAAATGAGGGAAAGAATAGAAGAAGAGAAAGCCCCAATTTTTGGGAAAAAGTTTTATGATGGATCCAGTTCCACACCCCCACAAAAGAGATTTAAGTTCTTCAACAACTATAGAAGCAATGTTAACAGTGGGAGGTTCTTACCTAAAAATATCAACTGCTGGAAGTGCAATGGAGCACACTACCTCAAGAAGTACCCTCAGTTGTTTGGGAAGTGCTTCTTCTGTGGAGACGCAAACCATAAGATGTCAAAATGTTCAAAGAAAGCAAACAATACTTGCTATGTCTGCAAGCAAGTAGGGCATTTCTCCAAGGAATGTCCATAGAAGAGGAATGTTTTAACAAGGTCTTCCGAAGGAGCTGCTCCTGTAAAAACCGGGAATGGAAATGAAAGTAAAAGTGGAAGCAAGTTAGGATCCATTGCTTTGAGATTCAGAGTCTACAATATGGAAGGGTAATGGATGAATGAGGAGATACATAAAGAGGAAGGAGACTTGGCTGCCTTGGACTGCAATGAAGACTGTAGCTGTGACTTGGGAACCGGTAAGCCTTGAACCTTCTTTGTTGTTTATTCTTTTGATCTAGCAATTTAGGAGTTTAAAGTTTTATAGATAAGTCGATATATAAATAGAAGTAGTAATCCCCCTGATAGATACGTAGGAAGCATACAAGTAGGATGATAGAATGCTTTTGCTCTTTTCTGGAGCAACATATTCTTTCGTCACACTTAATCTAGATAAGAAGTTTAGGCCACCAAAAACAACGACAACCTCCGATTTTAAGATCAAAACCCCACGGAAAATGTTGTTGTAACCTAAGAAGTGTTGAAGGATTGTTCAATAAGGATATAAGGACATCCATCCATTTGTGACTTCATAATAATAGGATTAAGTAAATACGAAGTAATCTTTGGCATGAGTTCGTTATCTCTTGTTAAAGCCACAATGGATTGTCGCAATAAGGGCATAAGATTTGAGGACCAAAAAGGAGGGAAGATATCATTCGTTGGAGAATCCACGATTGCAAAGAAAGAGGAGTTATATTCGTTCAAGTTATGGGAGGAAGTTCCAAAGGAAACGAATAACTAACTTGATGACACGGGAGAAGATAGAGAGAAACCCATCTTGGAAGATATCCCTGTTACCAATAAGTTTCCAGATGTTTTCCAAATGAATCGCTTGGATCATCCCAAAAAAGAGAGATCGATTTCGAGATTGAACTAGTGCCCAATACAGAACCAATTGCTAAGGCACCATATCGAATGGCCTCAATGGAGTTAAAAGAGTTGAAGAAAATAGCTACAAGAACTTTTGGATCAAGGTTTTATACAAGTGTGTCACTATGAAATACACCAGGTTGGTTTGCAAAGAAAGAAAAGTATAGATCCTAGAAATTATGCATTGATTATCGGGAGATGAACAAAATAAGTACATGTTCCCTATGATTGATGATCTTTCTAGCCAACTATAAAGAGCAAACATGTTTTCTCACATTGATTTAAGGTCAAAGTACCACCAATTATGGATAGAATCAAAAGATGATTCGGAAGACTGCTTTTCGAACTCGTTATGGACGCTATGAGTTTCTAGTAATGACTTTTGGGTTAACCAACATGAACCAAGTATACAAGTCTCTGTTGGATAAGTATGTAATTGATGATATCTTTGTCTATTCTAAGATAGAGGAACTAAACATGAGGAAAAAGGAGATAGCTAGAGTTAACCAAGGACTATGATCTTAGGATCAATTACTGTCTGCCTGGCTTATAGATTTGAAGGAGTTGATGAAAGAATTTGATAAGCTGAGCGTCGAATTTACGGGACAAAGTATGGAAGTGGAGATAGCTAATATAATATTAGAATCGACCTTGCTAGAAAGAATTAAAGAAGCTTAACACTATGATCAAAAGATACAAAGGATAAAGAGGGAAAATACAAGAAGAAAAGTATACTGATTTCATGGTTGACGATTATGATGTCAGAACGACTTTGCGTGCCTGAGGATAAGGAAATGAGAAAGGAAGATTATGAGCAAGTTCATAACTCAGGGTATACGATACATCTAGGAGAAACCAAAAATGTACCAAGATCTCAAGAATCATTATTGGAAAAATGGGAAGAAACAAGATGTAGTCGATTATATGATGAAATACCCAATCTGCCAATAAGTGAAGATAGAACACCAAAAGGTCGGATGGATTGATAAAATCTTTGTTGATACTTGAGTGGAACTAAGATCGAATTTTCCTGGATTTTGTTTATGGATTACCAAAAATGCCAATCGGAAGCAATACCATCTGTGTCGTAATTGATCGATTAACTAAGTCGGCTCACTTCATACCGATCAACATGACGTTTTCCATGGACAAGTTGGCAAAGCCTTACGTAAAGGAAATAGTATGATTGCATGAAGTACCAGTCGGAATTGTAGCAAATCAACACCAAAAATTTGTATCTAAATGATGGACTAACCTACAAGGGAGTATGGGAACAAAGCTACACTTTGGTACAACATACCATCCTCAGACTAATGGACAATCAAAACAGGCAATTTAAACTTTGGAGACACATTAAGAGCATGTGTCATGGGTTTCAAAGGAAGATGGAATATCCATTTGCAGCTAATTGAGTTTGCCTACAACAAAGGCCATCACTCGACAATCCATATATCAACTTATGAGGCACTGTATGGACGATGATGTAGATCACTTTTGTTTTGGGATGATGTAAAGAAGCTCGTAATTGGATCCGAGCTAGTACAAGACACAATGGATAAAGTAAGTATAATTCGAAAAAGGATGAAGGAGGCACAAGATAGACAAAAGAAGTTGGGCCAACCAGAAGAGAAGGAATTTGAAATAAAGATCATGTGTACTTAAAGAAAAACCGAAATAAAGAGTATACCTTGTGTGTGCTCACAAGGAAAAATTGAGCCTATGATACATTGGACATTTTTGAAGTACTTAAACAAGTTGGAGATTTAGCTTATCATCTAGTCTCACCACCGAACTTGTCTGAAGTACATGACGCGTTTCACACCTCTATGCTACATAAGCATGTATCCAACCAAGAGTGAATTTTGGAAATGGGAACCAGTACTCTTAAAGGAAAATCTCACCTACAAGGAATACCAGTACAAGTCCTTGATCGAAAAGTTCAAAATTCGAAAAATAAGGAAATCGAGTATGGAGAAATCTTCCTCATAAGGAAGCAACATAAGAAGCTGTGGATAAGATACAGCACAAGTACCCAAGTTGTTTAAAGCTTCAGATGCGAATTTTCAAGTTTTGAGGAGAAAACTTTCTTTAAGGGGGGTAGGTTTTAAACCCCCAAAGTTTTGTGATCGGTTTAGCTTAAGCCTTAATCAGAAAGTCAACCGAAAACCCTAAGGTCAACAAAACCCTAGTTAGATGTAATGGTCTAAATTCGGCAACCCCGTATAAGCAAACCTAAGAAAGTACGTAAGAGATTAGTGTGTAGAATAGTTTGTAATTATATAAGAAAGCTTAAAAAGATCAGATTAGTAAAATCGCAAATTGTTTTAAACCCGAATGGATACAGTTCTTGAAAAACGTGTCCCGAAACTCAGAATAGTAAAAATATTCCGATTATACCATCTTTTGGTAAGTAAAAATATCGGATATCGCAATTATACGCATATTTTCTTACTACTGATACTTTATTAGTCATATCTACTTTACATTACACTATTCATTACTATTTTATACTATTCTTTTATCTCTACTTTTTCTAACACCTATTCTTACACCTATTATCTTTACTTTTTACCTTCCCATAACTTTATTTCACATCTACCTTACTTATTACTTCTTTTAATCAATAAAAATAAAAAATAAAAACTCTCTTCCTGCCCTCTCTCTTAGTGGCCGGTGCACCACTCTCTCTCTCTCTCTCGCTCTCCCCCTCAATTTTGTTTCAATTTTTCTTTATTTAAATCATACAAAAATTCACTCCTAATTTCCTATAAATACCCCCTCCTCTTTCACTTCTTTTGCACAATTACTACCCACAAATTTACTATCAAATCTCTCTCAAATTATCCTCTCCATACTCTCTCCAAATATTCTCTCAAAATATTCTCAAACCTCCTTCTGCATACGCAAACTCATTCACACATATTATCTCAAAACACTCTTTAGGTAAAAGTTTCCTTTACCAAATTCTTCTTTACATGTCATGTAACTTTACATAACCATGGTGTGAGTTTCCAAAAACTAAATGTTATGAAAGCTACACTATGTTCATGTATTATTCTTGTTCATGAATATCTATTTATGTTTATGTTGTTATTTTACTTTGTTCATATTATTATTGTTATTATATCTAAGTGTTATTATGTATCTACATATATATATATATATATATTCTTTAGAGCATATAAGCTCACTAGCAATTTATTTATTTTCATGCAAAGTAATTTATTTATTTCTTTCATTACAATTTATTTATCTCTTGTTGTTTTAAGACTAGTCTCTAGTCTTAAACTTATCTTCATTAAGTCAAAACAATTTTCTTTCTTTTATTTTATTTCTTCTTTTTGGGACTAGTCTACTTCTTAGTCTTGGGAGCTTTGAAGAAGGTAAGACTCCCAATACTTGACTTTATTTATTATTTATGCTTGTTATTATTTCTCATAACCATGCCCATTAAGATTGTTGTCCAAATCTTTAAAGCTCCAATTTTATTTTGACAAAAAGGAAATTTTATCACCTAAGAATAGTTTTATATGAAATATATAATCTGTTTAACAAAAGTAAATTTATTCTTTTCCAAACTTTATGAAGAACTCACTATAATTTTAAAGCTACTTCTGTTTTGAAAAGCTTTTTAAATCATTTCTATATTACTTTATTTTCCTAAAAGAAGAAGACTTTTGGTACTAAAATATTTTCCATAAAAAGAGAATGGAAGTTTTCAAAACAAAAGATTTTCAAATAGATAGTCAAAGAAAACAAATAGGAAAAGTAGCACTAATATTCAGAATTTAGAAAAGAAGAGATTTATTTTTATCAAAAAGTCATCTAGGAAAATAGTAAGATAAACATAAAGTAATTCTTTTAAAACAAAGGAATCAAAATATTCATTTTAAAAGGAGTTACAAAAATGGATTTCTTGTAAACTTTAGTTTTCTAAACTTTTAATTAACATTTTTTTACTCAAGAAATTTGAATGGACAACAAACACTTGAGCATGGATAAAATATGAGCTATATATCTATAAGAAAGCAAATTTTCAACTATATAGATATCTAAGTATTTATCAAAGCAATTTTTGGATGGCTAATGTTTGAAACAATTTCCTTTTGGGAAGGGAAAATTCGTGGTGAATCTGATCGCCACTATTTTGAAGCTCAAATGATCTGGATTCAAGAAAATAGTTTTAGAAATGGATAGATCTTTTCGAGTAGGTAGAAATCGGTATATTATATGCGCAATTCCGAGTTAAAATGACTAAGTTATGGCCACTTTAAATTGGAATTATCATTTATACAAACTTTGACGTTCTTATGACATTGTTTTGCCAAAATTCAAGAAAGTCATTAAGAAATACTCATTTTGGGTATTTTCCTTGATTAGGTGATTCCGAAGAAGAATACCCATACCCCGAAGATTATTACGACTAAGTGGATTGTGTGAACGACTCATCCGTTTAAAAGAAGTGTCGACATGGCAACGTGAGTTTATTTCCTTAAAAGGCTTACTTGATTGTGCCTATAGTTTAGTCGCATTAGAATTAAGGAAAGATAAATTGATATTTATTTGAAAATTTTTTAAAGTATTTTAAGAATATCGAGACAAGAATTGATTGTAAGTAATTATTTGTTTTAGTATAGAACTTGATATGTATGAATTTCTATGATCACCTTAAAATTTTTAATAACAACGCTATGATATCTTGAATAAATTGATTCATTCATACCACGAAATGAGTCACATTGCATGGGTTATTATCCTTGGATGGGAAGGATGGTAGCTCGGTCGAAAGCAACACTTGGCGATTATGATCGAAAGCGATTGCTTGGCAAGATGGAATTAAATGCTTTTGAAAGTATTTTAGGAATATCGAGACAAGAATTGATTGTAAGTAATTATTTGTTTTAGTATAGAACTTGATATATATGAATTTCTATTATGACCTTACAATTTTTAATAACAACGCTATGATATCTTAAATAAATTGATTCATGCATACCACGAAATGAGTCACATTGCATGGGTTATTATCCTTGGGTGAGAAGGATGGTAGCTCGGTCGAAAGTAATACTTGGTGGTTATGATCGAAAGCGATTGCTTGGCAACATGGAATCCGGAAGCATGGCGAAAATCTAGAAGCATGGCTCAACTCGAGTAGACTTAATATGCTTGGTGGTATTGATCGAAAGTATAATTTAACTAAAACTACTCGTTTTGAGGTTACGTATCACCAAACCACAAATGAAGAGCGCAAATCCATTCAACATATAATTCCCAGAAAACTATATGCTTTGTTTGCCCACGTGTATGTTGCATTACACTTGATTACTTAAATAACTTATTTGAATTTTATAAAAGAAGTTTACTTATGGAAATAATTCTCACTAAGCCTATTAGCTTATACCCCTATGGATATCTTTTGTAGTTTATCTATTTGTGCTTGAGGCCACGTGAACCCTGCAGCTAGGTATTTTCCTTTTTGGTTAAGGAAGTTTTTAGATAAAGTTTAGTGTTGGATAAGATGTAGACTTCATATAAATTCTCTTGTGATAGATGCGTAGTTATTTTTGGAAGGGGAAAATGCCCCTAAGACCTATAAGACTATTGTTATGAATAAATAAATATTATAAATTCTTTTTTCTTAATTTGTTATTGTATCTTCTTAAGCTTCATAATTCCATGTATGGTCCTCTAAATTTGTGAGAGCACATCTTACACTTAATATCGAAGCTTTTGGGAATGACTAAGGTTGTCATACTTAAGCTTTAATATTGAGTGTGGTGGACAGTTACGTTTAAGGCACTCCTTGAGGCGTGCCACATTTAGCATTTTGGTGGTGAGAATAATTTTAAAAAAAAAAACATGTGTATAGGTGACTACAACTAGACTTAGGGTGATTTATCTTCGACAACATTCTTGTGAATGTATGAAATATTTTTAAAGAAAAAATTATGCTTGGTAAGGAAATGGAACAAAATAGAAAAGTTACGGAAAACAAAATTCTCACTTTTTAGGAGTGTATGGGAAAGTTCCTTGGGGATGGCAAATATTCTTGTGAGTTTAGAAGAAATTTTAGATGTGGTATGCTAGCATATTAGGAGCAAAATAAATAAATAAATTGCTAAGATTCTAGTTTGATTCTTGCATTCTAAATTACCAAGATATTCTCTTGATGCTAGGTGTTTGGATTCATTCATTCAAGAGCTAAAAGTGAAATATAATGTTATTATTCAATATTCATCATAAGCATAATTATTTTGTGGAATTAAAATCAACTGTAATATGAATTCCTTTATAGAAAATTCTCTTAAGGATGATATTGTGTAATCTTAAAAATTAGTAAGAAGAGTGTCAATATCCAATAAAGTAAAATTATCATAAGTTAGCTGACAAGTAAATGTAGAATGAAATAGCAAATGGTTTCAACATCATCAAAGGTTTTGTAAAGAATAATAATGATGATTCATGTGACATTTATTGATTTTAATACAGTCTTTCCTTAACAATATCAAGAGATTAGGCACAATCTAAATTTATTTCCTTAATGAAATTTATTTCCACGTAAAACTTGTAATTTCCATAATAAACTTGACATAGTAAATCAAACTTATTTACTTACTGGCAATTATCCAGTATCATTATTGTCTTTGATTGTCATGTAGCATATATTTAGAGTAGATGCCTTGCCTTCTAAATTATTGCATTCTTTTCATATATATGATTCTCATTTTCTCATAATGAGAAAAGAAAAAGAGACCTTTAACATTTATTTTGACATGCTTGGATTTGTTAAAATTACCATAGATAATAACTTTTACCATCCATCTAAATTTGCTATCTTTTTAGGGTATTTATTTATATATTATTTCTCGATAAAGCATTGAATTGCTTTTCTTTAAATTTTCCATTTTCCACAAAAATTATATGACAAAATGAGTCCTTTTCTTTTCAAATATTATAGGATTTGCGACATGTCTACATTTAACCTCCTTTGTGGCAAAAGCTAAGGAATGAAAACTAAAGTAGGATTAGTATGCTTTTGTTGTTTATTGAAAAATGAGTAGTGGAAATGGAAAATATATTGCCTGTTGGGTCTCTTTTAGCTCTAGCTTCCATTGAATTTAAAGAATGGGGAGTATTTATTTGCTTCATTCTTCAAGTGTAAATGAACATTGCCTTTGTTTGAAGTTAAAAAGTTCTACTCTTCTTCTGTTTGAAGCTAGAACTTTTTATTTATCGTACATAAATTCAGATTTTGCGTCTTTATAGGAACTTGAATAACAACTAACTTGTCAAAATGGTTGTCTTCTGAATCATCAAAATAGAGCTCTAAAAAAAGAAATACATTAGGAAATAGATCCAATGTGGATTGGGAGCATAGAATTGATATTGATAATAATGAGAAGAAGGTACAATGTAAGTATTGCAACTAGGTTGTCAACAGAGGCATTTTCAGATTTAAAAATCACATAACTTGTACATGTAAAGATGTAGAACCATGCACAAGTGTACTAAATAATGTAAGAATCATATGTTGACAATTTTTGTGAAAACAATAGAATTGTCAGAAAAGAAAAGAAAGCAAATTCACAATATTGAAGATTCTTATAATGATGAGGTAGACCAATCATCCTCAAAGGAAAAAGAAAAGAATCATGTGTTTCTTTTTGTCCTTTTTTTTGAAGAAAAAAAGTGGTGGAACTCGACCAACTCAAGGAACCATTACCCGATTCATAAAGAAAGAGTTAAGAGAAGATTGTTGGCAACAAATTGCGTGTTTTTGTTTTTTTTAATACTGGTGTGATTTCATTTAATAGTGCAAAAAATCTAGAATAGCTCAAACAATGGAACTACTAATTGACTATACAGCTGAATGAGAAAAAAAAAATTGGTCTATCATGGCAAATAGTTGCCCTAATAAAAAAAAGATATTCTATATGTAATTTCTTAGTGAATAGCAATAAGGTAATTTTTTTAATCATCTTTCAATAATTTTGATGTATCCAAGATAACTGATAAAGTTTTTGTGATGTTAGATGATATTATGGATAAGTTTAGAGAGGAAAATATTGTATAAGTGACCACAAATAATGCTACAAATAATAAATCAATAGGAGAAAGATTGATGGAGAAAATACAAGGTTTATATTGGACTCCTTATGCAACACATTGCATTGTTTTCATTTTAGAGGACTTTGAAAAGAAATTGAAGATCCATAAAGAAACAATTGCAAAAGGAAAGCAAATCACTACATATATTTACTTCAGAACAATACTCATTACAATACCAAGGCTCTATACAAAAAGGGAAGGACTTAATTTGATCTGGTGTAACTTGTTTTACTACATGCCATTTAACTTTAGGATACCTTAGTGGGCTAAAAGGTCCACTAATGACCATGTTTACTTCTAGTCAATGTTAATCATGTAAATATACGAGTATGTGAGATGGAAAGCGGATTCAACGGTTGGTTTTAGATAGTAGATTTTGGAAGAATGTTGTTGCTGGCACTAAAGATACATTTCCTCTTACTAAAGTTCTTAGATTAATGGGTTTAGACAAACAACCATCCATGGGTAAATCAAGCCAAAAAGAAGATTAAAAGAAATTTTAACAACATAATGAGAAGGTAATATCTTAACTCATTAGTTTTATGGTTTTTTTATTTCACTATTCATTTTAAAGTTCCATTTTCTAAAGAACATTTTCATATTCATTTAATGTAGTTATGAGCAAATATTCAGTAGGGAGCCAAGCAAAAATGTCTATTGTTTTTAAGGAAGTTAGTTTAGACATAAGTTTACGGGGCAACAAGAGCCTATCTAGTAACATGGGTGGGTTGATAACCTAGTTAGACCTCTTTGGTTGTCTTTGCTAGTTCGCTAACTTGCTCAATAAAGTCTATTTCCTTTTGAATTAGGTGTTTAGGGGAGAAGTCTATCAAGCATACTTCATCCCTTACTAAAGCTTTAACATATAACTTCCGAGGTAGCTTCTAATCTCCTTTACAGATGCCTACCTTAATAGGTGTAGGCAATTTAACCTTCAGATGGGTAGAAGAAGGAACTCTGTAGAATAAGAACAGGCTTGAATGACCCAATATCATCACTAGCAATCAATAACTAAGAACTCGACATCGTTTTAAGCTTAGTGCTTGCCATCGTCGAGACTCATTGGAAGGGTGATACTTTCTATGACTTTAACTAGTTGGTTGTTGAACCTAAATGTCTCATCTTTGTGGGGCTTTAGCTTCTTTTGAATGTTTTCATCTTGGAGCCGATTGAAAGTATGGCCAATTATTTTATTGGTGTTACTTCCTTCATCGATTAAGACTTTCATCACATCAAAGCTCATGAATAAGGCTATTATTATGAATGCATCTTGATGAGGGACCTTAGCATCGTATTAGTTAGTATTGATGAACTCAAGGGATAAGTCTAGCTTTTCCATTCTAGTTAAGAGCATGAATTCTTTTCCTTTTTTAGTCCTAGAATAGTTTACAAGGACAATTGTTGAGGAAGGTCGCAAATAATAGTGTTTACAGCTCCTTTGGTGGTGTCTTCAATGGCTTGGTTCATGTTATCAATCATTTACTTAGGGCAATCAAATCATCTATGCTGAACCGGCCTCTCAATATTGTTGCTTAGGTTGACAATATACTATCTTAAGAATCCCTTCTCGATGGCTTCATACAGTGCAGCCTTTAACTAAAAGCATTCGTTAGTGCTATGAATAACATCTCAGTAGTGGTCACAATACTTGCCTAAGTCCCTTCAATCAAGGCACCCGTATATTGTGGTAGGCTTGAATAGGATGCCTGAGTTTTTTATTTCAAGGAATATTTCCTCCTAAGATTAGTTGAGTGGGAGGAAACTAGATTTGAAGAATCTCATTTTCCCTTGGTCCTTCTCATTCCACCCGATGATCCCTCCTTATTATGGAGTCCTAAATGATCTTTAGCTAATCCTTTGTCTTTCTAATGTTTCTACCGCTCTCTATTAGATCTTTCATCACTCTGAGCAAGGATTATCCTCTTGCTTGATGTACTTCCTAGCTAGCTCTTGGAACAATTGAAGGTCTTTGATTTGTTCATGGTAAGGAAGTGAACAAACTTTCATTCTTGCAGACCCCTTGGATAGCAATGCTAAGGTATAGACCATCTACTTCAGTGATAGCCTGGTTGAACCGATTAAAATAGTTGTGAAGGGGATTTATCCTTTTCATGCTTTACCAAGAAGAGATACGATGTTTCTTTCCTAGGGAATCCGCTGATTGTGCAACCTTGTGATTAAGCCAATTGAAACTAATGATATTAGCTATAGGCGACCTTCTTCAGTGTTCCAAGGAGTGCTTTCCAAAAGAAAGCATTATTGAACCCCAAAATCAGCATTTTGTCTTTATACTGCCTTAAGTGCTTTTTTAGATTAGTTATTCCATCATACGTTTTGAATGTAGGCAACTTCATGCCCAGATTGAATGGCTCATCATTAAGCAACTGAGTGAGGGGTATCTTTATAGACAGTTATGACATGTTGAATGTATGAATACTTTCTTGATTTCTATGATTTTAGACATCCTCTTAATTTCCTTTTCCATTTCTTCTAAGGTTAGAGTTTTCCTTAATACATAAGGAGAACTATATGGGATGAGTCGTTAATGTGAGTCTTAGAAATGTAGGTACTACCAAATGATTCATGGCCCCTAAAGACCCTAAGATTATGTGAGGTTGCTCTAACATTGCTTTTATGGTGGTGCTTGGGACATGAAAATAAGATACCAAGACAATTAGTTGTTGTTAGGAACTATCAATTCCTAACTCCATTTCTTTGAGGTGTCATTCCTCCTAATTTTTATGATTCATCATTTTGATCTTTGCTAGACAATCTGGTGAAGTATATTCTCTAGATTGCTTAGTTGTCCCTCTTCCTAAGAACCATCTAAAGTGAAAAGAATGCTAAGGCTTACATGCAAGTCTTTGAGTGCTTGCAGGTTAAGTGGACTTGTGGCTGAATTAGAATCATTCTAAGGTCCTAATCTTAAGGGTGATTTCTTACCCTTAGAACAAGCTGGCATGGCTAGATAAAGAACTTTAGGGCTTAATGTTAAATGTTTTCAAAGGGAGAAACAAAGATGGAGAAACTTTGTTAAAGGGCAAGTTTCCCATAAGCAGTGCCAAATATCATTAATTCTAATCTAGTAGAGACCAGAAAAGGAATCACTGTGCTACACTCGTGTGTGTATGTGTATAGGCATGCAAAATAGTACAAAATTAATGGTGCACCATAGTTGAGCTCAACGCGGCTACTTCAATGCCTTAAGTCAACGAGCATGTTGAAGTAGAGGGAGATAATGAATATGAAAGAGAGTTCAGGGCACATTACCTTTTTTGTGGAAGGGAAGAGATATTTATAGTAGATAGATCTCCAATGGTTGAGTGCATCGTGGGGTCATAGGCGGTCAAAGATGATTAAGATAGATGTAGGCTGAGCTTACTAATCCATGTGTTGTTGTCTAAATGCAATGATGGTCAGTCGATACTCCAAGACATAGTGACAAGCATCCTAGTGTGGCTTTAGGCTTAGTCAACATGAGCTAGGCTTAAGCCTAATGAGTCGACTCATGGGGCTAATGGGTTAAGTGAAACTTAGGAAGCCTATGATCCATATTAGACTTCTAACACTTCTATATTTTGTATTTTATATATATATAAACAAGTTATAAGAAGCAGACACTTTCAAAAATATACACGTATTTATATACATACTTTTTATTTGTAATAATTCATACTTTTAAAGAAAACTAACATACAAAAGAAATATATGAACATGGCAACTATGCTTATTATATATATGTATGTATGTATGTATTATTTCTTCTATTATCATGACACATAGAAGAGAAAAAAACTAGTCTTTTGTTATATATATATATGTATATATTCAATTTATCTAAATAGTATGTATCAAGGAAAACAAGTTTTATTTTTCTATTTATTATTTGTTTATTTTTTTATAAAAAAACACAAAAAAAGGGGAGGAAGAAAAAGAAGAAGAATTTAGTGTATCAAATTGGGCATTTACCAAATAAACAATGGCAAGTGGGTTGTAGTGGAAATTGAAAAACTTGAATTCCTAGATTGTTGATAGAGAATGACTAACCATAGCCCACAAGCCAAACATCCTCCTTATGGGCTGAAGGCATACAAAAGCATCTTGAGCTCTTAGGCCACTTACACCCTTAAGCTCAAGATATTCCTAACATACAAAGCCTATGGCCTTTGACCAAAGTCATGTAAGGGCCTCGATTCAATGAAGACCTTAGCTCCTCACCCAGCCACATGCATCGAGCATCATGTCTCCAAGCTTTGCTCTTATCTCATCGAGAAACAACTCCAGGCAAGGTTACCTTTATCCTATACAAAGACCAGCTCAGGTCTGGGTCATCTACCTCTTTATGGGCTCAAGCCTACGTGAAACAAGATCTCGTAGGCCCCTTAACTGAGGTATGATGAAGGGCTATAAATAGACTCATACCCCTATAGGTATAGGTACGCTACTTTTCCTACCATTCAATAATGTTTCTACTCTCTAGAGCCCATTACTGACTTAAGCATCAGAACAACCATAGCAAACAATCCTCTTAATGTATCACTAGTCGTGTTATGTGTGTGTCAGACCATCATGCTCTAACACTTCACTTCTACCAAAAAATTACCTTCCGCAATAGAAATCCTATGCACCAATTAATTTCTAGGATGATGGGTAACTGATGATCTCAATTTTAAAAGATGAACCTTGAACAAAAAAAGGAGCTTGAACAAACACTTAAGTGTCTTGTTGCAAATCTTCAAATTGAAGACTCAAAGTTAATGGAACTTCACATTACAAAAGACAATAAATACCTAGGCTAAAACAAAAGATGGAAGATGGATCGAGTTTTAGAACTACTTTTTCCCTTTTTAGAATTCTAAGGTTAAATAAGGCAATAGTTGAACAACAAGCCTGATGTAACATAGAGTTTGATCTACCCCCTAATCTCCATAGTTCTAAAATACCTTCTAATGGAGGATTTCCCAAATACACTATTCAATACCAAAAGATTGCTCCTAAGGATCTACACCACAAACACCAAAATACACACACAAAAAACCCATAAAAGTTGTGCCTTTATAATTGATTTTCTATCACAGTAAGCAAAACCCAAAAACTCTATAATTTACACAAATATATATTCTAGAGCTGTATTATAAAGATTTGCAAATGAAGAAACAAATTACACTACTCGACTCTATCTCAAAAGAAAAAGTAAATATTACACAGGTAGGAATAATGAGAATTAATATAATGTTTGTAAACAATAAATGAGCTCTTCCTAGGAATTAAATTTGTCCAATAAACTCTATTTATAAAATCTCTAAAAAACTAGTTGTTGCTCACAAAATCTTTCTCTTTGGCTCTAGCATTAAATGCTTTAACAGGTAGTTTCTATCAACTAGCATCTAAATGCCATAGGTTACTATCTACACATCATCTACAAAATAAAGAGAGTTATGAATAATGCTTATGTCAAGACATCATACCCTGGCATTCTATCTCTAGTCCAATGCACCATGATAACTCTCTTTATTTTGTAGATAATGTGTGCAAATTATAATAAAAAAACACATGTATTTTCTAGAAAATGCACATATTTTTCAAAAGCACTTCCTCTGGCACATTTGTTCATTTACAATTTAGTATTCACTATTAAGCATTAACAAACATTATATATACACTACATTTAGATAAATCCAATTTCTTACATTTGAAACATCATTTTATCATATAAAAGTTCCATTCATGCACATATATCACTAAATCACCAAGAATTGCTCAACTAAGTATATTAAGATAGATCAACAAGATTTAAGAACATCCAAAAACATAAAAACACAAAGGATATGTTAAGGACGGCTATACCACATTTGATCCTTGCTTGGATCATTTTTGGTTAGTGGCACCAAAAATTTGTCACTTAAGGACCCAAATAAGCTTGTTCTTATGATTAATTCGCTCTAAAAGACACGAAGTTGATGTTTTAAAAAATTATAAGAAAAAAGCTAATGGTTCCAATTCAACTTCGATCACAACTATTATAGGCAAGCTTACCTACCAAAGTAGCATAGAACAATTAAGTCGTATTCTAAGGGATCGTTAGCACCTACCCTAATCACTTTCATCTATTATCTAGCCAAAGAAAATTTAGAGATTTATAGTATTCATAAGCAAACTAAGTATTTACAGAGCTAAACTACTATATACATGCTTTAGGGTCAACTCACAAAAGATATGTATAAAATGCAAAGAATAACTTATATCTTGTTTCACCAAATCCTTATCATGTGATTTATTAGAAAAAAAACTCAATGAGTTCTTTTGTTGAATATGCTTGTAGTGTTGAATTCACGAAAGGGTTAATGATAAAAATGATACTTGAACTTTCATAAAACATTCAATCAGGTACCTGAAGTTTCATTTTGAACAATTTGATACCAAAATTATCAAATCAAACTTTAGGTACCTAGTCGAACTTTTTGCAAAAGTTCAGGTACTAAATTGTTCAAAATGAAAATTTAAGTACTTGTTTGAATATTTTGTAAAAGTTTAGGTACCATTTTTGACATTAACCCATTAACAAAAACATATTAATGCATCTCTCAAGTGTCATTAACATCTAAACTTAAGTCAAACAACTGGAATCTCTTCTTAGCCTTTAATAATCTATATCCACATTAAGAACAAGAATCCTTTGATTAAATACCATGTTTCATGAATATTTAACCAAATGACAAAAGGATTTCACCACTCTTTCTCTAGAAGTTATAAGAAATCCTCATTAATAGCTTAAATATATTCAAAAGAATGATTTCTCAATCTATTCAGTTGAAATCTGACATGAGTTCACAAGATGCATACACATAAACCCAAGAAAAAGCAACTCAAGCTATTGGTTGTAAGTGCTCAATAATATTTAATTTATGCATAACAAAAATCACATGAATTAGGTTTTAATTCCACAAAATCTAAGCTCGATATAGTTACTCATTCAAGATTTTCATCAAATTAAGTACAAAATCAAATAAATAATGAGAAATAAAGATAGAAAACACCTATGAATACATGAATCATTGCAAATTGAACTTGGCATTAGCTCTAAAATTAACCCAAAAAGCTTAAACCATAGCAGAGTAGAGTTATTCTCACAAGAATTCTCCCTCTAATTAGTTATAGAAAGATATAGAATATTCACAATAGAATTATATACAATATATGTTTCCTACACTATTGTACATGCTTATTTATTAGCTTCAGACACAAAATAAATGAAGATTTTATTATTGACGTGGCAAATTTCATGTAACTAACTTTGTTAGAAATAACAAGTGTGTGAAAGGGGTTGGACTATAAGTGCAATCGCAGGCTTGATTTACGCTACGATTGACTCTATGTGCTTTTCATTCTTAACCATGCTTTTGGCTCAATGTTAACTATGGAGGCTAATCGCAGGCATGATCTCCACCTCGATTGAGTCTATATCCAAATTTTCATGTTTCTCCTTGTTTTCAATTATAGGTACGGCTAGATGTCTTTATTATGAACCACGAGTATAGACTATTGGCACGATTCATGTCTGGATTCCATGTTTTTGTTCCTAATCTTGATTCAATCACCTTGATTCCTTCTTCTAAGATTAAAGGAACTAAAAATAACAAATTAAGCAATAAAAGTCTAACTTATGGGAATTTCATCAAATAATCAAGTAAAATGTGTACAAATCCCCATGGTTTGAATAGAGTAGATATGAGTTATCAATGATCTAAATGCATATTTTTCTTGTTGCACAATTGTGTGAAACATGGTCAACTCTAGCATAAAAGTTGTAAGTTTTATGTGTGGCTCTCACAAAGCAAGTTTCATAGGACTTGCAATTATTGTTTCTATTATAGTTAATTTCACATATGTTTGAATTACACTTTTGTTTTCGAAGAAGTGTGCTCAAATTCTTTTCACCCTTGGTTAATTTGGTTATAATTGTTTTTGAATTATTCAAGCTAGTTTCTAAAATATAATTTTCATTTTTAAGTTCTTCTAGCTCTATTAAGCACACATCTTTGCATATATCACCCTTACCATCTTCTTTTAGAATCTTATTCTCTATATCAAGCAATCCATTCTCAATTTTCAACTTTTCATTAACTTTGCATAATTTATCATTTCTATTTCTTAACTTCTCATCTTTTAAATTTACATATTAATTTTCTTTAATTAATTTAGCATTTTCATCCTTGATCTCATCAAACCCATCCTTAAATGCATCGAATTCTTCTTCTACCTTTTTCATTATAGATTTTAGCATGCTATTTTTTTTCAACTTAATCATATCATTATAAAGTTTGTCATGCATATCATTTAACTTATCAAATGAGATGCTAGAAGAAGTAAAGCATACCTTATCATCAATTTTCATAAAGCACAAGTCTTCATCAAAGTTGGTGGAATTATCATCACTCCATGTGGCCACCAGTACCCTCTTTGAACTCTTGTGCTGGCCTTCTTAGAGTTGGGGGTAATATTGTTGAATATGACCCAACTTGTTACACTTGACACAAGTGATTACCTTCTCCTTCTCTCTCCTTCATCTACATGTGCTAGTTCCTTCTTTCTTCTTTAATTTCTTGTTGAGCTTCAAAAAGGGGTAAGTGATATGATCGTTCACAACCAAATTAAAATCCAATATTTACCATATCTTACGATCACTTATGATAAATATACTAATCATATTATAGTATAGCAATTAAATATTGGGTATTATTCCTTAGGAATCTCTTTCAAGTACTAGTAATCACCCTAATCCTATTATCTAACCTAGAATTATCAATTATCTCAATTGTCATGTTTAAATATTTATTATGATTAATTAATTAATATCAAGATTACTTTTCTTTAAAATATCAAATTCACAACTTACCTCCAACACTTCAAATCACCACTACTTATTATGTAACTTTCACCCATAAAGATATTCCAATCTATAGATCACTTTCTTGAACCACAAAATTCCCTTATTAGTTTAATATCTTTGTCAAGATTATTGAACCCTATCCTTACAATAGTTTAATGAATTCTCTTTCAATTAACAGCAATCTATAAATAGCATTAAAGAACAATGAATCCCTTATTGAAGTTGAAACCTAAAACCTAGATCTTAAATCTAATATGGAAGAATTATTGTACCCTATACCTTGGTGTACATGTAATCCTTCTCATCTAAGCAAGATCTATTCATATAAGTAATTTCTCAATTAACCTGTATGAAATCTAATAATTAAATTAGTATGTCGACAAATATCAATTTAATAGCATTGAGAACACATAGATGAATTCTAGAAAACTAATCCATTATTGAAAACTAATAAATCCTAGTTACATAAATAATTAGGGTTCTTGTAAAGCTAGAGTAACAATTCTTTACTATTCCATAGATAATATTATCACGACACTGATTCTAAAAGAGTAAAGAAACATAATAAAAGCCTTTATGATGATATCTAAAACTATAGATCTTAAAAAAACCTATCTTATAACAAAGAGAAGCCACTTATTTATGAAACAAAAGTTGAATCTCTTCAAATCTTTTTAGGTCTATAAATTTTTAGATCTCAACTCTAAGAAAAGCTCATTCTACATGTAAGAGTCATATCTTAGCTATATCTTTTCACTAGATATGCATTTATCTGAAATCTTCTTTAAATCTTTTCAAATCATCAATCTTCATAATCTAGATTTTCTTTCCTTAAAAAATATCTCTTTATGACCTTATATTGTAAGGGAGCTTCTACGGTTTCATCGATAGGGCCGTCCAATTAAACATTTAACCGTTAAAATAAATATAGTAATAAAGATATTAACTATTTTAGTGATTTGATCATGGTTGAGTATGGTATGAGTCGTTAGAAAGTGAGAAGCCATAGAATTTCTCATAATGTAAATCCTACAAAATTTGGAACATATCTCCTCAAAAAGACACGTGAATTAGTAATAAAATAAGAAACTGATTTCTACATGACCTAGCTTGTGTACTCACTTGTGTACTCTAGAAAAACTCTTAAAGACACTTAAAATCATAACCTACACTACATGAAAACTAGCTTTTAGAAACATAAATTTCTTTCTCTAAAAGTGGAAATTATTTCTCAAAAGACTTTGAAAGAAGAAAATCTGTCTCCAAATTTCAATCGCAAAAATCATCATCACTAATTGTTGTGTGAGGGATTTAAGAATCCATCGCAAACATTGAGATAGAAAAATTTTTCTTTAATATTTACAAATTCTATCACAAATAAGTCATGAAAATTCACGATGAAAGAGTTCGAAGACTGCAATTTTTCATCACAAATCTGTCTCAATTATTAATAATTTTTCTTTTAAATGTTTGCTGCATATTCGTTTCAATTTTTTTGTATATTATAATTTAATTTATTAATTTAGAAAATCTATCTCTATCATAACTAATAAAGCAAATAAAAACACTTTAATTAATTTCATCACAAAATTGTCTCTATTAATACAATATTATAATAAAAGATCTCATTTATTCGTAATTTCCATTCCAAATTTACTCATTACAAATTTCTTTCCTTCAATAATCTAGATCTTGCTTATATATACATGATATGAATAAGAAAATACTAAATGCCTGCTCATATACTTTCATTAAAATAAACGATTAAGGTACTCATACATGCATGGTTATGAGTCCATACATACAAAAAGCCATAACATAAGTCCTTAAATAAAGTAGAAGTTCAACAAAAATTATGAAGGTTGCATATGAAATGTCTTCAAAAGCATGTCAAGATCACTTTCCTCGAAGGTTGACAAGTTCGACTAATAAATTTTGTAATTGATTTCTCAATCCTGCCTTAAATGTTCTTCTCTTTTGTCTAATTTTGCATGGAACTCTCACTCTCTCTTTTTTATTTGTTCTTGCTTCCTTTTCTATATTTTTTCTTGCAACTCCTACTCTCTTTTTTCCATTCTCTTGCATTTTGTATTGCATTGTCTCTAATATCTCTCCAAGTTTCTCTTGAGTAATGATGGATGATGATAAATCACCATAAGTGGAACTACAATAGGATGGAGTCCAACTATTTCCAACTATGTTATGTGGTTTTTCCTTAACTCCAAATCCATATAATCTCCTATGACTAGGACCTCCAGTTGCTTCTATCCATGCATCTAAGTCAAAGCTAAGAAGTGATGATAAATCCTCACCATATTTTGCTTTTAATGACTGTATATTTTTCCTATAAAAGTCTATTCAACATAATAATTATTAGAAGTTCTAAAAAAAATAATAAACCATGTAAATTAATAACAAAATAAATTTACACTAACAATCTTTGACTTTTTGTCAATATATTCACCCAAACCATTATCTTTCCCATATGTACGGTATGATCAAATAGTATAAGTTGGGAGATAGGTCGTTTCAAAGTATTTTCCTACATTAATAATATTGAGTCATCTCAAAAGAAGAATCTCATAAATTCTTTTCTTAATCATACATTTAACACTTACAACATGTATTACATCTAAATAACAAGAGAGAGAATTATGAACATACCATTCTTTTTTTTTTTTTTTTGATGCAAGGAAAAAGAAATGGAACCTTTTAAATGCTTTTAAATAGAAGCTTCCTTAATTGTAAGTCAATTATTACATGCTGCTTCATATTTCTTCTCTCATTTAGAGCTGCTCCAATAGTCATCAATTAACTTGTTCCATACATCAATCAATATCCAGCTAGGTCCATTTCCCTTTGTATCCTTTACTTTTTGTTTGCCAACCTTTACACATGCTTCCTTTCTAGCTCTATTAAGTACATCACTAAATCTTCTAGATGCTATAGCATTCCATATTTCCTTTATCTTATATTCATTTGCTAGACCCAAGAATATCATTTCTAAAATTCATTAAATGTTATTAATACTAGCTATAAGTATCAACAAAATCAAATTTTTTTATTTGAAATAAATCCTACAATACTTCCTTATCTTTAATACTAAATTTCTTCCAAGATTGGCATGCACTATGAAAATTTCCTTTGATAGCATTAGTAAAAGCTCATGAAGCTTCAACATCATCAAAAGTATCAACTAGAAATAATAAAAATAATTGTTATAAATTTAATAACTTTGTTGCAAAGCTTTAGTAATTAATCAAAACCACAAACCTATCTCCAATAATCTTGAGAAAGGTACAATTTGTTGAATTTGTGGGGAAGGGAGTCCCTCGCTAAGGGCCTTATGTAATAGGATTGTCGCTCTCCTAGTGCTTTAAATATTGATCCTCAAATCCATTAGGAAGTTCTAAAGTAGCATTTTCTTGTAAAGGCATTTCCACATGTGATTGTTGTCTTACTTCTACTCTTGTCTCTCGTACATTACTTGTGGTGTTTTCTGCTAAAGATGATTATGAAGTCTACTCATTACACATGATTTGTGAATGTAGTGGTCATCCCTTGCCAATGCACTTGCTAGTACCGCTTCGTATCATATCTACAACTGAACTGAAAAAAAAATATTCAAGAATGAATCATTAAATAGAGAAAAGATGAATTATAATTAGTAAATAAGGAAAAGAATAATTTGGAAGGAGATAGGAGTACAATACCTAAAATAGAAGCAACCACAATCATTAAAAAAAGGTATAAACATTGAATAATACTATTCATACATATAAAATAAAATTCAAGAAAGTAGATCTTTTCACATATTATATATATTTAAGTACAATAACACCAATACTATAAGATATTTCACATGTCGCCTTCACTACTATCATAATCGAACAAATGTTTAACATCTTCTTCATCACAACCTAAGGAGCTAAATTCTAAATCTTCTTAATTCTCTTCATCTTCTTGACTAACTTGATGTGTTGTATGAGTTCCGTTCGAATCTACTTCTCCTAAGTGTCAATCATCAACAAGAATTCTCTCATCATCAAGTTCTACAATTGCATTTACTAATGTGGGTATTTCAATATCATTGTCTTGATAATAATCATTCATTGTCTCTAAAGTATTTTCTTCATGCTTTTCATTCAGAGGAATGTCAAATCTACTTCTTGCTTTGATTTTACAAATAGCTCACTAATCCTTTGGTTCTCTCTTCTTACTTGGATAAGTTGCATAGTACACTTGATTGGCTTGTTGAGTTAATATGAATGGTTCATTTGTACAAAGTATTGACTTATGATTAACATCAACAAGTCCATATCGAGGACATATTTTTCCCTTTTTCAATGTCAAACCATTCACTTAAACAAAATGACGCTATTCCTTGCTCCACAATAGTTTATCTCAACAATGTTAGTCAATAGTCCATAAAAAATCTCGGTCATAATTATTGTAACAACTTCCTCTTACACAAACTCCACTATTCATTGTTTTTTTGTTCACTCAAAAATCAAGTGTTTGAAACTTATATTCATTAACACAATAGCCTTTATAAGAAGTGACCATACGTAATGGCCCTTAGATTAGGTCATCAATACGAGCATCAACATTACTGGGATTGTCAATAACCTACATAACAGTAATAATTTTTTATTTTTATTTACAAAACAATTCAATATATCTTTAAAGAAAATGAAAAATAAAAAAAAAATGTCTCCATGTTAAAAGCACTTACAAAATGTTTTAGCCAATTTGCAAGATTTTGTTCTCATAACTTCTATATTTCTTCCTCACTTACATCCGGTCTTTCCAACCTTAATGTGTCATCAAATTTTCTATTATTAAAAAACATTTTAGATGTGTAATTTAAAAAAAAAAAAGGAGAAAATGTCATCAAAACTTACAAATAAAAAGCGAAAAGGAAAAAGATCATACTCTATGAGCAATATAAGTTCTTCACGATTCATCAAAATATAAAATGTTGCAACTTTATATTCATTGAGATCTATTAACTTATAGGTGCCATTAGATCCATAGGCTCTTCATGGATACCTAAAAATTGATAGATTTCCCTTCATCTCAACATCACATCCATCATCATTTCATGGAACTTGGTTCAATCTTGTTTGCACATTTGGTTCAAAATAAAGGAAGCAAAATGCTGAGGTTTCGTCAATAACATAGGCTTCACATATCGAACCTTCCACACAAGCTCGATTTCATACTTTCTTTTTCAAATGATGTAAAAACCTATAAATGAGATAATTATGATTTAGTAGATTAAAAGTGAAAAATCCATATGTATAGAATAACTTATATTTATCTTTCTTATAATATAATAGTACCTCTCAAAATGGTACATCCATTGGTATTGAATAGGTTCACTTACCCTAGCTTCATAAGCTAGGTGAATAGGTAAGTGCCTCCATAGAATCAAAGAATCCAAGAGAAAAGATCTTCTCTAATTTGCATAGATTTTCAATTATATTTTTCTCAACAATCATCATATATTCTACCTTGAGTGTAGATGAATAAATTTCTCTAAAGAAGAGACTAAGCTCTGAAATAGATTCCCACAACACTTGAGGTAATAACTCCTGGAAGGCAATTGGTATTAACCTTTGCATAAACACATGACAATAATGACCTTTTAGCCCATAAAACTAACACTCTTCCAAATTTACACAATAACCAATATCTGAAGATTATCCATCAAGGAACCTCAATTGCTTAATCCAATGGCATACTTCTTCTTTCTAATCTTTTGTTAATGTATAGGAAGCTTTAGGCTTCAAACCTTTATATTTTCTTCAACTAGCTCTAACTTTGGACGTCTACAATATAACTTTAAATCCATTATAATCATCATTATGTTAAATAGATTTCCAAAGATATTCCTTTCAATATGTGTAAACCCTTGCAATTTTGTTAGGTTTATGCTTAAACTTTAGAATTAAAGGTCAACCGGAAATCCTAAAAGTCAACAAAAGATTAGAGCAAACCCTAGTGTTTAGATCTGGCAATCTCGTGCTCTTAAACTCTAAATAATGAAATTAAATTAATTATGGATAATAGTTTGCAATAATATAAGAAAGTTTAAAAGTATCAGATTCGCTAATTTTTAGTGTAGTTTGGATTCAATCGGGATCAGCTCTCAAAAAGCATGTCTTGAGGCTTGAAATAGTAAAAATATCCTAATGACATCGTTAGATCCCTAATAATAGAAGGATTTCAAAAATATCAGTTTCGTAATTTGTCGATAGCTAAAAATTACAGATATTGCATTAATACGTGTATTTTCTTTACTACCGATATATTATTAGTCTTGTTTAATGTTCATTGTCCTATTCTACTATTCATCTATCTCTACTTTATCGTACTACCTATACACCTATTTTCTACTTTGTTCATTTCCAATACAACTTCACATCTTGATTACTTTTCATTACAAAACAACAAATAAAATCAATTCTCTCCCTTTTCTACATCATGGCCAGTGCCTCTCCCTCTCTCTTCAACTCAATTATTTTTTTTTAAATTTATTTTATTACATCTAATTTCCCTCCATAAAACTCTATAAATACCTCATCTCTCTCCATTTCTTTCACACACCTATTTTACATAACAAAACTCACCTAAAATTTCTCCATAAATTCTCTCTCTACATAATTCCTCTCTACCAAAACTCTCATCAATCAATTCCTTCCAAAATCCTTTCCTCCACAAAAACTATTTGCCATATATCACTACCCACATAATCCTACATTCATCATCTTCTTCCTACCACATAAACACACTCTTAGGTAAAACTTTCTACCATTATTTTTCCATGTCATCTAACTTAGCATGACCATGGTGTTGTTTCTTGAAACTCATGTGAGTTGTAGAAACAACAACATGTTCTTGTTTTGTTCCTGCACATGCCAAGAATTTCGATTTTATTGTTTTGTTAATATTATGTTATTATGTCAATATTGTTGTTATTATGCTCCTAACTTAACTTTGTATATATATTATTATCTATATGTATATCTATATATTTTTAGAGTCTAAATACTCACTAACTTAACTAACATGCTCTTACTATTATTATTGCTATTTTCTTTTCTTTCTTTTCTTTTTCTTTTTGGGAACTAGTCTATTCTTAGTCTCAAGTTACCTTGATGAAGTTAAGGCTCCCAATACTTGACTTTATTATTATGCTCATATTGATTCTTATATATATCTTATTTTATTATGTGATATTATTCTATTTCTCATGGCTACATATTCGAACTCATGTATGAACATATTGATATTATCTCAACAAAAGTAAAAATAGTTTTCTTAAAAATAGAAGGATAGGAACTCTCTTTAAAAATAAAATTTTGTCATCTAATAAATGATTTTCCTATGAAGACTTAAAGTTTTATCTTAACAAATCTTTTTCCAAAATTTAAATAAGTTTAACATAAGTTTTTAGTAATAATAGTACATTGAATTTCATCAAAGAACACTTAAAGTAAATTTTTCATGTACACTCTTTTCAAACCAATGAGATAAGAAAGTTTCTTTAAAACTTGATATTATTAATTCTTTGTTTAACAAAGGTTTTTCTTAAACTTATTCATAAAATTTTTACCAACACTATAAAATACTAAGGTCTAAACAAGTTTTACAAAATCATCAAAGAATAACCTTCTAGAAATAAGTCTTACTTAGGAAATAAAGTTAGTAAATAACTTAGAAAGTCATTATCATTATTTATTTAAAGTGGAACTAACTTTAAAGAAAATTTAAAACACATAAACAAGATCACTTTAAGAAATTGTATTTACTACCAATTAATACTTAGAAAAACTACAATTTTCAACCGCTAAAAATGAAGTTGTAGGAATCTTAAAAAGACTAAAATAACTTTTAGATAAATAAATTATTCTCAAAGGTTAAGAAATAAAATTTAGAGAAGTAAACATTCATTTATAAACAACTTAAGGAATTTATCCAACAAACTTAAGTAAATTTTCAAGTCTTTGTTTTTTCTAACTTTTAGTACACATTGTTTTACAAAACTCATTGTTGAGACAACATCACTAAATTCATGCATACAATATGAGTAAAGGATTTTCCAACTATACAATAGCAATAGTTTTGTACAAAGATATTTGGATAAAGAAAAGTTTGAAAACTTGTATTTTGAAAGCTAGGATTTTCGTGATGAATCTGTACCTTGTTATTTCAGAACCCAAATGACTTTTTATAACAAAAATAACCTTAGAAATGGATAGATTTTTTCAAGTAGGTAGAATAAGGCATATAATATATGAAATTTCGAGTTAAAAATGAGCAAGTTATGGTCATTTTAAGTTGGACCCATACGAATTTTACCGCAACTAGAAGATAAAATTAGAATTTTGGCTAGAATTCCATGGAATACTCATTTTGAGTATTTCCTTTGTTTAAGAAACAAGGAGGATGATGTATACTATCCCAAGGACTATTTCGACTAAGAAAGTATCGTCAAGACATGGCCGAGTGAGTCTACTTCCCTTGTTTTCCATACTTATGATTATGCTTGTAGTATAGTAACACTAGATCTAGAAGAAAAAGATAAAATGGAAAATGCATGTGTCTTATATTGTTAGTGAAAGAACTTTAAGCATATCAGGTTGCTTATAATGAATTGTATGTTTACTAGCATGTTGAAGTGTTAGAAATTGGTTGATCACTTGCAAGAAATTGAAATTAAATGGCTAGACTTTAAATAAAATTTAATGCATGCACTTCACGAGTTGAGTCACATTACATTCGCTATTGATAAGAACTACATAAATTGATGACATGTAGAAGCCAATACAATCAATAATTGTAATTGGCCGGTATACCTAACCCCGAATGAAGGGCATAAATTCATTCAATATATAGTTCCTAAAAAATCATATGTCTTGTATGCTTACGCGGTTGTTACATTTCATTTGCTTGAATAATAAAACTTGATTGATATTTTCTTTTTAAGTATGTAAATCGGGAATGTTCTTACTAAGTTTGTAAAGCTTACATCCCCATAGATTTTCATATACGCAAGATCATCTGTTCTTATACCCTAAGGTCTCACCATATCTACATAAGTCTTCTTTTTGGGAAGCTTTTGAGGGAAATCTACTCGAAGATTAGAATAGACTTCCTTTAGACTCTTTTGATGAAGTGTTTAAGTTATTTTGTAAAGACTAGTAACTTTTATGTGATCCTTGGAGAATTAGTGGGGGAACACCCCAAGATTTATGTAATAAACTCTTAATTGGTATTATGAGTTATCTTTATTTCTAGATTCTTATATGTTCATTTTTACTTGCTTAAACCACACTTCCCAATGGCATCTCCTATTACCATGTTGTATGCTTTACATGTAATATCGAGACTTTTGCATGATTAAGGTAATCATTCTTAAGTCTTGATATTATATATGGTGAACTGCTACGTTTAGGGTACCCTTTGGAGAGTGACAATATGCATGAAATCCAAGTTGTGACAGATGAGATTTGTGTGCCAGTATGGTAGCTCCTAAAATATACTTTTCTTCACCCAATTGTGTCTCTCTCCAAATCTAACTATTTGTACTTATGATGTTTACTTCCAAAAGTAATGTTTGGGAGTGCATATACTCATCTCAACATTTCTTCCCCAAAGAGTCAAGGAGGTGGCATATCTTTTTCAATTTGACCATTCAAAATTTTATCTTTCTGCTTCCTATATGGATGACAAATAAGTAGAAACGATCGATGATAATCAAAAAAGGATGTTTTCCCTCCATACTTCAATGTAAAAGATTTAGTCTGCTCCATGTAATAACGACATGCCAACTTCCCATGAGTACTCCATCCAGACAACATAGCATAAGCAGGAAAGTCACTAATTGTCCAAAGTAAAGCAACTTTCAATTGAAAATTTTGTTTTTGGTAAGCATCATAAGTTGTAATTCCATCTCCATAATAATTTAAGCTCATCAATTAAGGGTCATAGGAGCACTTCAATGTTTTTTCCTGGACTTTTAGGATCGGGGATGATCATATCCAGAAACATGTAAGATTGTTTCATGCATAACCATGGAGGCAGATTTTATATCATAATGATTATTGGCTAACACAAGTAAGGAGTAGCCGATTGACTAAAAAGATTGAATCCATCTATGCATAACCAATGTGCACATTGTGAGTTTTGTTTGCCTTTTACAACCCTCCCATAATGGCTCATCAGCATTCTTTAATATAGCAAAAAACTCCATAGCCTTAAGATTTGGTGTATCATCTTCAATCCTAGCATCAGAACAATCATAACTTAGACCAGATTGACTAATAGGATCGGGGATGATCATATCCAGAAACATGTAAGATTATTTCATGCATAACCATGGAGGCAGATTATATATCATAATGATTATTGGCTAACACAAGTAAGGAGTAGCCGATTGACTAAAAGAATTGAATCCATCTATGCATAAACCAATGTGCACATTCTGAGTTTTGTTTGCTTTTTACAACCCTCCCATAATGGCTCATTAGCATTCTTTAATATAGCAAAAAACTCCATAGCCTTAGGATTTGGTGTATCATCTTCAATCCTAGCATCAGAACAATCATAACTTAGACCACAACATCTAACACCATTTTTCTATATAGGTTGATATCATCATTCATACTTCCTAAAGATTCTCCTACATTTACTTCAACATCACTTTTATAAGGTTCCCCATGTGCATACCACCACGTATATTGCTTATCGAAACCCTTTGAATAAACATGAAATTTAACTTCATCTCGATTGAAATACTTCTTATACTTGCACTTCAAACATGGGCATCTAATCTTATTGTGAGAAACAATTTGGGTTTAAGAGAAGGCAAAGTCAAGAAATGATTCAACCTCATTAACAAAATCTTCAATCATGTAACCATTACTATTAAATCAATGATACATCCAAGTATGATCAATTGTCATAATTTTTACACTAAATTAAATGAACATATATTTAAACAAGGTTTTAAGCCATATCATCATACACATGCCTAAAATCAATAATTAAATTTAGTAACAATGGTAAATTTTGCAAAATAAAGAAAGATCAAACCTAGTTTTCTATTAAGTATGTGATTACTTTGATAGAATAATTTTGAGACGTCACCTTCGATCATATAATACACCATCCATGTACATAATAAAAGCTAATATTTTTATTTGAATCAAATAAAGTAGTACTAGGTAAATAATTTTGTACCTTTGATTAGGACCAATATATGGAGTACTAGGTAGCAGCGAGTCCAAACTGCTCTGATTCCAAGTTTTATGCGACTCTTCGGTATGAAATCAATAAAAGCATTAGGAAATGTTTTGTATCAAATCATCTTAAAAAAATAGAAAAAAAAGCCTAGTAGATTAATACATTAAATACATGCTACAGAGAATATATATTGAAATATTAATAAAACATTATTTTATATGTTTTGAATGGTTATTCCAAACTTCTGAAATATATTCTTAATAAATTATATTCTTAATAACGGGATACTTTCTACTGTTTCCTTCTAAAGCAGTCATTAAAGAAAAAAAAAAAAAGACTAGTTCGTATTTAAACTAAAGAAGCTTATTAAAAAAGATTTATATAATATATAAAAAAGCACGAATAAGAATAAAAAAAGAAAAATTAACCTACTTATGCAACAAATCGCAAAAAAGATTTTAATCTACCAAATTATCCACCAGTCAAACAAAACACAATCTACTTAAATTGCTATCTAAATGATGTCCATATCATAAACAGTTTGGGGACATTATAAGCAAATAAAACAAAAAATGCTGGCATAATCGTTGAACAATTATCATATATAACAAGTATGATATTATTTTATATAGTAAGATCGTTTCACATTTTTTATAGCTAAGCATCTAATTAGTATGATGACTAGAAACACACATACATTGAGCCAATTCACACCAAGTGGAACAATTAAACTCTCTCTATTTTGAATATATATTTTGCAATCACTTTCTCTAAATAAAAGGGCTAGAAAAAGTTTTATGAAGGCAAGATAATTAATAGTGGCAATGGAAGGGAAAAGGTATTTGGTGGAAAATTTTGATTTGGTAATACACGGCACATGAATGCATACATGCTATGTAACTTCCAATGATTTTCTAACATATGGATAATGCAGTGGGTATTTTTCAAAATAATCACCATCCACATACCCATGTGTGAGAAAATCATTGGAAGCTACACATCACGTGTATATTACATGTGGTGTGAAATATTAACGATATCTTTTCTCTATTTGGTTCAATATTTGCATTACATATGTGTATTACATTCATTTTTCACACTAGAAATGCAAGAAACTACAAGTATTACATAAATGTAATTAAATCTTGTCAAATTAAAGTATCCAAAGTTTTCTTATTTTGAATGAAACTTTTTATTATTGAATCTAAATAAAAGATGAAAATGATATGAATAAACAAAAATACATCAACAATAAAGCGTTGTTCCTAATCGATGATATGAAAACAATCTTTTAAGTTTTTTTTTCTTGTTTTTTAATTTAATTTCATAGCTGTAGCCTCTAATTAATACAACTTGTAAATAACATAAAAAAAAAAAAAAAAACAGAGGGAGAGATAACACAGTGTAATATAAAAAGACAAACAAATAGATAAGATTTTTCAAATCATACAATTATATATTGTAAACCCATAGATTTTATGTTGAGTCTTAAGTTCAAATCTTAGAGCCAGAAGTCAACCAAAAACCATAAAATGAACAAAACCTATGTCAAACCTTAGAATTTGGATCCGGCAATCCCGTGCTCTTAAACTCTAAACAACGGAATTGAGATAATTATGGATAATAGTTCTTAATAATATGGGGAAGCTTAAAAATATTAGATTTGCTAATTTTTAGTGTGCTTCAGATCCAAACGGGATCAATTTTCAAAAATCGTGCCTTGGTACATCGAATTGTAAAAATATTTTGATAACACTGTTAAATTCGTAATAATACAAGGATTTCAAAAATATTAATTTTGTAATTTTTCGATAGCTAAAAATATCATATATCGCATTTATATGTGTATTTGTTTTACTATCGCTAAATTATTAGTCTCATTTACTGTTCATAACTTACACATTACTTACTTTTCTTTACATAATACAAATTAAATATTTTTTGTGCCCATTTTCTTTCAAAACCAACGCCCCTCCCCTTTGTCTCATCTATTTATTTTTCTTTTTAATTTTATTTTATTATACTCAATTTCTCTCCATCTTTAACTATAAATACCTTATTTCCCTCCACTTCTTTCACACATCTATTTTTATATAACAAAACTCTACCAAATTCTCTCCACAAATTTCTCTCTACCAAAAATTCTCTCCAATCCAATCTTTCTAACTTTCTTTCCTCTACATAAAAACTATCTTCCACATATTACTACCCACATAGTCTTACAACTATCACTTTCTTTCTTCAACACATACACACCTTTAGGTAAAAATTTGCCACACTTAATTTTTTCCCATGTCATGTAACTTAGTATGACCATGGTGTTGTTTCTTAAAGCTCATGTGAGTTATGGAAGCAATAGCATGTTCATGTTTTGTTCTTGCACATGCCAAGAATCCCCATTATGTTATTTTGTTATATTATGTTATTATGTTGGTATTATTATTATTATGCTCCTAACCTAACCTTGTATATATATATTATTAAGTATATGTATATCTATATATTTCTTAGAGCCCAAATGCTCACTAACTCTCACTAACATGATCTTATTATTCTTATTGCTCTTATTATACTTTTTCTTTTCTTTCATTTTCTTTTTCTCTTGGGATTAGTCTATTCTTAGTCTCGGGATACCTTGATGAAGCTAAGGTTCCCAATACTTGACCTTATTGTTTTGCTTGTTATTGCTTCTTATATCTTTCATATATTCTTATGTGATATTCTAGTCTTTTCGTAACTACATAATCATATGCATGCATCATCATAATGATATCGTCTCAACAAAAACAAAGAGAAATTTTCTTCAATAAAGAGAAAATGGAACCAAACTCTTTTATTATATAACTTTGCCACTAAATAAAGATTTTGTCATAAAAAAATATAGAAAATTTATTTTAATAATTTCTTTTCATACCCATCATAAATTTTCTTGGATGTCAATAAGTATGATTTTATTAAAGAAATTAACTAAGAAAATAAACACCCTCTTTTTATAATAAGTAACATGAAGTTTATTAAAACTTAGTATTAATAATTCTTTGATATGCAAATTTTTCATAAAAGCTTAATTATAAGATTTTTACTAACTCCATAATAAAAAGAAAAACCAAGAACTATACTAGTCTTCAAAGTTAAGATAAAAATCAACTCACAAGTATTATAAATCCACTTAGAGAAATAAAATTTTGCCAAACAACCTAAGAAAGTAAGTTTCTAAATGATAAACTCATTTTCAAAGAAATAGAAAAATATAAACATGATAAACTCAAAAACAATAGATATTATCAATAACTTAGGAAAATGTTGAAAATGTTTCCTTCCAAGTAAAAATTGGTAGAGAACTTAAAAAACTAAATTTTTAGAAATACAATTTATCTTTAAAGAAGTTAGGAAATAAAAATATAAGAGGAAAACACTTATTTATAATTTTTAATCAAAACCATTTAAAAAGGAATATATATAGATATATATATATATATATAATACAACTCAAATTATTAGAGACTATCAACAACTTAGGAAAAATCTTGGGAACTTCATTTTTATCACTAAAGGTAAAATTTGTAGAAGACTAAGTTAAGAAAAAAATCCATTTATCTTAGAAAAATTAGAAAATAAATTTTATAAGAAAAACACTCATTTATAATAATCCAATAATTTATAGTGTTCTTTCAAACCACTTGAAGGGGAAATTATTAAAATTTAAGTTTTCAACACCATAAGTCAAGTTGTTTATTAAAAATAATTCTTGAGACAACACTATTAAAATTTTACATACAATATGAGTCTATAATATATATATATATATATATTTAAAAGGATTTTTTAATCATATAAATATCTATATTTTTGCTAAAAGATTTTGGATAAAGAAAAGTTTAGAAAATTTTGTTTCAAGGCCTGGAATTTTCGTTGTGAATCTGTATCGGTCTATTTCATGACCCAAAAGACTTTTTATGACAAAAATAACTTAGAAATACATAGATCTTTTCGAGTAGATAGAAAACAATATATAATATGCAAGATTCTGAGTTAAAATCAATAAGTTATGGCCATTCTAAGTTGTAATTTCACTCCATATGATTTTTGACGAACTTAGTGAAATTGAATTAGCAAGTTTAAGTAGAACTTCGAAGAAATACTCATTTTTGGGTATTTCTCTTGTATAGATAATGTGGAAACCGAGTTCCCATACCACGAGGATTATTTTGACTAGAAGTTTCTACTTCAATAGCCAAGTGAGTTTATTTCTTACATTTTTGTACTTATGCTTTTGCTTGGAAATTAGTGGCATTAGAATTAAGAAAAGATAAAATGGAAAAGTGCATGTGGTTTATATATATGGTTGAAATTATGATTAAGTATATAGAGGCAGGAATTGTTTATAATAAATGTTTGATCTAGTATAAGAATGATTTGTCTGCAAATTCTATGATCACTCATAAAATATTTAATCATGTCATGAGTACTTAATTAAATTGATTCATGCATACCATTGGTGAGTTCATTGCATTCATTACTATACCCTTAGTGGGACAAAGGCATAGTAGTGAGGTCCGTAGAGCCTGAAAGATCTACAAAGCGGCAAAGGGTAGCCTAAATTAAATTGCCCTGCATAAACACCTGAATAAACTATATTTTTTGTAGCTGGGTAGTGGCTTGAATAAAAACTACAATGGAATTGTATTTGTAGAATCGGTCTATATGGCCTGGAGCACCTAACCCCAAATGGAGGGATAAATCCATTCAACATATGATTCTCGAAAAATCGTATGTATTGTATGCTCACATGCTTGTACATTTCATTTGGTTGTTTAAATTAACTTGTTTTAATTATTGGTTGCTGGTGTTTAATTGTAGAAATAATTCTCACTAAGCGCATAGCTCGTGCCCTATTAAATATCTATTGCAGCACTCATACCTTTGGTTGGAGCCTAAGAGATACTTTACCCAGGTAATTCCTTTGTGGAGTCAAGAGCTTTTGGATAGATGTCAAGAGTTAGAAGTAGATATAGACTTCCAAGTAAAACTCAAAAATGTATTTATTATGAATATGGACTCTAATGGACTTAGCTATTTTTTATGGGGAATGCCCCTTGATGTTTGCAAGACTCTCTATATTTTTGGAACTTTGGTTATATTGTTATGATTTACCTTATTAATTACTATTATATATAACTACTTTAATGGCTTGTTCCAAAGTTTGGTCCTCTATGATCGTAAATGTACACCTTACACCTGATATCGAGCTTTTGGAATGACTAAGGTTGTTATACTTAAGTCTTAATATTGAGTATAGTGGGTTATTACGTTTAGGATACCCTTTGAGGCGTGACATATATAAAAAGGATGGATCACCAACATAACACAAGGATGCTAGATAACATTGCACAAGACGGAGAGAGACTAAGACTTACACGATACAAGACCATTAGTAGATATTAGATAAAAACAACAGCAGCAAAAACATACTATAGATAAAACGATTTCACCCAAGATCCAAAAGTAAAGCTAAGCTATATATGTAAGGATTTCATACATATAGTGACCATAAGATACCTTCATTTGCTCAGACAAAGCTAATCAATGGACGCAAATAACTAGATATATAAAACCTGCAGCTGTTAAGAAAATGATAATAAATCAAAGCGTAGATATCATGAAACATAAACAAACTCTAGAGAAACATGTAGAAATGGAATTTGCAAGAGAAAAAGGCGGTCATAGCTACCTGTGTCACTAAGTACAAAGAAAAATGCCAATTTAATTGACAAAAAAAATCAAACAACTTAATTCCATAAGTTAAAAAGCTTCACTCAAATCAGTATCATTACAATGAAAGTATCCATCTTTATCAAAAATACATTCATTATTAAACACCACCAAAACTGAAAATTGGAGAGGGATTGAAACCAAATAGAAAGCTGAAAAGCTAAATCATAAAAAAGAATCATTTGATGTTAAAAACTATGAACAAAAAATTAAGCATTCAACTCCACTTCATAACAAATATCACAAGTATGATGAAGTTGCAAATGCACAATAAGCACATAATTACTCGAATTACCAAAAGATGATTCAACTGGTTCACTTGAGTGATTGGATGAGGAAAATGCTTAACGATTGGTAATCATGAGATATGAAGGAAAAAAAAAATAGAGGACCTAGAAAATTACAAATTAGACAACACTTTTAACCCATTACGAGCTCCTGCTGGAAAATGATGCTCATCACTTAAGACTCCTAAATTTTGCTAGATCTTTAATAGTACAAGGAGTATCTTTGTTGCATATGTGATGGTAATTCATCAAGCTACAAATCAAAATACCTAAATTTAAATCATATAACCTAAAATGTTTATAATTCGAATCAATCTTTATTAAGGGAGACCTAATTTTTTTTCCTCCTCTTCTTTTCTTTTTAACTGAACAAGCCTAGAACATGGATTATACACTAAACTAGTCAAAAGGGACAAAACCAAACTATAAATATACGTTTTGGTGATGGTTCAATGCAAACAAATTAGGTCGAGTACATAGAACTTTTGCACAAATTCATGAAAGTTAAATAACAAAACAATAAAAGTCACATAAATTAAATTAAACTTCTTTCTTTCCTTTGATATTTCAAAGTACCTGGAGAGATTAAATGTGTACATCTCCGTAGATAAAATCTCTATAGATACATGAATAGGTTTATGCACAAGCAATCTATTCTAAGTCTAAGTTTCCTTGCTTTTTTGGACCAACTCAATAAAACAAATTCAAGCTAAATTGAAAGTGTAGCAAATAAATGCAACAACACATACACTAATCAGAATAGATGAATTTAAATCCATTCCAAGTCAATAACAGCTAATAGAACCCAGTTGAGGAATGTTTAGCAATTAAGTGAAGGAATGGTCTAAGTTTAAAACACCACCGGCCAGAAATTATGTGCACAAAGCAAGCTACCAATTTAATTCAGCTTTACATGGATCTCAAAAAAACCAAGCAAGACACTATAGCAACCTTTGCACCAAGAGCTTAAGCTTTGTTCATGATTAGCTGCCACATAACATGCAATCACAACCAAGCTACCTTGTCTCAAAATGCTAACTAGTTGTTACCTCAAGAGACGAAGCAGCAAATAGCTTTAGGCAAGATCAAGATTACAAACAAATCTCAACATTTACCATAACCCATCATCAACTAACCAATCATTATGTAAATGTTGTCGTATCATGGACAAGCAAACAATAACTAATTTCGATTTCACTCATTCCACGACTAATGGGAAATCACCAAAACTGCTCCCAAGAACACAACCGACTCATTTTAAAGAAACAGTAGACATTAAGTCAACACTCCACACGCATAAAGCTTTACATCACTCCAAGGATCAATTATAAACAAATGGAGACTAATATCATAAGTAAATCCTTCAAATTAGCTTCATAACTTAAAAAACAACACAACAACAAGAACTAAATTATAACACATCAAAACACATTTTCTTTGTCTCTCTCTCTCTCTCTTTACCCTTCTATTTACTTACTATTTCTTTTTGTGTTTGATGCAAAAATCAAATACCCCAACCTAAAATCTCAATCTTAGATAAATAAACTAGAGTAGAAATAACAGAGAACCATCTACTAATAAAGCATCAATGTGTTTATGACATTTAATAGAAGAACCTATGAGTAATTTTGGATAGCTTTGTTGAAGCCACTATGATATGCCTGCACAACATCGTCTAAACCCCCATGTTAATGATTAGGAGATTGATGTTCCTAGATTTGGATTTAGATTAGTAAGGGTTAGGTTTGTTAAGGAAGGGATAAGGTTTAAATCTTGGGGAGATGAGTGGTGGGGTTGGGTTGGGTTTTAGAATGTAAAATGAGATAACATGATAGATTGTGCAAGTGATTTTTTTTTGTTTTATTTATTTATCTTTTTTGGTGATGGTTTTATTTATTTATCTATTTAAAACTTTTAAAAGAAAATTAGAGACAGATTTAATCTGACTTTGTAAATCATATATATATATATATTATTTAATCAGAAACAAAATAAAATTTGTCTCTAAAAGTAATATATACAAGAGCCTATAAATATTATTTTATTTTATAGGTAGATTTGAGATAGACTTTTAAATAGAAAATATAGCGCCAAAAAATTATCTTCCCACTATAGAATTAAACACAGATTTGCAACAAAAAAAAAAAAAAATTCTTGTAAATCTATAAGTAATCTATCAGAGATTCTATTGTTAAAACATAATTAAACCACATAACCTCCTCCCTTATATGTCCTCACAAATGTATCGCAATTTCGATGTTAATAAAATAATTTTAGAGATAAGAATTTTTTATTGTAAAATTTCTATCTCTAAAGGTCAGTTTTCTTATAGTGATACACAAACACGTACATCACTTGTGTTCTCATTCGTGTGGCACCTAGAATACCCTTTTGTTTCTCACACGAGTCTCTGTATCACTTGTGTATTCTCTTATGTAGACCTTATTTTCCACATAAGCCAACTCATGTACCCTCTTGTATAGTCTGTACTTCTCCATTTTTCTTCATCCTGTACAAAACTCGCCTTAACTCATCCAAAATTCTTCTTTTAACCACAAATAATTTTCAAAACTTAAAATCAAAAATTAAACATATTAAAACCTTTTTCTTATAAAAATTAATCATTAGACTCAAAATATCTCTCTAAAATAAACATTAAATTACAACTTATCGAATTCCCCACATTTAAGCATATGCTTGTCCTCAAGCAAATAATCATCTTTCAAATCAAGGAGGATAGAATAGGTCTTTTTCAAAATTATACTACTTAAGAAAATCAATCATCCATCTCACTTAGATCACATTAAAGCTCAAATCTCCCATTCAATTACAAATTAGCTTCCATAGCTTAAATTTTCTTTTATTATTCACTAAACCTTATCTATTCATTGTACACGAGATACTAAGTACGCAACTTCAAAAATTAATCCAAGTAAATCAAAATATTAACCTCATCATTTAAACAAAAATCTTAAAGTAAAAATCAAATGCAAGATTAACCAAGAAGAATGACGTTTAACCACACTTTGTACATTTACTAAAGAGAATACACTCCCCTCATTCATTTCTCTAAGTACAATAATCAGGAATGAAAGCATATTACATCCATTCATCTCCTGAATTTTTCTTTCTTTTATTTTTCTCTTTTTCTTTACCATTTTCATTTTCTTCTTTTGATAATTGATAGAGGGGAACGAACTGTTACTCTTCTGACTAACCAAGATCCATCCATGTCAACCAACTTTAGATTCAATTCACTTTCTACTTGACTACGAAGTTGAACACTCGTTATTTTGAGGGACCAAGGCACACTCATACCAACTTACTTTCTTTTTCTTTCTTTTGTCCCAATTGATAGTAGAGTCAAACTTTACTCTTCATAGGGACCAAAACCTACTCTTATCAATTAGTTCATTAGCTATTAAACTCTATATTTTTCTTATTTTTTTGAGAAAATCATTAAGAAAGATCACCAAGAGACAAATTTCCTTTGTTCTTTCATTAAAGATTATAGGATTCTCAAAATTTCACAAGGAATGAGTACACTAAAAAGTAAACTTAAAACCATAATTGAATAACCTTTTAACCTAGCACTTGATCTTATTCCTAAATCAAAATTAATATTTAGATAACAAGTAATTTTACTTCACTTAAATTTTGTCACGCCCCGGAGGGTACCCCAAATGTAGCAGTCCACCGCACATAATATTAAAGCTAATGAATAACAACCTTAGTCATGCAGGAGCTTCGATATCACATGCAAGGCGTGCTTCCATGATAGTAGGAGACTTACAGGGGTATTTCATTTAAGAAGATAATAAAAGCATGCAAGAACTTATATAGATAAACATGTAATATTCATTAGAATAAAAGTCTCTTACAACTTCTTGAGAGCATTTCCCCGTTCTAATAATCTTGTTCAACTAAGCCATCATCAAAATATACATAAATATATCATAAGTCTACTATAGAGGTTTTTCTTAGAATTCTACATCTAAAACTAAATACATATACACTTCTTCCAAAAACTCCTAGTAGCTTTGGCTCATACCTGACAAAAGGGGCTCTTTGATGCCAACCACAAGTAATCGTACTGTAATAAAAAGCTAAAGGGGTATAAGCAAAACTAGCTTAGTAAGATAACTCTCACCTACAAAACATTTCCATAAAACACTCAAGTATTTAGACAATCATATGAGAATGCATCAATCAAATGAGCAAACAAAATACACACAATTAACGAAAACCATGTGTAGCATGGATTTTATGCCTTTCATGTCGGGGGTAGGGTGGTTACTGGCCCATACGACCATCAATACTTGCAGACTTACCGGCTCCTACTTGACTTGTAGACTTTTTGGCTCCTACTTGCCCATGTAGACTTTCGGGCTCCTACTAGCCACCACTACAACTCCTCGTTTCCCCACACGAGAATAGTAGTGAAAATAAATGTGACCCACAAATATGATATGCATGAATCATTTTCAATATAGGGTTATTTCATTATTGTCGAGTTCAAGTTAAAAGTGATCAAAACAATATTCATCTTATCATTGCAAGAGAACATAAATTATTCATCACTTCCTCTTTCGATATTCTTAGCTTTTATTCAATCAATCATGAATCCTAATCACACAACATTTGCTCATATATCTTTTTCCTTATTTTCTAGTGCTGCTACTTACAAGCACAAACAAGAAAATGTAACTAGTAAGGGATTAACTCACTCCATGACGATCGCTCCTAGTCGAAGTAGTCTTTCGGGAAAGCGATATCGGTTCCTTCTTCACCTAAACAAGATGAAATACCCAAAATGAGTCTTTCATAGAATTTCTACTTTTGAAGATTCTAAATCTTTCTTGAATTCACGGTAAAATCGGATTGAAGGAAATTCCAACTTAAAACGGCCATAACTTGCTCATTTTAATTCGGAATTTCGCATATTATATACCATTTTCTACCTACTCAAAAAGCTCTATCTATTTCTAAAACTATTTTCATCAAATTAATTCATTTGAACTCCAAAATATGGTTATCAGATTTACCATGAATTTTACAAAACTTGTTTCCTTCTTTTTATAAAAACTCATATCAAAGAGTTAGATATTATAATAGTTTGTAAAACCTTTGAAATATATTTACATATATTTATTAACTCATATCAAATGCATGAAATTAATGAAGTTGTCTCAAACCAAGAACTTTTGGTAAAAGTAAAGTCTCCTTAAATTTTTTGAAAAAGTGAAACTTTTGAAAATTTCCTTTTAGCTTGCTAGAAAATATCTCAAGTTATTGTAAATGAGTATTTTTCTTTTCCTTAATTTCATTTCCTTAGTCTTTTTAAATTTCTAAAGAATGATTATTATTTTCTAAGCTTAGTTTCTAATACTTTTTGAAAGTAGTAACAATTCTATATTTATATAAATAATTTCCTTATTTCTTAAGATCATTCTATTTTTATGAAAGGAATTTCTTGGTGTTTGTCAAACTAGTATTGATGAAAAGTGCAGTTTAGTAAAACTTTTGTTTAATCGAGAATTTCTTTCCATTATTATATGACTTTGTAAAGTGCATATATGTATTGTTTAAAAATTCCTATGTTCTTAAAATTTAAAATGAACTCCTCTTGATTATTAGAAAAATTTTGTTAAGATAGTTTCCTAAGTTTTTATGAAAAATTTCTTCCTTCATAACGATATTTATATTTAGAGAAGAACTTCTATTTTAAGAAAACTTTTTTATTCCTTTATCTTGTTGAGACAAAATTAATGTGTTCATGCATGATCATGAATATGAATCATAAAATTATAAAAATATAAGAAAGACATAATAATTAAAGAAATAAGCTAGTAAAGAAATAAGTTAAGTATTGGAACCTTAGCTTCATCAAGGTATCCCGGAACTAAGAATAGACGAGTCCCAAGGAAAAAGAAAATTGTTTTGACTTGATGAGGACAAGTCTAAGACTAGAAAAACTAGTCTTAAAATAACTTGAAAGTAAATAAATTGCAAGGTAAATAAATAAATTGCAAGGAAAGTAAATAAATTGCAAGACAAATGAGCTTATATGCTCTCAAAGATATATATAGCTACATAGATATATTTAGTTAAATATATATAAAAGCAGCATAAAGGAAATAATTTCATGAACAAAAACAAAGTATGAACATATTATTGCTTTCGTAACCTTCATGGTTTAGAAAACATATATTAAGCTCGTACTAAGTAAATGAACATAAAGGAAACTTAAAGAAGTATTACCTATGAAAACTAAACTTGAGAGAACTTTGAGAGAACTCTTGTAGAAATTTTGAGAGAATAATTTTAGTATATGGAAGGTGTGAAGGAAGTGGAAGGAAAAGGGGATATTTATAGGAAGATGTGGGAAGAAATTTATGTTAATTAAATAAATGAAAAATAAAAAAAATAGAGGGAAAAGAAAAGGGGGGCTGGCTACACATGAGAGAGGGAGGGAGAGATTTTTTATTTTTTTGTATTTTTGTTAATGAAATGTAAGATATGAAAGATGTGAAGTTGTATTGAAAATAAAAATTATAAGAAAATAGAGGTATGGTTATAAGAGTAGGTTGTAAGAAAAAGTAGAGATAGATAAATAGTGTAGAATAGTAATAAATAGTGTAATGTAAAGTAGACATGACAATTAAAGCACCGGTAGTTGGAAAAAACGCGTATAATTGCGATATCTGATATTTTTATTTACCAAAAAATTATGAAATTGATATTTTTGAAAACCTTATATTTTTACAAATCTAATGGTGTATCCATAATATTTTTACTATTCTGAGCCCCAGGACACGCTTTTCGAAAACTGTGTCTGATCGTGCTAAAAAAGAATCGCAGTTTAACTAATCTAATATTTTTAGGTTTTCTCGGGTTATTATGAATTATTCTACGTACTAATCTCTTATTTACTTTCTTAGGGTTGCTTATACGGGATTGTTGGACTTGAAAGGTTACGTCTGACTAGGTTTTTGTTGATTTTAAGATTTCCGGTTGACCTTCTAATTAGGTTTTAAGCTTAATTGATCACAAAACTTTGGGGGTTTATAGATTTCATCCTTCAGCTCTAGCAAAGTATAATCAATACAAAAGACAAAGGGAATAAATTCTTTCAAGAATCATCAACTTGTAGAATTTTTAATTAAGCTCTCTTTTAATAATGTAAATTTAAGTAGGTGAAACTTTACATCAATTTAGCTTAAGTAGCATATAGCAGTTCAATCACAATGCATACGTGCAATTTAGGGGATTTATCTTAAAAGCACATATTTACCTTTACTTTATATATATATATATATATATATTCTTCCCCACACTTGAGTTAGACATTGCCCCTAATGTCTCGAAATTATCACTAGGAAATACTAAAAAGAAAAAGCAAAAAAGGAAAAGAACTAATACTTCCCCGGTTTTTAGAAGTCATTAATCTTGTAAATTTAAGAGAGAACATGAAACAAGTTCTTCAATTTCTTAGTCAATCTAGTCTTTAGGACCTTATAAAGTCGAGAGAAATTTGGAAAATAAGTGTGCAATTTCATATGTAGGCCCATTGTAACATGAAGAAGCTCATGTAACTAGATAACAACATCAAAACCTAAAAAAAAAAAAGGAAAACTAAAAGTAAATGGCAATTAAGAAAAAGTTAGTCCATCCCTAGCATATAAACATCAACCATCATAAACGTTTAGCTATCATAGCCAACTTTTAAAACATACATCCTCAAGGTAGAAAAAATAAGTCCTATAAGAGAAAAGAAAATCAAAATTGCAGCAAGTCTAAGCATCATCCTTATCATCCTCCTTAGTAGTATCCTCATCTCCTTCCTCATCTTCGTCATCTTCCTCATTGTCTTCTTCATCTTTAGTGTCTTCTTCTTTCTTATACTTTGAGCACATCTCCTCACCAAAGCTTGAAGACAACACTACCGTTAGTTTTTTAATGGACTTGCACTATAATCCATTTGCATTGCTCCCTTACCCTAGATTGTTACTACCAAAGGAAGTGGAATAATCAAGTAGACACACAAGATCATTAGGACGAATCCAAGCTACTAAAGTCTTTAATGGATTTACCCTTATGTTTCTTCTCAATCTGAGTAATATTAGGATTAGTAGAAGTAGATGGAGCAACAAATGAAGACGAAAGCTTTAACTTTGGAGGCACAAGCGAGGCAAGATAATTCTTTTTCAAACCCCATCTCCAAAAGTTCCCATCAAGGATTACCGCTAACATACCAACATAGTATTGGGGTCCTTAGTAGGAAAAATCTTAAGTCACTTCAACAACCTAGCGACATACCTACCACATAGAATACACTTCACCTAAGGATCACGTGCCTGGCATTTGAAGTACTGAGCCAACAACATAACCACATGAACTGAGTAGTCTTGATCCATGCTATAAATAGCCACCATGTCAAAGTTGTTTACTACTCTCCTTGCCATTTAAAGTATGAGACAACATCCAATGCAAAACACAAAGATAGACATTTACCATTTTGGATTATGTTAAGGATGACAAGTTGTACTCAATAGTCTCATAGTTACATAAAGCACACCAATAAACTACACCTAGAACAATATTGGGCGTCTCAAGTGGTAAACTCTCAAACTCATCTATCTTCACATATTCTCTATCAATAATCCCATTACCACACAAAAATCTCCCATGTCAACTTCATATCATTTCCAATTAACAATAAAGTTCATTCAATGATCAACAACATGGTATGGCTTAGAACCTAATAGACTAAAAGAAGATAAGAACTGTAAAGTAAGATCTTTATAAACCATTTCCCAAATATCAATGAATTATGCCCATGGTCCATTAGAACAAAGCCTCTTCAACTCATTTTTAATCCGATAAGCTTATAGAATTGCCCAATCCACATAATTTTTAATCCCCCATTTATTTACAACTAGCCTTTCATGTAAAATGGGGTTAACTCAAGCTAGTCCTTTCGTAGGTTTCTTGCCCTTCTTAAAAGCATCAGAAGATTTAGAAAACTTAGGAGCTAGTAGGCTAGGGTTCTTTATACAAACATTCTTAGTCCTAGTAATTTGCAAAAACAAGCAAATAAGTATAAATCCAAATTATTTTCACAATCAAAACATTAATATGACCAAACCGTTATATCAATATTAATTAAGATGAAAAATAGGGGGTCTAATGGTATTAATACACTCAAATCTCATGAAAGCACATAATTATAGGGATCAAATTATGTTTGAAACAAGAAAAAAAAAAAAAAGAGGTCTATTTTCCACACAAATGGCAATACCGATCGTATTTGGGTTTATATTGAAAGCCAAAAATCATGATTTTCAAAAGAACATGAGATATGCCAAAAATTCCTACATGATTCTTGTTGAAGTATTTAATCAAGTGTAAAGCATTTACTAAGTGCAAAACATGATCAATCACAACATAATTCATGCAAGGACACAAAAATCCCAAAATTGTTCAATTTTGTAACCCTAAGTTATGAAATTCATTCATAATCACGAAATTGACAATTTTAGTCAATCATAACATGTAATATAAGTGTAAAACACTTCATAGACAAACTAAATAGTACTATGAATCATCAACTACGAAAAGCCCCAAATTTCTTCAAGAAATCTAATCTAACAATGATGGACGAAATCGCACAACAAAGTAATAAAATAGCCAACAATGTACATATATCATGTGTAAGCAAATAATCATATTGATCTAAGGCATTAAAATAGACATGCAAGATAGTTGAGTTCATAACTTTTATGATGTACAATTTTCATGATGATGATAGTATGAAACAAAAGAGATAAATTTAAGAAACCATACCTTATTGGTGATACTCATGCTTTTCCACTAGTTAAATTGAAAATCTTCTTTCAAGTTTGTTAGTGGAGAATTTTGGTGTTTTAAAGAGGAGGATAAAGTGAGTTATGTGGCCTAAAGCGCGTGCATCAACATATACACACACACACAAAGGAGAGGAAGCCACACGAACGCACGAGCTAAAAATTTTCCAGACTAAGATTTAGCTCATGTTTGAGCTCATGTAGCCTAGGAAATGCATGTGCATTCTCAATTTCGGGTCTGTTCCTCACACAAACTTCAATACGATGCGTCATTCACTCATATTCGGGTTCGTGTACCCCTTAAAACTCTTACCTGGACTTTTTTCAAAGCTTTTGTTTTCCACACGATGAGAACACAATTCGTATTCAAGTTTGTGTACTCTATATAATTGCCTTGTATCACTTTGTTGAAGCCTTTTGTTTACTACACGAACGAATACACCACTTGTGCTAACATTTGTGTACTCCATATCAAATTACCTCCCCCACACTTGGCATTTTATCTCAACTTGAACTTGCTTTTAATGCCTAGGGGATGATAATTTTTTGCAAAAACATGTTGGTTAAGGATATACTAAGTTAGTGAAAAGTTAATTATTACATTAGCCATGGGTTGCCTCCCTAAAAGCGCTTTTGTTTGACGCCATTAGCTTGACGTGTTTCATCTATCCACTAGGATCCCATGCAAACATGTCTCATTCCCATAACTCTAAAGCACTTGAGGAAAATTCGATTCTCTCTCTAAAATTTTCTAATTTAGGTTTAAGAGGAGGGAAAGTTATTAGAGTAGGTACCTATGCAAACTTAATTATGTATCTTCGAAATTCTAGTCACTCCAATGTGAAATTCTCTTTTCCCATCTTAAACTCCTCATCTACTTTTAGAGAGGGCTTTAACTCATTAAAATCTATTTGGTGGTCAACCTCTCCATTCTCCTTATTTGGGATTAAGGAATTCCCATAAACTATTATCTCTTCATGAAGCAATTCCATGCCCTGAGAACTATAGTTCAAAGCTAGGTTTTCCTCTAAGTCCTTTTCACTCTCATCCAATTCTTCTCCAATCCTATGGCTATCAAGATCCACCTTATTTTCCCATTCATCCATCGCATCAACAATTAACTCACCCTTACTACTATTTAATTCTCTCATAGTTTATCTTACATGACTACTCAACTACTTGTAAGTTAGGTAAGTTAATACAAGAAAGTGAATCATAAAAATATGAGCTAAGGCATTCACAAGAAAGTGGTTTATTCCCACAGTACCAATACATTGTATTACCATAATTCAAGGGTACAAGATCATCATTACTACTAGGTATACTCCAATAGCTATCATCTTGATTCTATCAATGTTACTTTATCTAATAACCACTGTAAAAGAAATTTGCAGAAGAATCTTTAAATCCCAAATTAAAAGAAGATTTAACCCATAATAGAAAAGAAAAGAAAAAGAAAGAATGGTTAGAGTAACAAGCATCAAGCTTTCCTAATATTACCAACCCCCAACCGTCACGCCCCGAAGGGTACCCTAAATGTGGCAGTCCGCCGTACACAATATTAAAGCCTAAGAATGACCACCTTAGTCACGCGAAGGCTTCCATACTATGTATAAGGCGTCTAACACATAGAGGAGACACATCGGAATGATACATTTTATGTTGATACAATTGAGTAACAATGTAAAGGAAATACAATCCACTATACTCCAAATACAAAACACTATACTTCAAAATATAAATCATCAAACTTCAATTACATTTATCCCAAGACCTCACTACATAAAACTATTAAAAGGCAGATCGTAAAGCTTAGCAAAAAAACTTCAAGCATTCTTATATCTTGTCGGAATCCCGAAGTCATTCTCGACTTCAACCATCTTGGTCCCCACTTAGCATTGTTGGAATAACCTGCTCATTTAAACAACTATTGGGGTATAAGCTACACTAGCTTAGAGAGAATTCCCTTAATTCCGTACCATAACAAACAAGTTATTAATCAATCATATGCTATGCATGAACAAGCACGTGAGCAAACAATTATGCATGGGTATCCGGAACCCATACACAGAACGGATTTACGCCCTCCGTATCTTGGGTTAGGGATGGTATTGAAGTCTACACGACTGCTGCTAGTCCCCAAGCCCTGGCTCTTAGCACTCGCCTCGGCTAGGCTCACACATGGACTGCATCCCCGATGCGCCTTAGTTTCCTATGAATGAGCTCTGATCCCGGGTCTCATTACTCAAACGAGTCCTCGGACCATACCGATCGACCTGCGTAGGAGTAGCACGCTACCAAATGCAATATGTCCGATGCGATGCATGATCAATTTACTTTTTTCTTAGGTCAAAATATTTATTCATTCTTTAGAGTGACCAGGCAATATCATACACATAAATAATATGAACCATGCAGTTATCCAATCAAATCGTGGTTTCGATATGCTTTAGTATTCCTTGGCATACATTCATCACAGTCTCATCATATCTCCCATCCCCATTCATATCGATTTTTATCTTGTTCCTATAATTCTAATGCAACTAACTACAAGCACAATCAAGGTAACAAAACAAGGAGAAAACTCACTCGGCCATTGGATCACCGGTCTTCTAGTAATAATAATCCAGTGGTAGGGAATCGTCGAACTCGGGATAACCTAAAAAGGAAGAAATACTCTAATAAGTATTTCAACTCAAACTGATCCAACGACTTCATACGAACTTATCAAATTCGTAATTCGCGTCCTAAGCGGGAATTCCAACTTAAAACGGCCATAACTTGGTCATTTTAACTCGGAATCTTGCAAATTTTATATGGATATCTATCTACTTCGGAAGAGCTTTCTAAATATGAAGTTTAAATCAAGTTTTGAAAATATCTAAGCCTCGGAAGTGAGGGATCAGATCTGTACAGCGGTGTTATTGATTCCGAAAATGCGGTTTTCATGAATGCACTTGAGATTCCTAAGTACAAAATGAAACTAAATGCCATGGTAATGATTTTCCCTATCATGAATGTCATGATATGAACTCTAATGACCTAAGTTCTTAAATTTTTAGACTCAAAGAATTTTAATAAACTTTTTCTTAGAAAACCATTTCATGCTATTGTTTAACAAGTAAGTTTACTACACTTGGTCACACTTACTTACTACAAGGATTTTCTTTAGGAAAACTCCACTTTGTTTAAAGAAATTTTGACCCTTATATTAACTATATCCTAATGCCTTTATTTCTTTAATAAAATATTCATTTGTAAACTTTTAAGTAGGTCTTTTACTAGGGGGTTTCCAAAAAATACGAATTTAGTAAAGTCCATTTTCAAGTTGATTTCTTTAGGAAAAATGTATTCTATACTTAAAACTTTAAGTGTTTATTATACCTATATCCTAAGGACTCCATTTATTTAAGAAAATACCATTTTTGAAGTTGGAAAAATAGTGTTTTCTAGCCATCTATCCATTATTACGAATTTGGTTGTTAAGACTTTTAACTCTAAATTTCTTTTAGACTTCATCTCTTGTTTCAAATAATTTCTTTAGTGAAAATTCATTTAAACTCATGAAAAATATTACCAAACATTATCTATCACCTATAGACTTCATTTTTCTTGTAAAATACATGTTTAGAAGTTGATAAAAGGGTTTTTAAACTAGGTTTCTCAAGTCATCCGAATTTACACTAACTCATTTCTTGAAAAGTGTTTTCCTTTTTGGTATTATTAACTCATCTATCTATAGATCTATATACTAGGAAGGTTATTTACTAAGGGCAAAAACATTAAAGACTATGAATGCACATAAACTCAAAATAAAGATGAGATCTTAAATGTCTACATGAATATGAGTAGTGAAATGATAGATCTACTATATAAAATGCTTAAATAAGCTTTGAAAACATAAAAACTATATTTTTATAAAAGATCTTTTATTCAAAACACTTTTTGATGAAAACTCATAAAGCTTTTGGCATGAAAGCTCCTTTAAATACAAGATCTACTTTGTGATGGTTTGGTATTATTGTTTTGATATTTCCTTGTCCCTATCAAGAGATCATGGGGACATTTAGTTGGAAATATCCAAGAATGACCTAGCCATTACAAGGATCTATGAGTAGAAGGAGTAAAAGTTCTTTTACATAGAGTAAAATAGGAGATAAAAGAGAGGGAAAACAAGTTGTGTGTGTGTGGGGGAAGGCCATGGAGGTCTCGGCCAAAGGGAAGAAGGGAGAGTGGAGAGGAGAGAAAAAAGAGAGTGTTTTACCTTTTAGAAAGTTTGAAAATGAAAGAATGAAGTGAGAGAAAGAAAAAGTAGCTTATATATTAAATGGAATTAGGTTAAATGGAGAAAGAAAAATTGCAAATTGGAGCATGGAAGGGGGGGGGGGGGGGGGGGGGGGGGGGGCATTTTCGCCTGTCACTATTCATCAAGGGGGAGGAAGTTTGATTTTTAAAATTTTTGTTTTGATTGATTTAACTTGATGTTTGACTTGTCATAACTTGTAGGAAAGTTAGGGGACAAAAAGTATTTAGAAAAGAGAGTGATTTGAGTGATGGTAAGAGTTGAGATTGTAGAGTGTGCTAATAGGTAGATTAGGTGGTACTTTGTGAATAGTGAGGAATAGTTGACAAGACAATTTAATTTCCGGTAGTAATGAAATACGAATAAAAAGGCTATAACTGTATTTTTCATAAGCCGGAAAATTATGAAAAATATATTCTTGAAATCCTTATTTTATTTCGATTCAAATGTGTACTCATAAGTAAATTTTTGAAATTCTAGTTCCGGGGCACGCTTTTCTATAATGGGTCTCGGGATGACCCGGAATTGAAATTTTCCAAAAATTTGATCTTTTCTTGGTTTGAAATATAATCAAGAACTATATCCAAAATTAATTTTGCTTATAAAAGTTTCTTATTTGGAAACCATGGAAAAGCCGGAATTTGGGTTTCTAAGCCTTTCTCACAAAGCTTGAACTAAACGGTTTAGGGTTTCATTTTCGGTTTTCGAAGTTTACTTGATTACTAGGAAACCCAGGGTATAAAAATAATAATAATAATAATAATAAAATTGTGTAATGAATAAAATGAATAGTGCAAAAGAATAATCAATTACCGGTAGAAATGAAAATACGGTAAAAAGGTTATAACTGTAACTTTTATAACCCGAAAAATTATATAACTGATATATTTAGAAATCTCGTGGAATTACGAGTCTAACGGTACTAATGGTATATTTTGATATCTCGAGCCCCGGGATACGCTTTTCGAAGTCTGTATCCGAACGGGTTCAAAATAGGTCAAAAATTTACCAATCTTATGTTTTTAAATAAACTTATATTACTACGAGCTATTCTACATATTTAAACTACCTTTCGGCCTCTAGAGTTAGGGGCGCTAGATTGCCGGACTTACACTATTGTATTCCGGTTAGGGTTTCCGGATGATTTTCCGGTTTAGACCTTTGCCAAATTGGAAACTGAGATTTTCTGTTTATACAACGTATTTAGTTTGAGAAATTTATTTTAAATTTTATTTTTATAAGTATTTAATATCTTCTGCTTTCGGAAATCTTGAATTGAATTATTATATCCGGAGTTATATCGGTAATGGTTACCGGATATGATTTTCTTGAGTTTGAGTCAAATATCGATTTTTGGAATGATTTTGGGGAAATCTTGATTTTTATAATTTGCTTTGAAAAAGGATCTTCATAGTGTTTTGTTTTCGAATTTATTTTGCTTCGATTTAAGGTTTTATGAACAATTGGTTAACTTAAGGATTATTAAATTTGTTATTTCGTTTCTTGAATTCTTCCTTCTTAAGATTACGAGATTTCAATTTCTAACTCGTTCTATGATTCTTGGGAGTTTGATTTGATCGTTAGGGCTTTATTGTGATTTCTGTCTCTTAGGATTATTAGTCTGGTCGTTTGGGGAATTTCCAAAGTCTATATTTTATTATTGGCAGATAAAGTTTTCTTAATCGTGCCAAAGCCTAATTATGGAATTGGCCTTTGTTGATTCCCTGATCCTTCAAATTGTCATGTTATGGATTAACTTGTTTTTTAGCAAATTATCACTGTGTTTTATTTTTATCCCGATTTTTATGAATTATAGATTAGGTAAGCAGTTTATCTTACGTATTGGTTTTTGGACTTAAGGACTTTTGTAGTCCTTATTTTATTTTTAGATTTTCTTAAGACTAATGAATTCTTACTTTCGTTTATATTTCAGGACTCGTTCAAAGTTCGGTTTTAATTTGGAGTGATTTTTAGGGTTTATTTTCATAGTTCATCTTGGATTTATCTACTGAAATTTTCTGGGGCTTACATCCTCCCCACCTTAAAGAAAGTTTTGTCCGCAAAACTTGTTACGTGTTTATCATTTATCGAGAAAAGATTGTGAATCTCGAGTTATTTTGCCAGTACCGGTTTATGCTTTGATTTGTATCATTTCTAAATTTTGTGTGAGAGGTATTTTACGGAATATAGCACATACAAATTAATAAGATTTGGCTTAGCGATTCCAACCTTCACTTACACGACTCTTTTGGAAAACGACACGGACTTGACTCGAGACCACAGACGACTCGACTCGACCGACACTAGACGACTCATGACAACACGACCTTTCATGACTCGATTACTTTGACCAACGAAGGTTGTGGATTCGCTTCTCCATTCTTATGTAGCTGTATATACAATATTGTGCTCTGTGATCAATATTCTTTTAAACAATATGGTCATCATCATTTTAAATTCTTATCATCGTGATCATCTTGATGGGATTGAAATCAAGAGATCTTATTGCTTTATTGTATAATTGCTACTTGTGAAAATCTTATGGAGTTTAGAAATTGAGATTTGATTTTTGAAATTTTAACTTTTATGTAACGATCATCGTAGATTTTCGATCCTTCAAGGTTCTTTATTTGCAAGAAGTTGTATGTGGAGTGTCTTGGAATTCATTAAATTAATCGAGTTTTTGTTTTAGTTTCCATTATTGGCTCATTCTAACTTTTAATGGTCTCGAGCTTTCTTATTTTTAGTCTAGCCATGTAATCCCAAGGTATTTCTAACAACCTATCTCTTTGATTCTATTGACAGGAAAGAATACGCGGTATTCTAAGGGTATAGCGCTAACCTGGTACCGAGTTGCATCTTTGATCCTCGCTTCCTTCCATGGCGAAGGACTCCAGCTCCTCATCACTAGCTTCTTCATACACTCCATATGTGTGAGGGTTGTGGACTAGATTTCCGGATGTAGATGTCCTTGAAGAACCTCAATTCCTTTTTCCTTTGTTGCTTTTATTCCTGTTATATCTCTTCCTCTTCTTCCTAGGTAGCTCCAACGAAGCAACATGCAAATTATCCCGTTCAGGGCATGTTTTAGCCAAATGTCCCGTTTTTGTGCAAATGAAGCATCCAGTGGTCATCTTTTTAGGACACTTCTCAACTTTGTGACCAGGGTCCCCACAGAGATAGCACTTGAATTGAAGTTGTGGACACTGAATAGGGTAATGTTCTCTCTTACATCTCCAGCATTGTGTCTTATCGAATATTATGTCTTCTTCCTTGTTTGGGTCATCATCCAAGGGAAGTGTTCTGACATTTTGACTCGGGGTCATTGCAACATAAGACACCGTTTCCTGGTTATTTCTTTCTTGCCTCCTCCTTTGAGCATTTTCTATTATCCGTGCTCTTTCTAGCAATCCTTGATAACTCCTAATATCCAATTCTTCCAATCGAGTTCGAAGGTCTTCTTTTAAACCATTTAGAAACACTTGTCTTTTGAGTTCCTCACTTTGCTTATATGATTCTGGAGCATATTGCAGCAATCTACTGAACTCGGTTTCATACTGTTCCACACTACGATCTCCTTGTGAGATATTGAGAAAATCTGAACTATACTGGACTCTTAAGCTTATGGGGAAATATTTATTCAAAAACTCATATTTAAACATCTCCCATGTAACTGGAGGCGTCAACTCTCTTTCCTTAGAGTCCCACCATACTCGGGCATGTAAGCGGAGCATAAAGGTTCCATAATTGACTCTCAGGCGGTGTGGTACTTCAAAAGCATTAAAGGACTTCTCAATGTGTGCCAGCCAATCCTCTGCCTCATCAGGTTTTCCAAAAACTCCGTCGAAATACTCGTTACACTTTATGAAGCATGGTAAGAGGCTTTGGTGGTATTGAGGTGATGGGGGTTCATCTTGCATCGCTTCTTGCTCATATCTCACAGGTGTAGACGTTGAACTGACCTAAGTCTGTTGCATGTAGCCTCTTATCTGACTAGTAAGCCGTTCAATCTCTATTGAGGCATTTCCCCCTTGGTTAGGTGGTTCAGGTATCGCTTGGTTCTCGGGTCTTAAAGGAGTCATGACGGGTTCTTGCTGTGGTTGGGTATATCTCCTACAATTTTATTAAGCTCAGGTGAAAATTCTAAATCTTTTATTACGTCTTAAGGCGGCAAAAGAAGCTTATCGGAAATACTGAACGCGGAAATGCGGAAATAAAAACATATGTAAGAAATATTGAAATTCTACTGAAATCCAGATCGATAACAAAAACTTCATAATATTCAAAACGAAATACATGAAATCAAGAGAAGATGTAAATCTTTCATTACAAAAGTTCAAAGAAAGGATGCAAAAGATACATTGGAATTAACTCATGAACTAGATGATAAAGCACAAATCGGTTTACATTTTCAAAACATCTTTGTTCTCTTCACTCAAAAAGTTATTTGCTCCTAATGCTCAACACAAGAGATCTAATGATATTTCTAGGAGACTGACTTCTTCCAAGCAAGGGCAGCTGTCCAACTGTTAATTCTTGTGGGGGCATCTACTCGCCTGGTGTCCCGGCTGTTTGCAGATGAAGCACTTTAGGGTTTTCTGTCACGCCCCGAAGGTATCCTAATATTAGTGATCAAGCCGTACTTGAATACCAATACTAGTTTACCATCAGGGAGTGACATATTCTCATAAAACAGGATCTTTTCAGTTGCTTGGACAAGAAATGACAAATATATAAGAAAGTCATAAATTGGTAAATACCTGTAAAATGGGTAAACCTTTCTTAAAATAATATTACAAACCATAGTCTACTTTCAAGACTATCTCTCAAAGTACAATACGAAAATTTCTTAATCTAACTATACTAAAGTAGAAACATATTGCCATCTTAGCTCCATAACTTCTTGAAACAATCCACTGCTAGGCACTTACCGGTACCAAGCTCCGGGAAGAAACTAACCAAGGTCGTAGAGTAAACCTGAAAGGTCTGAGAGAGTGTGAGCTATACCACGGCTCAGTGAATAACCAGAACATATCACAATCAATCAAGTTGTTAGCAATACATATGTAATGCACCAATCAAGCATATGCACAATACAAGCTTGGATGATCTAGAATCCAAACAGGAAAAAGATTTACGCCCTCTTTTTAAGGGTTGAAGGGTCCAATCTTAAAAGGCCCGCCCATCCAGAAGAGACCAAGCATACAAGGGAATCTCACGATTTCTCGTGTTAAAATTATCTCTTTGATTAGAGTAGCTTAACTAACCATCCCAAGTACATAGCATTGGAAACTCCCTAAGTGTTTGTCATCCCAGCAATACTATAGGCGGCGTCCTTCATACCACTTAGTTCCTATGGAATCAACAGAGCAAAGATAACCTTAGCAGTCTATAGCTTAGGCATGCCAGCATTTACCAGAGCCCCGGATGGCTAAACTCGTAACAGGCTACCACACAAAATTTATGCAAAGATGCACATCGCAATGAATGGTCATTTATATTAAGCAGCTAGAAACTGTTAATTTCATTTTACGATGACCAAACGATTCACATACAATCAGTATGCTAAACAAGCAATTTTATCATACAATATTCTGATCACTTGTATTTTAGTAGCTTAGCAAATCATCAACTGAACATGCCTAATTCCCAACCCACATGATAATTCACATTCATTATCTTGTATTAAACTTCAACTAAGCTACAAATCAAAAACAATGTAATAAGTCTGAGTTACTCACCTGCTCATCCTGCTTAATCGTAATAGTCTGCTGGGAAGTCTCCGCTGGACTCAAAGTCACCTATTTAAGGAATCAGGTATTCATCAATAATGTGTACTTAATATTTTAGAACTCTTATAAGTGTCTGAGTGTCCTTAAGCTGATATCGGGTTATAACCTGTGTCCATACTGGTCCTTCATTGTCCATGTAAGGGTAGTTTTAACATTGTCCTTTATTCTCGTTTTGTTTCTCTTGATCTCTTATTAAGTATTTTATGTCCTGATACGGTAACAAAGTACCTTGTTCTGGGTCCGTAGGTGTCCTGATAGGGTATCGGAATGTTCCATTGTTCAATATTGTCCATGTGAGGTAGCAAAATACCTCGTTTCGGTCCATATATGTCCTGGTAGGGTATCAGAAATATTTCATTGTCCAGGCATTTTATGACCCGGTATTACTGTTATTATTACTGTTCAGTAATTGTTTTTAAATATTCAGATAACTTGGTTCTGTAGTATTCCATTAAATATATAACGTGTATAAATCTTAATGTTTTTAGAAGTCATCTTATCAGTTAAATTAAGTTTTTAAGAAATTTTTCCCTTGTGGAAGCATAGTCATTATTTAATCGCACTATTGTGATAAAATACGTTTTATTTTATCTAAGACTCAAGAAAATATAGATTTCATCATGCATTTTTAAAAATAATACTGATGGCAAGTATCTTGCAAATACTATAATTTAGAAACATTGGAAAATATTAAATTTAGTACCTACATTATCATATCATATAAATTTGGAATCGTAAATTGATACAAAAATGATTTTAAGGATCATAAAAGTACATTTGACAATATTTTAGTCACTATAATATGACAATATTATTCTTTTAAGAATAGATAAGTAAAATCATCAGTATTGAATTTTACTGAAAATAGTATTATACATGTATTATTATACAAACTAACAAAATAATTTTTAAATTGATGAAATTAGTGTTCTAACATCAAAAACAATGAATATAAGTTAGTTTATACATATATACATTTTTATTTTATTTTTATACATATTTTTAAGTTGTATAAATTTCATTTTTGGAGAAATCGGAGCAGGGACGCGTACAGACCAGGATAAGCCACCGGCGCACATCCTTAGGCCGCCGGCGCACATGCTTACGCCGCCGGCGTAAGCTTTAGGCCGCCGGCGTAAGCTTTAGGCCGCCGGCGTAAGCTTTAGGCTGCCGGCTTATCTTCACTATTCACCGTCTTCTCCAAGTTTTTCTTCGATTTTTTTTTGAGATTTTTACGTTCAAACTTCCATCAAAGCATTTCTAAATGTTCATATGAGATGTTTATACACAAATATAGGCTTAGAACATGATATCATAAACATGAAATACGTTTTTGATTCATAAAATGGTGTAAGTAGGGTTTTTGAGTTCTTACCTCGGTTTGAGTTGTTGTGAACCGACCTAAAGCTTGTCCTTAAGTGTTTTGTGATCCTAAGATCATTTAAAGTTAGTTTGCATCAATGCTTTTTGATTAAAACGAATTAGAGTTATAGACTTACCTTGTTGGATTCAAAAATTGAGCTTTGGAAGTCCTTTCAATGGTGGCCGAAAATGGAGATAGTTTGAGAGGATTTAAGTGTGTTGTTTTGTTGTTTTTCCGAGCTTGGGGTGTGCGGATTTGGTCTGAATAAATGTGTGTGTTTGTTTGTGTATTATGACATATATATAGAGAAGCTAAGAGGAGCCAAAGGCGGTGGAGAACTCACTCGAACATTCCTCACGCCCAGCAGATTTTGGGGGGTGTTTTGCACTGTTTTCAAAGCTAATTATACATGTGTTTGAGTTGTCAATCTCCTAGTGGTGCATGTGTGTAGATTAGGGTCACATAAGTCAAGGATAATGGCCACAAGTTGAGGATATCGGCTGCCCAAGTGGAGAGAAATTCCATCCGAGAAATTTTGGTTAAATATTTGAAGAAATCATGATATTTGGATGTGTTACGGAAGTTTTTAGAATTTTTTTTAAGAAAAAGCAAGATTAGTAGAGGTAGGTTCGGGTTTGTTTTTGACGTTTATCTGATTATTTTAGCGAAGGAATATTTAATTAAGGCGACTAGGAAAAGTCTCGGCTCAAAATGAGCAAGTTTTGATTTTATATTATACGTGATAAATTAATCTTAATGGTTCATCTTTTAATTCTCAAACTTTAGTTTTAAGCGTTATCTGATATTCTCTTTTGAACGGGTTTGAGTTTTATTTTTAAAATTTTTCGTATAACGGATTTCTAGAATCGACTTAAAAAGTCTTATTCGTACATTTTAGAAATAATAGGAAAGTTTGTTTTACGAATTTAGGACCACAGATAGGACCAGTATTACTAGTAGGCTTATTCTATAAGCTTAGTCAGTTTCAGAAATGGCTATTCATTTTCTATTTTATTATTTTATTCGTTTTTAGTTCTATTTCTACTAGTATGAAAAATCTAGGGGTTTACATTTTCTTTCCTGGACAGTCCACAACCTTATGCTCGGGATCTCCACAGAAGTAACACTTGTGCTTAAGTTGTGGACACTGTTTTAGATAATGACTTTCCTTGCACTTCCAACAATTGATCTTACGCCTCTTAAAAGGTTCATTCTTAACTGTTAGGCTAGTTGTCTTATACCTTCTGACTTTGGAGCTTGGACTAGCCATAACAGAAGGAGTCTCAATTCCTTGCATTGTCACTTGGTGGGGTCCTTCCACCTGAACCGACACATTCCTAACAAACACTTGTTGTAAGAGGAGCTTTTGTGTATCCACTAAACACCCTAGAAGGTTTATGACTTGTTGCATTGGACCTTGTGGTGGTGGAGTGTCTCTCACTTGTTGTTCATCGGGAAGGCTAGTCAATGGTTGCATGTTCTCCTCAGGTAGTCTCCTAGAAACAGGACGAGACGGTCGTGTTAGTCTAATTATACTACTCACAAGCTGCTTATGTTTTAGAAAAAGAGTTATAACTTTTTATTTTCTTTAGACTTGTTTTATTAGAAAAACAGTGAAATCACGCAATCAATCCTACCCAACTAGTGGTCTCTTAGGTCAAAGGGGTAATCTAGCATCTCTATCATTGGCTTGAACTAAAAGTCGTGTAAGGTCACTTACTCCTATATTTTGCAGTTGCTAGTATAGATTCGATCGTCCCATCAATTAGTTTCAATCTTCCTTCCTCATATGTCTGTTTCTATATCTTCAAAAGTCTCCAAGATAGAATTCAAATCCTTAATGATCGAAAGTCATACCTTAAAGGTCATTGAGCTAAATCTAGTTCTTCTTTACCTAAGGGTCATCTAACACTTATCTATTCATTTCTAAGATCATATCTTTAACATCCTATTCTCCTAAAGGCTTCCCACCTAATTCCCAAAACCTTGTTGCTCTGATACCAACCAAACTGTCACGCCCCGAAGAGTACCCTAAACGTGGCAGTCCGCCGTACACAATATTAAAGCCTAAGAATGACCACCTCAGTCACGCGAAGGCTTCCATACTATGTACAAGGCGTCTAACACATAGAGGAGACACATCGGAATGATACACTTTATGTTGATACAATTGAGTAACAATGTAAAGGAAATACAATCCACTATACTCCAAATACAAAACACTATACTTCAAAATATAAATCATCAAACTTCAATTACATTTATCCCAAGACCTCACTACATAAAACTATTACAAGGCAGATCGTAAAGCTTAGCAAAAAAACTTCAAGCATTCTTATATCTTGTCGGAATCCCGAAGTCATTCTCGACTTCAACCATCTTGGTCCCCACTTAGCATTGTTGGAATAACCTGCTCATTTAAACAACTATTGGGGTATAAGCTACACTAGCTTAGTGAGAATTCCCTTAATTCCGTACCATAACAAACAAGTTATTAATCAATCATATGCTATGCATGAACAAGCACGTGAGCAAACAATTATGCATGGATATCCGGAACCCATACACAGAACGGATTTACGCCCTCCGTATCTTGGGTTAGGGATGGTATTGAAGTCTACACGACTGCTACTAGTCCCCAAGCCCTGGCTCTTAGCACTCGCCTCGGCTAGGCTCACACATGGACTGCATCCCCGATGCGCCTTAGTTTCCTATGAATGAGCTCTGATCCCGGGTCTCATTACTCAAACGAGTCCTCGGACCATACCGATCGACCTGCGTAGGAGTAGCACGCTACCAAATGCAATATGTCCGATGCGATGCATGATCAATTTACTTTTTGCTTAGGTCAAAATATTTATTCATTCTTTAGAGTGACCAGGCAATATCATACACATAAATAATATGAACCATGCAGTTATCCAATCAAATCGTGGTTTCGATATGCTTTAGTATTCCTTGGCATACATTCATCACAGTCTCATCATATCTCCCATCCCCATTCATATCGATTTTTATCTTGTTCCTATAATTCTAATGCAACTAACTACAAGCACAATCAAGGTAACAAAATAAGGAGAAAACTCACTCGGCCATTGGATCACCGGTCTTCTAGTAATAATAATCCAGTGGTAGGGAATCGTCGAACTCGGGATAACCTAAAAAGGAAGAAATACTCTAATAAGTATTTCAACTCAAACTAATCCAACGACTTCATACGAACTTATCAAATTCGTAATTCGCGTCCTAAGCGGGAATTCCAACTTAAAACGGCCATAACTTGGTCATTTTAACTCGAAATCTCGCAAATTTTATATCGATTTCTATCTACTTCGGAAGAACTTTCTAAATATGAAGTTTAAATCAAGTTTTGAAAATATCTAAGCCTCGGAAGTGAGGGATCAGATCTGTACAGCGGTGTTATTGATTCCGAAAATGCGGTTTTCATGAATGCACTTGAGATTCCTAAGTACAAAATGAAACTAAATGCCATGGTAATGATTTTCCCTATCATGAATGTCATGATATGAACTCTAATGAACCTAAGTTCCTATAAATTTTTAGACTCAAAGAATTTTAATAAACTTTTTCTTAGAAAACCATTTCATGCTATTGTTTAACAAGTAAGTTTACTACACTTGGTCACACTTACTTACTACAAGGATTTTCTTTAGGAAAACACCACTTTGTTTAAAGAAATTTTGACCCTTATATAAACTATATCCTAATTCCTTTATTTCTTTAATAAAATATTCATTTGTAAACTTTTAAGTAGGCCTTTTACTAGGGGGTTTCCAAAAAATACGAATTTAGTAAAGTCCATTTTCAAGTTGATTTCTTTAGGAAAAATGTATTCTATACTTAAAACTTTAAGTGTTTATTATACCTATATCCTAAGGACTCCATTTATATAAGAAAATACCATTTTTGAAGTTGGAAAAATAGTGTTTTCTAGCCATCTATCCATTATTACGAATTTGGTTGTTAAGACTTTTAACTCTAAATTTCTTTTAGACTTCATCTCTTGTTTCAAATAATTTCTTTAGTAAAAACTCATTTAAACTCATGAAAAATATTACCAAACATTATCTATCACCTATAGACTTCATTTTTCTTGTAAAATACATGTTTAGAAGTTGATAAAAGGGTTTTTAAACTAGGTTTCTCAAGTCATCCGAATTTACACTAACTCATTTCTTGAAAAGTGTTTTCCTTTTTGGTATTATTAACTTATCTATCTATAGATCTATATACTAGGAAGGTTATTTACTAAGGGCAAAAACATTAAAGACTATGAATGCACATAAACTCAAAATAAAGATGAGATCTTAAATGTCTACATGAATATGAGTAGTAAAATGATAGATCTACTATATGAAATGCTTAAATAAGCTTTGAAAACATAAAAACTATATTTTTATAAAAGATCTTTTGTTCAAAACACTTTTTGATGAAAACTCATAAAGCTTTTAGCATGAAAGCTCCTTTAAATACAAGATCTACTTTGTGATGGTTTGGTATTCTTGTTTTGATATTTCCTTGTCCCTATCAAGAGATCATGGGGACATTTAGTTGGAAATATCCAAGAATGACCTAGCCATTACAAGGATCTATGAGTAGAAGGAGTAAAAGTTCTTTTACATAGAGTATAATAGGAGATAAAAGAGAGGGAAAACAAGTTGCGTGTGTGTGTGGGGAAGGCCATGGAGGTCTCAGCCAAAGGGAAGAAGGGGGAGTGGAGAGGAGAGAAAAAAGAGAGTGTTTTACCTTTTAGAAAGTTTGAAAATGAAAGAATGAAGTGAGAGAAAGAAAAAGTAGCTTATATATTAAATGGAATTAGGTTAAATGGAGAAAGAAAAATTGGAAATTGGAGCATGGAGGGGGGGGCCATTTTCGCCGGTCACTATTCATCAAGGGGGAGGAAGTTTGATTTTTAAAATTTTTGTTTTGATTGATTTAACTTGATGTTTGACTTGTCATAACTTGTATGGAAAGTTAGGGGACAAAAAGTATTTAGAAAAGAGAGTGATTTGAGTGATGGTAAGAGTTGAGATTGTAGAGTGTGCTAATAGGTAGACTAGGTGGTACTTTGTGAATAGTGAGGAATAGTTGACAAGACAATTTAATTTCCCTAGTAATGAAATACGAATAAAAAGGCTATAACTGTATTTTTCATAAGCTGGAAAATTATGAAAAATATATTCTTGAAATCCTTATTTTATTTCGATTCAAATGTGTACTCATAAGTAAATTTTTGAAATTCTAGTTCCGGGGCACGCTTTTCTATAATGGGTCTCGGGATGACCCGGAATTGAAATTTTCCAAAAATCTGATCTTTTCTTAGTTTGAAATATAATCAAGAACTATATTCAAAATTAATTTTGCTTATAAAAGTTTCTTATTTGGAAACCGTGGAAAAGCCGGAATTTGGGTTTCTAAGCCTTTCTCACAAAGCTTGAACTAAACCGGTTTAGGGTTTCATTTTCCGGTTTTCGAAGTTGACTTGATTACTAGGAAACCCAGGGTATAAAAATAAAAATAATAATAATATAATAATAATAAAATTGTGTGATGAAGTAAAATGAATAGTGCAAAAGAATAATCAATTACCGGTAGAAATGAAAATACGGTAAAAAGGTTATAACTGTAACTTTTATAACCCGAAAAATTATATAACTGATATATTTAGAAATCTCATGGAATTACGAGTCTAACGGTACTAATGGTGTATTTTCGATATCTCGAGCCCCGGGATACGCTTTTCGAAGTCTGTATCCGAACGGGTTCAAAATAGGTCAAAAATTTACCAATCTTATGTTTTTAAATAAACTTATATTACTACGAGCTATTCTACATATTTAACTACCTTTCGGCCTCTAGAGTTAGGGGCGCTAGATTGCCGAACTTACACTATTGTATTCCGGTTAGGGTTTCCAGATGATTTTCCGGTTTAGACCTTTGCCAAATTGGAAACTGAGATTTTCTGTTTATACAACGTATTTAGTTTGAGAAATTTATTTTAAATTTTATTTTTATAAGTATTTAATATCTCTCACTGCTTTCGGAAATCTTGAATTGAATTATTATATCCGGAGTTATATCGGTAATGGTTACCGGATATGATTTTCTTGAGTTTGAGTCAAGTATCGATTTTTGGAATGATTTTGGGGAAATCTTGATTTTTATAATTTGCTTTTGTTAAAGGATCCTCATAGTGTTTTGTTTTTGAATTTATTTTACTTCGATTTAAGGTTTTACGAACAATTGGTTAACTTAAGGATTATTAAATTTGTTATTTCGTTTCTTGAATTCTTCCTTCTTAAGATTACGAGATTTCAATTTCTAACTCGTTCTATGATTCTTGGGAGTTTGATTTGATCGTTAGGGCTTTATTGTGATTTCTGTCTCTTAGGATTATTAGTCTGGTCGTTTGGGGAATTTCCAAAGTCTATATTTTATTATTGGCAGATAAAGTTTTCTTAATCGTGCCAAAGCCTAATTATGGAATTGGCCTTTGGTGATTTCTTGATCCTTCAAATTGTCATGTTATGGATTAACTTGCTTTTTAGCAAATTATCACTGTGTTTTATTTTTATCCTGATTTTTATGAATTATAGATTAGGTAAGCAGTTTATCTTACGTAATGGTTTTTGGACTCAAGGACTTTTGTAGTCCTTATTTTATTTTTAGATTTTCTCAAGACTAATGAATTCTTACTTTCGTTTATATTTCAGGACTCGTTCAAAGTTCGGTTTTAATTTGGAGTGATTTTTAGGGTTTATTTTCATAGTTCATCTTGGATTTATTTAGTGAAATTTTCTGGGGCTTACACCAACAATAATGCCAAAAACTTGATATGATCGTTCACAGTCAAATTAAAATTCAATATTTACCCTATCCTACTATCACTTACGGTAAGTATACCAATCAGATTATAGTATAGCAATTCAATATCATGTATCATTCCTCAGGGATCTCTTTCAAGTACTAGTGTCACGCCCCAGAGGGTATCCTAAACGTGGCAGTCCACCGCATATAATATTAAAGCTAATGAATAACAATCCGTAGTCACGTAGGAGCTTCGATATCATATGCAAGGCGTGCTTCCAAGAGAGTAGGAGACTCACAAAGGTATTACGTTTAAATAGATAGCAAAAGCAAGCATGAACTTAAATAGATAATCATAAGATCTTCATTCGATAATAAGTTCGTACATCATCTTACAGGCATTCCCCCGCCTTAAAGTCTTTGTTCAACTATACTAATAACAAAGTAAACATAACTACCACATAAGTCTACTATAGAGACTTTTCCTATAAGTCTATGTTCAAAACTAAAAATACATAAACTTCTTCCAAAAACTCCTAGTAGCATAAGCTCATACCTGGCACACGGGGCTCCTCGGGGCCAACCATAGATAATCATACTGTAATAGAAAACTATAAGGGTATAAGCAAATCTAGCTCAGTGAGATAATTCCTAACTATATAACATTTTCATATGACAACCAAGTTATTTAATTCAAGCATATGTGATGCACCAATCACATGAACAACCAAATACACAAGACTAACCGGAAATCAAGTGCAGCATGGATTTAACGCCCTCCATGACAAGGGTTGCGTGGTTACAGACCCGTACGACCATCAATATTTGCAGATTTGTCGGCTCCTACTTGCCCTATAGACTTCCTGGCTCCTACTGGCCCATGTAGACTTACCGGCTCCTACTAGCCACCACTACTACTTCCTCATTTCCCCACACGAAGAATAGTAATGAAATAAATGTGACTCACAAGTATAATATGCATGGATAAATTTTAATTAAACATTTAACCATATAAGTTGAATTCATGTTAAAGGTGATCAACCATAATTTCATCATATCAATACAAGAGTCACACTTTTACTTAACATATCATCTTTCGATATACTTTATTTTCATTCAACAATTATTTCATAACAATGATTCATTTATCTTTTCCTAAATTTCTAGTGCCACTAATTACAAGCACAAACAAGGAAATGTAACTTAGGAAAAGAATTAACTCACTCCATAACGGTAGATCTAATTGAAATAGTCCTCTAGATAGATGATCTCGGGTTCCTCGTCACCTAAACAAGATGAAATACCTAAAATGAGTCTTTCATAAAACTTCTATTCTTGGAGATTCTAATTTTTTCTTAAAATCGCGGTAAAATCGTATAAGGGGAAATTCCAACTTAAAATGGCCATAACTTGCTCATTTTAACTCGGAATTTCGCGTATAGTATACCGTTTTCTACCTGCTAGAAAAGATCTACGCATTTCTAAGCTTATTTTCATAAAACTAGGCCGTTTGGGTTCCAAAAAGACAGCGACCAGATTTGCCACGAATTCGCAAAAACTTGTTTTCCTTCTTGTAAACAAAGCTCGTTTGAAAAGATAAATATTTCAAGTATATTGTAAACTTTTTGAAAGGGATATACATATATGTAATGACTCATAACCAATGTATGAAGTACATGAAGTTGTCTCAACTTATGAAAAATAAGGTTTTAAAAGACTTTAGATTTTGAGATTTGTTGGGATGTCCATTTTATTTTGGAAAGATCTTGAGTTATTTGAGATGAATATTCTTTTTCTGAAATTAATTTCTTGCAACTACCTTAATCTCCTAAGGAGTGGTTTTATTTTCTAACTTAGATTCTAATAACTTTTAAGAGTAATAGAATGATATTTTTGTTCTTGTAATGATTCCAAAAGAATTTCTAACACTTGATGAAATGTAAGTTTTTATAAAACTTTTTGTTTATGTAAGAAAAATCATTTCTAAACATGTTCATGGGTTCTTTAAGAAATCTATTTTCTACATTTATTTAAAAAGAACCTTTAGTTTTTAGAAAAACACTACCTCATTTATTTTTGTTGAGACAAGAACATTATGTTCATGCATGAATATGAATCATAAACTATAGAAACATAAAGGAACATAATAACTTGAAAGATTAAGCAAATAATAAAGTAAATCAAGTATTGGGACCTTAGTTTCATCGAGGTACCCCGGGACTAAGAAAAGAAAAATTTTTGACTTAATGAGGACAAGTCTAAGACTAGAATGACTAGTCTTAAAAAGAACTTGAAATAAATAAATTGCAATGAAGTAAATAAATTGCATGAAAGAAAAATAAATTGCAAAACAATGAGCTTATATGCTCTAAATAATATATTATCTATATAGATATTTAGATAGTTATAAACATAAAGGAAACATAAAGGAACATAAAGGAATTGTGATTATGAACAAAAACAAAGTATGAACCTATTGTTGCTTTCTTAACCTTCATGGTTTTAGAAAACACACACTAAGCTCATACTAAGTAGATGAAAATAAAGAAAGCTTGGAGAGATTTTTACCTAAAAGAAGCTAAACTAGGAAGAACTTCTTGAGAGATTTTGGTATAGTAACTTTAGTGTAGAAGTGGTGTGAAAGAAGTAAAGGTGTGAGAGGGTATTTATAGGAAAATGTGGGAGATAAATTGTGTTAATTAAATAAATAAGAAATAAAACAATATAGATGGAAAAGAGGGAGGGGCCGGCGCCATCTTCATGCATGGGAAAGAGAGAAATTTTAATTTTTTTTATTTTGTTAATTAAAAGTAAGAAATGAAAGATGTGAAGTTGTATTGAAAATGAAAATGTGTAAGAAATAGGTGTATGGTTTATAAGAGTAGGTTGTAAGAAAAAGTTGAGATAGATGAATAGTGTAGAATAGTAGAAAATAGTGTAATGTAAAAGTAGACATGACAATTTAATGCCCGTAGTAAGAAAATACACGTATAAATGCGATATCTGATATTTTTAGCTACCGAAAAATTACGAAATTGATAATTTTAGAAATCTCATATTTTTACGAGTCTAACGGTATATTCAGAATATTTTTCCTATTCCGAGCTCCCGGACACGTTTTTCAAGAGTCGTGTCCGATCGGTTTCAAAAGACACTCGAGTTTTGTAAAACTGATATTTTTATGAAACCTATAGCTATTGCGAACTATTATAGCTAATTATTCCAACTTCATTTTCTAGGGCTAAAGAAAACGGCAATGCCGGAGTTAAGCGGTTACGGTAAACTAGGGTTTTTGTTGACTTAAGAATCCGGTTGACTTCTGATTAGGGTTTAAGCTTTAATTCTGATCCAAAAATTCGGGGATTTACAACCTACCCCCCTTAAAGAAAGTTTTGTCCTCAAAACTTGAAATTCATACCTGATTCCTTGAATAGACTCGGGTACTTCTGGCGTATGTCGCTCTCTGCCTCTCAGGTGGTTTCCTCGTGTGAGTGGTTTCTCCATAGAACCTTCACATACTTGATCTCCTTGTTCCAAAGCTTCTGTACCTTATGATCCAAGATTTGAACTGGGTGTTCCTCATATGTGAGATTTTCTTTTAACCGAGCAGGTTCTAGCTCTGTAATCCTAGTAGGGTCTGACACATGTTTCCGTAAGACTGATACGTGAAACAGGTTATGGATTCCAGATAGGTTGGGAGGGAGTGCCAGACGATAAGCAAGATTTCCCACTTTTTCCAACACTTCAAAGGATCCAATGTAGCATGGGCTTAGCTTTCCTTGTGCTCGAACTCGATGAATACTCTTGATGAGGTTTACCTTTGAGTACACATGGTCTCCAACTTCGAATTCAAGCACACGTCTCTTCATATCTGCCCAACTCTTTTGCCTATCTTGGGCTTCCTTCATCTTTCTTTGGATAACCCGCACTTTGTCAGCCGCATCTTGCACTAAGTCAGGACCAATGCTCAACTTCTCTACATCGTCCCAGAATAGTGGGGATCGACATCGTCTTCTATATAACGCTTCATAGGGTGGCATTTGGATTGTGGAATGGTAGCTGTTATTGTAGGCAAACTCTACCAAAGGTAGGTGTGCGTCCCAACTACCTTTAAACTCTATCACGCAGGCTCTCAACATATCTTCCAACGTTTATATTGTCCTCTCCGATTGACCATCCGTCTGAGGGTGATAGGCCGTACTGAAATGCAGCTTAGTTCCCATACATTTCTGCAAACTCATCCAAAATTTGGATACAAACCTTGGGTCTCGGTCGGAGACTATTCCAGTGGGTACTCCATGCAAGCGTACTATTTCTCTTATGTACATTCTTGCCAACTTGTCCATAGAGTACGTCATGTTCATTAGAAGGAAATGTGCCGTCTTCGTCAATCGATCCACTATGACCTAAATTGCATCATATTCAGCCGACGTCCTTGGTAATCCACACACAAAATCCATTGTGATTTGGTCCCATTTCCACTCGGGTATTGGCAGGGGTTTCAGAAGTCCTCCAGGTCTTTGGTGCTCCACTTTTACTTGTTGGCATGTGGGACATTTCAACACATAGTCTGCTACGTCTCTCATCATGCCATTCCACCAATAGTGGCTCTTCAGATCTTGATACATCTTTGTTCCTCCTGGATGCATGGTGTATCCAGAGTGATGTGCTTCTTCCACGATTTCCTTTCTTATGTCTTCATCATTCGGAACACATAGCCTGCCTTTCATCCTTACCACTTCATCCTCATCTATGGCAAAATCGGTGTACTTTCCTTCCTGCACTCCTTTCTTAATCTTTAGAATCGCCTCGTCATATCACTGGGCCTTCTTGATTCTTTCTACTAAGGTGGGTTCCATGACAAGGTTGGCAATCTCCACTTCCACGCTTTGCCCTATGAATTCAATGCTCATTCTTTCAAATTCCTTTATCAACTCTTTCTTGTCAGTGAGCAAAGAGGCTACTTCCCCATAATTCTTCCTACTCAGGGCATCTGCAACTGCATTCACTCTCCCTGGACAGTAGTTGATTCCAAGGTCGTAATCCTTGATGAGCTCTAACCATCTCCGTTGCCACATATTCAGCTCCTTTTGTGTAAAAAGATACTTGAGGCTCTTATGGTTGGTGTAGATCTCGCACCTTTGTTTATACAAGTAATGCCTCCACAACATTAGTGCAAACACAACGGCAGCTAACTCCAGATCATGAGTGGGATAGTTTTGTTCATGAGGTCGGAGTTGTCGGGATGCATAAGCGATTACCTTTCCGTCTTGCATCAACACACATCCAAGACCATTCCTTGACGCATCGCTATGCACTGTATAGGACTTGTCGGGGTCTGGTAGAATTAAAATCGGGGCAGAGACAAGTCTTCTCTTTAGCTCCTGGAAACTTTGTTCTCTCTTGTTCGTCCAAATGAACTTCTCCTCCTTTTGGGTTAACTGCGTGAGGGGTTTAGCGATGGTTGAAAAATTCTTCACAAACTTCCTATAATATCCAGCCAAACCGAGAAAACTCCTCACTTTAGTAACTGTCTTAGGCTGTTTCCAATCCATTACTACCTTGATCTTCTCAGGATCTACCGATATTCCTTCTCTCGATACGACATGTCCTAAGAAGGATATCCTATCCAGCCAAAAATCACACTTAGACAGCTTAGCGTACAACTTATGCTCACGTAAGGTCTATAATGTCATCCTTAAGTGTTCCTCATGTTGCTCTTGCGTTTTTAAGTAGATCAAATTATTGTCGATGAAGACTATCACGCACTTATCCAATAGGGGCTTATATACTCTATTCATGAGATCCATGAAAGCTGCTGGTGTGTTGGTTAATCCAAAAGGCATCACTAGAAACTCGTAATGTCCATAGCGAGTTCTAAAAGTTGTCTTTGGTACATCTTCAGGTTTAATCCTCAACTGGTGGTATCCCGATCGTAGATCAATCCTTGAGAAGACGCTAGCTCCTTGAAGTTGATCAAAAAGGTCATCTATCCTTGGGAGTGGATACTTGTTCTTGATGGTGACTTTGTTGAGCTCCCGATAGTCGATGCATAAACGCATGGAACCATCCTTCTTCTTTACGAACAACACTGGTGCTCCCCAAGGTGACACACTTGGTCGGATAAAACCTTGATCCAATAAGTCTTGTAGTTAAGTCTTTAACTCCTTCAGCTCTACTGGTGCCATTCGATAGGGTGCCTTTGAGAACGGCTCCATATTGACTAATAGGTCAATTTCGAAATCTATCTCTCTCTTGGGTGGCAATCCAGGCAATCCGTCCGGAAATACGTCTGGGAATTCCTTCACTACAGGTATAGATCTCAGCTCAGGCTTTTCTTCTCCTTCTTCATCCAGGTTACTAAGGATGATTTCATCCTCATCCACCAACTCGAATGAGTTTAACTTCACTGTGGACTCTCCTCTAAACACTACTTCACATCCACTTTGGTCTTTAAACTTCACTTCCTTTTGTCTACAATCCACTAAGGCTTTGACAGATGTCAACCAACTCATACCCAAGATTACTTCGTATTTGCTCATCTCCAAGATTATTAGGTCACACTTAGAGTGACTTCCTTGTATCTCCATTGGACATCCTTTAAGCATTTCCTTTGTCATTACTATGCTTCCGGTGGGGATTTTAACTCGAAAACTAGTAGCAATAGTATCTATGGGTAACCCAATTCGCTTGGCTAGGCTAACGGTGATAAAAGAATGGGTAGCTCCCGTATCAAACAAAGCATAAGCGGGTTGGCTAGCTATGAGTACGTGTCCTGCACTCGAATTTTATACTAATTACAAGACTGGTATACTTAAGCTAATCGCGGGTATTAAACTTTATACTTGTACCATAGGAATTGAACGCAGGAAACTTAATGAATTATATCAAAGAAAAGGCTTTCGATTCTGACCTATCACTAATCCAAAATCTGAGCCATAATCTCCATCTACAGTGACTAGCTCTGCTCCTTCGTCATCAGACTCCTCGCATACCCACTGTCCTTCCAGGTTGTATATCCTCATTCCGTGGACAGCTGCTCCAGATCGGCTTGGGTTGCTTCCTCCGCTTCTGTTCCTCGCCGATGCCACTCCTCCCACTGACCCAAATGGCCTAGCTGGGGCATTCTTTCTTTGTGGGCATTCATTGACAAAGTGCCCGGTTTGCTTGCAAACGAAGCAAACAGTAGAAGCCTTCTTTGGGCAATCACTTATCTTGTAGCTGAGGGGTCTCCACAAAAGTAGCACTTGTGTTGCAGCAGCGGGCACCTCTTCAGATAGTGCTCTTCCTTGCATTTCCAACAGGTCACCTTGACCTTGGACGTTTCCTTATTACTAATAGCACTTCCTCGGAAGCTGTTGAAGGGCTTGAACCTTTTACTCTGGAAACTGGGGTTATAGCTATCCTGAGCTCTCTTTCCAAACACAAAGGTTTTCTTCTTAGGGGCTTTGCTCTTCCTTTTCTTTGCTCCCTCAATGATACGAGCCCTTTCTACCAACTCTCGGAGGGTCCTCAGATCTAACTCCTTCAGACGCATCCTTAAATCTTCATCCAGGCCACTCAGAAATACTTACCTCTTTAGCTCCTCACTATGCTTGAAGGACTCAGGCGCGTATTGAAGCAGTTGGCTAAACTCCGTCTCGTACTGCTCTATTGTCCTTCCCTTCTGGGATATATGGAGAAAGTCTCCACTATACTGTACTCTTAAGCTCCCAAGGAAATAGTTGTCCAAAAACTCTCTACGAAAAAGTTGCCTAGGTCACGGGTGGCAACAATTCTCTGCTTTTCGACTCCCACCATATTCTGGCATTGAACCACAACATGTATGTGCCATAATCTAAGCGTAGATGATGGGGGAACTTCGTAGGCGGCAAACAACCTTTCAATCTGGGCTAGCCAGTCTTCAGCTTCGTCTGGCTTTCCAAAATTTCCGTCAAAATATCTGTTGCTTTTTATGAAGTCCGGCAAGGAACTTCTGTAAGGTCGGGGCAGTGGTGGTGCTGGTAAAGGGACAGTATATGACTCACCTTCTGGGGTTGCAGGTGCTTCAACGGTTGCTTCAGGTGCGTTTGCAGTAGGCGGTGGCATATTTTGTGCATTTTGCATGAAATTATTGACTAGCCCTGCTAGTTGGTTGATGGCGGCCCACACATCGCCTTGTTGGTTCGGTAGGGGATTTGGTGCTTGTTGTCCTGCCGGAGGATTCTCCGGTTCTGCTGGTATATTATTAGAAGCGTGACGTTCGCGTCTTCTACCTCTTCTACCACGTTTGTTAAATTTTATACTTCTTAAATTTTCGCAACAAGGAAAAGATCATAAATATCAGAAATTGCATAGAAAATATTTAAGGCAATCAAATCCAGAAATCATCAAATCAACATAAAATGCTTGCATTCAAAATAAAAAGAGGAAATTAATAATCCTTACATAACTTAGAGAAGGTAGAAACCCTTCTCATCAAAAGATAATTGTTCATAAAAAGCAAAACATTAATGCATTAAAACGAAGATAAGCCTAGGAAAAGGCTATGTTGGACTCGTCGGGTTATGCTCCCTTTCTTCCTTCATTCCTTCCTTCTTTAAACTTCTTCTTTTTATGGGGATGGTGCTGGATTCATACTCCTACTGGTGGATCCTTTGTGCCATTTGACAAACTGTCGCAGATATTGACTAACCGTCATCCTCTTTCCTCGATATCATGAGGTGATCTCCACTTGAGACGGCCAAACTTCGTCATGCACGGAAATCCTCTCTCCATGGGTCGTGCCATTCGTTTCCTCTGGTCCTTCTTCTTCCTCCGGTGCCATTGCCATTGTGGGGGTCTGGGATCTGCTTCTCAGGAATCTATTTGGATCAAAAGCATATCTCTTCTTCTCCCTTCAGTCAGAGATCATTACTGGGTTATTCCTTGCAATGGTCTCCATGGGTACATCTTGGCTCAGCCTTCGGGGAGGTACTTGACTGGGGATCAAAGGGCTGTCTTCCAGAGGATGCAGACTGGGTCTCCTCAGCTCTGAGTCTTCATTTGATCTCCTTCCGTGCTACCATCGTCTCTCCATTCTTCGTTTGCTTGGGCCTCCTCCATGATGAAGTCCTCATCTGGGATAATCTAGCTGCATTCGACGGAGTTGGGCTGAGTATTGTACTCTGATGCGTAGGGACAATCGTGGTAACGGCATACCAATAAATCGCTCTTCAGCATCTGCCTTCAGCCAGTCCGTATGTCGCCAACTCATCATGTGTGTAGATGTATAGAGGTCCTAGCTTATTCCAAGTTGGAAGTCTGGTTCCTGTCGTCTATTTTGCTTTCAAGATGAAGGTCATTTGCTGCAGCATGGTCTCCCGGTATATAAAAACCATCATTCTTTCGACCACATAAATAACTTCATCACTCCATCTCCGATTGCTTACAGCGTCGAATCTCAGCTCATTGGGCAAGTTCCTCCACAGGGAATGTCTCAATCCTTTCTTCCATAACTTGAACATTTCGCAGGCGGTCTGGGCCTTCCGACTAATGAACTCCTCACACAGGACCCTTAGTCTAAGACGTAGTTCACGAAGGTCTCGTCATGGTCTTTAAGGAATTGTCGGGATTTTTCTTTGACCTCAGGGAAAGTCAACTATCAAGTAAAACAAAAGGGGATAGATCTTAAGCTAGAGTTTCTATCTTGTTACTATCTATCTTTAAGTCTATTTCTACTATCTTATGTCTAAAATGCGCTCTGATACCAACTTAAACTGTCACGCCCCAGAGGGTATCCTAAACGTAGCAGTCCGCCGCATATAATATTAAAGCTAATGAATGACAATCCGTAGTCACGCAGGAGCTTCGATATCATATGCAAGGCGTGCTTCCAAGATAGTAGGAGACTCACAGGGTATTACGTTTAAATAGATAGCAAAAGCAAGCATGAACTTAATAGATAACATAAGATCTTCATTCGATAATAAGTTCGTACATCATCTTGGGCATTCCCCTGCCTTAAAGTTTTGTTCAACTACTAATAACAAATAAACATAACTACCACATAAGTCTACTATAGAGATTTTTCCTAGAAGTCTATGTTCAAAACTAAAAATACATAAACTTCTCCAAAAACTCCTAGTATAAGCTCATACCTGGCACACGGGGCTCCTCGGGGCCAACCATAGATAATCATACTGTAATAGAAAACTATAAGGGTATAAGTAAATCTAGCTAGTGAGATAATTCCTAACTATATAACATTTCCATATGACAACCAAGTTATTTAATTCAAGCATATGTAATGCACCAATCACATGAACAACCAAATACACAAGACTAACCGGAAATCAAGTGCAGCATGGATTTAACGCCCTCCATGACAAGGGTTGCGTGGTTACAGACCCATACGACCACCAATATTTGCAGATTTGCCGGCTCTTGCTTGCCTTGTAGACTTCCTGGCTCCTACTGGCCCATGTAGACTTACCGGCTCCTACTAGCCACCACTACCACTTCCTCGTTTCCCCACACGAAGAATAGTAATGAAATAAATGTGACTCACAAGTATGATATGCATGGATAAATTTTAATTAAACATTTAACCATATAAGTTGAATTCATGTTAAAGGTGATCAACCATAATTTCATCATATCAATACAAGAGTCACACTTTTACTTAACATATCGTCTTTTGATATACTTAATTTTTATTCAAAAATTATTTCATAACAATGGTTCATTTATCTTTTCCTAAATTTCTAGTGCCACTAATTACAAGCACAAACAAGGAAATGTAACTTAGGAAAAGAATTAACTCACTCCATAACGGTAGATCTAATCAAAATAGTCCTCTGGATAGATGATCTCGGGTCCCTCGTCACCTAAACAAGATGAAATACCCAAAATGAGTCTTTCATAAAACTTCTATTCTTGGAGATTCTAATCTTTTCTTAAAATCGCAGTAAAATCGTATAAGGGGAAATTCCAACTTAAAATAGCCATAACTTGCTCATTTTAACTCGGAATTTCGCGTATAATATGCCGTTTTCTATCTACTCGAAAAGATATACGCATTTCTAAGCTTATTTTCATAAAACTAGGTAGTTTGGGTTCCGAAAAGACAGCAACCAGATTTTCCACGAATTCGCAAAAACTTGTTTTCCTTCTTGTAAACAAAGCTCGTTTGAAAAGATAAAAATTTGAAGTATATTATAAAATTTTTGAAAGGGATATACATATGTGTAATGACTCATAACCAATGTATGAAGTAAGTGAAGTTGTCTCAACTTATGAAAAATAAGGTTTTAAAAGACTTTGGACTTTAAGATTTGTTGGGATGTCCATTTTATTTTGGAAAGATCTTGAGTTATTTGAGATGAATATTCTTTTTCTAAAATTAATTTCTTGCAACTACCTTAATTTCCTAAGGAGTGGTTTTATTTTCTAACTTAGATTCTAATAATTTTTAAGAGTAATAGAATGATATTTTTGTTTTTGTAATGATTCCAAAAGAATTTCTAACACTTGATGAAATGTACGTTTTTATAAAACTTTTTGTTTATTTAAGAAAAATCATTTCTAAACATGTTCATGGGTTCTTTAAGAAATCTATTTTCTATATTTATTTAAAAAGAACCTTTAGTTTTTAGAAAAACACTACCTCATTTATTTTTGTTGAGACAAGAACATTATGTTCATGCATGAATATGAATCATAAACTATAGAAACATAAAGGAACCTAATAACTTGAAAGATTAAGCAAATAAGAAAGTAAATCAAGTATTGGGACCTTAGCTTCATCAAGGTACCCCGGGACTAAGAAAAGACTAGTCCCGAAAAGAAAAGAAAAAGTTTTGACTTGATGAGGACAAGTCTAAGACTGGAATGACTAGTCTTAAAAACAACTTGAAATAAATAAATTGCAATGAAGTAAATAAATTGCATGAAAGGTAAATAAATTGCAAAACAATGAGCTTATATGCTCTAAATAATATATTATCTATATAGATATTTAGATAGTTATAAACATAAAGGAAACATAAAGGAACATAAAGGAATTGTGATTATGAACAAAAACAAAGTATGAACCTATTGTTGCTTTCTTAACCTTCATGGTTTTAGAAAACACACACTAAGCTCATACTAAGTAGATGAACATAAAGAAAGCTTGGAGAGATTTTTACCTAAAAGAAGCTAAACTAGGAAGAACTTCTTGAGAGATTTTGAGAGAGATTTTGGTATAGTAACTTTAGTGTAGAAGTGGTGTGAAAGAAGCGAGGGTATGAGGGGGTATTTATAGGAAAATGTAGGAGATAAATTGTGTTAATTAAATAAATAAGAAATAAAACAATATAGATGGAAAAGAGGGAGGGGCCGGCACCATCTTCATGCATGGGGAAGGGAGAAATTTTAATTTTTTTGTATTTTGTTAATTAAAAGTAAGAAATGAAAGATGTGAAGTTGTATTGGAAATGAAAATGTGTAAGAAATAGGTGTATGGTTTGTAAGAGTAGGTTGTATGAAAAAGTTGAGATAGATGAATTGTGTAGAATAGTAGAAAATAGTGTAATGTAAAAGTAGACATGACAATTTAATACCCGTAGTAAGAAAATACACGTATAAATGCGATATCTGATATTTTTAGCTACCGAAAAATTATGAAATTGATATTTTTGGAAATCTCATATTTTTACAAGTCTAACGGTATATTCGGAATATTTTTCCTATTCCGAGCTCCCAGACACGTTTTTCAAGAGTCGTATCCGATCGGTTTCAAAAGACACTCGAATTTTGCAAAAATGATATTTTTATGAAACCTATAGCTATTACGAACTATTATAGCTAATTATTCAACTTCGTTTTCTAGGGCTAAAGGAAACGGCAATGCTGGAGTTAAGCGGTTACGGTAAACTAGGGTTTTGGTTGACTTAAGAATCCGGTTGACTTCTGATTAGGGTTTAAGCTTTAATTCGGATTCAAAAATTCGCGGATTTACAACTAGTTTCCCCCTAATAGTATTATATAACCTAAAAATATCAATTATCTTAATTATTATGATTAATTCATCAATATTAGGATTACTTTTCTTTAAAATATCAAATTCACAACTTACTCTAACCTTTCAAATTCGCTACTTAAACTTTTACCCTATAAAGATATTTCAATCCATAGATCATATTCTTGAACCACATAATTCCTTTATTTGTTTAATATCTTTTTTAAGATTGTTAAACCCTAACCTTAGATTAGTCTATTGAAATCTTTTTCAATTATCAGTAATCTAGAAATCGCATTAAAGAATAATGAATCATTAATTTGAAGTAAAACCTTACCAATATCTTAAATATAATATGGAAGAATTACGGTGCCCTATCTCTAGGTGTGCATGCAATTCTTCTCATCTAAGCAAGATCTATGCATATAAGCAATTTCTCAATTAACCTATATGAAATTTAATAATTAAATCAATCTAGCAACAAATATTAATTTAATAGCATTGAGAACACAGATGAATTTAAGAAAATTAATCTATTATTGAAAACTAATAAATCCCAATTACATAAATAAGTAAGGTTCTTTTAAGGCTAGAGTAATAATTCTTGCTCTTCCATAGATAATACAATCAAAACACTAATTCTAAAAAGGTAAAGCAACATAATAAAACCCCTTATGATGATATCTAAAACCTTAGATCTAAATAAACCTATTTTATAGTAGAGAAAAACCACTTATTTATAAAACAAAAGTGGAATCTCTTCAAATCTTTGTAAATTTCCAAATCTCTACTCTAAGAAAGACTCTTTCTACATGTAGGGCTCATATCTTGGCTATATCTTTTCACTAGATATGCTTTTATCTGAAGTCTTCTTTAAATCTTTTCAAATCTTCAATCTCCATAAATCTAGATTTTCTTTCCTTAAAAGTATCTAAAATAACCCAAGTTTCTATTAATTTAAGTAAGAGTTGATATAGTTAAAATAAAATAATCGGTGGTCAATTTTGAACTTTAATTTAAACTTAGTTTAGAATTTGAACTTGGATAGTTTAACTAAATCAAGTAAATTAAACTATGGGATATAATAGGATAGATTAATATAATCAAATTAGCAAATAAATTTAATTAAAATTTGAGAACCCAAATATTTCTTTCCATCTAGCTATTTGTTTCAACTATCCATTTCATCAATCTAATTATTTAATTTTCTCTAACTATCAAATTTGAATTCTATTCATTTTCAATTGGTTTATTTACTTCAATTATCTTTTGCAACAAATCAAATTTCATGATCATCTGAATCATTTTTAATTAGAACTCCTTTTCTTTCAATTATCAAATGAACAAGAGTATTAAATTTTTGTCAATCATTCATTTTAACTTCTTTTCTTCTATTTTAATTCCCTAAATATTCAAATATGTAAAGTGTTTTGTAAGTTCCTAAACCCTTAAAAAAATAATTTAAATATTTAGTAAATTTGTAAACCTCAAGCTTTAGTTTATTTCATGAATTGAATTACTTAATTCTTTGCAATCGTTAATTTAAATCTATTTTCCTTCGATTTACAAATGATCCATGTTTCTCAAGTCCAATTATCTAAATTTATAAAATGTCATAATTTATTCATTTTAACCTAAATTTTATTTCTTTAATCCTCATAAATTTTGGATTTATCTACTTGTCTAAAAATATCAATTTTTTATCCTAAACTCAAACTAAATATTAACTTCTTGCAAAATGAATTTCTAAACCAAGTTTGTAATTTAAGATATTCATTTTTATTATATAAATTCTCAAAATTATTTTTGAATTATTTTTTATAGTTAAGATATTGATCTAAAAGGTTTAAACCCAAAATCCCTATCCATGAATATATTTTCATCCTAATCTTTTCATTGACTTTTCCTTCTCTTTTTCTTTGTCTTTTTGCTACCATTACTTTCTTTCTTTCATCTTCTTTTTTGGTTCTTTCTTTTCCTTTTCTTCTTCTTTTCCCTTTTCTTTTCTTCAGAAAAAACGCCAAAAATCTTATCTATGGGTAGTAGCAACGGGGAAAGAAGGCGGAGGAGAAACACGAACAGGGGTTAAGAAAGAAGACAAGATTAAGAAGAAAACCTAAGAATGTGTTGGAGTGAAAATGAAGTACGAGGAAAGAAGAAGGAAGACACGCTGTCTGTGGCTCAGGGGGGTTATGGGCTAACTGAGGTTATGGGCTTAGTTACAGGCCATAGTAATAAATGGGTGGACCGGTTGGAAGCCTAAGCCTAGTAACAAAGCTTATTTCTGTATTTGTTACTTTTGCTATTAGCTGTTAAATTAGTTACAACGAAATCTGTTAGAATATTCCTTTGTAAAATATACAGCTAGCATGCTAAAGCTGTAGGAAATTACAATATAAATATCTGCTACATGTACAAAGGAAATCTATCAGAAAATTAATGAAGTTCTATTTTACTCTATTTCTCTGAACTACATTTCCATTACTTGGTTTGTATTCGAACCAAATTATTATACCCTCCTTCCACCATTACGGTTTGTATTCGAACCATAACTGTAATTCCATCCACCGCGTTTCAAAATCTTAATTTAAGAAGAAATAGAATATGACAAACAAAATAGAAGATGGAAAACAAGCGGAAAATAGCTTCATTAACAAGGAAAAGAGGATTAACAAAGAAGATTATGTAGCTTTTGTTTACTAAATAAGTAAGTTTGTTGTTTTCTTTAATCTGTTTGCTGTAAATGCATGGGTATGATGAATAACACGTAGGATTTGTGATAAAATTAGTAAACTATGGATATATCAGCTTATATGCTAAAAACCTAGTTTTGTAATGTATATGTGGAATAGAAGATTGATGACATGAATTGATGATATAAAAAATAGAAACATGTTTAAGAATGTTAGATAGACTTAATATGAGTTTGTACGCTAATTTTATGATGTTTTGTTTGAAGTAAAATGTTTATATGTTGATAAAATTAGGACAAAAAGATGAAGAAAAAAACTTAACTCTAGTACCCTATTCTTGGATCAAGGATTTTTGAAGATAACGGCCTAGATCACGGCCATGACGAGAGGCATGATCTCCTCTTATCACATTTTTTTCCTTATCACGGGTGTGATGAGGCTAGTGATGAGGATCACGGTCCCATCACGAGCATGATCAATCCCTTGGTACTATTCATATAAAAAATAAAAGAAAGAAAGATGAAATGAATTAGATGAATGATGAATAATAGATATGATATGTGGTGATAAATGAACTAATAGGTTTAGTAAATAATTTAGTTTAGCATGAAACTTAAGTTCATAAAATAAACATAGTTAATAAGCCTAAATCCAACTTAACCTAAGAACTTAGAGAACTAAAAAGAATTAGACTAATTAAGATCTTAAAGAATATATAACAATATTTTGATAGAATAAGTGAATGTAACCTAGTAACTAAATTAGATTTAATATGGCTTTTAAATATCAAATGGACTAATTAATAGACTTAAGTTTAATTAGACTTGATAGATTATAAGAAACTAAAATGAAAGTGTATTAAAATAGAATACTTAGATTAATTAAGATCCCAGTAGATACATGATAAAGATCTAGTTAAACAATTGAGTATGATTTAATAATTTGAACTAGGTGATTAAATTAGGTTAATATAGACTTAAAATATATAAATAACTTAGATATAATTGTAGTATGTTAGATTTTAAATAATAAATAAGTATGTTGTTTAAAATTTTGTTTACTAAGATAAATAAGTATTTTCCTAAAGGTTAATGATTTATTTAAAAATTGAAAGTAAATAATAAATGATAATGTTGTTGTAATAAATAATTATGAATAAAGGAAAAGAAATAAATTGATAGACAATGAAGAACTGTCCATATCTTGGTAAGGGCGGTTTATGTAACCATTGTGGGGTTCCTACTTAATGTGTAATCAAATAATTTTTAATATAAGTTCATATTTTAATCAAGTGTAAATTAATGAACTAAAAGTTAATTTGAATACCAAATCTTAATAAAGTATATATGAAGTAAGGTAATGAATGGTTATTATTTCTTTTCGTAGAAGAATTGGATCAATCTTTGGATATTTCAGGATATTATTATGGCTTGGCAAGGATGACAGGTAGGTAACATTGATCTTATCATCTTGTTTGTGCTTGTAACATAGGGTCTATTTAGATGGTCTGTTTTTCATCTGTATCTGTATCTTTTTCAAAATAATATGTGTAAATATGTCCAATTTGCATATATATTTTATCTATATTTGATCTATTTGATCTTTTGATGATAATTGCCAAATTTTTTTTATCTATATATATTTCTTGATATATAATTTGTTAGAAAAAAGTTTCAAAAAAATGTCTGTATCTGCTGGAAAAAGCCAAACAAATAGACCCATAGTTGCACCTGTGTTAAGATAAACATAATTGACTATGTGTGGGGATTAGGTGTTTGTATGTTGTTTGATGATGGTATTGTGTGATAATTCATTAAAATAAAAAGTGATTACACATTGTTTGAAATAATTGAGTTGCCTTTATTGATGAATATCTATTAATTGATTGGTCACTCTAATAAATAGACTTAATACTACATGATTGGTTAATTAAACAATCATGCATTGCATAACTTGCATTTATTTGGTGTATACGTCATGTATCAGCTCCTCGACCCTAGGGTAATGCTTGAAAAGTCTAGTGGATCTGGTAAGATTATCCCTAAGCATGTCAGTCTAACAGGAACTAAGTAAGCACCGAAACACGTCACCTAATGAGAGTCGAATAGAGGTGGCGAATACTTAGTAGGTTTCTGAGGTTCTAAGGTCAAGTTGAGGTTATGTTGAAATATATATATATATATATATATAACAAATGAGTTTGAAAAGAAATTCTCCTTTCTTAGTTCTTTCTAAGATAAAGTTAAGGTTATGTTGATAATATGTATATATAAATAACAAATGAGTTTAACAATAAATCCTCCTTCCTTAGTTCTTAGTCTCTTCTCGACATGGATGACTAGTGCTGGTCCTTCAACCTTTAAGAGAGGGTACAAATCTCCATTGGTTTGGATTTCGGTCATCTAAACTGTATATGTCTCATATGGTTTAGTGTTGCATTGCATATGTTTGTTAAAAATACTTGTTTGATGTGTGGTTAGTCTTGTTATTTACTAAGCTATAGATTAGCTCATGCCCCTATAATTCTTATGTAGGCAAGCATCGAGAATGGGCTATGACTATGCCAAAGAGAGTACATCTCCAGTAAAGACTTTGAAGATAAGAATTTGAACTTAGGATGTAATCCATATGTTTAGTATTTAAGTTGGACATTTTGCAATGTATAAGATAAGTTTAAAATTAGATTAATATGTTATGGTTTGAAACTTTGTAATATGTAGGTTATCTATCTTATTTTACTATTTAGTGGGAAATACTTGTTCTCTATTTTTCTGGTAAACTGTGGAAATTCGTATTTCCTTAGTTATCAAAATGTTTTTACATAATTAAAAGTTAGATATCAAATATTAAGTAGAGTTTTGAAATTCTCTAACTTACAAAATCGTTCCCATATTACGAATACCTACGTAATATGATTACTTCAGGTTAATCCTATTAGGCCGTCTTTTGGTGCATGATAATATCTCTTTCTGATCTTATAATGTAAATCCAATAAAATTTGGAACATATCTCCTCAAAAAGATATGCAAATCTTCAATAAAATAGGCAACTAATTTCTACACAACCTGGCTTATGTACTCAACCGTATACACTAGAAAAGCACTCAAATATGCTCAAAATCACGACCTACATGAACTCGGATATGACTTATGTTCTTATTCATGTGGCACACAAAATACCCTTATGTTTCTTGCATGAGTCTCCACATCACTTATGTACTCTCTTATGTAGACCCTTTTGTTCCAACACAAGTCAGCTTGTATACTCACGTGTAGTCTGTAGTTTTCCATCTTTCTTCATCTTGAACAGCACTCGCCTTAACTCATCCAAAATCTTTCTCTTAAGCATAGATAATTTCCAAAACCCAAAATAAAAAATTAAACTCATCAAGTACCTTTTTTATAAATATTCATAAAAATCAATCATTAAACTCAAAATATCTCTCTAAAATAAAAGTTAATTTACAACTTATTAGTAAGTTTCACTAATGGTACTTCAACTTTTCGAATATAGTGAAATTGTACCTAAACAGAATTTTTGCTTGTAGCTTTAGTCGTATTCAAGCTAATTCTCTAATGATATGCTAACATGGAAGAGATCACTATTAAAAAAATAATTTTTCTCTTCAACGACGACGTATTTAATCTTTTCTTCTTCTTTTTTTTCACTTTCCTCCCCTCTCTATCTATTATACATCATCTTCTTCCTTTTCTTCTTCTTCTTCTTCTCTCTCTAGAATAGAATTCAAACCACAACCATGCTTGGGCCTTTAATCACTAATGCCATAGCCCAAGGCTACCTTCCATCTCTAATAAAAACTAAATTCACACCTAAACCAACCTCTACCACCATCAAAACACTTTTTCCCTTTTCTACAATCTACTAACTTCAAAAAAAAAAAAAAAAAAAAAAAAAAAAAAAAAAAAACTTAATCCATGAAGCTCCAACTAAAACAATATCCTTTTGAATTTAATACTTAATCAATTAATAAAATTCAGTATTATAACACAAATCTTTTTAATAAAGATTCAATCTTAGGCTATTTTATGAAGTGGGTCGATTGAAATTTTATTTATTAATATGATCAAAGTTTTTATTTTGATAATTGTTTTAAAACTTTTCTAGTACTGTTCGTTGGGGTTTTCACTCGGAGATGGTCTCTATCATAGTTCAACCACTATAACCATTTCTTCTTCTCAACTTAGTCAACTTTAATTTGGTAGATAAAGGGTGTGAGCTTGATTCGATGGGTGAATGTGTGGTGCAAGCAACATCTAGTTTGGTTTAACTAGCAATGTGTAGTGATGGTTTACCATTGGGTTTTGGATTTTTCTTTTGGGTTCATGGCTCGATGTGGTGTGGTATGGGTTTCAACATGAAGTTGTGTTTGTGGCCAAAGGGGTAGTTATTGGGTGTTTCTAAGTTATGTATAGGTTCTGATTTGGTACGATGATGTTGTTTGGGAGTAGCTATTACTATTGATGTTGAAGGTAGTGGAGATAGATCATGCGAATGTTGGGTGGTGTTTAAGGGTTGTGAAGTGGTAGTTTGGGTATTGTTTGATGGTATATATATGTATGGGTTAGTTGTTTGGTGGCATCTTGGGTTTCGAGATTTCAAAAAAGAAAGTTCTAAAGAGTAGTGGATAGAGAGAGAGAGAGAGATGGAGATTGAGAGAGTTAGAGAGAGAGACTAGAGAGAAATAGAGAAGTCATTGAGGGAGTAAGATTCATGGATTTTAGGCCACCATTAAAGGGGACGTACTTGGCAGTAAAGGGAAGGGATGGTGGTAGGAAGGCAGTATCAAAGCATAGTAGAGATAGTAGGCTTATTCGCATGGTAGAGAAAGGGAGAGGATGTAAAAAAAGAATAAATATGCTGATATGGAAGAGAAAATTGATTATTTTTAATAGTGATTCTCCTCTACATCAGCATATCATAAGAGATTTGGCCGGATTCGGCTAAAGGTATAGTGGATGAAAGATTTAAAATGTTCAGGTATTTTCTTGAGAAAAAATTTTGTTTAGATACAATTTTGTTATATTTAAAAAGTTCAATTACCACCAATGAAACTTATCCCTTCAAAAATTTTTATAAATTTCCTTGTTAATTGCTCTAATTCCTCTTCATCATCATCTCCATCGCTTTCGTCTCTTTGAATCAGAGTAAGATACTTTGAGGGCCATTTCTTTTCTTTGAGTTTCTTCTCCTTACCTCTTAATCATTTCGTGCATCATAATAGTTCCAAGGAGTTGCTCATTTAATTCACTTAAATCATGAGCTTCTTTTATGGTATCTTGGCCTCACAATCTCATGGCAATAATCTAAGAATTTTGGAATTCATTTCAACATTAGTAAAATTCATGCTAAGAATTGTCAATTTCTATTGATGCATTTCATCAATCAACTCATTTGGTTTCATTTTTTAATTGGATAAATTACACCAGAATATCATAATATTTGGAGATATATTTATTTGAGACTATAACATTTTGAATGGTTTATTGGAGGTCATAATATTTGAAGAAGTGAGTCAATGGAGATTACCATTGATACGTGTTAGTAGGAAAAAAATTCAATTAAAACTCAAAAAATCCACTACATTATGACACTATCAATGGTGACCTCAATTGACCAACTTTTCTAAACATTCTGACCTCAAATAAACCACTTAAAATATTGTGATCTCTAATGAACTTATCTCTAAATATTGTGACCTTTGATGTAATTTACCCTTTTAAAATTCTCAAATTCTCCACACATCAAACTTACTTTATTTTCTCTTACTCTAAATGTTCCTTCATATGTATTTTTTAAATTGTCTCATATTTTCTTAGTTGATTTACATGCACAAATTCTACTAAAATCACTTACATTCATACCACAATATAAAATATTCATAGTAAGTTTATTTAATTGAACTTTTTCATTTTTGGTTTTGGTGTAATCACTTTCATCTTTTTCTTCTTACTACCCATTTTCAACCATACTCCACAAGGATAAATTTTGAGCTTAAATTTACCAATAATCATTTCTAAATATGACTCCATGCAGGGACAATGTCACATAGGGATTATTGGTATGCCACGATGATACCACTAAGACTCCCAGTCCAACAACTATAACCAAACACACGCAACACACAATCTTTATGGTCAAATATGACATTAATCAAATTATTAATCCATCATAACAAGCATAAATATCAAATAAGGTAATAGATGTACTTAAAAAGTCGATCCATTCCAATATACTAGAGTCCTCTAACTTGAATTACATAACAATCAAATTATTTAAAACATTTATACTTTTAACTCACCTATCGTCTATGTTTTTTTATAGCTTTCATCTTCCACCACACTAATATATAGGTTTTAAGATCTTAGAATAAATTTTAATCCTAGTGGACCGAGTTTAACAAATTTCAATTGCTTCTAAGTAAGAGAAAGGCAAGATACTAATGGGATTCGTGTCAAAATTACACAGTGGAATTATCCAGATTTAATATGCATTTTTAGGTTTTTGATTTACGTAAAACAGTAGAGTGAAAGGATATGAATCATCTTTCCCTTAGATATGAGGCACTAATTAAAGAATCAACCTAGTTGTTTTACTCAATCGATATGACATATGATTAAAAGAAATAACAAAGAATAATCTTGAGGAAAAACACAATATTACTCAAAAGGTTTTGGAAACAATTTCAAGAAAGTCAACAAGGCAATTGATCTCAATCAATGACAAAAGAAAGGTTCAAAACTTCTAATAACATAACCCTAAGGACCTTTAAATACTCCTACAAGTAAAATCAAGAGACAAATAAATAGAAAGGGAAACTAACATTTTTAAAAAGCGTAAAATAGACGATTGATCCCCTTATTGATCATAGCCCTAACACGGGCCGTGATCCTCTTAAATCAAAATTCTTCTCTAAGCTTTGAATGATCACGAGCATGATAAGGGTCATCACGGGTGACATAACAGACGTGATGAGGTCGATGATGCTTTTTATGCTCACAAATCTCTAATAACGACGTGCAAATGGTCTTCATCACAAGCGGCATGGGGAGCATGATGATGATCATGGGCAAGATTAGGGTCGTGTGATCTCCTCTGGAACTCAATTCATATCATTTCCCTTAGCATCTTGAAGATTTTTCCTCAAATCTTGATCAATCTCATCTTGATCCCTATCATTACCCCTAAGCTCAAGAAGATTTACCCACAAATCTTTGATATTGCATATGCCTAGATCAAAGATAAACTTGCAAAACTTAAACATAGTTAAGTAAAAATTTCCAATGACAGTCAACTCATGAACTTTCTCCAAGGTTCGATCTTCAAACCCTCTCTTGAATAACAATTCCCAGAGCATTACAACATCAACTCTAAGCATTCTAAGTATCCCCTGCAACATTGATAAAGCTCATTCCTTTCGCATGCAATATGGAAAACCATTTTAGTCGCTACATATCCACTCCATCCAACATCAAACACCTTATTTTTAGCCATAAGTATTCCATCATACAACCCTGTAAAAACTATACAACATTGTATCCTTTCCAAAATAAGATAAAAGTCTTATCATTTATGTCATATCCATTTAATGCCCTACCACCACAATAATCAAACTATCTGCTTCTTTAGATTATATGACATAATCCATCATCCATCGATTACTATGATTACTATAAAAAAATCGATTGATCAAGCATTACTATATATTTCATAACCTTTTCCACAATAGTACCATGCACACACAGAACACTCTTCCAGTATATATATCCATCTATAAGGGTCCAACGAATTCCAACAAACAATTCATACAACCTCATGGGGACAATAAAATAGTAGTAATCTTTAATTATTAGTAACATCAATGCATCATAATATAATGGATGAACTATTGAAAAGTCAGCATAGAGGCACTTATCATGCTCCATAGCTCCAAGTGTAAGTGAAAGTGGTTCCAAATCAAGTAAACAAATATCAAGAGATGAATCTGGTCCAATATCATATTGCATAGATCCCGAAACATCTATCTCCTCCACACTAGCATCTTTTTTTGAACTCTCTTCTTTTAACTCCTGATTAGGAGGATTCATCTCTAACTTAACAACCCTAACTTGATCCAAACTCATATACGCTACTACTAACCTTTTCTTCATCGTTATCTTAAAAGACTAGCAATTACGTTGCTCATTATATGTTACTCTCCTATCACTTACTTAAGGATTTCCAAGCAAAACATGAGAGATAGTACTAGGCACTACATCACACAAAACTTCATCAACATATTGATTTGGAAGAGAAATAGGCACTCTAACTTGTTTAGTGATGTAATGCAACTCACTCTAACTTGTTTAGTGATATAATTCAATTCCTCACTATACTTCCACCTAATATAGTACGGTTGTGGATGAGTTGTGATTGGTAACTTCAATCTATCTACAATACTCTTTGTTGTGATATTAACTTGAACACCATTGTCAATAATAACAATGTCAACCACATCATTGACATAGGTTTTCAATTGAAACAAATCCTCTACATCCTCATCTCGAATAGATGGATCAGCATTAATAGCTAATCGTATTACTCTAGGCTCCGAGTTACTATTCCATAAATCTTTCATCTTACAAGGGTTGAAATTCAACAAATAATAATAATTCAAATCTCCAGAATCGTTATAATTCTCAAACAAAACCCTAACTTGCCTTCTTCTTCAAGTAATCTTTGTCAAAACCACACCTATAGTAAATTCACAAGATATGAGAATTAGATCTTACTGATTTATCACATGGCAAACCAAAGCTCTTATACCACGATAATACAGATGGGACCTGTGCCAAAACAACACAGTAGAATTATTAAGATTTAATTAGTGTTTTTAGGTTTTTAACCTATGTAAAATACGATAATAAAAGGATATGAACAATCTGTCCTTGGATATGATGCACCAAGAAAAGAATCAAACTAGTTGTTTCACTCAATCGATATGACACACAATTAAAAGAAACAACAAAGGGTAATCTTGAAGAAAATCTCAATATTAGTCAAACGATTTTGGAAAGAATTTCAAGAAAGCCAACAAGGTAATTGATCTCAATCAATGACAAAAAAAAAAGGATTCAAAACTTCTAATAACATAACCATAAGGACCCTTAAATACTCCCACAAGTCGGGCAAGGGAAAACAAGTAAAAACATAAGACAAACAAATAGAAAAAGGAAACTAACAATTTAAAAATGCTTAAAACAAACAGGTGATCCCCCTATTGATCACGGCCATGACACGAGCCATGATCCTCTCTATTCAAAATTCTTCTCCAAGCTTCAAATGATTACGGGTGTGATAAGGGTCATCACGGGCCATATAACAGGTGTGACGAGGCTAGTGATCCTCTTTATGCTCACAAATCTCTAATAGCGACATGCAAATGGTCTTCATCACTAGCAGCATGGGGGGCGTGATGACGATAACGGTCAGGATCATGAGTAGGATTAAGCCTGTGAGCTCCTCTTGAACTTGATTCCTGTCAGGCAAACTAAGAGATTTTCCATGTGCATGGGCGAATTAGAGCACAGTCATGCTAGGGCGTTGTATAATTCACACTCAATTGATACATGTCATAGAGAGATACATGATCCAATGCCTAGAGTAAACTTTTAAGTTATAGAAAGATACACAATCCAATACAGAAACCCCTTCGAAGGTCATGCACTTTTATGGTTCTTGTTTCATTGAGATACAAAGAGGTACATGACCCAAAGTACGGGGCTCGTATAGTGATTGTGCACTTCCAATTTTATCTCATTCAAAACTTTCATGCCTTTTAAGTGTTCCACAATCTATAAACGAGCCGTGCATTATGTCATGTAGTGCTAGAAACAACCTATTCTTACGTTTTCCTCTTATTTTCCATTCAAAACATTTTTATCCTCTTTCGTACACCAACCCTTGCATACCAAAAATACACAATTATCTACACCCTTTTTTCAAAAAAACCACACTTTAAAAGATTGAAAAACGTATCAATTTGTCTTACATCCTCATTATTCCTTAATGTATCTTTCTACTATAACTACTTCAACATTTTCCTTCTATAATTCCTCCAAATAAATCTCTCCTAAATTCGGTATATCTTTTGTAGAGCATTAGTGACACACAAGAATACCATTTTTTTAATGGGAATTGCAAAAAATCCCCATAAACTTTAGGTGATATGGATTGGCCCCCGAACTTTTAAAGTGGAATTTTTTATCTTCTAAACTTTGAGAAATTAGCATTGTTAAAGACATGTCACATTTTTTGTTGAAACAAATAGAAAAGGGTGTGGATTTAGACCCCCTCTCCCCACCTTAAAAAAAAAACTTTTCATTTATGTGCGAATTCACCCCCTATCATTTTATCTATGTGGAGATTTACCCCACTCTTCCACATCAAAATAGTTAATTATCCATACGATGCTAATTTTTTAAATTTATGGGTCAAAAACTTCACTTTAAAAGTTTAAGGGATCAATTCGCACTACCTCTAAAGTTTATAGGGTGTGTTTTGTGAATTATCTCTTTTTTTAATCATCATATGTTGACTATATTGAAAGCGGTAAAAGAAGGAAAGAATATTTTACTTACCACTGAATTTTCTTGGAATTCTTAATGGGATATTGGGAGTAAGGGAGGGAAGCTATTGTAATATCAAGAAAAGAAAAAAAATTACAATTATTCAAGCGTTAAATAGGTTGCTCCAACAACAATTTCTTTTATACTTTTATAGTACGACAAACTTTCCCCTCCTCTAAAAATAAATTTATTGTTTTGCTCTTTATTATAATGTAATTTATTTTAGGTTATTTTAAAATTGATATAGTATCTAGGGGGAAAAAAACCCTAAAAAAAGATTAAAAAAAAAGGTTATTAAAAATAAGATGTTTTTAGGAAGTGTGACCATAAATGAGATCCTTAATATGGAACACATGGGAAAAACTTAGCTTAAGTCGTATTCTTATGGCTTCATTTTAAGACGTGACTAGGTAAACTGGTCATATTCATACGATTACTACAATCGAACGAAAAAAACTATCAAAATACAACAAAACTAACGCATACCAAAGTCAGACAAAGTTACCGCAATACAACGAACATGTCAAAATACGACGAACTTACCATAATACGACAAATTTATCACTTAGCACTAACAGACAAAGTTACTACTTACTAAAATACGACGAACTTATTAGAATACAATAAATCTACTATATACCAAACTTACCAAAATCCAACAAAAATACCACATTTTACAATTGGACGAACTTACCAAAATAAAACGGATTTACCACTTATAAAGGTTAATGTAAAATCAACCTATCAAAATAGGACAAACTCACCAAAATCTGACAAATCTATTACTTACTATAATTAGATGAACTTATCAAAATATAACAAACTTATCACTTATAAAAGTTAGTGTAAAGTTAATCAATCAAATTATGATAAATTTACCAGAATTTGATAAATCTACCACTTATCATGATCAGACAAACTTAAAAAAATGTAGCAAAATTACCATAATATAAAAAATGTTTTTTTTTTTTTTTAATCGAACGGTCATTATTAAATTATTTTAATCGGACAATTCTAGTACTATCTTAAAATTGGGTCACCATTCGGCGACTTGAGCCGAGCAATCCCTGAAACACGATGTTAATCCTCAAGCATCAATTGTGCAACTTTCTAGGCATGACATAATTGATCAATTTACATTTGGCAGTATCTTGACTTGGACAGAAAAGCCAACAAACGGCGAATGTCGCTAAAATGATGCATTTTTTCCCCCCTTCTCAACACCTGTCATCTTAATCAACGGTTCTAGATGCTGCATATGTCATACATGGTCTTAATTCTTCCTTTTACTTTCTGGGCCTCCCTTCCTTCTTAGAAGATTTTAATTTCTCAGTATTAATGGATTGCCCAAGTCTGGCACCTAGCTCACATCGAGCTGGACTATTCAGTGGACGGCTTTTCGTTTACAAGGCCGGTGGTAATTCAATTTGGTCGTCAGAGCTCTCAATTATTCTTGTGGTTACATATCAATTAATTTGGGAATACAAATATACTTTTTAAAATGCAAGTAGGGGTCTAGATTTCTAAAATGTAACATTTTATTTTCTAACTTTTAAAAATATACAAATAATCTTAAACTATTTATGTATACTTGATCAATAGTTTAATAAATAAATCTGCAATTTAATACGGTAGATATTCCTATTTCAATCATATTGTGCCGGAAAACTTTTATTATACCATCAGGGATCTAATCAGTCTATTATATTTAAGATGTAACTGTTGAAATAGATATAAAAACTAAGACAATTTTAATCGGTCAATTAATGGATTGAACATTCCATGTGAATAACCATGCTAATAAAAATACTTCTTCAAATGCCGGTAGGTAGACTTAATTAGTTGTGTACCCAGTCTTAGCAAAAACGGACGGGTCACTTGTCGATAAGAGAGGAATTAGTTACGATTCTTTCAAAAGTATTCGACCAATATCTTCTATATACTAATTATGATAACATAGGCAATCTTCCATCTTGCCTAGAAATAGACTTTGTTATAAGATACATTTAAATGGTGCAAAAATTGTAAATATTTATATATCTGCACAAAAAATTTAAAAAAAAATGCATGGATTATTTTATACATTCCAATAAAAGCTAGCAACTTTTATTCTTATAGCTAGATGTCAAATTTGACACTTAAACTTTACTTATAAGTTTAATTTTGTACCTAAACTTTGAAGTAATAATATTAATAATGTATGATGGGATTGTTACAACTGGCCAATCACATGTAATAGACGTGGCAGTCGATCTAAGAGAAGTTATGAACTGATGACACATGTAAGATGTCACAGAGAGAGACGTGGAAGGAGGAATAGTCAAATCCGGTTTCTTAAGTGCGTACGTGTGATAAAAGATCAAATCAAATAGATTCAGTCGTTCTTAACTCGTTCTTTATGAAGTGGATGGTTTGATCCTTTCTAGAGATGTTCCAACAGAGTTTTTGCGTTACTATCGATCTTAACAATACGCAAAATTCTCTCGAAATGAGGGAAGGAACATCTTAATTATAAATGATGGAGATTGATGCAAGCCATTAGATAGCACTCGAATAAACAATTGAGATCAAGTGTTGTTAGTGACCATAAGATTATTTTATAATGATCGACGGCTGTTATTGAAGCTTCCTTTTCTTATAGTAGTGGGCTGGACCAAAAATGGGCTTGATGATTTTTATAATATAAAAGAAACTCATTTTCAATATAAAAAGGGTTAAGACTTATTTTAGTCCACACAAACCCTATTTTATTTAGACAAAACCCAAATTAACCTGAAAGATATTTTTAGGGTCTACTTTCACTCATGAGAAAACCGAACTAGACCAAGAACAGAATGAACCGGTCCAACGATCTCTATTTTAGACCTACCAAGTCAAATCTTCTTACGGCATCCCTTATTGGACTTGGTCTTCTAAGCACTGTCACTAGTCCAGAGGACCGGACCATGATGTTAAATTGAGCCAAAAGTCTAATTACTAAAATGATCCTCACAAATAATATCTAATTAAACTTATTATGACTATTTTTACTACTTTAATACCATTTACTTTTTTCTAACTCAGAAGCAGTAGTATATTATTGAATTTTGCTACTACTCCTAGCATCATCAAGTGTTGATAAGATATTTTCTTTCACATGAAGAAACAAAGTAAATGGTGTCAATAAGGTGGTACAAAGAGTAACGAAAAAAATGATTGGACATCAAATTGGCTAATTCAAAATTCAAGTATTAAATCAAATTCTTGCATCGAGTTGACACACAAAATTTGATATTTTCCCTAATCTTATTATGTACCTCTGGAGTTTAAGCAATAGCAATTCCTTAAATCACATATGTCTGTTTGATGGAACTAGGAAAACTTGTTTTAGAGATACATGATATGAAATTAATATGAACTTTCTCACCCTATCTTTCGGTTGTTCTTTAAACAAAATAAGTATTCAATTTTTGAAAAAAAAAAAAAGGAAAAAGTAAAAACTTTTGTTTTCACGAGGAGCTTGAGAGTTGAGACCCTGAAGCAATAATCATTCTGTAAGGAGAGTTACAAATGGAGTAGGGGGCGCATTCACCAATGCTATCCATCCACCATAATAAATAAAGGGGGTTCCATGGCGAAGACAATCGTCAAAGAAATATGTAATATAAATTTTTGCCACCATAAGACAGCTCAAGGGCTTCATAAATCGCCGCTATAAAGTAGCTGAAGCACGTCCTTTCTTTCTTTCTCCAAGGTCATAACCAATCCTAGCCTTTACAATTTATTGCTTCAGCTCAACCAACCAACCAACGCTACCAATATCTACATTTTCTCTCCCATTTGGGTCACTAAAGTCAAAAACGTCCGTCCACCTATTCACCAAATAAATTTCATTTCACAAAATTACATGCATATATATATATATATATATATATAAAGCAAATCTATTATCTACTTTATATTCGTGTCATTCTAATAAGGTTTGTTCACAACCGTGGTGTACTTTCCTTTTGCAGTTTGTCTTATTAATTTGACAAGGAAAAATAAAATACGACAATGCCGGAGGTATACACCATCAAGGTAGAGGATGCGAGAGTGGCAGCCGACGGAAAGCCGTCGGCGGGGCCGGTTTACCGTAGCATCTATGCAGAAGATGGTGTGTTGGACGTGCCAGATAGTATGGAGTCACCATGGGAGTTTTTCAGGTGTGTGTGTGTGCAAAATGTCTTGCTTTATAGCTAGTCATACATGCATATAATTGATACAATTACTGGGAATGAACTGTTTGTTTCATTTGGTCGCTTATTAAACATATATTTATATAAAAAATAAATATTAATAAAAAATTGATAGCATAATCGAATATGGTACAGATAAGTTATAAATATAGATATGATCCGATGTAGATACAAAATAAAAAAAAATATCAAAGAATCCATGAAACTTTCATATCAACATTCGTGACCAATGGATCCCATGTTATTTTGGGTCATCGACATTATATTTGCATGTGGGTTGAAAGGACATTGTCAAATTTGAGATTATGTTGACAGGTTGATACTTCTGACTATGGATACATGTCATATGTAGTTTGAGGGGTTAGCCTAAAAAAAAAAAAAAATCATTGTAATCATGCATCAGTATTAACGATCAAATTTGTACTCTACTAGAAGAAAATTTTTCCAATGATGTGGAGTGCTGTGTTGATATAATTTTTAGGGATGTAAATTATTAATTATAAATGGCCAAAAAAAAAGGTTGTAAATTATAATTTATACTTAATTTCATTTGCTTCTAAAGTGGGCTGGTTAAATATATTTGAAGTGAAAATATAATGGGCAAAAAAGAAAAAGAAGAAGTTATATTCATTCTATAAAAGTTAAAAATTTGGTAATTAACATGCACTTGGAAGGCCACTGAGTTGCAAGGCAATTTTTAGTCCTCGAATTCGGAATTCTTAATCCATCCAATAAAATAATATTTAATGTGAATTTTTTAATCTTCAATCTCATCTTATTAGCATATAATTATAGGGATATATTTTCATAAAAACTCTATATATATATATATATATATATTATATAGAAGAGCAAACAGCTGGTGATCTAGGGGGTCTAGAAGTACAATGGACAAACGATTAATTAAGTGGGAAATGGGGATATAATGAATGGGTGAACAACACCTTATAATTATAGCCTATCTCTTTTGTCTAGAGATGAAATCCAATGAGTGTTAGTACGTATTTATCTCTCTTTTGAAATATCTAATGCACATGCATAAATAATAAACCTGATTGATCTTATATATAATTTCAAGTCATGATTTTTCAAAGTTTGATATACGTAGGCGTAATAAATATTTTTCCTTGTTTTTAACCTTATCAAGCGCTTGCTCTGTTTGTCTCTCCTTTTGCCATTTGTCTCATATGCGACTCAGAAAAATGCGAGCTTAAAAATCAAGGCGATTTGCGCAATGTATATGCATTCATAAATAAAATTATCAGTTTTTCATTGGTATCTACTTATCGATAAATATCTACTTGAAAATAACAAAAATATAATGTCAAAATGATCAAAATATAATGAAACAAGCAAACTTGTCGAAGTACGTAAAAATACTAAAATAAGATCTATATTCATTGTAAGATGTTAAAATTTCTATGCATATCTTCTCTGTTTCGTAAAGTATTTTAAACTTGCACATTTTTACATAATTATTGTTCGTATGATTGTCATTACAAAAAAAAATGAAAAGAAAAAAAAAATGTAAACTTGCCCTGTTTGTTTTTGACTGAGTGCCTTATCACTTTAGGACCATATGATAATTGTTGCCAAGGGATGGAATAAAAGCTAGGCATGTGGCGGGGAAATCGGTAGTTGATATAAATTATTAGCTGGAGTAATTGCTCATTCCTGTTTTAATTACTAAACAATATATAGAAAGCATAAGGAAAAATAAAGATAATTATGATAGCGACTTCAAAATACCAGCTGGTCCATGCAGGTCTCGAACCTGCGACCTTTGCGTTATTAGCACGACGCTCTAACCAGCTGAGCTAATAGGCCTTGACGTTTGAAATTTGTTTTCTCTTATAATTACTACATTATTCTGTGCAGTGCCACCGCTAACGTCTGTCCCGATTGCCGGATGCTTGGACGTCGTCAGGTGGTGGACTCCAAGGTACCAATAAGAGTAAAAAATTTTAGTTCCATATATAGTTCATCTATTACATCAACTAATCTTATAAAATCAGGCCAAAAATTTTAATATAATCACAGATATAATTTGTTCATGACCCTATCTAGTAGTATTAGGTTAAATAAGTTTGTTCGATAATTATGTTTGAAACATTATAATTATAATCAAGTTTGCATGTTCCTTGTAATAATTCATATTCTTCAGTACTGCCCCTTAATTGGAATTTGCTAAGATGAAAAAATTAAAATATGCAGGCTGGTCCATATGTGTGGCTTACGTACAAGGAGGCTTATGATTCAGCCCTCCGTATCGGCTCTTCCATTAGGAGCTGTGGTGTCAACCCTGTGAGTTAATAATTACACATATTGATAGTGTTTTATGCTTGCATACAATAAATTTCATACTCTCAATTTCAGTCGTATTTTACAATGTCACACTGCTCGTACATTTTACTATAATAGTAATTTCATTATTATCTTATTACTTACGAAGAGCTATTATAATGTTTACTATGACATAATAGCGATTCTATATTATAAACATTGAATAATGATTCTTTACTCATTCCTATGAATGATAATTCGGTACTGAAATTCTCTTTTTCCCTAAAATACTTTCACTTAAATTAAAAATTTATAAATCAAAATCTACAGCTCAATTTTATTTCTTACTAATGGTAATGGAACAGTCTTATTCATCAATTGAAGTGAACGGGCAATAATTGTTAAATGATTTGCTTTTTATCTTGTCAAGGGCGATCGATGTGGTATATATGGATCCAATTGCCCCGAGTGGATCATGGCTATGGAGGTAAGTGGCTGAATTTTCCTACCAGGCTTTGCAAGTAAGCATTTTCTTGTCAGCTAACATATTCAAATGATTGCTTCTTATCATGCTGCTATTGTTAGAGCTATTTACTATTGTGGTAGGTAATGGAATTCTGTTTACTTTGGTCTTGCAGGCTTGTACTGCGCATGCAATAACATATGTGCCGCTATATGACACCCTTGGTAAGTTAGGTTGCACTCCCTATAGATTGTGCTTTTAATGATGTTTTATTATTGCCTTGCTATTAATTCTTAGAACAACAAATCAGAATTTTAGGATCAATGAGTTATTCTTCAATTTTATGATTTTCCAGGTCCAAATGCAGTGGAGTTCATTATAAACCATGCTGAAGTTTCAATGGCTTTTGTTCAAGAGAACAAGATTCCTTCTGTATGTTTGCCTACAAGAATTTTTTAAGCGATGATCTCATTTTTTAGTTTCAGATGTTGACCCCAATTGATTATGACTGCTCATGCAGATTTTGCCATGTCTCTCCAAATGCTTCTGTTTAAAAAGTATGCTACACAATCTCAAAGCCACAAAATCTAATTCCAGTTTTCAAGGACATATGATAACACAATTATCTCTTTGTACACAGCTATTGTTAGCTTCGCTGATTTTCCTAGTTCCCATAAGACACAGGCAGAAGAACTAGGAGTGACTTGCTATTCCTGGAAGGAGTTTATGCAACTGGTGTGTTCAAAGCATTGTGAATTAAATTCCAGTAGCAAATAATTATCTCATATTAATAGCTTAGGGTACAATTCTCTTATAGTCCTCTTTATCGACAGGGAAGTGTGGAACGTGAATTGCCCCTGAAAAAGAAAAGTGATATCTGCACAATAATGTATACAAGTGGAACAACAGGAGAACCAAAAGGTGTTGTTCTTACCAACAAGACTATCATGGCTGAAGTATTGTCAATTGACAAGATAATTCAAGACACTGATAGAGTGGTAAGCACATAAACAATACTTTTAATGATATTTGTAAGAATATTTTTTTGATGATTTCCTTTAATTTATTTTTAGTTAAAGAGAATGAAACACGTTAGTTAATGCTGGACTTGGAACATTAGATGCATACTGCTTTTAAGTGCTTATCCCTTACTTAACACTGATTCTATGATAAAGGATCGCAGTCTACGCCAAAATCTTAAATGGGTAATGCTACTCCAGTTGGACTGCTTGAGTTCTATTAAGTATAATCAAACCAAAGCATAGAAGTGAAAAAGAAAAAGAGAGCCAGTGATGTGATCAGACAAAAGCCATGTTGCATTTGTGTTAACCTCAGAATTTGCAAACTTTGACCTCCAGCTGTGCTTCTAAAATTGCGGAGTTCAGTAATTTTCTCCCTAGAGTTAATCTTCAAGGAATTAAGAAGAATAGCTGTACTGACAAGGCAGAATTTGGAGAAAAAACAATGTAACAGTTAACATCCAATATCCAATCGATATATAGATTTACAGGAGTATGCACTTCTCAAAGTCAGCAATCTGGTGATGTTTAGGACAACAGAAATGCAATCCATATTAAATATGTTGAAAAAGCTGAAAAATACAATACTGAGCATAGGATTTCTATTACAACAGAATTCAAGAGGCTAGTTGCACAAAGTATGACTGCATGAGTTGCAAAAAATTTGTAACATGATTGGGAATTGAAACATATGTACTGAGATATTTTCCTCTGTTACAGTTTTCAGAAGAAGATACATACTTCTCATTCCTCCCTTTGGCACATATCTATGATCTCACAATGGAAACTTACTGCATCTACAGAGGATCTGGAATTGGATTTTGGCGTGGTGTAAGATCTTCATGAAACATCATTTCGTTTTGGGGTGAAGTATTCTTTATCAAACAAGATAGGATGGTTGCGAATGTGCTGACAATTATTATATTTTAAAGGATGTCAGGTTTTTGGTAGATGATCTTCAAGAACTTAAGCCAACTATCTTTTGTGGAGTTCCTCGAGTTTATGACAGAATATATACTGGTTTGTTATTCATGACTGCATATCGCAAACTTTTGTAAGTGACAAATTATTTCAAGTTCCTTTTCTTCTAAGCGCTGATTAATAATTTTGCTTTTTTAAAGGTATACTCAACAAAGTTTCAGCTGGAGGTGCATTTAAGGAAAAATTGTTCCAGTATGCATATGACTAGTGAGTCCAGTGGCATCCCTTATGATTCTCCGATGCTATTCTAGTCAAATACTAATGTTTACCTGATGACAGCAAGTTAGCATACTTACAGAGGGGGCTTCCACAGGACAAAGCAGCACCTCTCATGGACAGGCTTGTCTTCGAAAAGGTGATGCCATTGACATTCCTGGCAATTCTAGATTGTCATTTCCCTGTGCTAAATTTTCTGAGTGTTGTCTCAGACAAAACAAGGGCTAGGAGGTAGGGTCCGGGTTTTGTCATCTGGAGCAGCACCGCTGCCTAAGCACGTGGAAGAATTCTTGAGGGTCACAAGCTGTTCTACTTTATCCCAAGGATATGGTAAGGATTTTCAATGCTTCTCCATGTCATCTTCCATTCCTGTGGCTATAAATTTTAAGTTTTTAGATAAACTAAATGGTAAGTGTCACATTTGGTACCTTAACTTTGCTCATTTTTGCAATAAATTACCTGAATTTTGATCATTTCTGCAACTACCTAAACAAAATTAGGCCAGGTATTATAAACTATCTTGAAAAGTTTGTAGATAATAAATTAACCCTTTCAAACTTCTAGTATTTCATTCTAAAAATTAATAAAGTTTAGGTGGCAAATATACTAAACTAGAACAGGAACTCCATATTTCAATCCCTGTACTTTGATTCATCCCATTGTACTTCATGAAAAGTGCTTTCATCTTATTAATGAAAATATTTCCTTTGATAGGTCTTACGGAAAGCTGTGGCGGGTGCCTTACGTCTGTTGGCAACGTATGGTCCATGGTGGGAACTGTCGGTGTCCCCATGCCAACTATTGAAGTAAGGCTTGAATCTGTTCCAGATATGGGATATGATGCACTATCAAGCACACCTCGTGGAGAGATATGCCTGAGAGGAACAAGCTTGTTTTCTGGCTACCACAAGCGTCCTGATCTTACAGATGCTGTCATTATTGACGGATGGTTTCACACAGGTTAAGGAACTCATGGTTTTGCAATTTTTCTAAGAAGCTATAAAATACAGAGAAATATAACACTGAATTTGAATCTAGTTGGTGTGTCTCCAAAACTTGCTTATACCTTGGCAAGGAATAGAGAGAATTGACCTTCTAGTTGTCTGTCTGATAAAAGTTCCAGCCTACCTGTTTTTATTATAAGCAAAACAGCATCTATGCATGCGAGGTCTGACCAGAAAATCTATATTGTACAAAAATGGACAATAGTAGCTTGGAAACTGCTTACCGAACTGAGTCTATATTCCATTCTGAAGAAAGTTGATTGATTATTTTAAAAGACATGATTTATTTTAATATTTTTTATTAGGAACATCTTAGCACTTTCTTTATCATATAATGATAAAGATTATATTTTGATTTATTTTTAATTTTATGCATCTTGAAAGATATTGGTACGTTTATTGTTCTCTCTCATTTTGGGAAAATAGGGATTAAGATATGTAAATTTGATGCTATAATGAATGATAATACATGCAAGAAAATTAGGCAGAAATTATCCTAAAGCAGTTTCCACCAAGAAAGATCATAACATCGACAAAGGTAAGTCCATCTCAAAGTTAATTTGCTACCAACTGCCCATTAACTAGGTCTTAAACTGGGGCCAATGACATTACTAATCAAATATGTCGGGAAGACTTAAACCCCCCTTCCATAGAAGTCATTGCTTCATTTTGTGTTTGCTTAGTTCTTCTTTGTATGAAGAGACTATTAATGCCACTGTTCAGAATCTTCATTTGTTGTTACTGATCTCAGTTCACTTTGCCACAGGTGATATTGGAGAGTGGCAACCTGATGGAGCAATGAAAATCATCGACAGGAAGAAGAACATATTTAAGCTCTCACAAGGTGAATATGTTGCTGTAGAGAATGTTGAAAGTGTATATGTACGATGCCCTATTGTAACTTCGGTATGCATTCAACTTGAACTTATCGATTATGTTGGGTAAAGACAGCACATTTTTTAGTTCAGGACATGAATAATTCAAACATGTCACTTGCAAACAGATATGGGTATATGGAAACAGCTTTGAGTCTTTCCTAGTTGCTGTAGTAGTCCCAGACAGCAAGGCCCTTGAGGACTGGGCATTTAACAATAATGTGAAAGGGGATTTCGAGTCATTGTGTAAAAATGTTGAAGCAAGGAAGTTCATCCTGGATGAGCTCAATAGCACTGGCCAGAAGTACCAAGTATGCAGATGAACTCCTTCCTGACTGTAATTCTAATACACTTAAGATTATGATGTTTTGAGTGAAGAATGCGGTTTATGTTATTGCAGCTTAGAGGTTTTGAAATGTTAAAGGCAGTACATTTGGAGCCGAATCTTTTTGACATGGAGAGGGATCTGATTACTCCAACTTTCAAATTGAAGAGGCCACAGTTGCTCAAGTACTATAAGGTAGCCTCATCGAGTTTTGAACATATTTTGCACTGATCCTTTGAAACAGATATTGACTGCATCCTGACCCAGATTTCTTAGGTTCATGATGCATAGAGTTCCATTTTCTATTATTTGGGTTGCATAGAATTCTATATACGAAACTCGTGGAAGAGGACATTAACATGAAAAACTTATACCAAGATTAAACCTTATGCCAAATCTCCTGATCTGAGGTTATCTCTGATAAGCTCTCATGCTCCGTTACTGAATATTGCTAGTAGGTCTCTGGTATATGATCTTATCTAAGCAGGCACAAACCTAACTATTCCTTACTTGTCTGTAGAACTGCATTGACCAACTGTACAAGGAAGCAAAGGAAAAGAAGAAGTGAAGACAGTACCTGGAGATATCAATGTACAAAATCCTGATCCTACCAGATTTGTCTAAAGTTCTCTATCTGATGTTGTAAAACAAGAAGCCGCATGTTAGATTGAGAAAACTTGGAGATGAAGTCCTCATAGTATATACACATATTAATATTTGATTGTTTTGATATAGCATTCCTCATGCACATTTAAGAACAATGCTATATATTCGTTGTCTCTTCTCCAAATAATAGTGTATTGTTGAGTTAGATTCTGTGCAGAATCCCCAATGAAATTAGTACAACAATAAACTGAGAAATAATGGAAGCAGTAGAAGCAAAAGCTATTATTATTATATAATTTCTAACGTGCTCATAAAAGGATATGGCATTGGAAACAAGTTACATTCATTTACACATGCCTTAATAAGCTTCAATATATCACTAGTTACCATCAGTTTTTGATAATCATTTTCATCTATTTTGACCAAAGTTTTGTGGAGTTAACACTGTTTACCTTTTCTTTTATTTCTAATTTTTAGCATTCAACACAAAAAAAACATAGTAAAATGTACATCAAGTTTGAATATTACATGCCTTGAAAATTTTCAACATATCAATAGAACCATATGGCAATATTAATAAAAACCGTAATGAATATATTGCTTAGGTTTTTTTTCTTTCTCCTCCTTCAAGTTAATCACGTAGTACTTATAATTAACATGCATAAATATTATATCATAGATTTTTGTTTAAGCTATCAAATCTAAGTTAATAGTTTTCTTTCTTTTTTCTAGTGGGCCATAAGACAATTACAACAAGGCTATATAAAGCCATTACAACACGTTAACTCAAAAAATTAAACTCAATACCTCTTGACTAGACCGAATGTCATTAGAATACAAGACTATCGACAATCTGAATTAATAGTTGGACTTATATATTTATCAAATTTATCCACACGTACGACCTAGGTCAAGAAAGATATTTTTGTACTCAGTGGTATGGTTCTCATTTTCCAATCTAATTTTCACTATAAGTATTTAGTAACTTTAATACATTAATATTGGAATATTATTTTTCAAATAGAGACACGTTGATAGACATAAAACATGCTTATTAGATAGATCGATTTTTTAATTGAGATTTTCAAATACGATTAATAAACGTCATTAATCATGTCAAGGATTAAAATTTAATATCCATGAAGCAACCAAAAACCAGATACCGGAATCCTTAACAGATACAGGAGTACAGATTCCTTAACACGGATGCCAGACGAGATGATACATAAGAAGGCTACTACTGCTTTTGTTATGTAATTACAGTAAAATATATATATATATATATTATATATATTCTTATAAACACTCGATTGATTTCTGATTTACACCCATTCTCATGGTTCATAATCCAAGGAAAACTGCACACCAGAAGAATGAATGGAACCCAACAAAATACACATCAATGATACCACATAATTTATGTAAAGAAATGTCAACACAAACATAGGGACACATCCTTAACCGCCTATAGGAAATAGACCACCAATGCCCAAACTGGGTAAACCACTATGATAATTATTCCAATTGTATTTGAAATGCCATGTGGCCTAGTGAAGGCAGCCCTAAAGCCACCAGCTGCCCTGATGTGTTCTTGAAGAAGATAGCATGCAATTACTAAGCATATTGCTGCACCAACCCAGCTTCTCCTGAGAGTGTCCGCAAAAAAGCTGGGTGCCACCACCATCAACAGGATCAGAGCAGCAGGCAGTTCTAGCCACTCTGCAAGAGAAGCGATAACAGGCAAGCAGTCAAGACCAAGCATAAAGATCGGAACCTACTTTTAATTGTACAAGAAGCCTTGTTGCCCAAACCATAAAAAGACTGGTTACAAGGCAACTAGGACATCGTGGATGATGAATACCAGAGCATAGTGACATCCAATGCCTATAAATCACCACCAACACATTTTATTTTCTCTTTTAGATTACCTGGGAAACGTCGGGGAAAGAACAGGCGTAAAACTACAGCAACAAAAGCAATCCACTTTCCAACTTGTCCCCTGTGGTGTACGGAAATCAGAACAAGCAAATAATGTTACATATATTGTCATGATAAGAACTTATGCGATATTCACAATTACCTGAATACGTTGAAGATCACGGAAGGGAGACTAAAGAAAATGTATGGGATTAACAATGCTGTGAGCATATTTGTTTTCCAATTCGTACGGTCCAGGATCAACAGATAACTACAGTGAGAACCCAAAAAAAAAAAAGCAGTTAAATCGACTGAAGGTACATAATAACTTTTTGTTCCAACAAAAGATTTGCAATAAAGGGTGAACAAGCAACATTGAGAAGGCCTAATTTGACGTGTTTTGCACATTAACAATTATCATAAGTAGATTCCTGATTTTGAATTCCATGTATCTATCCTACTTGTAATGCTTTCCACTTTAGCACATGCTCCAGATAAACTTCACGATTTGGTTTAAAATCTGAACTCCTCATCACCCACTTATCAGATGTAATCATAGAATGAAAAATCAATAATATTGACATTGAAGTACTAAAATGGGCAGTGTGACAACAATACTGAACAAGCCACACTCTGCATAACAGCAAGCCGCTTCAAATGCTTCATTGGCATTGCATAGGAAACACCCAACTCAAAGAGTGTAATTTCTTGGGCGTAAAATCGGTTCACAGAACTTCAATTCTTTTTTTATGCTAAAAAGTGAGAGTAAATGAATTCTTGTATCAATGAGAGTACTATGACTATGCAATTGCACTATTATACAATCAGAGACCAAAACCATATAAAAAGACCAGAAAAAGTGGAAATGATCAATCTTATGTAACAGACAGATCTAATAATTAAAACTGAGCAAACAAGCTTCAAAAAATAGGGACAAGCACAACAGTAAACCGCCAACAGTGACAGACTCAAGATTTTTAAGGTAGCGTGAAACAATAAAAACAACAAATGGTTACTGAAAATCTAAGATTTTCCGAGGTTAAGTTTGTAAGGCACGACACTAGGGGGAGACCTTGAGGACACCCCACCCCCCACCCCCGGCCACCCAAATCTTTGGCCGCTTTCTTCAATCTGAATCTACCCTCAATTAATCCGCCAGCTAAAAGATCGGTGATAAAAGAACAGTCTCTAGGTGTAAATCAAAACCCGGATAACGAATTTTTCCAAACATCACATAGGAAAGAGATGACGAGTGCTTACATTGCAGCAAAAGAAGCAATCCATTTGAGAATAGAAGTTCCCAAACCCAAGCTTCCTAGCTTGATCGCATCATTAAAGAGCTTTTTAGCAGCGTTTTTGAATTCTTTCATGTCAGTGCTGATCAAATCTTCATTGGCATCATCAGTCTTCATTCTTAGATAACCAGACCTCCCCATTTTTTTTTTTTTCTTCTTTATATATCACATGAAAAGTGAAGACACCCAAATTTTGAAATTAGGGGGAATTGAAGAGATTGAGAGAGAGAGAGAGAGAGAGGGGCGTCCTTGGATGTCCGTCGGGATATTAAGAAGAAGAAGATGAAACACGCTGGAAAATCATGAAGTGATTAGGGTCTGATATTTTTCATCCTATATTATATTTTGGGTAAAGATGATGAAACACGCTGGAATATCATGAAGTGATTAGGGTCTGATATTTTTTATGGTATATTTTTTATTATAGTATTTTGAAAAGTTTCAAAAAAGATAATAATATTTTAAAAAAAGTATTTTTATTAAATATTTTTTCATTGGTTTATATCAATAGAACTTAAAAAGTAGGTTTTTTAAATTTTAACTAAATAATTTTTTTGTTAATATGTGTCAATCATGACAATAATTGATCTACTTATCTAAATAATGTGACAAATAAATTTACTTTTTAAATTGTGATCTTTTTTAAAATTTTCGAAGCATTATAACCTAAAATATATTATGATCTCCCAATGTAATTTGCACATTATATTTTTATAGTTTTTAAATAAATAATTATTAAAAATAAATATAAATAAAAAAATTAATAATTTTACATATAAATCGATAAAACAAATCTAATATAAATAAATTATAAATACAATACAAATAAAATCCAACGTTTCAAACACAATTTACTTGCTTGTGTGACAAGGGATATTCTAATAGGCTACAGATCCGTCATTTGGCCGTTTTTGGATACTCAATAAATAGCTTCATTAATTAATAATTACTCGAAAAAAATATGGTTTCACATGCCAAGTTTGTTTTGTACTTTTTTTCCCCAAAAACCCTAATTATAATAATTACATCGAACTAAGCAGATAGATACAGAATAATAAGCTGTGTACTCAAGGACACGGGTTATATTTTAAAAAAAAAAACTTTTAATGGCCAAAAAAAAAATTTAAAGTATTCCAATGCGTTTATTTCTTATTGGCCAGTGGTCATATTAATTTGCGTGTTATTTTTTCCCTTTTTTTTTGTCCAGAAACTTTTTCCCCGCTTGAGTTTTTTATTTACCGTTAATAATTAAACATGTAAGAAATTCAATTTAAGCTACGTATACGTGACAAATGATATTATTATTTTTTTTATTGGTATTATTTTTAGAGGGTATTCTGATTCGATATATTTTATTATTGAATAATATGTTGACATGAATACTATTATTTTCATTTTTATGAAATATGTTCTTTTATTGGTTTTTTCCATACTTATAAGAGAGTAGGAAAAAAATCAATATGATAGGAATCCTTCAATTTAGGGTCCGTGCATTTTATCTTATTCAGGTCATTTTTTGTATCATAATTTTTTTTCAAATAAATATTTACCAATTTTACTTATCAACTATCCAAACAAATGTGATATAATAAATAATATAAATAAATTATAAATATTAATCTGATATAAATACAATGCAACTTATACTAGTCATTTATCGACAAATCTTCAGCTTAGCATTAATAGTACAAGGTTGTATTATCCCTGTCCCCATCTCACGTGATGATGGTTATGAAAGTTCTACGGACAAGGAAAAACAAAATAATGGATTTGTTTGTTTCGCTTTTTTCAACAGATATAAATATTTTTTAAAAAAAAATTTTAACAAATTATTTATCAAGAAATAGATATAGATAAAAAAAAGTTAACAAATTTTATCAAAAGATTAAATAGATAAAATATATATATAAATTAGATATATTTCAAACACAAACATATAATAAAAATCCTGAAGTCAGAGACTGAATAAGAGCCTTTCATGTGTTTGTTTAAAATTGGATTGATGGTTCAAGAAGATCCTATCGGACACTGTGATAAATAGATCAGGTGCGATCTGGATGCCTTTTAATGTAATATTAGTATATTAGCATGTGTTACAGACCGGCAGCAGCAGGATCATTCATATCGCTTTTAATCCGCCCAGCCCAACGACTAGTTTCTACTTTGTGAAATGTGGGCTCTCTCATCCATAGCTTCTGTTATTTATTAAAAGTTTTTTTTCTTTTTTTTTCGCCACTAAAAGTTTATTTTTATTGAAAAGATATATTTTTAGTTAATATCTTTTCAATGTTTTTTATTTATGTTCTAAATCTTGTATTTTTTATTTTAATTTTTAACGTTTTCAAAAGTTTGCAAAAGTTTAGCTTCTTTTCTTTTTTATTTTGAATAAATAACTATTCCCATCATAACCCTTATAATTTGTTTTTAAACAATAACTACTACTTATTTTCATCTCTTTATCATAAGTTTCAATGAACTTAAGGAAAAATTAAGAAAATTGTGTTATATAAAGTACAATTTATATCGAACACAAAATCTAGATAATTCCTTTTATAATCATGATGTTAATGTTTTACCATGACATAATAAGATTTTTTACAATTAATATTTTTAATTTTCATATTTTTTTACAATTTAATATTTTTAAATTTTTTTACAGACAATGCAAGTGCAGTCTCCACTAGTAAAATTGAAGCACTCAATTAGATCGAGCGCATGTTCACTACTTCATGTTGCCATCCGGAGGTTTTACATACCAAGTAACCGCATTTGCTTAAAATTGCTATTCCTCGTAGTCCCATATTGACAACTACCACATTCCATCTTCATCTCAACAATTATATTCAATATTAGGAGGTTTGTCTAAAATAACTTCGAAACCTCAATTCATTTGCCAAAAAAGATACAAAACTTTAATGCACTCAAGACAAAAGGACAAACCTATTCACTATGGTTTCATCTTCTAAGGAAAAAAGTTACATCAAAATAAAAGGAAAAGAGGGGAAAAAATAAAGTATAAATTAGTTAATTTGGAATGTGGCATAACTCATGAAAAACAATAGAGGTTATTGTTAAAAGTAGACATCTCCCTAAGTCCGAGTCTTAAATTCATGGACCGGGAACTGTCCCATCAAGGGGGTGGAGCAGGTCTAACTCATGGATCCGCTAGGTTCCGAGGTGGTTGGTTCAGCTCCGACATGTTTTTTTTCCCTTTAAATTCTTCAAAACCTAGTTTGGAATCATCAGATCTACGGGTTTAACAAGTGGACCCGACTAGAACCCATGAACCCAACAAGTCCAGGAATCAAGTCCGAACCGCCCTACTGAAGTGGGTCATTAAGGCAACTCGAGGTGGTTGGGTCTGTTCTGTTCTGACCCAATCCGAGGAGATGTCTAGTTAAAAATAAAGATGGTTTTTTTTTTTTTCCACTCCACGTAAGGAAAAGAGGGACCAAGAAATAACACACAAAGAGAGAGACAAGGGTATGCTATGTTTTTGTTGCCTTGTTTCTTTTAGAATTTACATATATCTCTTAGTTACAGTGGGCAAAGACATTATTTTTGCATAATTTTTTTTTAAATTGTGGACTATTTTAATTTTCGATTTTTAATTATTATGTTGAATTATATTAATTTGATATTTTAGTTAAGCAAATGAATAAATTTCAACCACTAAAATTGCACTAACTATTAAAAGTCAATAGAAAAAAAATTATGTTAAAAAATTTAATTTTGTAAACTTTTGAAAATGTTGAAAACTTAAATAGAAAAGTAAAAGGTTTAGGACTCAAATAGAAAAATACTGAATTGTTATTTTTCTTGATTTTTATTATGGTTTGTGGGGAAATTATTGGCTTAACTCGCGTAGATGACTTAAAATAAGGATTCTATTACACTATAGTAGGTTTCGATGCAAATATAATAGGTTTGTTGAAATATGGTCGATTTATTTGTGGTACCTTGGTACAAATATGGTAGATTTATTTGTGGTTGGTTGGTTTAAAAATGATCAACCGGTTTTGGTGTAAACATGGTAGATTCATGCAAATATGATAGGTTCATTTGTTGTAGGTTGGTCCAAATATTGTAGCTTGATGCAAATATAAGAGACTTATTTATGTTAAATTAATTTGACAACTTCGTCATTTTTTTAAGGGGACACATGGTTTATGCAATTTTTGTAATACAAAATCCCAAATTGAAAAACCACACCTAAACTCAAATTACTTTGTATGCCACTTGCTTTTGATAACATAATCCATGGACACCTTAACAAATTCGAATGTGATTTAATATGCAAACTTCATTTCTTGAAAATAAATCTTTTTATTCCAAGAATTGCAACTCCAAAACTCATACTCATTTTTGGCTTCAAATATGGCATTTACAAATAAACTTCTTTACTCCTAAGGTGATTAGAGAAAAAAAATCCTAAAGCAAACTTTATAATACCATAACTTTTATAAATAATAATTCTTTTTACCAAATATATTACCACATTTCTAACTTTTGATTAATGTTGTTGCTTTTTACCTACCTTTAAAGCATACAATATTGTCACTAAAAGAGTCAACAATAACTAGAAATGATTTTTCTTTTTCTTTTTTTAATGTTTTAGCAATGATTAAAAAGACAAGCTATCAACCCCAATAGTAAGCTTTTAATAAAAAAAATGTTAGAATGGCAATAAAACTTTAAATTAACATGTAAGTTAACATAACGATTAGTTAAAATAATAATAATAAACTATTTTGTATTGCATTTTAGCATAGTAAATGGGCCGAGCATGCGAATGAGAATTCGCAAGCACATGAGCTTAATACAGCATGCAAGGCACGTAAAGCAAAAAGACAAGAGTATAAACACAATAGGCCAATGTGCAAAGCACGTGAAATAAGTAGGCTGGGACAACACATAATGCAAAGCACACAAATCTACACACAAGCATTTTTTAAAATAATAATATAAAAATAGTGATTTATGTTTTCTTTTCCATTTTATAGTAAATTGTATTTGCTTAATATAATCTTTTTTTGTTTTATTATTTTAATTAAATTTATTTATCTTTTTAAATAATATAATATCTTTCATTTTTTTTAAAGGATTTCAATTGTTTTAACATATTAACATGAAGATTTTTTAGCAAATAAGTAAATGAAATTATTAAATAATAGTAATTGAATTATATTAAATGTTGAACTTTTTAATTAATTTATTTAGATTAATTATAAATTACTAAATAAATGAAATTAATAAATGTATTAAGATCCATGGAAAAAATAAATTTCAATAATAAGACTTTTTTTTTTCACAAGGAGAATGTAAAAAAATAATTAAAAAAAAAGATCGTGAAGCATATATCTTCCATCTCATCGTCGACTATCTCATCCTAGAATCCTCTAGCCTTACTCCATAGCTTTGCCTGTACTTATGACTACGACTCCAGTTGTGATAATGATCCACCTAATCTCGAGTCACTATCATTGGGCCTCCAAAAGTGTGTGTTTGTTTGTTTCATATCATCGGCATCAACCCAATCCTTTAAGTACATACATGCTTCCACAATTTTCGCTTTTAACCTATACTAGTGAAAATTAAGGACCCACTTATCCAAACTAAAAGCTAATTCTCATGAAACTGTTAAAGTTAGAGGAGCTAATATATCTCGTGTCACTACATAATATATCAGTATCATGTGTCTTCTCTTCTTCCACCAGCCAAGGACATTAAAATCATCCCCCCTCCCTTTTTTGGTTCTTCCTCATCGAGTAACTGCACTTTCGCACACCAGCATGTCACTAAAAACTTCTTGAGAACTCTCATGCCTTTTTCTAACATCTTAGGCAATTTGTTTACTTCTCTTGGAAACCCCCTAGAATGAGTGACTTGCTGGATACAGTCACCTAATCGCGACAACGAAACAAGTCTTTAAGTAAATTTGTAGCTTCAGTATCAAGAATTGCGACATATATTACGAGACTAGCCACACCAACATTTTTTATAGAATTCCTCGATGAGTGCTTTGGTCGCATGAAACCTATACTGTGGATCTAGCATTTTGAAACATGGAAGAGTGGGGAAAGGGGGAAAAATAGTCCTAAAGCTTACCTTCCATTATAGATGTAGTGGAGATTAGATCAAGATCACTACAGTAGCTACTCAACATGTTTAGTATGTCACTAGGTGGGGAAGTACATAGTTGCTAATGGGTTAGTGGCAACTAGCAAATGATGTGTTAAGCTAAAAAATGCCTTGAGGAGTTCTTTAATTGTGTATGTTATTTTTCAATCCTACTTCTCCATTAAACCAATGTTGGAATTGGCGGGATTAAGCACAATATTGTACAATTTAGTAAAAGCTAATCTTCACTTCAGTGACCAATTAAGCATTTTGAATATGTCATTCCACCTGATCTTGTAATCAAGCATAGACATCTTTTGTTCTAAATTGTGTGCCTCAATAAACTCTATATACCTCTATTTATGGCTCTTTGAAATGTGAAGATAGATGACTGCATATCGCATCTTTTCGATGTGAATGTCTAGGCCACAAGCTTCAAGGCCTGTTTGCACTACCAAATTTAGTATGTGGCAAACACATCAGAGTGGAAGAACTTCCCATCACATTTTGGGTTTAATGCCCACTTTAGATACCAAATGGAATAAGTATTGTTTAACGCATTATCGAACGATATACTGTGTATGCTCCAAATATTATACGATCAAAGGGCTTTTAGGATGTTATTGGCAACTACCTAGCTAGTATGTTTTTCCCAAAAGGGTTAGAAAGTGACAATTCGCTTCTAGATCAACTACTGGTCATCTATCTAGTGAGCTGTGATGCATATATTGTTAGAAATAATACACAAGGAATACTTAAGAGGGGGGATGCATTAAGTATTACAAATTTTTTTGTTTTATCAAACCAGATTAATTAACTAAGATAAGACAAAAAAAAAACTTAAACAAACATATGTAGCAAAATAAACTAATTAGAACTAATTAGAAAATAAGTAGAGATAAAGAAGCACAAAGAGAGAGAAAAAGAAGCAACATAAGGATTTAACGTAGAGTTCGACCCACTGCCTACGCTATGGTACAAATGCCTCAGAGAGGACTTTTTCCACTATATTGATTATTTCAAAATCAATACACCTCTTAAACGATGAATTACAACAATGTCTATCACAATAAGACTTTTACAATTGCTTTGCACAAAAGACTTCTACTTGGTAAATCACGTGTTGTGTTGGTAACATACGACCAGACTTCAAATGCCTCCCACTGAGGACTTATCTTTGCCTTCCACAAAGGACTTCCCACCTAATTGCAATTAGGACGATGCTGGTAACTCCAGACCAAACTTCAAATGCCTCTCACTGAGGACTTCTCTTTGCCTCCATCAAGGACTTTTAACTTTGCCTCTATGAGGACTTCTTTTACAAATGCTTCATTAGAGGACTTTTACAAACAGCTCCTATATGAGCAGATTTACAAACTGAAAAGCTCTTAAGGAAATATACAAATTTCCTTTACAAAGAAACGCTCTTACTTGAGCAGATTTACAACAAAAAATACTTTAGGAATTTTACAAATTTCTTTTACAAACTGAGCTCTTTAAACGAGCAGATAATCAACTTTTGTAAATCTTAAATAGTGCTAAAAAACTCTTGTTTAGAGTATGTTAGCAAATTTCGAAACAAAGCACTAATTATTCTCTTTAAAAAAATTTTAAATTAATGAGAACGAGAACGAGAAAAAAAACACAAGTAAGAAAAAACTTTACAAAACATTGTTTTTGTTTTTACTGTGCGTTCAAAAATTCTAAAAATTTCATTCTTTTTCAAAAAGAAGAGAATATTCTATTTATAGCTCTTGATAAAAATTTACTCATTATCAAAAAGTTTCTGACAACCCATACTTGTATTTAATATACTTAATGTTTTAATAACGTGTAAAAGTCAAAAGCAGCGAAAGAGCAATAAATGTGTCTGACACATGCATTAAATGCATTCAAACAACTCTTTTCTTTCTAAAATCGAGGGCAAACTTTCTAAAGTCGAGATCTGAGATCGAGGCCTAAACTTCAGCCCTTAACTTTAGAAGTTTTGCCCAAAGAAAAACTTTCTGAAGTCGAGGGTAAACTTCTGAAGTCGAGGTCTGAGGTCAAGGCTTAAACTTTAACCATTGACTTTATAAACTTTTCCGAAAACTCTAACTCTTGACTTTACGATTTTGCCCAAAACTCCAGCCCTTGACTTCACAGTTTTGCCCAAAACTTCAACACTTGACTTTACGATTTTGCTTTTCCAAAACCTAGTCTTTTGTCTTTATCTGATGAATAGTACCTCCACCCTTCTTCTACTAGGCTCGATAGCTTTGTCTTAACTTTTCTTCAACTTTTTGTTATGTTAAAACTTAAACAACAACAGAATAAATACAAAGCATATATATATATATATATATATTTTTTAAGTATTTAAACAATTAAATATATTTAAATAATTAATTGCGTAATAATTATTCTCATCAAAATCATTCGTGAACATAAAGTTCAACATATATAACTGTCCTCAATAGCGTGAAGTGGGGATTTCCATACATCTGAGGTGAGAAAGATGTTATACAAGGAAAACTAAGTGCATTATTCAAATCGAAATAGAATGTTGTAATCCGCATATGATCTCAAAAATATCATAAACAAGAAATTTATTTTAAAAAATTCTACCTAGAAGGAAGGCTTGACGATAATTCCTTAAGGGCTTGATGCTTTCTTTGAAAGACATCCATTATATCACTTTTCAACGTTTGTCGCCCTACATATTAGTAGTAAGGCGACAAACATCTTGATGCTCACCTTTTAAAGAGGGAATAGCCGACCCAGGGAATCATATATTTGTAACGATCATCATTTGATACAAACTACGTCAACCTGTGATGAAACCCAATATCAATATGTTTGGAATTCAATTCTAAGATCATTCTTATTTGTATGGAGACCATGACCCATTGCTTATAAGAAGCAAGAACTTTGGTGTAAGTCATAGACGCCACTATTGAAGATGGAACTTTTATTGATAAGTCGCAATTGAACGCCACATAATAGATTCGATAAGTTCAAGAAAAGTTCACTCAAAAACCTAAGAGAAATCTCTAAATTTTTTGTATTCAAAGTTATGTCCTCAATTACAAAGCCAAGGACTAACAACTAAAATAGTACAAAAGAATGTCAAAAGACACAAAGAAAAATGTTTCTGTTGAGATAACATATGCCGGTGGCCTATAATTCAATACAGGCGGCCTTTAAAACAAAACAAGGAAAACATATTCTGGACATAACATGCCAGCGGCTTACATTGGCAAAGCTGGTAACGTAGACAAGGAATGTTGCCAACATTTGAGACAAGTCTAATAAAAATGCTTTTGATCACTTTCAAAGCTAGTAGTAAGTCGGCAGTGTTGATGATGAAGGCCAGCAGCATAAGACATGTAGTTCGACAGCGTTGGTGACAGCTTTAAAGAATTCTATTATGTTTACTTTTAACACCATTGGAAGGCCAGCAACATATATTTACAGGGTAGGTGGAGTTGAGCTATGAGCTAGCAGTGTTGAGCCAACTTTGAGTCTGGTTGTCCCATCCATTATTTTGGTCCATTCCTGAGCTGACTTTGAGGATGTTGATCGGTTTAAGCTCATCTTTGGTGGTGTGCACATGGATCTCCTCATCTTAAACTTCTTAAATTAATCCGTTGAGTGTATCCTTCAATCTCTTAGCTTGGGTCCTTGTAGCTGGTCCAAATGGCATCTTTAGCAGATCTACTCTCAATCTTCTAGCTATGCCTCCATCATCATTTCCACCAACTCATCTCGTACTTCTTTATTGTTGAACTGCTAGTTTGCGGGATTGACTCTCTTGTTACTGATGCGATGGTCATCGATGTGCTCTTCTACTATAACATGCCCTTTGGATATATGGGATTAGATGTTTTCTTTACTGTCATGTGTTGTTGCAGGATCTACATGACAATTTGCTGCTGCAAGTATGATAAATGGAATATACAATGGGATCTCCATCTGAAGTTGCTCTTTAGTTTTAGTGAAGAACTTCTACATAGGTGCGGTCTTTTTCCTAGGTTGCCTTAAAGTATTGTTAGTCGTGCAGAGTTTGTATTACTCTACGGTGAGCAGGATTGATCAGTTGGGGTAAAAATTTTGTCTTATAAATAAGCAATAATTATAGTTAATTATATAGTTGTTACAAAAGAAATGTGATCCAATGAAAAATTTCCCTTTCAACATCCTTACTCTCTATGGAAGGCAGTTGTGTAGCTGCTAATGATGTCTAGAAATATCCTGCTATATCTGCTACTTGCTTGGGGATATATTTGGGTATCAGGGACAATGACATTGATGCTAGATATCTGGGATTCCACATCTAATTCATCAAGGTGGTGAATCCTTTCAAATTATTTGGATATTGAGTATTGAAAACCTAAGAGTCATCAAACTCATTAAAGTTTGGTCCATTACTTGGAGCATTGTTTTTAGCAGCCATTTCAAGCTTAACGTAGGCAAGTATGTCGAGAGAACTAATGCTTAGGGAGTTTGGTAGGAGTGAATTGTAAACAAGAAAGCTTTAAAACATATGAAATTAGCATGTGGGTGTTAAGATTTAGGGATCCAAAAATTAGACTTAGTAGTAAATTTTATTTTATTTTTAATATCTTATGAAATCCCTAAATCACCAAGGGCTCCATGTGGTTCATTAAATCGTCAAGAGATTAGCGTTTTTACCTTTTGTGCTTTTTGAATTCGATGATGATGTGGATCTATAGATTTTGCAATCTCACTAACACCCTCTACGATATCCACACTAATGACATGATCAAAAGGACCTTTTGTGTGTTAGTCTAGGACCATGCTCAATTTGGATGTGAGAACTCACAAGAGCTCTCATGTTTAGTTTTTCAAAGTGTGCAAAATTTCTCCACGGTTCTAATGATAGGCAAGCATTGTTAACCCTAGATGAGAGCTAATGCGTTCTATTTATATTAATAGCCATAGTTTTCACAAATAAAGCCATTAAGATCCCTAATCCAATTAGGGTTTTCTTTCTCCCCCTTTTTTTTAAACCTTACAAATTATTATTATTTATTATTCTTAATGGATTAAGATTAACAAATAATTTAATAATTCTTGTTGGACTTATTTAAATTAAGCATATTATCCTTTGGTTCATTCTATGTATGCAACCATATAGGTTCACTTAATGTTGGTAATAGATCCAAAAACTCTTTTTGGACCACATGACATAAGTAGCCTCTAGCAAGACGTTATGTGCACCCAAATTAAGTGAAGATCGATGATTTGATTTTATCTGATCCATAACTTATGTTATAATCTTTTTTTCACATGATATATAGATTAAACTTGAGGCATAGATAGTGTCACCATTATGTTGTTTAACCTTATCATTCCTCGGTCTTTAAGTAGACTGATAAGACAAATGACATTGAACATACTATCAATTCATTTGAGCATAAACATGCATTTCTTAGTCTCACTCATCGAGTGTCCCAAATATTTCTCTCTCATAAGAAGAGGGATAAATCTCATCTTAATCACTCATCTTCTTCTATATGATTCATATCATGCTTAATCAAAACCTTTATAATTATCCGGTTTAAGATAACAATTTACTAAGTTGAATCATAATGTTCCTTGTGTTGAAATACATGATGATATCCACTTACTTATCTTAGCCATGAAAGCATATCACAACCAAGATTTCTACTTTCAGCCCGTCCTCATGGGAAAGGATTATAATATGGATGAGTTGAACTAGTGTTACCATTTCACTAACGTCCTAAGTGTCAATGGTTTGCTTACTTTGATGCAACTTTCAAATGAGATATATGTTGATCTTGTTTGTATATTTTACTCAAACATCAATATCAATGAGATCATAGAAGATCTTTATGGGATTCATTAAGAAGATATCAAGCACCAAACTTCAAGCTCAATCAACACTTACATGTTTGCCAATGTACTCTGCATCATGCCAGATTACATTAACAGTTATTCCATCAAAATAACGCGACAGGTTGCGTAAAAAATGGGATATAACCTCTGTGTTCTATCGGGTATGCATCGCTTTAGTATGTGCATGTGAGAGTTAGAATGACCACTTAAAGTAAAAAAAGGAAAAAAAAATCTCACCACGATTTGTAAATTGATCCATCACTTGATTGACTACAAATATATGTCCAAGGAGGAATTCGAGCAACATCCTTATTAAAGAAATATTCCCCATGGACACAATGATTGAGCACTGAGCATTCCCTGCAAGAAATTAAGCTTTAGAGAAAAAAAAATCCATTTTTAAACATAAATTTCCATCGCAAAAACCATCATCAATGATTTTTTTTTATAGAAATACAACATTTTTTCCCATTTTTCCATTCATAGAATCTTTATTTTTAAAGGTCCCTTTTTTATAGTGATTAGATATCGACTATTTGGTAGTACAATGCATGCATCGGGTGCTCAATAGAATAATCACCCACCTCGTCGACTCGTCACCATCATTTTACAATGGTTAGAATTTGACCTTTCAAATTACACAAAAACAAAAGTAAAGGTCAAATTTACAAAAGACGATATAACTAGGAGGTTGAGTTTCAAGTATGATCTTGAAACCAACTAATACTATAGACCTGAAGGTGGCAAAGCATAATGGGGAGATGGGAATGATTCAAATGAATTGAGCCTCATCCTCAACATGGATGATTTAACCTTACCATGGCATGATCAAGGAATGATAGAGGAGGAGTGAGGGTAGGGTCATCTAGCTTAACCACAACAACAACAATAACCTCCCGATATCTTTAGCACGAGTGATATAATGAAGCATTAAGATCAAATAAACGAGGTCCAAGATGAGCATGGGAAAATGCTCAAACAAATGAATTCTTGATTGGACGAGTTTTTCTAATGGGCATGCTATCAACTAAGACCACCATATCATCCCTGCGCAGCGCTAAAGGTGAAGATAGTCAACAACGTGGCCAATCATCTCCTTTTCCCTATTTTTCATAAATGAATTAATTATGTGTTCCTTTCAAATGAAATATAATTAATAATGTTTTTGCAAATTATTATTACTAATCAAATAACAAATTGTGCTTTATTCATTGTTTATATTCAATTTATATTAAATGTGAATTTATTATTGTTGGTCCCAAAAGAATAACTAGGGGGTAAATTGATTATTTAATAAAAATTTATCCTTTTTCAAAATTCAAGCAAAGTCACACAACTTGGTTAATCAAATTATAATGGCTTATAATCTTACTTGTAAATAATCAACCTTGATCATAAATAATATTGATTATAATTCAGATAAAATTAGGTTCACTTAAATTCTCAAAGAGTTAAGCAATCGTTTAAAAGTTGAGCTACCAGTTACTCTCTGACTTAATCTGTGGGTTTAATGTCCAGCTAAAACAAATAAGTAAACATGCATGAAATTAAAAAGATAAAGGAAGAGAAGAATGCAAAATCAATTTATAGAGGTTTTGCCTTAAGCATCAGTCCTCTCTTTTATCTCCAATTTGGGGATTCGGTATTCCACATCGGTATGTTCCACTATATCCGAAAGAAATTAGAGTGCAAACTTATCCAAATACAATTGACTTCAATCACTCTGCTCAGCCTATCTACCTTTACTCAAGTTATTTACTAATCTATAGAAAAAAAATTTCACTCTTACTCCTCTACAATCTCTCATAAGTAATTAAATGGGGAATAAAGTACACAGTATCCTCAAGATTTCAGTACAATGATGACAATATAAAGTAGCAGTATTTTGCTCAAGTAAAATGAGGAAATTTGTAGACTTAGAGAACTTGTTCTTTTTCACATGTGTCTTCTTTATTTGAACCTCTTTTTGTTATATATTCTCAACTTCTAACGGCTAGGAAAAGATAGACTATTGTTCCCGATATTTCTCTTTGTTGTTGATAACGTTTGTTGAACTATTTTAAATCTTCCAACTGATAAGATAAAATTGGACGTTGAGACTTTTATTCCTGATGTGATATGTTTATTTGAAGTTCGGTAATGAAAACCAAAAATAAATCTAGCTGTATTTTATCCTAGATTTTTGTGCTTCAAAATCTTGACGTGATCTACTATGTGAATTCTTCTTCCAGCTAAAAAGAATCATAACCAAACGATGCTTATTTATTCTTTTATCAAATCTGTTTCTATCTTCAATGGATAAGATAAAGTTGAACGTTGATGAAGGTCTTGATCCTTTGTGTGCTTGAACATTGTTGGCAATATCTTAAAGATAAACATCCTGTTATACAATTTAATCTTGACACAAATTTGCATTCTCATATCTTGTTGTCCTTAAACTTCTCGTGATTTTGAATTCCTTGATTTTCTTCAAACACGATCTTAATATCTTCTGTACAAATAACTTAATTAGATCAACTGCTTATGATAGGTCTGAGTTGAATCTTGGACATGTAAAAAAAAAAAAAAAAAACTTGAACTTGAATATAAGAACTTGAACTTGCTATTGAAACTTAAAACTTTAATCCTTTGTAAACTTGAATCCCCTAGATATATTTGAACCAACTTTGTGAAACATATTTGAATGTATTACTCAAATACATTCAAATTTGGAGCCGGGTCTTCAAATCCATAAAGAATTCTTAGAAATTCGATCTTTATTGTATTGTACGTAAATTTGTAATTTTTGTTCGTGTAGCCGATTTACTTTATGAAATATCTTCTGAGTATTGTTGTCTACTTGATATTCATCATGTCTACCTTCTGAGTATTCCTCTGTTCTTGAAAAACTTTCCAAATACTTTCTGAATTACTTTCTGAGTTGAATCTTTTTTGAAAAACATTTTCATAAACTTTGATGCTTTCATAAAACTTTCATCATACTTAATAAATTAAGCACTACATACTTAATAGATTTGTTAGTAACCACTTAATCCTTTTTGTTATCATCAAAACCAATATTGAGAGAACTCAACATTCTCATCCTTTTTTATGATAACAAAACCCATATAAACAAAATAATTATTTTTGAAAATGTAAGTCCAATTTAAATATTCATATTCATTCCAAGTATTTTGTTTACTTTTCTACCCCTTTTTTTTTAGCATCATAATAAATTAAAAGAAGTAATACTAACAACAAAATGAAACATTAAGATTGAAACTGAGATATTAGGAAAGTCTACATAACAGTTCATAAAGGAAAATAGAAGTAAACAGTCCACAAAAACAGAACAAAGGAAATTTTTCATTTTTCTTAAATTCTAAACTCTTGACAGACTTTCAGGCTTTCATCTTTTTGCGATATGGGAAAGTTTGTCGAGGTTGATGATGAATAATGTTTTGTTGTTGAATAAAGTTCAGGATAGATGTAATAATTTCTACTTGGGAAGGGCTCATTTGTGGTTGAGAAGCTAGTGGTAGAACGAAAGGAATGAGCTGTAAGTTCTCTGAAACTTGAGCGGGATCTTAAATGAATGGATTATCTTGCTTCTATTCATCATCAGTAGGGGCAGGAACTTGAGATGGAGAAACAACTCTTTTAGCTTCAGCTTCTGTTGATCTTCCACTGTGGTTGCCAACTGATGTCTTTTGATTAAATCCTTTAAAAATTTTGAAGGCAATAAGCATTGAATTAGTGAGATCTTTCTTTATGTCTTGGACTTTCTGTTTGATAAGATCCACTATATCAGATTCAAAATCTGATTTGGATGACTCACTAGGACGTCTAGTTGGCAAACCTTCTAATTCACTTTCTGACTCACTATTTGTAAACCCCTGAAGTTTTGTAATTAATTTAAAGCTTAAATCCTAATTAGAAGTCAACCAGATTTCTAAAGTCAACATAACCCTAATTTACCATAACCGCTTAAATCCGGCATCCCTGTTTAAGATACCCTAGGAAAGTAAGAAAGAGTTTAGTGAGTAGAATAGTTCGTAATTATCTAAGGAAGCTTAAAAAGATCAGTTTAGTAAAACCGTAACTCATTTTGAACCCGATCGGACACAGTTCTTGAAAAACGTGTCTCAGGGAAAAATATTTCGAATATACCGTTAGACTCGTAAAAATATAAGATTTTCAAAAATATCAATTTCATAATTTTTCGATAGCTAAAAATATCAGATATCGCATTTATACACGTATTTTCTTACTACCGGTAGTTAAATTATCATGTCTACTTTACATTACACTATTTACTACTATTCTACACTATTTATCTATCTCTGCTTTTTCTTACAATCTACTTTTAGAACCCATACCTCTATTTCTTACATATTTTCTTTTCCAATACAACTTCACATCTTGTATATCTTACTTTTAATTAATAAAAATACGAAAAAATAAATTTTTCCTCCCCCTCTCTCTCAAAATTGCATCGGCCCCCTTCTTCTTTTTCTTTAATTGTTTTTTTTTTATTTATTTAATTAACACAAATCACCTCTCACATTTTCTTATAAATACTCCCTCTTACCTCCACTTCTTTCACACCTCTCTTGTACTAAAGTTACTCTCCCAAAATTCTTCAAAAATTCTCTCCCAAGAAATTCTCTCTAGTTTAGTTCTTTTAGGTAATTTTTCTTTAAGTCCTCTTTATGTTCATTTACTTAGTATGAGCTTAGTGTGTGTTTTCTAAACCATGGAGGTTAAAGAAAGCAACAATAGGTTCATACTTTGTTTTTGTTCATGATCTAATTTCTTTATGTTGCTTTTACGTTTATAACTATCTAATATATCTATGTAGCTATATATATCATTTAGAGCATATAAGCTCATTTGTTTTGCAATTTATTTATTTTCCTTGCAATTTATTTACTTCCTTGTAATTTATTTATATTCATATTGTTTTCAAGACTAGTCTTTCTAGACTTAGATTTGTCCTCATCAAGTCAAAACATTTTCTTTTTCTTTTAGGGACTAGACTTTTCTTAGTCTCGGGATACCTTGATGAAGCTAAAGTTTCAATACTTGATTTATTTCCTTATTAGCTTATTCTTTCAAGTTACTATATTTCTTTATGTTTCCATAACTTTATGATTCATATTCATGCATGAACATAATGATTTTTGTCTCAACAAAATAAATGAGGAAATGTTTCTTGAAAATAAAGATTTTTTTTCTAGAAATAAGAAGTAATTTTCTTAAAGAAATCTAGAGGAGCTCATAAACATACATAGAAAAGAACTTTTTGAAATAAACAAAAGTTTTACTAAAACTTCACTTTTTATCAATTATTAGAAATTCTTTTCATTAAAATAGAATAATCTCAAGAAACAAAGAAATTATATCTCTAAACATAGAAACGTTATTACTTTCAAAAAGTGTTGAAAAACTAAGCTTAGAAAATAAAATCATTCCTTAGAAATTTAAAGAGATTACGGAAATTAAGTTTAGGAAAAGAGAATACTCATTTGAAATAACTTAAGATATTTTCAAAGCAAAATAAAAATGAATATTTCAAAAGTTCTCACTTTGCAAAAATATTTAAAAGACTTTACTTTTCATAGTTTGAGACAACTTCATTGACTTCATACATTCAATATGAGTCACTTAACATATTTTTATACATTTCAACGGTTTTACAAGCTATTATATTACCTATCTCTTCAAAATGAGCTTTGGATAAAAGAAGGAAAACAAGTTTATAAAAATTCCTGATGAATCTTTTCGCTACTTTTTCGGAACCCAAATGACTTAGTTTGATGAAAATAAGTTTAGAAATAAATAGATCTTTTCAAATAGGTAGAAAACGGTATATTATATGCGAAATTCCAAGTTAAAATGAGCAATTTATGGCTATTTTAAGTTGAAATTTTCTCTTATACGATTTTACCGCGATTTTGAGAAAGATTTAGAATCTTCAAGAATATAAATTTCATGAAAGACTCATTTTGGGTATTTCATCTTGTTTAGGTAAAGGAGGAACCGAGATCTCTTTCCCGGAAGATTACTTCGATTAGGATCTACCGATATGGAGTGAGTTAATCATTTACTAAGTTACATTTCCTTGTTTTGTGCTTGTAAGTAGTAGCACTAGCAATTAAGAAAAAGATAAATGAATAATTGTTGTGTGACTTGGAATTATGATTGGTTGAATACAAGTTAAGAATATTGAAAGAAGGTTTGATAAATAAATTGTGATTCTTGTATTGATATGATGAAAATTGTGTTGATCACCTTTAACTTGAACTCAATATTATTTGGTTAAATATATATTGAAATTAATTCATGCATATCATAATTGTGAGTCACATTTATTTCACTACTATTCTTTGTGTGGGGAAACAAGGAAATGGTAGTGGTGGCTAGTAGGAGCCGGAAAGTCTACATGGGCTAGTAGGAGCCAAGAAGTCTACAGGGCGAGCAAGAGCCGGTAAATATGCAAATATTGATGGTTGTATGGGCCTGTAACCTCCCAACCCTCGACATGGAAGGCGTAAAATCCATGTTACACTTGATTTCCGGTTAATCATGTGTATTTTGTTTGCTCATATGTTTGGTTCATTCTCATATGATTGTTTGAATACTTGTTTGAATTATGGAAATGTCTTGTAGATGGAATTATCTCACTAAGCTAGTTTTGCTTATACCCTTATAGCTTTTTATTACAGTATGATTACCTTTGGTTGGCCTCAAGGAGCCCCGTATTCCAGGTACAAGTTTAAGCTACTAGGAGTTTTTGGGAGAAGCTATATGTATTTAAGTTTTGAACATAAACTTCTAGGAAAATCTCTATAGTAGGCTTGTGTTATAGTTGCTATTATCTTGTTGATATACTTTTAAAGATGAGAGAATGCCCCTAAGATGATGTAAGGAATTATTATTTAAATGAAGGTTTCATATTTATCTATATAAGTTCTTGCTTGCTTTTATTATCTACTTAAATGTAATACCCCTGTGAGTCTCCTACTATCTTGGAAGCACGCCTTGCATGTGATATCGAAGCTCCTGCATGACTAAGGTTGTCATTCATTAGCTTTAATATTATATGCGTCGGACTGCCACGTTTAGGGTACCCTGTGGGGCGTGATACTATCATCTTGAACTGTTTTCCTTCATTTATTTCAAACTTTTCACCTCTCCTGATTTGATAGCTCTTCTTTGTTTTCCCTTTTATTTCCTCCTTTCCAAGTCTCCTAGATTGTTGTTTTTCTATTTCATTAGAATGTTTATCTTCTGAACCACTCTCAGATTCAAGAAACTTCTCCCCCTTAGCTAATGCCTTGGTTTTCTTCCAATCAAATCTAAATTTGTTAAACTTAGAATGCCTATACCAAGCACCATCCTTGGAGAACCGTAGTTTTTCAAAGATAAGAATTTTCATATGTTTCAAGTTGACTTTCCTAATTCTTTTTAAACTGATTGGAACTTTAATATGCTTGGGTATATGAACTTTCTTAAATCTGAAAAGTCTCATAAGCAAATTTCCATACAGCCTGTCTAATTGAGTTCTCCATATATGTTTTAAGTATCATACTAAGCATATCAATTTTCACCTTTTTCTTAATTGCCAGAACTGCAAGAGCCTTTCGTTTTGAAATAGTAGTGGAACTACCATTTTTGGGTAAAATACAGTCCACTACTATTTTATGCCATAAAAAACTAACAATTTGAAATCGGTAGAAAAGATATCTTTTTCAACAAACTCTCCTACTCCATCATTGATTTCTTTCAAAAGATCATTTCTTTGAATATCCACCAATCTTTCATCGTCCTTTTCATCTTTCATTTCAAAATAATCAATTAAATCCTTCCTATTAAGCTTGATATTCTTTCCAAGAACTTTTGACTCCAAGATAAAACCTTCCAACTTGTTCAGATTATCATAAAATTCCCTAATTAAATCAAATCAGTTACATTGCACAGGTTTTTACATCCTATTCTATTCAGCAAATGATCCCAATAAAATCCATTTGATTTAAAGAACTTAAAATCAACATAAGCGCATTCTAGTACCTTATTTGAGATACTTTTTCCCTTCTTTGACATTTATTGTTTCTTGGCTGAACTCGAAGAAAGTTTTCTCTTTTTCTTGTTCTAAGGCTTCACTTTGGTATCCTCTGAGTCGTCTTTTGACTCAAGGTTTGGGTCTTACTTATGTGCTTTAGATTCTGCATTGTTACCTTTTTGTCTTCTGATTTCCTCTTTTCCATTTCCTTTCTTTTTAGACTTCTATTCTTCATCATGCATCAATTTTGACCTAACTTCCCGCGTGGTTCCATCTCAAGTTAGAGTTTTAGGAACTTCTTCTAAGCTGGAGGTTTCGTCTTGTATCATTATGGTGTTTTTGATTTTCTTAGATTTAAATCCTTTTGAAGCAGGAGGAGATGATTTCCGTAGAGGCATTGTTTAAGGTTTTGATTTTTTTGAGGGTGTAATGTTTGAAGGACGAGATGATTTTCCTTTGAAAGAGAGAGAGTACTAAGACTGACAAGGATGTAGGTAGTTACAAGAAGTTGAAAGGGCATGATATGAAAAGTCCCTTTATTTGATTCCATATGCTTATTTTCCATAAAAAGGCGCTTCTTTAATTTTAACACATAAAAAAAATATTCAAAAAGGATATCACATTCCAATTTTATTTCTTAAGAATTCAAATTTGATTTTGTGTAGGGGTTTTGTAGAAATATTAGCACATTGATTTTCAGTAGAGACAAATTCAATATTGATATTTCCATTAGCCACATGATCCCTAATAAAATGATGTCTAATTTCTATACGTTTAGATCTAGAATGATGCATAGGATTTTTTGTTAAATTAATTGCACTCATATTATCACATTTTATAGAAATATTTTTATAATATAATCCATAATCTTTTAGTTGTTGTTTTATCCAAAGAATTTGTGCACAACAGTTTCTAACTGAAACATATTTAGCTTTTGCTATTGATAAGGCAATTGAATTCTATTTCTTTGAAGACTAAGAAATCAGTTTATTTCCTAAGAATTCACAAGTACCAGATGTACTTTTTCTATCAATTTTGCACCCTGTATAATCAGCATCTGAGTATCCAATTAATTCAAAATTTTCATTTTTGGGATACCATATTCCTAATTTTATAGTGCACGTAATCTATTTGAAAATTCTTTTAACAGCTTTTAAATGTGTTTCAGTTGGAATACTTTGAAATCTTGAACAAATACAAACATAAAACAAAATATATGGTCTAGAAGCAGTCAAATACAAAAGAGAACCACTTAAGCTTCTATATAATTTTTCATTTACTTTCTTACCTTGAGAATCAAGATTAAACCTAATAGAAGAACTCATTAGGGTTGCAACTTCTTTTAAATTCTCATATCCAAAATTTTTTAATATTTGTTCAGTATACTTCTCTTAGTGAATGAAAAATCCTTCTTTTGTTTGTTTGATTCGTAATCCAAAGAAGTTTAGTTCACCATCATGTGCATTTCAAATTCAACCTGCATAAGCTTTGAAAATTCTTGACAATGTTGTTCATTAGTTGATCCAAATATGATGTCATCAACATATATTTGTACAACTAATATATCATCATTATAATACTTTTATAAATAGAGTTATGTCAATTGTACATCTTTGATATCCACTTGAGATGAGATACTCATTGAGTCTCTCATACCAAGCTCTTGATACTTGTTTTAGTCCATATAAGCTTTTCCTAACTAAAAAACATATTCAGGCTTAAATATATCCTTAAATCCAGGCGGTTGTTCAGCATACACTTCTTCTTTAATATGACCATTTAAAAATGCACTTTTCATATCCATTTAAAACAATTTAAAATCTTCAAAATAAGCATAAGCAAGCAAAAGACGTATAGCCTTAAGTCCAGCAATAGGTACATATGTTTTATCATAGTCTATTCCTTCTTCTTGTGAATATCATTTAGCAACAAGCCTTGCTTTATTTCTAATAATTTTTCCACTTTCATCTAGTTTATTTTTAAAAACCCATTTAATGCCTATGACAGACTTATTTTCAGGTCTAGGAACTAGATTCCAAACATGATTTCTTTGAAATTGACTTAATTCTTCTTGCATTGCATTGATCCAATTATTATCATTTAAAGCTTTATCTATATTACAAGGTTTAATTTCAGATAACAAAGTAAAATGATTTTCAAGATCTTGTAGATTAGATCTAGTTTTTGATTCAGATTCTATATTACCTATAATTAAACTAGGGGAATGTGACGATTTATATTTCCATGCTTTTGAACTTTCGGCATTATTATTAGAATTTTTTTCCAAATTACCTTCTACTTTAGTTTCTGACTTATTAGATTCTAATTTTTCATCTGAATTACTCTCTGCTTTACTTTCTGACTTAGTAGCTTTTTGAATTTTATCAGATTTATCTTCTAATTTAGTTTCTGATATAGCAAAATTAAGTTCATTATCTTTATTTATAGGCATAAATACATCATCATCATCAAAATCATCTTTCACTTCATCAAGTATGCACATTAATAGATTCTTCAACCACCTTTGTTGTTTTATTATAGACACGATATGCTTAACTATTTTGTGAATATCCTAAGAAAATTTCTTCTTCTGATCATTCATCAAACTTACCAAGAATATTTGCATTCTTTTTCACAAAACATGTACATCCAAACAGATGAAAATATGAAACAGATGGTTTCATACCATAAAATAACTCATATGATGTTTTTGTGGAATGAGGTCGAACATATACTCTATTTATTATGTAACAAGCAGTTGCAATTGCTTCAGCCCAAAAATAATCAACTATTCTACTTTCATTCAACATAGAACGTGTTATTTCTTGTATAGTCCTATTCTTTTTTTCAACTACTCTGCTTTGTTGAGGTGTATATGGTGCTAAAAAATTATGATTTATTCCATGTTCTTTACCAAAAGTTACAAAAAAAGCATGATCAAAATCTTTGCCATGATCGGTTCTTAAAGAAATAATAGAAAATCCTTTCTCATTTTGAATTTGTTTAGCAAATTTTTATAACATTTCAAAAGTATCATATTTATGTTTTGAAAAGAATACCAATGTGTATCTTGAAAAATCATCAATAGTCACAAGTCCATATTTGTTTCCTCTTAAACTTAAAGTTCTTGTAGGTCCAAATAAATCAAGATGTAAAAGCTCAAGAAGTCTTTTTGTTGAAATCATATGTTTGCTTTTATGAGAAATTGAAACCATTTTGTTCTTTAAACCGATTGCACATTTCACATCATGTTTTATGTTAATTCTAGGCAAACCAACAACAAGATTCATTTTAGAAAGCCTTTCTAGTTGATTAAAATTTACATGGCCAAGTTTTTTATGCCATACATGTATATTATTATTCATGATCAGAAAACAACACTCAACATTCACATTAGAAGATGTAATTAGATATATGTTTTTTTTCCTAAATCCTTTAAATAACTTTAATCCTTTAGAATTATATGCAAAATATTTATTTTTCTCAAAAATCATTTTATAACCTCTATCACATAATTGACTTATGCTCAAAAGATTATGTTTTGATCCTTTTACTAGAGAAACGTTTTCAATCATACATAGAGGATGACCGATAGTACCTGTCTCGATTATTTTACCACGACTTATTAAACTTTATGTTCATGAATGATTTTGATGAGAATAATTATTACACAATTAATTATTTAAATATCATTAATTGTTTAAATACTTAAAATCTTTATATATATATATATGCTTTATATTTGTTCTACTGTTGTTTAAGTTTTAATAGAATAAAAAGTTGAAGAAAAGTCAAGACAAAGCTATTGAACCCAGTAGAAGAAAAGTGGAGATACTATTTATCAAATAAAGACAAAAGACTAAGTTTTAGGCAAAACTTGTAAAGTCAAGTGTTGAAGTTTTGGACAAAACTATAAAGTCAAGAGTTGGAGTTTTGGGCAAAATGGTAAAGTCAAGAGCTGGAGTTTTGAGCAAAATCATCAAGTCAAGGGCTGGAGTCTTGGGCAAAATTTATAAAGTCAAGGGCTAAAGTTTAGGCATCGACCTCAGACCTCGACTTCAGAAATTTTGATCTCGACTTCAAAAAGTTTGCCGTCGACTTTAGAAAGTTTGGGCTCAACCTATTCTTAAGCATGACAGTAAAAGTTCTTTTTTTAATTAACTATTTATTATTTAATAATATAATAATATAAGTAAAAGGGAAAAAAGAAAAGAGCTGTTGGAATGTATTTAATGCATGTGTCAGACACATTTAATGCTCTTTCAATGCTTTTGAACTTTACACGTTATTAAAACTTTAAGTACATTAAACACAAGTATGGGTTCTTAGAAACTTTTTACTAATGGGAAAATTTTTATCAAGAGTTATAAATAGAATTTTTCTCTTCTCTTCAAAAGAGAATGAAAAATACTTATTTTTTTTAATGCACAGTAGAAACGAAAACAACGTTCTGTAAATTTTTTCTACTTGTGTTTTTGTTCTCGTTATCGTTAATCTGTAAAAATTTTTTTAAGAGAACAATTAGTGCTCTATTTCGAAATTTGCTGACACACTCTAAACGAGATTTTATGAGCATTGTTTAAGATTTACAAAAGTTGTTTATCTGCTGATTTAAGGAGCTCAGTTTGTAAAAAGAATTTGTAAAATTCCTAAAGTATTTTCTATTGTAAATCTGTTTAAGTAGGAGCATTTATTTGTAAAGGAAATTTGTATATTTCCTTATGAACTTTTTCAGTTTGTAAATCTGCTTATATAGGAGCTGTTTGTAAAAAAGTCTTCAAAGGAGGTTTTTGTAAAAGAATTCATCGTATGAGGCCTTGAGAAAATTCCTTGTAGAGGCCAAGTGAAGTCCTTCGTGGAAGGCAAAGAGAAGTCCTCAATGGAAGGCATTTGAAGTCTAGTCTGGAGTTATCAGCATCGTCCTAATTGCGATTAGGCAGGAAGTCCTTCATGGAAAGCAAAGAGAAGTCCTCAGTGGGAGGCATTTGAAGTCTGGTCTAGAGTTACTAGTATCGTCTTAATTGTGATTAGGAGAGAAGTCCTTCGTGGAAGGCAAAGAAAATTCTGATCATGTGTTACCAGCACAACACTTAATTTATCAAGTGGAAGTCCTTTGTGAAAGGCAATCGTAAAAGTCCTATTGTGATAGGCTTTGTTGTAATTCCTCATCTAAGAGGTGTATTGATTTTAGAATAATCGATATAATGGTAAAAGTCCTTTTTGAGGCATTTGCATCGTGGAGAATAGGCAGTGGGCCAAACTCTACGTTAAATCCTTGTGTTGCTTTTCTTTCTTTCTCTGTGCTTCTTTATCACTGCTTATTTGTTAATAAGTTTTAATTAGTTTATTCCACTGTATTTGTTTGTTTAAATTAACTCTTGTCTTATCTTAGTTAATTAATCTAGTTTGATAAAACTGAAAAAATTTGTAATACTTAATTCACCCCCCCTCTTAAGTATTCATTGTGTATTATTGGGTCTGTTTGTTTGGCTTTTTCCGGTAGATACAGATGCTTTTTTCAAACTTTTTTCTAACAAACTATTTATCAAGAAATAAATATAGATGAAATAAAATTGGCAGTTCTCATCAGAAAATCAAATAGATCAAATATAGATAAAATATAGATGCAAATTGGATATATTTACATATATTATTTTGAAAAAGATACAGATGAAAAACATACCATTTAAATAGACCCATTATTTCTAACACGGCTATCATCTCCAAACCTTACATATCCTCTTTTCTTCCACATTATGTTAGTGAACAAAGAAGCATTTCCCATCATATGACCTAAACACCCATTGTTCAAGTACTAAGTTCCTTTCATTTTTGCTCCTTGTTTCCGCTATTATGCACAAAAGGTGATCAAACCTTTTTAGGAACCCAAACAAGCTTGGGTCTTTGATAAGTTAAGCTCGTCTTATCATGTTTTGTAACTTGATGTGTACTGAGTTTGTTTCTTTTGTAAAAGCAGTATTTTTCAATATGACCAACTTTATTGCAAAAGAAACACCTTAATAATAATTTTGTCTTGGATACTCATTACTATATCTATACCTGTAGTCTCTGCTATACCTTCTAAATGGATATTTTTGTTGAGGGTATCTTCTGAAGTAGCCTCTGCTGTTATTGTTCATGCTCTTTTCAATAGGTTCTTTAGTAGATTTAACATTCATAGACACATTTTCTTTAACAAACACGGTCTTTTTCACATTATTAGATGAGTTACCATATTCATAACCAAGTCTATGTTTAATACTTGCAGGTCTTTGACTATTTATAAGCATGTTTAACTTTTTGTCACTTTCATTAAACCTATTGAAGATGCTTTTAATAGTTTGTGATAACTCTTCTACTCTAACTTTTAAATCATTAATTTCATTTTTCAAAACATCATTATCTTTTCTTAAAACATCATAATTGACATGTAACTTTTCAGTATCATTCTTTAGTACATCATTCTCGTCAGCAAGTAGTTTATTTGTTTGACTTAAAACATCTTTCTCATTTTTCAAAGCTTTATTCTCAGCATCCAATTTAGAAATTCTCAAATTAGCCTTTTTCAGAGCCTTTAAAAGCTTTTTCATCTCAATATACATCTCATTGTCACTCATTTTAGTTTTGGAATCAGAATTTATCTCATATGTAACCATTATACACAAATTGGCTTCTTCCTCATCTTCACTCGCACTCTCTGAGTCGGCTTCTAACTCGTCTAAGTCACTCTGATTTGCCATCATTGCTCGACTTTTCAATTTAAATTTCTTTATCTTGTTCTTCAAAACTGGACATTTGTACTTAATAGGGTCATGTTTCTTACATTTATAGCAAACAATCTCCTTTTTCTCTTTCTTTTCCTCCTTTTCCTTAAAACTTTTTCCTGCATCAAATTTGTTATAGTTGCTGTAATTTTTGAATTTTTCACCTTTCTTCATCAGCTTGTTGAGTCTTCTTGCAAGCATGCTAATGTTTTCATCATCATCGTTGCCCTCATCAGAGCCTGACTCTTCAATGGTTACCTTCTTTGTTTTGAATGCAATTGCCTTTGAATTGCTTTTAGGTTCCTCTATTGTGTTAAGATGAGATTCATATTCCAACAACTTCTCCCTCAATTGGCTAAGCATGAGCTTGTTTAGGTCTTGGCCTCTTAGAATCCCGTGACTTTAGTAAGATCCTCAAGATTTTCCTAACAAGATTAGAATCTTTCATTTTCTTTCCAAGAGATGTTAGTTCATTTGCCACAATAGTAAAACGATTAAATGCATCCTTAATTTTCACATCGAGTTTAATTTTAAATAACTCATATTGTTGTAGTAAAGCATTAATTTTTGTTTCTTTAATCGTAATGGTTCCTTCATATGTGTTAGACAAAGTATCCTGAATTTCTTTTGTTGTTTCACAAGTGGAAATTAAATAAAATTCATATGGAGCTGTTGTAGTAAGTAAGAGATTTTTAGCCTTATTATTCTTCTCTATAAGCTTTAGCTTAGCATTTGTAAATCTAGCATCATTAGTCATTATTACTTGACTATCTCCAAACACAAGTACCTACCATGAAGCATAGTCATTAGCCTTTGTATAAGTAGACATGCACATCTTCTAATATAAATAATTCATGCCATCAAAATATGGAGCTTAATTGATTGCAATGTTACTTTCAGCCATTATAAATGGATCACTCAGTTAAGAAAAAGAGAACTACTCTGATACCAATTGTCGGTCCTAAAAGAATAACCAAGAGGAGGGTGAATTGGTTATTTAATAAAAATTTGTCCTTTTTTCAAAATTCAACCAAAGTCACACAACTTGGTAAATCAAATTACGATGGCTTATAATCTTACTTGTAAATAATCAAACTTCATCACAAATAATATTAATTATAATTCAGATAAAATTAGGTTCACTTAAATTCTCAAAGAGTTAAGCAATTGTTTAAAAGTTGAGCTACCAATTACTCTTTGACTTAGTCTCTGAGTTTGATGTGCAGCTAAAATAAATAGGTAAACATACACAAAATTAAAAAGATAAAGGAAGATAAGAACGCAAAATCGATTTATAGAGGTTTTGCCTTGAGCATCAGTCTTCTCTTTCAACTCCAAGCTGGGGACCCGGTATTCCACATCAGTATGTTCCACTATATCCAAAAGAAATTAGAGTACAAACTTATCTAAATACAATGGACTTCAATCACTCTGCTCAGCATATCTACTTTCACTCAAGCTATTTACTGATCTACAGAGAAAGAAATGTCACTCTCACTCCTCTACAATCTCCCATAAGTAATCAAATGAGGAATAAAGTACAAAGTATCCTCAAGATTTTAGTACAAGGATGACAATATAAAGTAACAGTATCTTGCTTAAGTAAAATGAGGAAATTCATAGACTTAGAGAACTTGTTCTTTTTTACGTGTGTCTTCTTTATTTGAACCTCTATTTGTTATATATTGTCAACTTCCAACGGCTAGGAAAAGATAGACTTTTGTTCCCGATATTTCTCTTTGTTATTGATAACGTCTATTGAACTATTTTAAATCTTCCAACTAATAAGATAGAATTGAACATTAAGACTTTTGTTCCTGATGTGATCTATTTATTTGAAGTTCGGTAACGGAAACAAAAAATAAATCTGGTTGTATTTTATCCTAGATTTTCGTGCTTCAAAATCTAGACGTGACCTGCTATGTCAATTCTTCTTCCAGCTAAAAAGAATCATAACCAAACAATGCTTATCTATTCTTTTATCAAATCTTCTTCTATCTTCAATGATAAGATAAAGTTGAACGTTGATGAGGATCTTGATCCTATGTTTGTGTGCTTGAACATTGTTGGCGATATTTTAAAGATAAACATCCTTTGATACTGTTTAATTTTGACACAAATTTGCATTCTCGTATCTTGCTATCCATAAACTTCTCGTGATTTTAAATTTCTTGATTTTGTTGAAACACAATCTTAATATCTTCTGTATAGATAACTTAATTAGATCAACTTCTTATGATAGGTCTGAGTAGAATCTTGCACATGTAAAAAAAAAAAAAAAAAAAAAAGCTTGAACTTGCTGTTGAAACTTAAAACTTTAATCCTTTGTAAACTTGAATCCCTTGGATATTTGAACCAACTTTGTGGAACATATTTGAATGTATCACCCAAATACATTCAAAATTGGAGTTGGGTCTTCAAATCCATAAAGAATTCTTAGAAAATTCGATCTTTATCATGCTGTACGTAAATATGTAATTTTTGTTCATGTAGTTGATTTACTTTATGAAATATCTTCTAAGTATTATTGTCTACCAATATTCACTATGTCTACCTTCTGAGTATTCCTTTGTTCTTGAAAAACTTTCTAAACACTTTCTGAATTACTTTCTGAGTTGAATCTCTTTTGAAAAACATTTTCATAAACTTCGATATTTTCACAAAACTTTCATCATACTTAATAAATTAAGCACTGCACACTTAATAAATTTGTTAATAATCATTTAATCCTTTTTTTTTATCATTAAAACCAATGTTGAGAGAAACTAACAATTATATTTACATAGTAAATTTTTTTAGGACTAATTTGACTAATTTCCATAATTAAAATTTTGAAAACCATTCGAAAAAATGTGATTAAAAAATAACAAAAACACTGTATAAACAATGTCAAACTGGATTTGATTAAAGGCACACAGAGGCATGCGACATGACACTTGAATAAACGGGTCGAGTAGGCATGGCTCGACACTCAAGACACCCAAGCATGCATCGAATGGACATGTAAAAGCATGCAAAACATAAAACATGCAAAATTTGGTACGCTGACGATAAGACATGACACAATTACCATATCTAATTTCATTTTTCACATCCTAAACCATCCAATGGCATGGCAACTAGTCATCAGTCTTCATTAAGTCTTGTGCCTCCTATCCATAGCGTAAGTCATACTCTCTGCCATGCTCATGTTACACAAGGAATAAACAAGCATGTTTAGTAAATAAACTAAAATTGGTAATAAAACATACACAATCAATCCATCTCACATGTAAGCTTCTTATCATTAGTCATTGATATTATACAAACAAAAGCTATTTTATCTTGGATCCTTAACCTAATCCTTGGTAAATAGTCATTTCATTGCAATGTTTATCTTGCTTCACACATATAAAATAAGCATTGAATATAATATTTTCTCTACTTTTTCAATTGTGACAAACATCTTTTTTTAGTTAGCGACTACCTATGAGAACCTTAATTTCAATAACAATACCCATATTAAAATTTCAACTAGATTAGCTATTGGTAGTAATTTTGTGCCCTATCCTACCTTACATTACGAAAATACATTTAAGGAAAAAAAACAAACAAACAAAAAAGACAAAGACTACATAGCCATGGCAATTGTCAATACCTTTAGCAACCTATGTGTCCTAAACAGCTATAAGACCAACACAGAACTCCCATCATTTTGCACTCATACAACTATTGTTGGTTAGTCTACAACTCGCTTCCCATTTAAATAATTTATATACCATATAATACCCAATACATTTCTTTTGTACCAAGTTTCCTTTAGTCATTGATTTATAAATAGAAGAGTAATGATTAAAAGAATAGCTTACTATGAGTCATCTCACAAGCTAAATAGGCTTCGGTTGCTTACCAGAAATCTTTAAAACTATTATAGACCTTAACCCCATGAAAATGAATGACTTATGTCGCTTATACTATCTAAATTTAAAGGAAAACGAGGAGTTTATTTTACTAAGGTTTGTTTTTGGTTTATTAAACCAGCACAAAGTTCAAATTGGGTTACATATAACTACAACTAATCATTCCTTAAGTTGGTTGACCTTTCACATCAAACAATCGATTAGAGGATTCAATTATCCATATTATCAAGTTTCTCAAAACTAAAGTTTTTACTTGATTTAGCTTATTAAAATTTCATTTTTGGTTAACCCTTCAAAGTAACTAAGATTTCTTGATGTAGGCAACTCATTTTTAACTATGTGTTTTTTTTTTTCTCTTGATAACTTTAAGTTCTAAAAACATAAACGTTTCATTCATAATGACAATAAAGGAATGTCTCATTCTGTATGGTTGAGATCTCATTTATTTGTATTTTATCTTTCATTTCATTTTGATTTTTATCCTTTCCCTTTCCCTTTCCCTAGTGTGGGCTTTCTGTAAGACAATTTAAAAAAAATTGAAATAAAAATATAAGAAAAAGATAAGAAAATACAAGGAGAATATGAAAAATCAACAGTAAAAAGAAAATAATAGAAAAAGTCAATTTTTTTTTTCAAAAGTCAAAAGTAATTTCCCTAGTTTTAGAATTGTTTCTAATTCAAAGTACACATGTAATTTAGTGAGTTTTAAGTATTTGGTGAAAATTTTAGGTTTTTCCTAATAAACTAATTTTTCTAGTCCTATCCAATTTGCTCAAGTTCAATCAAGTTTAAGATTTTAAGCTCAAGTTCAACTCAAAATAATAGTATATAATCTCAAACTTGACTTGATTAAGTTTATTTAAGCTTGATTTATTACAAAATATATTTTTAATTCTAATTAAAAATATTAATACTTAAACTCGATTTGAAATTGATTAAAAATTATATTTAACTAAAGCTTGTCAGAACTCAATTAGGCTTGAAACATAAGATGTTCTAGGTTGACTTGATAAACTACTCAAGTAGTTCGAATTCAAGCTATGCTCAACTCGACTACTTTTAAATCGATTTCAAGTAAACATCGAGCCGGACTTGAATGGTTTGTTAACTGACTTAATTCATTTATACCCCTAGTGGTCACTAAAGAGATGAATTGAAACAACATAAAAAGTAGAGGAAAAATCTAAGCGCAAAATAAAAATTGCCCATAGCTAAGTTCCCTTTTCTTTATCCACCACATCCTTTCCAATAATTGTAGTGAACAAGTGCCTTTCCTCGTAACCTTGTATAAAAACATGAAAGCTGGAGAAGTGGAGATCAATATATTGGATTTCTTCTAAAAATTAGATGACGAAATGTATCATTGTGAGAATAATGGATAAAGGCTAAAACCTCTCACGACAAATAGGTACAGGCCCTACTACGTATACTTATTGAGCCTATCTAAATAGTGTACTCTCGTGGTGTATACGTGAGCTCTCGTAAGTCAAATAATTAGCAATATCTTAGTATTGCAGTGTGATGTTTATACCTTGTCCAGAGGAAACAAAAAAGGTGCACCAGTGAGCATAAAATGTTGTATCCCATGGTGATCAAAAGATTGTTCCATATTGTTAATTTCTTAATAAATAATCTTACATATAATGAGTACCTGGAGGGGCTATGATTGAAGTTGCGAAAATTATCCCATGTGGAGTTAATATGTGTGTGTTATTTGGGCTAGCATATTTGGTGGGCCTCAGTCTTTTATTCCCGTAAACAATATAATAATAATAGTTTTGGCCCCCCAAAAAAATATAATAATAGAGAAAAAGAGAAAATTCTTGTGCATAGGTACGTACACAAAGGGAGTTACTAACTAGTTAATTTATTTTTTGGGCTAGGTACAAAGGGAGTTTATTAATGTGACAATGAGGAAGGAAATTGTATGATTACTAACTCCTCAGATAAAAATTATTCAAATACTAATTATATAAAATAAATTACTAAAATACTATCGTAAAATCATATGTTAAACAAACATTTCATGAATTTGCACATGAATCTTATGTTGAAGATGCGATTCATGAAGAAATATGAATTGCCTGTTAAAGTTGCAATTTACGTACAAATAAGTGAATCGTCCTTTCAAGATGCGATTCATCTTAAAAAATTATGAAACACCTTTTGAAAATATAATCCAGCACTGTATGACATTTGGCTAAATTGCATCTTCAAATGGCATTTAATATGTAAATTTGTAAAAGATTGTTTAATATACGATTTTGCATCAGTATTTATGTAATTATATTTGTCCAATTTGTATTTGTGTAATTTTTTCTAAAAAACTGGTAGACACGTATTTCACTCGACAATAAAGGTGTTCTAAAATAATATCATATATCCGATTTTCATTTTTTTTCTTTCTTTCAATGTTTTCAATAGGGCTTATAGGAAAAATGATCAAACAAAATGGCTTATCAAGTTCCCATGATTATAAGTTAATATTTTCACTTTCACGAGTTGTAGATTTTACAGGAGTTCGAGAGAAGAAAGTATTCTACATGTTATATCTACTATGAGCATCTTTATTCCTGAATTGTTTAGGAGTTGCTTATGTTGTGTTTGGTAACACTGAATTTAATAGAAAATGAAAGAAGTAAGAAGAAAGTTCACATTTGGATTCTTAAAATGAAGTGTAGAGTAAGTGAAATCGATAGAAGTCCATACAAATTCGGTCCCTATTCATTCTGGTTCATCTTTAGGTGGAAAAGGAAAGAAAGGAAGAGAAAATACCTTAAAGTTACAAAAGTACCCATGGAAATAAGGGTAAAGTTAAAAAGACATGGGCTATTTTAGTCTTTTAATATTAATATTTCATCCCATTTCCTTTTCTTTTCATACTAACAATCCAAACAAAAATATATAATCTCTTTTCTCTATCACTTTTCACTTCTTTTCATCTTATCTCCATTTCTTTATGTTGATTTCTACGGTGCATTAGATTTCCAAACACGGCGTTAAAGTACCAAGTCAACATCTAAAGTAACTCTCCCTATTAAACAATTCTTTACTTTATCTCCGGTTATTTTAAGAGAGTTACTTAGCTACTTTTTTAAAATCTACGCGGATCCCATTTTATTTTGTTATCTTAAAATAATGTTTTTATATATATTTTTTATAAAATTTAAGTGTGAAAGGACTATTGAGAGAAGGAATGAGATTGTTGTTTTTTGTAAAAATTAAATGACTATGAATGGACCAATGGGAGGAGGAGTGAGATCCCTAAGTTGCTTAAGGAGTTGCTTAAAGTATAATATTAGAACTCTTTCTATTAAATAACTCTCTACTTTATTAGAATGACTTATCTACTTTTTTTAAATTTTTGTGGGTCCCATTTTATTTTACTACTTTAAAATAATGTTTGTATTTTTTTTATAAAAATTAAATAAGTTTGAAATGACCAATGAGAAGAGGAGTGGGATGGTTGTTTTGTAAAAAATTAAATAAGTATGAAATGACCAATAGAAGAAGGAGTGAGAGGGTTGCTTGCATAAGTAACTTCGGTTGCTAAGCAACCCAAAAAACAACCTACTTTATTATACAAGCAACTCTTGCATTACCCATATCTCTTGAAATTTTCACAAAGTATTCGGGGATAAAGATGCTCTAAGAAACCCAACAAGTAACTTACATTGCATAACTCCAATATCTCTTGAAATTTTTACTACAAGTGATGTACTTATCTTGCATTGATCATACCAAGTGGACCACATAATCTTGATCCCATGGTTACTCAGGCAAACACTAACATGTCGGGTTTTTTTTATTTTTATTTTTTTTCTTCTTACTTGTATTTACAGCTCAATCTCTTTTATACATGTCATAAAATTTATGCTATGTATTGACTACAATTCAGAGTACTATCAATATCTTTTGTCTTTAGTCTAAGCTAAAATAAGTTTTTTACGAAAACCTATGGAATCATAACAAATGAATTGTACATGTCCCTGATTTCTATTTCCTTATTCCGGGTGCTGTATATATAAAACATGGTGGTCAACGCAATCGATCTCTTTTGTTTGTATTTACTTACAAGTTAAACATAATTATTCTTGATAAAGCAATCGTTATCATACGTTTTAACTAAAACATAAAATAATGAGCAGATTCACGGACGGTGGAAGTGCCACTAGGCTACCAAACTAGTTTATCTTAGGTCTGACCATAAGCTACTCCCCATTCCACCTATTTACTTAAAATAGAAGCTTACGTATGTTCATATATTCGCTCACCAAACCCATGCATCTTTTTTAGAATAATATTTGCTTAAAAGACATCATGCTGTTGATGTTCAGACAAGTTCCCGAACGATGCAGCCATGCAACACCAACTTGCACGCAGAAATTTCAACCACAACTCCATAAATGATTAACGTTCATATAATTCTATCTAAAGATCTGCACGGTTTGGGAACTAAACGGAACTGGAATAGCCAATTTTGAGTTTTGAAAATAAGGAATTGGAACCGAAACCATCTCCTACAGTTCCAGTCTGGTTCATGGAACCACGGAGGTTCTGGATCTTGAAAATGAGAAACCAAAACTAGAACCGTCTTTCATGATTTTAGTCCAGTTTTATGAAGCTGGCGATTCTTGGTTATGATTTTAAAACTGCAAAATTATCTTTTTTTTAAGTAAAAAATGAATTATATATTTTAATAAAATAAATTTTAAACTTAAAATAATTAATTATTGGATCTAAAAGTACTAAATTATTTAGCCAAAATTTTTAAAAATTTGTTTAGAATGAGCATTTATTTATATACAAATACAACTTATATCAATTATAGCTAGTAATATGATATTGCAAAATGCTCTAGAGGATAACAAGAAAATTACAATACAAAAAATAGCCTCATGTTATTAAGGAAAAGATTTTGCGTTTAGAAATTGTTTATATAAACTAAATTATATATAATTTTAAGTTATGTTTATTTGTATTATTGATAATAAAACAATAAATATTTTAAATAGATAATAAATTTTACTATTTATATGAAATAGTATAAATATTAATAATTATATATTTAACATAATTTTTTAAGTTTTTTTATAATTAATTTTTTTCAGTACAACTAGTTGGAACCACTGATTGCACCTGGTTCTAGGCTGTAGAACAACCTCAAATGCCTTAGCCGGTTCTAGTTCTAGAACCGTTGGTGACGGCTCCAGTTTGATTTTTGGTTCGAAACTGAATTGTGTCTATGGTTAATCCCATCTCAAAATAACAAAACAACCAATAAATTTATCTGATTAGTTAAGATGTTTGTTCTCTTTAATTTGCTTTATGAATCTTTCTTGAAATGATTTCAATGAAGTAATGACGATTCTTAAAAGCTTGATAATATTTAAAATATGCCAATTGAGGAGGAGGAGCTCTATTTAAAAATTTCGGTGTTTCATTTTGACTGCTGAATTACTCCATGACGAATAGGATCTCCTAGGACATGCTGTTGACAACATCCGCTGGGATTCGCTTTGATGATCAAGGAACAGGATGAAGCTTGTTGATCCTTTATAACTCCTCATGGCCTATATTATGACTGGGCCTAACTAAGTGAAAGTAATATACCTAAGCATATAAAAGCTCATTACAATAAAAGAACTATTGAAAAGTGGCGGTGGGTATTAATCCTATTCCAAGTCTAATAAACTAAATCTCTTTAAAATATCCCTATACCAAATGGATCTAACTAACTAAATCTCTTTAAAAGACTCAAAATAATAGCGGATGGATTAGTCCAACAATCCTATTCCAAGTCTATTAAAATAAATCTTTTTAAAACATTCCTATATTAAAGCGGATGAAGCTTGTTGATCCTTTGTCACTCCTCCTGGCCTATATTATGATTGGCCTAACTAAGCCAAAGTAATATACTTAAGCATATAGAAGTTCATTACAATAAAAGAATTATTGAAAAGTGATAGTGGGTTAAGGGTTTTCATGGTTCGATTAATCGGTTCATGGCCTTATTTTTTTATCCTAACCGTAATTATCAGATTTTCAATATCCTAATCTTAAACTAATCCCTTATGAACTGTTAATCACTTTTTTAATTGATTTTTTCTGTTTTTAACCATTTAACATAATGGTTATACAAAATTTGCCATTAAACATATTTTTCAATATGTCCGTAAAAAAATCAGATTATTTTTTTTCATAATTATATTAAAAACTATAAATTAAGAATGCAAGACATGTGAAATAGTTGTTAATATATATCGGTATCATCTACCATAATAGCCTTTTGCTCATGTGTTCTTATCATTGTCATTAACCTTGATCAGTTGAGCTCAATACAAAATCTTCATCAAACACCACCATTTCAATTTTCAAACTTCTATCCATTTGCTTCTTCTCATCTCAACCATTCATTTCAACATAATTCATATTGATAATACTAAAAAACATACAACAACAAAAAGGCCTTCAAGAGTACAACTATTATCAAATAAAAACATGATTGTTCCAACAGGTTTATTTTCAACAAAACATGGTGGTGGCATTGGCGACAGATCAATAACACCAATTTGATTTGCTTGTGTCACTATTCCCTTCTTGAGGTCTCTCTTCCTTTATGTAGAATAAAAATAGCAACATAAGAACTCATAATTCCACTTGTAATTTATTAATCAAACAAAAATTTATAAATATGGACTTGAATATATAATAGAAAAACAAAGTAAGAAAAAATACACTACAGAAATTAATTTACATTCTCTTCCCAATCATCAATTGTGCAAAGAGGATTATCTTCCGTAATGCACGATGTTTCTATAGAAAAAAAAACAAAGAATTTCAATAATTTCAATATAGAAGCAAAAATCAATAAAACCCAAAAAAAATGAAAAGTAGAAATAGTTTTACCTACCGACTTAAGTTGTTCCAAGATAGGCTTAAGATATATTGGTTGACTTGAATTCCTCAACCAATTTTGTCCACCAATCAGAGCTTCCATAAGTCTAGATATAAGAGCACTCCGAAATGAATCAAGTACACGGCATCCAATGCTAAAAGCGGATTTACTAGCAACTGTAGAGACAGGAATAGCTAACACATCCCTTGCTATCAAAGCCATTATTGGGTATTTAGATGTATTTGTTTTCCACTAGCCTAATATATCAAAAGATAGTACCTTCCTCTCATAATCATCATGCAAATATTTTTCTAATTTTCTTTTAGAATTCTCACTTCCTTCATCATCACCATGTGTTATGAACTTATCATCTAAGTATTGGCTTATATCTTGATATTTATCAACCACCATAGATGTGTCCAAATCTTGTTGTTCATCTCTTATTTGGACAGTAGATGTAAGTTTGGAAGCATCATAAGACTCAAACAAAGAGTCCAAAACAAGTCTCACATTTTCTTTTAGTTTGTTTGCAATACCCATACCATAAAAATAACCAACCATATAGTCAACATATTTCAATTTGCATCTAGGATCATGAACTAATGCAACAAATAACAAAACATTGATATTATCAATATTTGCCCAATACTTGCCATACTTCTTCTTCATCTTAAGAGCCATTACTTTCAAACTAAGATCTCTACCTTTTTCAATCATATCAGAAATCATCATGCCAAGACCATAAATCTTCTTCGTATATTCATAGAAAATCTTAATAAAAGGCAATAATGATCTAGCATATTCCTAATAATCAAATGTTGGAGTACCTTTCTTCATAGTAAGATCCATAGAATATCTACTATCAGTGATCTCTAACAAATCAAAAGCTTTTAGAAATTTGAAGGCTACCTTCAACATTAGGTATGTTGAGTTCCATCTAATCTCCACATCTAAGCACAAATGACTCTTACTATCAATCTTCTCTTTTTTTACACAATTTTTAAACTTTTGGTTCCTAGAAGGGGAAGATTTCACATAGTTTATTGCATGCCTAATTCTAACAATAGAGTCATTTATTTCACTCAAACCATCTTTTATAACTAAATTCAAAATATGTGTAGCACATTTCACATGCAAGTGCTCACCCCCCAAGATACTTTCCTTCCAACTATTTAACCTTCTTTTCAAATATTGGAAGCCTAAATCATTTGAGGATGCATTGCCAACAGTTATAGTAAACCCCCCATCAATTCCCCAATTAAGTAAACACCTCTCAACAGTCATGCCAATTGCCTCCCCAAAATGATAGAAACTGGACAAAAAGCAATAATTCTTTTGTGTATTTTCCAATCATCTTCAATGAAGTGTGCAGTAAGACACATATAAGAAAAATCCTAAATAGATGTCCATATATCGGTAGTAAGACAAATTATTGATGACATTTTCTTACAATTTTTTTTTTCACTTTTCCCATTTCCTCCTTATTAATATTGTAGCAATCTCTTCCTATAGTTTATGTGAAGAGATTCGAAAACGTGATTGCATCACTTGACAAAAATCACAAAACTCCTCATGTTCCACAAAAGTAAAAGATAATTCATCAATAATGATCATCCTAGCTAGATATCTCCTATATTCTTCTTGATCAAACTTTCAATTACTAAGTAGATTTACACAAGTCCTCTCATCAGATTTTGGTGTAGGTTTAAAAGTTAATGTTGATTGGCTCTTGTAAACATTATGATGATACTTTTTACACCTACTTAGATGATTACCTAAACAACTTGTGCCATTAGCAGATAAAAATATAAGAGACTTGTTGCAATGTTTACATATAGCTTTAGGATTATTGGCATCATTATTATTCTCAAAATGTTCCCAAATCCAAGATGGTTTTTTTTTTTTTTTTTTTGTACCTTTGAATTAGCTGGTTGAGAGGGAGGATGTTTTGTTACATTCTCATCACCACTTAAAGGTTGGGAGCTCACATTCTCATTAATTAAAGCTTGAGGGATCTCATTTGAAGTAGAGTCTGTGGTGTTTTCATTATCCCCAATGTTAGACATCTACAACAATATCAAACAAAAAGATATATGAGGTAAAACTAAATTTAATAAGTGAATCTTGGAAACATAACAATAAAAAGAAAATTAAAACAAGATCTTATACCAAAAACATTATACAATATAATTATTAATACAATAACTATGTTCCACAAGTCCAAAAAAAAAAAAAACTATGTTCCACTTTCTATCTTTCTCTCCCCCTAAATCTTTCTACTAGCCAACACCATAGTATCAATGAAAACACGATACAAACATAAAAATATGATATTTAGTATGTTATATTAAGTTTATATATAATATTTAAGATTATTTCTTGTAAGATTTTCAATTTTTTTCCTATTAAAACAGTAAAATAGGGGATTCTAACATTGTTGATCTCGTTTAGGAAAAAAAAATCCATTTAAAGCAACGTATAGATTTTCCTTCATTTGTAATGGATTTGTACACTAAACTTAATCATTTGGTAGAATGACGCTTATCGGTGTATTCAAATTTCTTTTTCGTTTAAATACTCCTGAGATTGAGGTATTATATACTTTACCTGTCACTACCTCCATATCAAAAGGATATCATATCATCTTTGTCGATTTGTTTCATGGCATAACTTTAAGTTCTGGAAAGTTATTGTGATGCAGCTTTATTTTCTTATGCATCTTAAATATGCATCTCTCTTTTGGTGGATAGTATATAGTGTTAGTGCATCTATGGTTCGGTTATGGATTTGAAAAGTTTGAAGTAGATTGTGTGATGGACTATTGTTTGAGTTCTTTATGCCCTACATCAGTATTCTTGTTTGCATTGATAAGATCAGTGTGATTGCTACTGCATTCACACTTTAAAAAGGAGAATGGTTCCAGCATATTAGCAAAAACTGGATGGCACAAGGATCATAAAATATTGAGAGCTTTGCCAAGAACATGGACTAATCACACCTCGTAAGCAATCCTATCATCAGCCTAATTTCTATTTACTATATAGCATAAATCATCATCATCATCATTTAAAATCACAAGAACTGCATGAACCTCCTCATTCAGAGCTTTTTTATTATAAAAATTACAACTCTACAATTACAAAACTCATTATATAGAAAAAGCACACTGGAGTTGAAACTGTCCTATATGTGATCCAACATCAACACAAACCATTCCTGATAAGACAGAACAAGATTTATACATCATAGAAAAAAAACTTGCTTAAGTTTTATCATTGTCAAGCTCACATATCAATTGAATAAAAGATTAATATAAAAGCACAATCGGCGTACCTTCTTTCAGGTTTAGGTCTAGCAACGATGATATTGGACTCGAAGAAGAGGATGTGGAGATTAAGGCAAGACACTATGGATTGCACAAAGGAGTAGGGACTGAGGGCTGCGCCGCTGCAGTGAGAAAATGATATAGGTTTTAAGGTTTCAATCCATAGTTGAAGCTGAGGGAAGGTTGAAAGGCCAGGGGTTGCATGGTGCGTGCAGATGAGAAAAAGAAACAGGTGGGGTTTCAACTTTCAACATCCTCAATTTATCTTTCTTTTTAAAATAATCATATGGGTTATTATAAATTATATATATTTATAATTACAGATCGGTTAATCAAATCCATTAGAATTTGATATTTAAAAACTGAAACAGAAACCGAAAAAATTAAAATGCTAATTCTAAGCTGAAATCGATGGATCGATTAACCTTTTTTTTATTGGTTTTCCGATTTCTGTTTGATTATCCTAAACATTTGGTTTTTTTCATACCCCTATAGTGCGTATTAATCCTATTCCAAGTCTAATAAACTAAATCTCTTTAAAACATCCCTCTATCAAATGGGCCTAACTAAATTAAATCTCTTTAAAAGACCCAAAATAATAGTGGATGTATTAGTTCAACAATCCTATTCTAAATCTACTAAACTAAATCGTTTTAAAACATTCCTATATTAAAGCAGATGAAGCTTCTTGATCCTTTATTACTCCTCGTGGCCTTTATTATGATTGAGCCTAACTAAGCGAAAATTCTATACTCAAGCATATAAAGGCTTATTACAATTAAAGATCTATAGAAAAGTGACAACGAATAAATTACTTTGACAATCTTATTCAAATCTACTAAACTAAATCTCTTTAAAATATCCTATATCTAGCGAGTCTGGATCTCCTTGACCCTATTATCAGCCCAAAAAACTTGTTGAATTAAAATCTCAATTATCAAATTAACCCTCCTTACATATTCTATAACACAGAGATATGAGAATGGAATTACTTCCTTCCTAAGAATTTGATGACTTAACATTGAAAAAGTAAACCTTTTCAATGTAAATTTATAATTACATGTGCCTTTTAATATTTACTTAAAATTTTGGTTATATTGCAAATGCACCTGTTATTTGTCCTATATACACTTAAACCCTTATCCTTAAAATTATATGCTTAGTTTCCAAATCTTTATTATTCAGATTCCAATTTATTAATTTTTCCTTGGTTAGAATAATTAAAAAATATACCAAAAATAGTTTTTATTATTTCTAAAAGGTATAATGGCCATGTGAGAATTAAAAAAAATAAAAATAAAAGGGATTTTCTTGGAGATTTTGTACTCTAAGCACATAATTTGATGAAGTGGACATTTTTTAACATGTATTTATGATTTGAAAATTTTCTAATAATTAGACCATAAGCTAAATGTCTCCACATACGGAACTGCAGAACTTCCTTTTGCAATATACCTAAAAACTAAATATTATCACTCCTTTGGCCCCAACTTTTGTACATAGAAATATCTTACAAATGGATCCCTACGCTGCTATACAAAATGAGACCACCCTTCAGGATAAAAAATTGAAAATTTCTGTTGTTTAGACACCCAACAACTTGATAATATTTTGTATTCATTAACTATTCTATAAGATCTGTAACCTAATTATATAAAGTCAATAAGTAATAAACTATCATGTGCTCCGATCACTCATGTAAACGCGTTCATCTCATGTGCCATGCTCATCGTGTTTTTTAAATAACAACTTCGATTAACGTGTTCATCTTTAACTGGAACGCGGACCCATACGGGAGAAAATAAGCAATTTGGACAAGTTTTTATTTTATAATATAAATTTAAACACTAGGAACTACAGCTTATTATATCTGCCTGCAAATTTTTCCTTATTTTGATTAATCTCTATCACGATTCCTTTTCCATTAAGAGGATGAGATGTTCTTATAACTTGAATATGGCATCTTGCAATTAAAACTTGGGTTTGTTGATCCCTAATTTAATATTGATAACTATTAGGACTAAGGTTTTGATCATTATCAAATATATTTTTCTTTCTCTCATGCGTAAATTTTTTAACTAACCCTAATATAGGGATCGCCATGCAACCATTGACTGCACCTCCATTCTTAAACTTTTCCTCCTTCTCTATTCATTTAAATCTATTAGCATTACATATTGACATTTGCAAATTTACTGCTATAAACTTAGATAGTTTGAAACCGTTGTGATCATGTAGATGTTGATTTGGCATTAATATCAGAATAAGTGGGTTTTTATTTGTATTCCTGTTTTTGTATTTGTTATTATCTATCTCATCTAGGAGATTTTCTTCGACCAAAGTATTGGTTTTCATTATTTTTGTAAAATTTATGTTAAAGAGATAATTGAACTCTTACTTGTAAAGAGACGTGCCCGTTATGGATGGGTTTTCAATCCCCCATCTTTTTATTGATTTGTTGGTGATCTGTACTCATATTTGTTTTAACATAGTGTATCTATTACCAGCCTTAGTCCAAGGCCCAGCCCACTCTCCTCAACTCAGCTCTTTACTCTCTACGAAAACCCTAATTGAATACTCCTCCACTGCTCCTGCCTCTCGTGTTTTCTCTCTTCTCTGTGTAAGCTTCGAACCCTAGCTCTCTCTATAATCTTCTGTTTCTCTCTACTCGCTCTCTTCTATTTACTAACTTGGAATATGATTGTTGTAACTCGGTTGTTTAACTTGTTTGCCACAGGAATAAAGGGATATGGCTGTTTTCGAGTAACAGCAGACTCCATGCAACATCTATATGAGCAAAAGAGGGGAATAAGTTCCCTTTTCCCTTACTTTGTATTTATATTCGTTTGTTCTCTGTGGATTTACAACTGTATTCTGTTATTTCTCCAACAGAACTGAACTTGTTACAACTACTCTTTGTTAGTTATGCTACTAACAGATTACAACTAGAGTATAGCTAATTTTGTAATTGTTCTATGAATCTGCATGTACTATCAATGTTCTGTTGTACAAATATAGCCTACAAGTTTCCGAGGACAGCTTCTGATCCTCGTGCTATTCCTTGTAACAAATGACTCCCCTTCTGAAAAGACAACATTGTCCGCAAGGTTGTAATCGGAATAAATATGGGAAAATTGATGATAATCTTCCCACATATCATCCTCTAAGGCCAAACCCTTCCATGAAACCAAAATCTGTTTAATAGGCCGTCCATTCACCATCAGAACCCTAGAATTGATAATACCCAGTGGTTCTAGCAAAGGATGACTAGCAATAGCATCTGCAGGTAGATCCAAAGATGGTGTAGATGATCCAAAATATTTCTTCAAAACAGAAACATGAAATACGTTATGTATTTTGGAACTAGGTGGAAGCTCAACCTTATAGGCACACTCCCCCACCTTCTAAAGCACCTTATAAGGCCCATAATATCGTTTAGACATTTTATGAAAGTTGTTGGCAAGTGAAACTTGCTTGTAAGGCACTACAAGAATTTTGAGGTTTAGCCACGTTAATTTACCGTTGCAAATACATAAAAAAACGTGGCAAAATCAATTTTGCAACGTTTAATAAATGTGGCTAATAAACGTAGCCCAATCTGTGTTGCCGATTGATTTGGCCACGCTTAAAAATTAAACATGGCGAAGATAATGTAGCGCCAAAATTACATAATGAAAGGCAACATAAAAACGTGGCGATAAGTTATATGATAGGCGACTTTTGTTGTGTGGCCAATATGCAAATTTTGTTCCCGCCTTTTATAGTTGGGATTGTTATGAAATGGATTTGGTGACATTAAGTAAGAAAACGTCGCCAAGCTAATTTTCGCGCTAAATTATCTTAGCCATGTTTAATTTTTTAACGTGGTCATAAGTTATATGATAGGCGACTTTTGTTGTGTGACCAATATGCAAAATTTGTTCCCGCGTTTTTTATTTTGGGATTGTTTTGAAATGGATTTGGTGACATTAAGTAATAAAACGTCGCCAAGCTAATTTAACGTATAAATTGTACTGTAAAACGTGGCATTGAAACGTGGCCATATGTGACATGATAGGCCGTATTTTTTGTGTGGCTAATGGAACTGTTGTTATGTTGATTTTGCGACGTTAAATAAGAAAACGTGGCCAATGTAATTTAGCGCAAGAATTACATTATAAAACGTGGCACTGAAACATAGTCATATGTTATATGATAACCCATATTATTTGTGGGTAATATACAAATGAACATTATACATACCTATTATTTTAAACTTCGCTAATATTGTTCTTGCTTTTTTCATGAATGATTGTAGATTACACTTGAGGAGTGTAATAACTATTTATATAGAAACTTATTGAACCTGTTTAGCACAAAATATAAGTGGTGTTTAAAGACACCTTTTCCTGTAAATATACCTGTGTAATGTGTATAACCCTATTACGATAAACAAACATAAACTTTTTCAACATACATCAATCAATTTGCACACTTGTGCAAAGTAGAACCAAAATGCTCATATAATATAATAAGTTCAAACATCAAGTTGTGATGAGTATAATAACTATTTATGTGGAAGCTCATTGCACCTGTTTAGCAAAATACATAAGTGGTGTTTAAAGACACCTTTTCCTGTAAATATACCTGTGTAATGTGTATAACCCTATTACGATAAACAAACATAAACTTTTCCAACATACATCAATCACTTTGCACACTTGTGCAAAGTGGAACCAAAAATACTCATATAATAAGTTCAAACATCAAGCAAGACAAAAGATTCTTGAGAGTTAGTTTAGACATGTACAAAAACATAATCCTATTCAATTGGAGGTATATTTCAAAAAAAGGGTTAGAAAACCCCTACCCACCTCCTCAAAACAAACTTACACATAAGTTGTTAAAAGCATCAATACAAACATGCTAAAAGAGATAATCATATTCCGTCATAGGAATTTCCAAAAAATTCCTATCTATCTCAATTATCATCCTCACTTTCTCCACTTTCATCCTCACTTCCATCACTATCTTCATTATCAGATGGCCTTAGAGATCGATCCCGTCCAATTGGATTTCCTTTAAAACAAAATGTTAAGTAATAAAGCACACATAAATATACTTACTGTTGAACCATTAATGAAAGAAAGAGAGTGAGTAATGTCAAAGCTTAATGAAATAACTTACTTGAAGTACTAGGATAGCTGGAGCAAAGTTGTTGTACCAGTTCAGTAATTTTGGCTAGCTGCAAAACATACATACCAATATGCAAAAGACAAATTAAACTTATATTTAGTTTTGAATAAGAACATCTATCAAATTTATCATTTAAGAAGTTTGCATAGATATTAAAGTTACATTCAGCTTTAAATGCAATTCATAACAATTTTTTTGTACAAATATCATGATCTATTCTTCTTAAGAAATTCTTTTGCAAAATCTTGTAAGGTATCCCAGATATTAAAAGCCAACATTTTCCCAATCCCGTAAGATAGACTAAATAAAGTGAAATAAGAAAGATTTCTATACTTTATTCATGTAGGAAAAGAGAGCAAAGGTAAAACATGCTGAGAATATATGCAATGCCTCCATGATGCATCCGTTGCTTCTTAAAATCTACTAGCTCGAACAGATTGAATATCACTTAGAATTTAGATAGACATAAACCAAAGAGAACAAAACTGAGACATTTAGCATAATATCTTCCAATTGAATAAGCTGAAATTGCAAATCCAATATATCTTCCAAAGTAAATACTCATTTTAGATTTTTGTGAAAAACTAAAAAAGTGCAAAAGAAGCTTGTCACATGGAAAGGAAGAATGAACTTTTCAATATTGCGTGACAAAGTGAGTTTTTCTTTGCAAAAAATCTTAAATAATTGTTGTTGGAACCTTATGAAACCAATTCCTTAATGCTATTTGAATATGTTAGTGACCATATTGTCAAATCCAACAACTAGAACACATAGACACATCTTGTAAGGACATTGAGAAGTTTTTAAGCAACTTTTACATAATTTTTTTTTTCACTTAAGTGAAAACACTATTATTTCTTTTTCTACCTTACTACATGCATGCTATCCACATACCACACTATCAACCTATAAATGATCCCATCCTTCAATTATTTATGCATTTAAAAGAGTACAACTAGATGAAGTGGAGGAACAACCAACAATTTCCAAAAACACAGCTAACCAAATCATAGTTAAAAAACAACCAACAAGAATAATATCCTCAACAACCAGATCAATAACAACAATCAACACTCCAACCAGTTATAGCAGATGTATATTTTATCTAATATTTAGTGAACCATCAATAACATAGAAGTGACAATAATTACCTGTTCAGATTGTTCCTCGCGTAGGGTTCTTTCCTCCTGAAGCTTTGCTTTTGTTTCTTCTAAGGCAGCTCTCAACTCTTCCATAGAAGTTCGTCCTCGTGCTGATTTCCCAATTGGTGGTAGTCCATACCCTCTTCCAGGATGATAGTCTGACCTTGAAACCGCATTCATAAACCTATCAACAACCTCCTGCGAAGTCAATGGACTATCTGAAGATTGAGATTCTTCATACATCTTCACCATGTTATCCTGAATTACAAACAATAAAGACATACATTATGTATAACACATTACTTTAAAATAAGTCCAAAATTTTACACATCCAATAAACTTACATAATCCTCTGCAGCTTGTTGAGATACCCAACCTCCTGTACCATCAGGCCTTGGAACACTATATCGAGTTTGCTTAAAGAACTCAATGGCATTAAATGGTTGGCTATTTTGATTAATCTACACATTTAGATATGTATGGAAAATGTTAAAGCATTAATCAATAATATAAGCATAGAAAAAACATTAATAAATACCCACTTGCTCATTTCTCCTACTCTCAAATGATCTCGAGCCAGCCCTATGTAGGTATTTGACATTGTTGCGTGCATTTCTCCCAATCATTGACCTTGTCTTCTATAAATGAAAAAATCAGCAAACATATGATAGTATAAACTAATTTATAAGTGCAGAAATGATTTGTAATTCACCTTTGCAGATGGTTCATTTGATTGTGATATTGATCGCTCTTGTTCAATCTCCCTAGTCCATCTTTCAGTAACCTTTTTCCAATCATCCTCACTTGAACCTTTGGGTCTAGCAACATCACCAACCTTGTTCCACTTATTTTTAGTTTTACATCGATGGTTTCTATGGAGATTGCCCATCCATTTATCAGCAGCTCGGAACTTTTCAGGATCTTTTGTGATGTCATCAATATTCAACCGATTCTACATCAAACATATCACTATAGATGAAGAGAATGTTTTTTTTTTCCACATAAAAAGGATCAAATCCATCAATTAAAAAAGTAGCAACAATAGCAATAGGTATAGAATAGCTCTAGAAATTTAAGAAAACAAGTATAGCAATATCTTCTTATAGCTTTTACAAAGGAACAATGTCAGAAATTAAAGAGATCAACTACTCGAATTTTAACTTCAACATGTGGGAAGAAAGAAACTCACACTTCTCTCCTTAGCTTTTCCATTTCTTACCTTCCAAGGATAAGCAATACATTCTCCTAATGTGATAGTTAATTGCAAAAAAATTTTTCTCCCCTAAATGTTTTGCTGGACAGTTATACATCTTGCTGGACCTTCTAAACATGAATCAAGATGGGTTATCACACTACATGGATGGCAAACAACTAATCATACAGTAATTCCAAAGTATGTTAGATATCAACATATCCAAGGCCATAAACTTAGTAGCTTCCCCACTTTATTTGCTGAAGGAAAACAGGATAGACATGCTGAAGTAGAAGTCAAACATTCCATTTTTTACCCCTAAGAATATAATCCAGCTTTTATTAAAAATAATTTAACCATATTAGAAAAGAGCATGTGAAAAAATTGACACAATGGATTTAAATTAGAATCTGTTTATCACAAAGGCAAAGCAGTTATGGAAAAACATTAAGAACCATACATTATAATACAGCATCTCAATTTATTTAATATCATGTTCTTGAAACACAATACCACCACAGATAGTGCCATATGAGAAATAATTGGATCAAAATGGAAATTATGGAAAATCAAGAACCTTAAGATGAATGTGTGCACTTTAATCAACTATATGCCCTCCTGCATTGTGTCTTGAATATTTGCTTTACTTTGATAGTGCTAATGTCCTCAATAGAGTTATCACATGCAAACTATGTTACATGCTATTTTATTGTGTCTAAATTCTAATGCTCCTAAGATCATATAGCTTTCATTTTATGGGCTTGAACGCTAGCAGCAAATAAATTATAAAGAGAGGAATAAGGATTTGTAATTTTTTTTTTTAGAGATCTCTATCATTTTGGGGAGAGATTAAAAAACCTACTTCAAAGTGTTATGTGGAGTGAGAATAGAGTGGCTTTTGTTGTTTTTGGAGTAAAAAAGTGGCACTAGCACTATAATTATCAATTCTCCTTTATTATGGAATTGATCTTTTCAATTTATCATCTATATATTGACTGAAGCTTATTTAGCTATAAAAAAGCAAAAACAGAAACCAGCTTGAATAATTTGAAACAAAACAAGAAAAAAAATTGCAAATTCACTTCAAATATACCTTTACTCTCTCCCAAGCCCGTTGTTTTTCTGCATTAGGGAATTTTCTCCAGTCATCGATACAAAGAGGAAGTAAGTCCCTACAAGCCTTCCCCATTTCAGAGGCTAACTTTGATGATTGGTCTGCTGTTAGTGGACGTCCACCAGAATAGGTAAACTCAATAACCATCTTGCCCTTTCTTCTATTGTTTTCCTTTTCAAGTGCTTTTCCTCGGTATACACTTCTCTTACGTGTTGTGAGGATCGGGCTGTCAGTTCCTACATATATATGAGACTCTCATGAAGCTAGCAGGTCATGAAACTTAAACCATAGACCTAACTATTACACCTTCAAATTAACTAGAAGTTAAAACTCACATAAAAATTACCTGAGGTAGGTGAAGGATTAGATGAAGGGTTTCCATTCAAGGATGCATCTACTTGGTTATTGATGACATGATTCTGTCCTTGTCCATTTCCTGTAGTACCAACCAAAAACATGTTTCACCAGAGCACTTACAACTTCACAATGACAGTTAATTTTACTAGTTTCATGCAAGGCATACAATGATAAAGTTACAAAATTAAAATAGCACAATCACTTTAATTGATAAAGAATAAGCTAATGTGGTAGAACAACGAAAACAAAAATATCAAAGAGTAAGCGAAGGAGAATATAAACCCACCTACTATACTAATAAATTAACCGAAATTAATATTTTACATTAAAGTTACCTAAGCGAGAGGGAGGACTAGATGAATGGCTGCCTTGTAAGGATGCATCTACTAGGGAGTTGTTGATGATAGGATTTTGTCCTTGTTCATTTGCTAGAAGATGAACCAGAAAAATGTGATTTCATTAGTTGCACAACAACTATATATATTTACAAGCTTCTAAGTAAAAAAAAAAAAAAATTATGGAAACTTAACTTGTTCGATGAGAAGGATTAGGTGAATTGTTGCCTTGCGGTGATTGTTGTTCCTCCTCCAAATTCTGAGAATCCGATTCATCATTAATTGGTAATCGGGTGTCTCGTTTAGCCCTTCCCCCGCCTTTGTAGACTCCTTCGTCCCTAGCCATTATAATCCTACAATTGGATAGGACAAAGGTTCAATAAATAGATGTCAACATGCATAAATAGATTGAAATTAAGTGCATATAAATAGAAAGAATAAAAAAGATTCTACCTTTCAATCATCATGCATGGACAATAAAGAAAAATATCATAGACATTATAGTTAAATAAAAAAGGATAAAATGAATAAAAATTGGACAATCATACTATTGTCATCACTAATATCATAGTCCATGAGTGCATCATCCAACCCATCCTCTTCATCCTCATCTGTATCCTCATCTTCATTACATTCAATACTACCATCATGCTCTTCACATGGAGATGCTTCAACCATTGTTTCTACAGCCTCTCCATCAACGGTCTCACCACATACATCAGTTCTCAATGACACTTCGATATCACAATCAGCTACTGGATTATGCTCATTTCCTCTGTCCTCATTTGTTGTTAATTGTTCCTCTAAGCTCTCATCCACTAATAAAGCTTCAACATCTGTGAACAAATTTGCATCACCTACAAGTGAGTCAATGTTATAGATGTGGCGATGCTCGAATTGTTGCACCACTCGCCAATCAAGTCCAAATTTCATGTCATCTAGGTAAAATATTTGCTTAGCTTGTGATGCCAACACATATGGATCATTTTCATACCATGTACGAGTAACCTTAATAGATTTAAAGCTGTCATCCACCCGCACATTGCGATGCCTCTCATTAGTGTCCCACCACTTACATTTAAATAGGAATACTCTTTTGTTCCTAACATAGCTAAACTCATATATATCTGTTAACATCCCATAAAATTCTACTTTCTCATCTCCTTGGTCTACTTCTACCAGCACTCCACTATTTTGAGTCTTCTTCCTGCTATCAAACTCTGATGTGTGAAAACGCACACCATTATATATCAATTTGTTGTACCTTTTGAAACATGAATCAGGTCCTATTGATAATGCATATAATGCACTAATGATCGGGTCACGACTATCATGCAATACACTCATCTGCAAAAATGTTCAACAAAATACCATGTCAATGCAAGCTAGTTAAAAACCCTTGAATTTACAAAAAAAAAAAAAAATGTAATTCTATACAAAGCTCTTTCTTATATTTACCTTATTCATAAACCATTCACCAAAGTCTTTTTTGTGATGCCCATCTATGTTATCCCCATATTGTGCACGTAAAACATCTTTATGCTCACTGTAACACATGTTTGTCTTTACTTAGTAACTTTATATGTCATTGTACCATTAGCTTACATATTTTTTGTGTAACTTTCAACTTACTCTAGGTAAGGTTGAATCTCTTGGCAATTGTTAATAATGTACCATTTTGCAATATCAACCTCCTCGCTTGACAATACCACATATGTGGGTGGTGAAATTAAACCAACTTTATTCGTGAAGACATCCAAGCCACTATCCTCTAAGGAATCAAAATTCCTGTCTGGACGGTTAAATGTTGTCTCAATGCCTTCTAAGTGAAGTGAACACCAGGTCAAGCACTCATGAACAACATAAGCTTCTGCAATGGAGCCTTCTGGAGAAGCTCTATTTCTAACGAATTGTTTTAAGGAGCCTAAGTACCTACAAATAATGATTAATAGCACATGAGAAAAACATGGATAACAACTTAAAAAGTGGTAACTTTTGAGTATACATTATACCTTTCAATAGGATACATCCAACGATATGCAACAGGTCCAGCCATTAATGCCTCTTGAGGTAAGTGGATAGCTAGATGTACCATTACATCAAAGAATGCAGGGGGAAAGATCAACTCCAACTTGCACAAAATAGTGACAATGTCACTTTGCATCTTTCGTATATCTTCAACATTCAAAATGCGTCGACACAACCTCTCAAAAAAGTTCCCAAGCTCAGCTATGGCGAGGGTGACCTCCCTTGGCAATAAGCCACGAATGCCCACAGGTAATAGCCTCTGAAGTAAAACATGGCAATCATGACTCTTCATACCTGAAAGCTTTGAGTTGAGTTGTCCACACACCTACCTATGTGTGACGCATAGCCATCAGGTAATCTAACATTCCTTAGGAATTGACAAAACAATCTTCTCTCACTCGTACTTAATGTATAGCTTGCACATGGCATCAAGTATTTGCCATCAGCCCGTTTTACTAAATGTAGCTCCTTTCGTATACCAAGTTCCTCTAGATCAAGTCTAGCTTTATAAGTATCTTTTGTTTTTCCCTCAGTCCTAAGCACTGTGTTAACAACATTCTCACAATATTCTTCTCAATATGCATCACATCCAAATTATGTCTAATTATTAACTTTGACCAATATGGCAACTGGAAGAATATCGACTTTTTAGTCCAATTGAATGCGCCAACATTATGGACTCTTCTAGCTTTCCCGGATGCTTTCCCATTCCTATGTCTACTACTGATTGTAACTGGTGGAGAATATCTTCACCAGAATATAGATCAGGAGCCTCACGAGTATCATGCATTCCATCAAACTTGTAGCTACGTCTCCACCTATGATCCATTGGCAACCACATTCTATGCCCAACATACCCAATCTTGTTATTAAGCCTTATCGATGGTGTTTGATCTTCACATACAGGGCAAGCACTGTATCCCTTTGTGCTCCATCCAGACAAATTCCCATATGCTGGAAAGTCATTAATGGTCCACAATAATGCGGCATGCATCTTGAATGAAGACTTTGAGTATGCATCATAAGTCCACAACCCATTATTCCATAGATCCTTCAACTCATCAATTAAAGGTTGCATATAGATGTCGATCTCTTTCCCAGGTGCTTTAGGCCCTGGGATTAATAGTGTCATCATCATATATTCTCTCTTCATGCACATCCAAGGAGGTAAATTATATGTGAGAAGCAAACAGGCCACATGCTATATGATTGGCTCATAGTACCAAAAGGATTGAATCCATCACTAGCAAGCCCTAATCTCACATTACGACAATCCTTTGCAAATTCTGGATATTCATTATCAAACTTTACCCATGACAACCCATCTGCTGGATGACCCATAAGGTTTTCTTGTCTCTTGTGTTCTTCTTTATGCCAACGCATTTTTTGAGCATTTCTAGGATTCATGAAAAGGCGTTGTAACCTTGGTTTCACAGGAAAGTATCGCAAAACCTTATGAGGAATAGGCATTTTAGAACCAGTGGACACTTTATATCTGGATGTACCACAAGTGGGACAATGTGTAAGATTCTTGTTATCACCCCAAAATAGACAACAGTCATATTTACATGCATGAATATTATGGCAACCCATGCCCAACCCTCTCAAGTATTTGTTTGCATAATAGTAAGACTTAGGAAGAGACTCTCCATTAGGTATAACATCACGTAAAAGTTGTAGCAACATGTCGAAAGACTTGTTGCTCCACTTATTGTATACCTTTAAGTGAAGAGCTTCACTATAAATGAGAATTTAGAAATCTTACACCCTGGATAAAGCTCTTGTGTGAGTCAGCTCTTAACCCATCTAAATAGTCAACTGGAATATCGAAGCCATCATCAGGGGTTGAGCTTTCATCCTGATTGTCAACAAATGCCCCTAAGTCTTCAAGCATCTCGTGGAGCCCATCGGTATCATTACCACCTGTCCCATTGTTCTCCTCCATAGTGGGTCTCATGTCACATTCTCTGTGACGAATTCGACCTCGATGTCTAGTAGGCAACTCAATAGTTGGCTCCTCACCATGATATATCCAACACTGGTAGTTTACATATCCATCTACAAGCAAGTGTGCTCTAATCACATTCACTGTTTGTGAAATGTCATTTAAGCATTTCCTACATGGACAACTTAAACTTGCGTGCACACCATACTTCAAGCGTAAGTATGCAACAAAAAAGTCAACACCTCTTTCGTACTCTTCACTTTCAATGTCATAATTCATCCAACTCTTGTCCATTTTTTCTGACATATTGGAAGAAATAAAAGTGTAAGATCCAATTGAACTAGTTAATACATCGCATATGACATAATCACAAAATTAGTAACACATATCATATCACATCATCATATTGATCACCATTAATAGCAGCATGTTCACCACATTGGTCTAATGTTATTTCCTACTACCCTCAATCTTAGAAAACATTTTAGGAATCTTAGTAAACATTACTTTACACTATTCAAAGTATGGGAATTTTGTAATCACATAGCAAAATATAATTTTTTTAATCCTTATGTTTATTTTATTCTAATAATCCTTTATACGCATTGTTTAATGATATTACTTTATTGCAATATGCTTGTTATTATCAATTATACTTGAAATTTATAGTTGCATAAATGATGATATCTCTTTCTTTCCTTTCTTTGTAATTTAGTTAAACTTATTACATTTTTTTATAATTCATCTATCTTACATTAGCATCGCCTATAAGTTAAGTACTGTTATTTCTTCATTCAATTATCAAATTAATCTCATACTATAAACATTGATTTAATGTCAAGCAACACTTCATACATTAAAATACTTGATTATGTACACCTACCCTTTCATAATCGAATTGGCATACTCATTATGGAGTCATTGTGTCAATTTTATGCCAATATTAAAAATAATTCATGCCATGAACAAATGGATTCCTTGAAATTCTTAATCAACACATTTTATTTCCAAAATAAGTGCAAGTGATACAGTGGTTGTGTATAAATTAAAAACATAATTTGGGAAATAGAATTTATTACTAATCTTAATGAACTTTAAATATTTAATTATTCATATTACATTGCATTTAAGAGGGAAAATATATTCACTTATATATACGTCAAAATCCTCTCAAAATAAAGCCAATTAGTAATTAGATTAATTCTCAAATTTCATTTCCATTGCCAAAATCCAACCAAAATCTTACATACGCAGTCTACTCATCCTTCTATAATCTTTTGCAATAATAAATACTAGTAGATCCTGCATCGTCATTGCATGTGCTAATTCAATAATATCATAAAAAATTGTCTGAAAAAAATCTTAAATTTTTTACTATAAAATATTAGATGATTAATCATAAAAGTGTTTTTATAAAATTTTAATTCAATAAAAGAATCTTTTTATATATATACATATATTGTTATTTTTCTTACTTTATATTATAATGTGAACGTTTGAGAAATATATAAAAAGAATAATACGGTTTTGGGGAGAAAGCAATAATTATTCTAAAAACAGAGCTATATAAAATGTGGGGTGGGGAAGAAGGCTATAGAACGATGTATCTCCTTACATGGTTACTTTAAAAAATTAGTAGTTGGATAATAGATAGAGACATAATATAGAATAGATTTAATCATTTGACCCATTATCTAATACGTTAATTGAAGGCAAAATCCAACACTTTTCATCATTCTCATTAAGTAAGAAACCTTTAAATTATTGTAAAATGGTATTATGTGGTATTTAAATCTTCAAGCCTTTATGCATAAATGTAAATATAAGCTCTTTAATCTAAAATGCTACTAAAAAAGTAAATAAAGTAAAATTAATTTAACGACATCATGAAATAAATATAAATAAAACTACATATTGCTGGATTTTTTTAGTAATTTTTAAAATCATTCTTATCTTGAACAAAATGGCATAGCTTGAAAATAACCAACACTGATTATCATAAGTATAGAAAATATATAACATACTTGTTATTCGATTCAAATTTTGATTTATAATGATAGTGGTCTTAAATTCCAAAACTTCTGAGAAAAATAAACTAAAAAATAATAAAATTTCGTATAACAAAATGAAAATCGTTTAATTGCTTTTTGTTTCTAAAAATAAAAAGTGTAACATCAAATTTTAAAAAGATACTTTAAGGGAGGAGAAAAAGAAAAAAAATAAACACACATACAATCAGCCAATATTAAAGGGAAAGAGCAAAAATCTTAGAAAATGTGCCAATTTCATTCTTTACAATTTCGGTAAAAATTGAATGGAGATAATGCACTTGCTAAGTGTTTTCTAATCATATAAACAGAAAAAATTATTCGGACTAGAACAATACACATAATCTTTAGCTTGTCAATCATATCCTTTTGAAATATGGTCTACTAATCTTGAAAGTGATATTCTAGTTATATTTTATTCTTTTAGTAGTACATAAAACAGATAAACTCTTTTTTAATAACAAGCTAGTTAAAGCAATCCATCCTTGATATCACATCTTCTTAAAAATATGAGCACAACTTGAAGGGAAAATGAAGATACAACACTAATACATTTAGAGCTAAACTAATATTTGCTTACTTGAAAATCAAATGCAACCTTCTCCAAAGCTACCTTCTCAAATAATTCCCCAAAATCCTCTTTGCTCTGTTGAAAAAAGGCATTTCAGCATATTATAACAAGAACTAAGGTAACTGCATGCTCAAAATTTGAAACCAAACCGACTCCCATCAGCCAAAAAAATTTAATAATAATAACAATAATAATTGGGACAACATGATACACAGTTGTGATAGGAATAAATTTGGTTTTATTATAACTTAGTTAACTATCACTTGTAATCAAATTTATATATTTGTAAAGTTGATATGAATGAATTACGAAAAAAAATGCAAACATCATTTGTCAACATAAATTGCCTAAGCTAATGCCAATTCAAAACAATCACGCAACTCAATCGAAGGGAAAAATCATGCTAAAAAAATTAAAGGGAAAAATATTTAATGAAAATAACAGATTCCAATCCATCAACGCAATTTGCCTGATGAAGTTGCTTGAGGTAAATCCTGTTTCACTAAAAATTTTATGAAAATGATTGGAGATGTTTATTTTCACTTACGATCTTTTTATGTTCTTATCTTTCAATTGTACTAGTGCAATGACATGATAGCCGTCCCAGCATGCAAAGGAAATTAGGCCCATATGGCCTTCCTTTTTCATCTTTTTATGTTCTTCTCTTTGAATTGACTTACGATCTTTTAAGAGGATTGATCTATATAAATAAAAGATGCAATTCCATATCATGTAAATTTGACTTCTATACATGGTCTAAATTTTTAAAATTTATAATGTACTTACACCTTTTGTTTGTCCAATATTTGGAACCCTATTTTAAAAAAATTTCCTTTATCTACATAGCCCCACGAATACTAAAAACAGAGCTATAATTTTTGCTCAATCCATTCTTGCAAAATTAACTTGACCAAACATAACACTTACATATCAACACAACATTTCCAGGAAATTTCCATCCGATTATTAAGCAAATTATTTACCGAAATAACCCATCAAATTCATATCTTCAAAATGAGTTGGATAAAAAAAAAAAGTTATGGTAACTCAAATTTAGAAGCTACGCATATTTAATATGCACAACACATTGAAATAAAAAAAATACATATCTTAAATGCAAGTTTGATGGTCTATTTCCATGATTATGTCTTATTTAAATAATTAATATCAAACCGAAATTTATCTTCCAGAAAAAAAAAAATGAATCCGTAGGCTATCAACTCAATATTTTAGAAAACCTGACCCGCATCAGCGTATGCAATAGACCATATTATGTGCACCTTATCAATTTAATTCCAAGCAGAAATACGAAGCATACAAGGAAGGATAAACTTTTAGCAAGAAATGGGATGGTGGTGGCCCTAGAGGCCTTGGACGTTCTGGAAAGGATCCACATGGTGGTGGTCCATGCAGCCCTCCTCAAGAAATGGACAATGTCCGAGGAATTAATCATAGTTCCTTACCTGCCTGTGGTTCTTGCTATGGCTAAATTAGGGAATTTCCTTTGCTTCAAGAGATTGAATGCTTTCACATACATGCACTAACGGACTTTGTCACTATCTGGGTTTGAATTTGCTGCATAAACTGCAATTAGCATATGTATTAATGTCAATAGATTCTATCAAGTGGAATTTACATTCCCATTAATTAAGTTGTAACAAAGATTATAATTGGTTTGTCATCAGAAAATCAAAGATTTTCTTTACCTTTCCCCCATAAGAAAAATAAGAAAAAAAAAAGTCGAAAGATAGATATGATACTAATGAATCTACTCTCAAATGTTCATATCTTTTGATAATTTACCTAATGTGAAAATAGCTAAGATTTAGGTAACCAATGTAAGATTTAGGGAAACAGGGGAACAACAGGAAAAAAAGAAAAAACAGAACAAGAAAAGGCATAAAAACTCAAGTATACACTAGGCTACATAAAGGTTTATTATTCATTGTGAAGAGAACACACCAAACAAATCAGCTTAATTACCTATAGAAGTTGGGGTGGTGAGTGAACTATTTGCCAATATTAATGTCTCACAGATTTTTCGTGCCTTCTGAAAGGAGTAGGTCCATGTCCGTCCTTAAACGCCACAAAGAGAGATTCTTGTCATTTTACACAAATATATACAATAAGTCATAAGATAATATTTTCTCCAATTGCAATGTATGACATTACATACAAGAATGGTATTGAATAAAGGTAAGATTGTAATACCCCATATAGCAAAGTTTTATATGGATTACAGAAAAATTATAAAATCAAATAAGTGAATATGAAATGAATACTAGCAGTACATGATAATATCTAGATCATTGATCTCTCCCATAGCAAGGACACACCCATCTCAATACCCAAGTTAATAATAAGAACAAAGTCTAATTATTCAATCAAAGCTCGTCATGAAGCAATATCTTAACATGAACAATAGTAGACAATAATACAATTATAATCAGGGGAATAAGCTCCTCTAAATTGTCTAGCTTTCTCAAAACTAAGAGAAATTTTATCCATTAGGCAATAATATAGCCACACTTAGTTACTAGATGAGTCATATTTTCATATTATTTTTACGGTATTCATCCTCCTCTAATACCCCATAAGTGACACAACTGAGCAGAAGCATAATAAGACAGTCCTCTCTACTTTGGCATCCCTATTAACTGGGGTATAATGAACATCAATAGGGGAATCTCCCACATAGTACTACTACCCTTTGACCATACTTGCTACGTGGAACCCTCATGTAGTGCTTGCCAACTATGACATCTTGGCATGTACCACTGCCAATTACGATTGTTTCATACAAAGCTCTTAGTGCAATCTTTGTTATGTAACTAATGACTTTTGATAAACCATTACAATAACATACAATTCATCAATAATAATAATAATAATAATAAACGGTCACTGTATATGGAAGTCCCATAACCAATTTTAGGCAATTATCTATCTATGTATATGATATGGTAAAACCCATGACTTTATCACTATTTTTATGAAAACTACAGCATGATATATATTATAAAGATATATACTATGTAGTGTTGATTTGCTGTTTTTTTTTTTCTCACATAGTTGCCAATATAAATAAATTAGTGATTAGCCAACGCAACTTATTAGTTAAAAAGGAAAAATCATTAAACGAATATAAAATAATTAATATTTGAAATTGTCCATTAATCCTCAATGTATAGTTTATCTTACCACTTCTATAACTATTCCAAAATCATTAGGGATAATTTTTTCAATTTCTCATTTCTATCTCAACAACTGAGATACAACACATCAATTCCAAATTCCTTAATAAATAAGCATTATTACTATTTCAATATACGAATAGTTTTTCGATAACTATATTCTTTTATCATCATTCACAAATAATGTTAATGCTCATTTGCCAAAAGACTTCAACTTTGACGAATTTTTTTTATTTCTATACTCTGTTTTTTAAATTCATGATTGATAAAATACTGCAATAAAAAACAACAAAAAGGATGATCATTGTCAAGAACCCAACACAAAAAAGGATTACACTTTCTCTGACCAAGGAACGTCAAATCTGTTCTCAAAATATAAAATCTTAAACATTACATGCAACTTTTGGGGAACATCAAATCTGTTCACAACATATAAAATCTTAAACACTATCCTTGAACTTAGTCTTATATATCATCACACATAAACCAGCAACACTAGAGACGACATAAGCAAAGATAAACACAACTATTTTGTTCCAAACATAGAGACACCGGATAAACATGCAATAAAGAAGAAGAAGAGAAGCTATCATTTTAGGAATATCACAACCTTAACCAAACCTTCTCATACATGTTTAATCATTAACACACCCACACATGCATTAACACCCACACATGCATTAACATATACCAAAAAATGGCCGATTCGAAAACCCAACAAGTGTATCTTTCATCACTAGCTAATGGATATCCTAGAATCGATGACGAATTCCAATACGAGAAAGAAAAACGTGAGAAAAGAAGGAAACGTACCAGAGAAGAGCCATGAGAAATAGTTCTGGGATTGAAGGCATCGCTTGAAACAAAGAGGAAACGTACACTATGTTAGAGAGAGAGAGAGAGAGAGAGAGAGAGAAAGAGAGAGAGAGAGAGAGGTACCTGATTTTTCGCGTTTCATGACTGGGAGAGACAGAGGGTTTTCGCATTGCTTATGGACGATAAGAAGATGAACAGTTGCTATTTGACATTGATTTGACTTGCTTCCTGACTAAAAATTATGGCGGGATTTAACTATTGCACTCCTTAGTTCTTCTAAACAATAAGCAAAGGACGCGCGGCCTGCCAAGCTAAAGAAAAACGAAAAATAAAATAAGAAAATGAAAAAGAATAAATCCATGACAAGCTTCAATAATAAAATGAAAACAAAAGGTAAAAAAATAAAAATAAGAGGTTGGTAGGATAATTTTATTTCATTTATATTTTTTTTACAAATATGATTAGTCACGTTTACAAATAAAAAAAGAGTTACGGATCATGTCATAGGCCCACAAAATCTAAAATGGTTCATAAACGTCACCAATTTCATATTTTAATTAACGTTTAATTAACGTGACTAAATGATAATAAAAGGGCAACGTTTGCAAAATATGCAAACGTGCCCATACATGAAAATTCTTGTAGTGAGGTCTGAGTTTCACCATCACCAAGTCTCCTGGTACAAACGTGACATTAGTCCCATGTGTATCAGCAATAGCTTTAATTCTCTATTGAGCCCCCTGCAAATTAGTCTTCAATGAAGACAGAATTTGATCCCTAGTTAGTAATTCCTGATCAACTGCATCCAATTTGGATGTGCCTCGAACATAAGAAGGAATAGAAGGTGGAGGTCGACCATATACTACTTCAAACGGTGTAGTTTTGGCCCCTTCATGAAATGAACAATTATAGGCAAATTCTGCCCATGGAAGGAACTTAACCCACGTGTGAGGTTGTTCCATCACAAAGCACCTCAAATACTGTTGAATAGTCCGATTAAGAACTTCTGTTTGCCCATCAAATTGTGGGTGATAAGCTGAACTCCTACACAATTGAGTTCCACTCAAAGTGAAAATATCCTTCCAAAATCGGCTCATAAAAATTGCATCTCGATCATAAACAATAGTCCGAAGAATCCCATGTAATCTGATCACCATATGTAAAAACAAAGCAGCAACTTTAGTAGCTGTGAAATGTGTATCTAATGCCCCCAAATGATAGTACTTAGAAAGTATGTCCACAACTACCAAAATAACAGTATAACCCTGAGATTTAGGAAGGCATGTGATAAAATCCATGCTCACATCTTCCCAAATTCTCTCAGGTATAGGTAATGGAACTAGTAACCCAGCTGGTGATCGAGTAACATACTTCACCTGTTGGCAAGTTAAACAGTTCCGTACATATTTCTCAATATCAGTCCGCATTCCTTCCCAAAAACACTCAGCTGCAATTCTCTTATATGTCTTGAGAAAACCAAAATGACCAGCAATAGGGGTTGCATGAAATTCCTTCAAAATAAGAGGTACCAAACTCGAAGTGCGAACCAAAAACAATCGATCATGGAAAAACAAAAATCCATTCTTCCAAATCAAGGGATGTTTATGATACAACCCATTTGCTAAGTCAGAAATAACACTCACAAATGCTGGAAGTGTTTGATATTCCTGTTTAAGAATATCCATACTAGAGAAACAAGGTGCAATAATCTAAAAATTTGTCCCTCCTCACCATGTAGTCTTGATAAAGCATCTGCCACAACATTGTCTTTGCCAGCTTTATAAGTGATAGAGTAATCATAGCCCAGCAATTTGGATAAGTATTTTTGTTGGTTAGGAGTTTGAATAACCTGTGAAAGAATTTCTTTCAAACTTTTATGATCCGTGCGGATCATAAAATGAGTTCCCAACACATACTGTCTCCACTTTCGTACTGCTTCCACAATACCATACAGTTCCCTTACATAAGCTGAAGCCTTCCGCAAATGGATGGGCAGTTTCTTGCTAAAATATGAAACAGGCAATTCTTCCTGTAATAGTACAGCACCTATAGCTGTACCAGAAGCATCTGTCTCAATCACAAACTGTTTGGAAAAATCTAGTAATTTCAAAATCGGGGCTTGAACTAATGCCTACTTCAATTATTGAAAAGCTGTAAAAGCTGACTCTGACCACTCAAATTTCTCTTTCTGCAATAGGTTAGTTAAGGGTCCTGCAATATGAGCATATCCCTTAATAAATCGTCTATAGTAACCTGATAAGCCCAAGAAAGCTCTTAATTGTTTCACAGATTGTGGAACTGGCCATTGTTGAACTCCTTGAACTTTAGCCGGATCAGGACTAACCCCTTGAGCAGACACAATGTGTCCCAAATACTCAATGGAATCCTTGCCAAAAAGACACTTACTGCCTTTTAAATAAAACTCATGGTGTTGTAATGTCTTCAACACTAACTCAAGATGAGTCAAATGATCTGTCATGTGCTTACTGTAAACCAATATGTCATCAAAAAACACGATGACAAATTTACGAAGAAAAGGTTGAAAAATCCGGTTCATTATAGACTGAAAAGTAGCCGGAGCATTTAACAACCCAAAGGGCATTACCAAAAATTCATAATGACCCTGATGTGTTCTAAAGGCAGTGTTCTCAATATCATCAGAATGCATCCTAATTTGGTGATAACCTAATGGTAAATCCAATTTGGAAAAACATGAAGCACCATACAACTCATCCAACAATTCATCTATTATAGGAATGGGAAACTCATCTTTTACTGTTACTTGATTCAAAGCCCTATAGTCAATACAAAAATGCCAAGTCCCATCTTTTTTCTTAACCAAAAGCACTGGACTAGAAAAGGGACTGTTATTATGCTGTATAATGCCCAAGTCTAACATTTCAGAAACTTGTTTCTCAATTTCATTCTTTTGAAAATGGGGATATCTATAAGGCTTAACATTAACAGTAAAGGTACCTTTTACTAATTGAATCATGTGCTGAACATTCCTTAACGGAGGCAATGATGAAGGTGCTTCAAAAATTTATGCATAGCTATCCAATAGATGATCTAAATCTCTATTGTTGGTGGTAATGCAACATGAGTTAGAATTTACCTCCTGAGCCGCCAAATGAAAATAAGAAACCATAGCATCTTGCTGAATCAACTTGCGAAGTTGATGATGTGAAAGCTGCAACAATGAATGCTGATTATCACCCTTTAGCACCACCATTGAACCACTGTTCACAAACTGCATAGTAAGAGAACTATAATCAATTGTGACAGGTCCTAACTTCTGTAACCACTGGACACCAAGCACGAAATCTGCTCCTTGTATAGGAAGAACATAGAATGTTTCCCGAAAGGTTAGACCTTGAATATCTACCTCAACATTCTCACAATGACCTTCACACGACAATTTACTACCATAACCTATCATCACATTAAACTGCCCTGATTGCACTATAGGTAACCCAAAATGTCTTGATATTCGAGATTGTACAAAATTATGAGTACTACCCGAATCCACTAAAACAGATATATCCTATCCCTTCACTTTACCACGAAAACAAAGTGTTCGTGGAATGGTATGTCTTGACAAGGCATGATATCTAATAGTGCCCTCATTAAATTGCAAAACCTCTGAATGTTCTTCCTCCTCCAATTCTTCCCCCTCACCATCTCCTTCATCCAACAACAACAAAAACTTGGCTTTACATTTGTGTTGATGAGAATATTTCTCATCACAATGAAAACAAAGTCCTTTATCACATTTCTCTTGTATCTCAACTTGATTCATTTTTTGAATTGGTAATGGTTTAGGATGGGACTGTAATGGTTTAGAAAATTTCAAAGTGGAATTGGTAGAATGGTTAGTGTTTGGGATTGTGTTTGTGCCTAAAGTATGCGAATAAGAATTTGGTTCTGTAGGGTGGGAATGTGTATTAAGAGATATTGTGTTTGAGCTAGAATTGTATGGTTGTGAAAATGACTGTTTGGGCCGAAAAGAACTATAAAAAGTTTTGGATTCATGCATTTTGGCAAGCCAAATAGCATGGTGTAAGGAGGTAGGTTTAGCAATCTGAACTTCCTTACGATATGACTCTTTAAGCCTGATACAAAGCAACTCAAAAGGAAAGATTCAGAAATACCAGTGACTTGATGTGATAAAGCCTCAAACTCTTTATGATAGTCACTAACGGATTTCCTTTGAGTTAACTTGGACAAAGCACCTTGAAAGTCCTCGTATTTCGATGGACTAAAACGAGATTTGATAGAAATAAAAAATTGAGACCATTACTTAACTGTTTGTTTTGTTCGAGCCACTGAACAAACTGTAGTGCTTCACCTTCCATTGCAAATGTAGCAATGTCTAACCATTGTTCCTCAGGAACTTTGTGGAAATTAAAAAATATTCTATGCTTGATATATCCATCCCAATGGATCTTGACCAGAAAATTTCGGAATCTCCAATTTAATTCCTTTCAACAAGGAATCTGCCACGGAAAATGATGACTGTGAAGCATCTGAATTGTCCTATTGAACTCCATTAGTATCAGTCTGATTCCTCAAATGAGCAATCTTCTCTCCAAATTGTTGGACAGAAGAATTAACAGTGGCATTTAACTCTTGCAAATTTTGCTGCATCAACGAGTTAGATTTCATCGAATCTTGCATCTGCATTTGCATGGCTTTCATAATGTCTGCTAATGAATATACCAAATTTTGCAGTTTAACGAATTCTTCCTGCGATCGAGTGGACATTGTGGATGAATACCACCCGAAAGTCTCTGATCTGACACAACGGATTCACGAGAGCACCAAATATTACCGGTCTTAGTCCAAGGCCCAGCCTACTCTCCTCAACTCAACTCTTTACTCTCTACGAAAACCCTAATTGAATACTCCTCCACTGCTCCTGCCTCTCATGTTTTCTCTCTTCTCTGTGTAAGCTTCGAACCCTAACTCTCTCTGTAATCTTCTGTTTCTCTCTACTCGCTCTCTTCTATTTACTAACTTGGAATGTGATTGTTGTAACTCGGTTGTTTAACTTGTTTGCCACATGAATAAAGAGATATGGCTGTTTCGAGTAACAGCAAACTCCATGCAACATCTATATGAGCAAAAGGGGGGAATAAGTTCCCTTTTCCTTACTTTGTATTTATATTCGTTTGTTCTCTGTGGATTTACAACTGTATTCTGTTATTTCTCCAACAGAACTGAACTTGTTACAACTACTCTTTGTTAGTTATGCTACTAATAGATTACAACTAGAGTATAGCTAATTTTGTAACTGTTCTATGAATCTGCATGTACTATCAATGTTTTGCTGTACAAATATAGTCTATAAGTTTTCGAGGACAGCTTCTGATCCTCGTGCTATTCCTTGTAACAGTATCTATCTCTTGGAAGAAAAATATATTTTAACAAATAATTGTTTCATCTCATCTCTCCAATGCGATGGTCATTCTTAAGAGGTCTCCGGTCTATGTTGTATGTCCTTATTTCGCTTAAAGAAATCAAGTTGTGTCATGTGTGTGGCTGATCAGCTAATCTTCTTATTTACAAGAACATATTAATCAGAGTCGCATAATATTCATTAGGGCATAAGTTTAATGATTTTATCTGACATTTTTAGCTCATCTTTTCTCTTTTCCTAATGATGTATTTCAATAGTAATGACACCATAAGGATTAAAATATTAACATATCTACACCTTTTGTTACAGCATTTGATGTTTCATGGATCTTTAGTTATTTTATTTAGTCTAACCAAAAATAAGAGAGAGAGAGAGAAATAAAGTTTTCTTTGTTAATGATTATCTTTTACCTTAAAAAGTATATGAACAATATTGTTTGTTAATCGCCATTTCCACTATAATTGATATTAAATATGAAAAAGATAATTTATTTAAATGTTAAAGTTTGAAATTGAAACGAATTATATATAATTGAATATATATATATATATATATTCAAACATGAAGAACATACTGACATTAAATAGAGGACACATGCACACATAGAGCCTAGAGGCAACATTAAAAAATTAAAAAAGTACAATTTACAACGTGGAAAAGCTGTAGGTTAGGACCGTGAATCACTTGCCAATAGTAGTGACTGGTGGGTGAAGGTTTCGTCTTCAATTGATTTGAAGGATTTATTGGATTTTGGGTTTCTGCAAGCTTCTCTCTTTCTGCACGGTAGCAAGATTCATTGCATTTCTGCGTCGATTCAACAATAATGAGACTGACTTTGTTTGTTCCCTAATAAGTTAAAATAGAAAACCATGCGTCCATTATAACGGCATATTGACGTATTCCTTTTTGCAATTACAATACATCACTGTTTGAACGAAAATCGTATCTATTAACCTTATGTGTTTGCCATTTTATGAATGTAAATTAAAAGAATAAAGAAAAGCTAATTTCAGGTTATTGAATTGAATTTGTGGGTTCGTCTGATGTTTTTGATGAGTTAAAAGGGTATAATTGTTATGAAATATTGTTATATGTCAAAAATTTTTAAATGGAATAGGATGGCGATGCATAAAACCTGAAATACATGTGAAGATATATAAGTGAGTCAGCATTAATGTTTGATGAATTAAAAAGCTGTGAAAAATAAAAAGTTGTATTATTATCGACTCATCAAATAAAAATTATATTTTTATATAAAATTAATTATTAAAACATAAACATAAAATCGTGTTTAATAAATACAATTCTAATATTTAAGCATGTTGCGACTTATATGTTCATATTAAAAGGACCCACTTGCTGACAATAAATTAAAGACATAGTAACATTTGGCAACAAGTGAATAACAAGTAAAAAGCGAAGATAAGTTTTGACCAGTTCAACAAAGAATGTGTTGGCAATGTAAAAGGCCAACTAGAAAGCAAAAACAAAGGAAAAGTAACTGTTAATGTCAGAAGTAAAATAAGAATAACTGGTGAGAGAAGCGATTCATTAAAAATTAAGATGAACCCCTCATTTTAGATGTGATTTAGTACTATATAAATTTTGCTAAATCACATCTCGTACAGGAGATTCATTAACAAAATATATATATTACATTTTTTATATACGATTTTACATTGATAGTTTAGTAATTATTTTTGTATAATTTATATTTGTTTAATTTTTTTTTTTAAATTAATAGGCATGTGTTTCATCCCGTGAAAAATACCAAAACACTCCACTTGATCGTCCGGTTTTAGCTCAAAAAAAGTTTGCCAAAATGGCAAGAATACAATATAATTGAACACTTGGAATAACAAGAGAAATAAGTGTAGGGTGTGTTCTCAAAAGCAAATTTAAGCAAAGTAAGACAACTCCCCTTCCCTTAGCCAATGTACTGTTTGTGTTAAATAGAAATTAAGGAATATTTTGCGATGGAGATGGTCTAATAAAAATGAAGACATTCAAGCAAAGCGTTTCAGACTACTCATTACTATTATTATATACGAATTACAAGCTTTTACGAGTATCACCAAATGGAATCAATTATACACTCATGGGCATTAATACATGACCTCATATTGCTGTAAGTGTAAACGATGAAGAATCAAAGCGCGTCGTCCAACTTCTAGGACCATGTGAGGTTTGGGTTTTTTCATATTTTCTTTTAATAATATATACACAAACACCATTAGAGGAAAGAGGGAATTTAAAGATGATCCATTTTATGAGGGATTACTATCGATATCACTAAGTAACAAAGCCATTAAGTAGGAATGATTGAATAAATCATAAAAATATGATGGACCGTCTGTATTCTAAACTTTCTATTTGTTGCACTTTACATTCTTGTTGAACTTTATCTATAGTGCCTCCCTTATGTGGCAAAAAGAATAATAAAAAAGATTGCCTCTCTTAGTGTCTTAGTTGGGACTTCATTGTAAAATTCGGCCTATCAAAATTTATTTAAATGTTATAACAAAAGTTAACAATATGCTAATATAAAGGAGTGTCTCATGAGGGCGCTTATCCTAAGATGAATGGAGCTTTAGAAATAATTCTCTACAATGTTATGGAAAGTATTATTGGCTTTGGTACCTTATCATTGGTCCATCACCATAGTGTTCTATTCCTCTCCGGATATTTACGCATTTCATTTGAAATAATAATAAAAATAATAATAATAATAAAATAGAAGGTATAAACATTTGGGAATAAATTCATTTAAAGTGAATTGAATAATGTATATATCAACGTTTCATAAAGTTCATTTAAGTTATCAATATTTGGATTAGTTTCAATAGGATTGCAAATAAACCATGTCGGTTCACAAATTATTTGAGCTTGGCCCAATATTTATTCGAGTTTGATTCAAGAATAATTGAGTTACGGTTGAACTTGAGCTACCATAGTAATTTATCAAGCCGAGCTTGAGCTTCTTTTACATTTAGCTCGATTAGCTCATGACCGTAATTAAACTTGAAAGGAGTATAAATGTTAATCAAATTTGAATTAATTTTGAGTATTGATATATTTTAATTAGAATTTCGAATATATTTTTAATAAATAGAGCCTAAAAGAGCTTAATGAGTCACGCTCAAGATTATATTATGTTATTTTGAGTCAAACTCAAGCTTAAAATCTTAAGTTTGGTTTAACATGACCCAATCTTGAGTTGTGAAATTTCAAGTCAAGCTTGAATCCGAGCTTAGCGTTGTATTGTTTTGACTCGACTCATTTGCAACCTTAGTTTCTGATTAAAATTCTTAATTTTTGTCGAGGGCCAATTATATATACCTTATTTGATTCACTTGGTAAAATATTGATTATTTATCACTTAAAATATTGATACTTTAAATGAATTTAACTAAAAAAAAAAGTTGATTCATCTTTCTAACTATTTGAAAATATTGATAATAGTGGTAATAATAATAATAATATTTGCAGCAGCAGCAGCAGCTAAAGGTCTTAAAGGATGAGCTCAACCATATTTAGTGGTTAAATCTATGTGTTAATCGCCATTCTCCACGCTTTTTAGACTCACCGACATCGTCACTCTTGTTCGATTAAGAGGAACATTATTGGACATTAAAGCCAAGACCACGAACATTGGCAAATAGAACATGAAATTAATAGCTTGCAAAAATTTATTATGAAAAATTTTTATAAGTGTAATATAAATATATTTTTATGGCTTGTTGAATTTCAGATCAATGCCCGGTTTCTTAATTCTTAAATGTGAGATAGATTGAGTCGGTATTTACCAGATATAAAGGAACTATTATTTTAAAAAAAAAAAAATTACCCATATGCTCACAACAATGTGGGGGAAAAAAAGTGGAGAGAGACGATAATTATAGAAGAAAGTAAAAACTAACCTTAAGATCCACAAAATTGCAGCAAATAAATTTTAATTCGATCAAAAATCAAACCTAAAATCAGCACTTGCCAATCACATACTCTTCATTTACAATACTGACCGGTCTTCTTCTTAACTTTCTTATTAAAAGCGTTCTCAATAGATTCCATCATGATGCTATTTTCACTACAGCCATTTTCATGTTCTTATTAATAAATACAAGCGTAATATTAATATTGGCCTTCGCATTGCATTTAGTAAAACATTGAATAACCATTAATGAAAATCGATTTCCAGGGATGTGGGGAGGAAAAAAAAATTGAAAAAAGTGATATCGTTTGAAAAATCATATGGAAAGGAAAAGGAAAGGGAATTTGACAGAGAGAGAGGGAGATCAATTATTGTGTTTATTAAAGGTAAGGAAGTGGAAGAGAGAAAAGAAAGTGATAAAAGTCTAAGATTATAGATTAAGGGGCCGTTCACTTCATTGAAGAGAATAGCAATGTAATGAATAGCCATTCCTGATGAATTGCATAAGGATGTAATATGTTGTGAATATGTATGATGTTGTTCACTTGGATGTAATGAATTGCTAATACATTGTTCACTTGATTGAATTAAAACAATGAATAGCTCATGAATTGGTAAGACAAATACCAAAAATGCCCTTGTCTTTAAGACATGTATTAATTTATGTTTTACAAGATATATAATTAAACATATTTTATATATTTAATATATATTAATATTAATATATTTATAAATATATAATATTATTATATGCAAAATAGATTCTATATATATTAATAGAATATTATATTATATATGGTATAGATATTACATGAAACAAAGGAAAGTACAAAGTTAAAAATGATGTTGTCAATATAAAGACTCGAGAATATTAAAAAAAAACCTGAATTTTAATTCCAACAAGCTAAAAATTTAATCTCATCAATAATATGATGAAAAATGATTTATATAATAGTGCAACTTCATTCGCTATAGCATATTATAAAATGTATCCAAAAGCATCAACATATCAAAAAAGGATCGATAAAAGTAAGTATCCAAAAGCAACCCAACATAATCCAATTCATGAGTTCCCACACTATGTGGACTCTAAAATGTGATTAAGGTGATCAAAAGCAACCTAATGTAATCCAATTGACATTATGCGAACTCCAAAATGTCCATAGCATAATCCAAACGATCTTTTGATTCAAGTTCATAAAGCACAGCTAAATTGTCCTTCTGCTTAGGCAACTTGATCAAAGCAGCTTTCAACTCTTGTTGTGTTAGACCCTCAATTGTTCGAAGAAATTTGTTTAATCTTTTCACTTCCCTTCTTCCTTCATCAACTGACAAACGCTTCACAGCACGATCAATACTCTTCTTCATATCCCTCATGCCAATCTCAAAGCTTTTAATAACAGATGATAGCTCAGATATTGCCCATCTCTAAACAAGCTTTGCTTCCTTTTTGTACTAGAATGAGTAACACTATGATGAGATGAGTGATCGTCTTCATCTCTCATTGAAAACTCATCTGCAACATCCTGTATTGTTGCTTCTTCTCTATTCAGCGCTTCATGACATCCTTAGCAGTTTGTGCATCTTAACCCGTGGCCTGATCTTTTCCATATATCATAGAGAGCTCTTCTAGGTAAGGGAAGCTCTTATTCATAAAAACAGCAGCATCTCTATGGCTCTGCAAATTAAAAAAAAATTAAAAACATTAAGAAGATCATTACAAGACAGCATCAAATCCTCACCATCTCTACATAATATAATATTAGAGAAATGAGTTTACATACCGATAAGTATGCATCCCATACTTGCTTCTCAGCAGTCACCATCTTCCGGATCGAATCTCATCCAAACCCACTAGTTGTTTTCCCATAGACCATGTCATAAACTATACTCCAATCTTTCTTCAAGGTTCTAATGTGTGATTCAATATGTGGTTTTGCTTTCAAACCACAATTGGGTGACTTGATGAGAAGCGTCCTCTCTAATTCATTAAGATATCCACTCCTAAAGCCAGTGTCAGCATTATGTGTTCTATTGTTGTACAATTCTACCATACACTCAACCAGTGCATTGTCTTCAATAACTGTCCACTTTCTTTTTATACCCTTTGTTACTTTAGCTTCCATTGTCTTCAATATAATTAGATATCCGCAAAAAACATGATAATATAAGAATAACAATATGATAAATTGCAATAAAAGAAAAAAATATAATATAAGATTTGAATTTCATACTTTCAATTGACAAATCATAAAAGTCATATAGAACAAAAATACACCAAAAGAATGTACAATGAAATTAAACATGGCTTAGAATTTCACTTATATCTATTCTAATTATAATTCCCTCCACTCCAATCATTGAACATTTGAGTTGCCAATTATTGTCTCTAAGTTATCCAAGCATCATTACTATCTACATTGTTTTCTTCTATGGAATTCATGCCATCTTCAAGAGGGTCAAAGGCCATCTGTGTCCTAATGAAGTTGTGGAGTAAACAACAGGCAAGTATCGCACGATTATGAATTTTTGCTGGATAAAATGATGGACTTCTTAGAATGCTCCATCTCATTTTAAGCAAGCCGAAGCATCTCTCAATCACATTTCGAGCAGATGCATGCCTTAAATTAAACAATTCCTCAGGAGATCTTGGTTGATGACCTTGGCGCCATTCATTAAATAATACCTTTGACCCTTAAATTGTGCTAAGAATCCCTCACAATTGGGATAGCCTCCATCAACCAGATAATAACATCCTATATGAGTGAAAGAAGAAGTGAATAATGTTTTAACAATGACACTACTTAAAGAAAACTAAATTCAAAATTTTGTGAGTTACAGCAAATCATACCCTGTGGTACTTTAAGGCCATTTCTCCTAGTGATTGCATCCCGAAGTATTCTACTATCAATAGCAGAGCCTTCCCACCCAGGCAATACGTAAACAAAAAGCATATTGGTGTACAAACACCCAACACATTAGTTTCAATCTCATTTTTTCAAGTTCTATATCGAGGCTTATCTTTCATTGGCACTTTAATTGGGATATGTGTTCCATCCAAAGCACCTAAGCATTTCTAGATAAGACAAAAATATAGGTAAAGTTTAGAATGATTTTTCGTTAAATTTTTATGAATTTAATGATCAATATGGGATTTTTTTACCTTGAAATATTTCCATCGCTCATCGATACAGTTCTCAGGAATGGGTTCAGGCCTCTTCAATAGGTGATTGCTCAATCAGAGAGTGGCATTCAATACACTGTGAAAATATTTACTTACAGTTGCTCCGGACCTTCTAAAATTATATTTAATCACCCTATTCTTCACATGGTGAGCAAGTATATGCAAGAACATTGCAACTTGCTCATCCACATGCATATTCCTTGTTGATTTCAGCCCTCCTATGCCCTTTAACATCTCACAAAGTTTGAAAAAAGCATGCCTATCTAATCTCAATTGTTCAATACATGTCACATTATCACTATGAACAAGTCTCCTAATATATTCATGCTGTTGATAGGAATCCAAACTATAAGACCGTACACGAGGTCGATAGGATGCAAGACCAAAGCATATAAAAAGAAAATTATGTGGCAAGCAACGTTACAATATTCCACACCTAAAGCTAAAAGAAAACAAACAATTTTCTTTTTCCTCCGTCGATCATCAACATGTAAACAAACTTGATCCATCACTACGAAAAGGACAAATTGTCTATATAACAATTAAATGTAAATAAATAAAGTCAGCCACATATGAATATATAAATAATAATACCATATATATTCTATTGCAAGGGAACTATTATTAGCTCAAAACAGAAAATTTTCAGTATAAAAAATGTAGGCATCATAGCTTTCTGTTTCAGTATAAAAATGATCATTTGTGTTTTATAATGATTATGTCATAAATATTAGTTCAATCCATACTCAGAGGCAAGTCATTATTCACCACTGTGAATAGTAAATTATCAACCATGGGTGTGAACTATAGTAGTTGTACAATTTTTGTAATGGTATTGGTTGCTACAACGTATTTGAAGCCTTGTGCTGCTGACCTACAACGATTTGAACACTCACCAAAACCATACGGTTCCCTCAGCTTTTTGGTCGTCGGTGACTAGGGAAGAAGAGGAAACTATAACCAATCCAAGGTTGCCCATCAGGTTCTACATCTATACCCAATTATGCTTTCCATTATACCTATTCTACTTGGATTTATGCATCAACATGAGTTGTGTTACACTATTCCACCAATAAATGACATGTGTGTTGACTTGGTTGTATTGTCGTGATGTGGCTCTTAAACTTCCCAGAATACCTTATCTTTTTGGTGTTAATAATCAAAGAAAGTATTATTGCATCCTTCACCTATCAAGAGTTTCAGTATAAGACCATCCGGATTCAAGGAATTGTTACCAGGACAGCGAATTGTTATCTTCAGGTTTGACATTATTCATAGTTACAAAAACCTCTGCATCAATTTATCCTTGTACCATTCATAGGAAAGTTGATCTCTTAAATAGCCTGAATTGAGCTGAGTTGTTTCTGAGCAAACTGCTCAAGTAATTTTCACATTTAATTCTTAAACTACAAACCTTAATTTCAACCCTGATTCATTTACTTCAAATGCACATGCAAACCCCATCAGAAACCCGCTTATAACAGAACCCGAATCTATCCTAATCACGAATCGAGCTTCAATCCTCTATTATCCACTCTGTTTCACTTACCAAACCATTGCACCCCCATGATACTTTTAAAGTGTATCTCACAGCGATTAAAAAAAAAATTACTAAACTGATTAATTAATTAATTAGGAAAAAAATGCCCTCATGATTTCACTTGCCTCTGCTAATCGCACAAGTCTGAGGCTGAGAGATAGCAGTATTGAATTTCCACCTAGTACATAGAAGCTGAAACCCAAACCCATTGACAGGATTATTACACTATGAACACGCCAGGTCAATACATGGAGCAGAGCAACAATAAAGCTATACAGATGCTTGGAGCAAAAACCTCAAATTGATTTTAAGCAAATCTCGGTGACAAATAGAGTACTCAACAAATAGAGCTAGAATGACAAACATGTACATAGACAAAGAAAAACAACGACACATCAAAATCCATGAATGACAAACATGATAAAATTGATGCAAACAGAGTACTCAACAAACAGAGCTAGAATGACAAACATGATAAAATTCAATCACCTCAAAATCTCCTTTGAACAAAAAACAACGAAGGGATAGAGAGAGATTTCTTACCACACATCAAAGCTAAGTAGAGAGCAATGGAGCTAGGGTTTGAGCAAATGAACAAGGGTTTGGAAAGGGAAAGAGCAGGTGTGAAAAACGAAAGAGAAGATGAGCTATTTGATTATGACAGGGGTATTTCTGGAAAAAGATAATATAGGCATGTATTGAATCCGGATTCTGAAGCGCATAAATGGAATCCCAATTACGTAAAATGAAGAATATGGATTCAGGGCTGAATACCTATTACAGGCTTAAAAATAAACTGAACAATGTAATAGAAGCCTAATAAGTAATAGACATGTAATGGAATTAGAATTCCATTAAAGTGAACAGCCCATAAATAAGTTGGTTATACTGGCTTAAATATTATAAAATATAGACTTGTGAATGGAACCTCAACAATTGAATGTAGTTCATTTGAATATAATGAATTTACCGCTCTCCACTATGAATAAGAATAATAAGACATAATCCTACTTTACCTTCTACTTTAAGATTTTTTAATGTGTGGCCAAGCATCCAAACTTCTTAGAGATTATAAGAACAAATTGGCAAGAGCCATTAGGGCTATAAATAAGGAAAGCTTTAAAAGAATGAAAGATGTTTTTAGAATTTAGAATAAGCACGAATTTGAAATTTTTTTGTTGTGTTAACGATTTCAAGCATTGCTAGAATAACAATGAGAGATGTCGGGTTATGATGGATTGGAAATTGATTTTTTGAATAAATCGATAAGTATTTTAAAAGAAGCTCTAATAGTTGTTTATGAAAGAAATGGAAAGGAAAACTTTTTCCACACAAGTTGAATATTGTGATCAAGATAAAATAGTGAAAAGATCAATTGACCCCTAAAAATTTTAAAGGCTAATCAACTAGCTATACCAAGTTGAATAACTTTTCTTTCCTCCTAATTTAGTGTTTTTCTATATTATAATACTAATAATAACAACAATAGCAACAACAACATTATGTGTGTGTGTGTGTGTGTAAGGCTAAAATGATAAATAATTATCCCACGTGTTTGACATTTATAAGTGGTTAAGTTAAATTTCGAGATAAGTTGAATCTATAATTCTTAGTTAGAGTTTCACAATAGCCTATACTTTGTATTGGAAGTTAATAGTGTGATTTACGAATTGATTGTTAATGAGCTTCATCTAGATTATGGATTCCTTGTATATTGTTTGTTTGTGAGACAATCAAGAATATAATAACTCTTGTGATATTTATCACAACCTTAATTAATCTACTAATTGTGTTTTCTTGAGATGAAATGACCTAAGGACTACAAATAATTTCTTGGTGAACATTGATTAGTAAACAACGATTTTTGGATTGGAGTAATTTACAAGAATGATGTGGTAGTTAAGAGTTAACTTGGGTAGTGGGTTGTTAAATAGGATAATTATTAGTTAATGGTCAATATACCTAAAGGAAATTGTAGTCTCTTGTTGTACTTAAACTATGTAAGGTTTATTAAATGATTATAGTGGACTACCATTGCTATGGTTGGTCCGGTAATTGTCCTCAAATGATCTAAGTAATTGTTATTAAACTCATGAAGTGTTGAGAGGTACCCATACTTGAACATTTAATGCTTGAAAGTCATGAGATATTTTAAGTCTTAAGATGATAAGATTATACTATATTGAGTAGCTACATTAAGAGATAATAATATGTCATGTTCAACATTAATATTAGCTATATGTTGAAAAAGTGCTAGGTAGATAATTATAGTTTTTTTCCACTAGAGAAAGAGAGTTTACAACATGTTATGTCGCATTCAGTTATGGAATGTGGTTAATGAATTTTGTCATTGTGCTGCAAATTGTTGATGGAATGGAAATGATGGTTAGTTTTTATTAAAAATACATTATCAACTTTCATTAACATTAAAAAAAGTTAAAGTTAAGATACATAAACATAATTTCTTAGTTGTGAATGAAAGATTATAGAGTAGCTAAGTGTTAATATAACAAATTGGGACAACTTTCATAGTCGCTAATCTACTTACTAATGGAATATCACCCAAGATATTTCATGAGGATGCTCCTCATATAAATATTGTATGTCTTCATGACATGTTGTTTTAGTAAAAGCTTGAGTTTTGAAAGATTTTTTAGTTATAGAGTTTGGTCATAATAATACATGATAGAATTTTGGTAAAAATAAATTGAACACATTTTCAATTGATTTCACTAGAACATATAATAGGATCAATATAAACATTTTATGTAATTCCCATGCTATATACTCATACCTGAGACATGTTGATTAACTTAATTTATATATGACCATTAATAGGTTTAGTTACACATGTAAAGCACGCTTCAAATCTTATATCAACATAATTGATGGACGTGATTGGTTGGAGACATTTCAATTTTGAGATCATGAGGCCATTTTACAATATAGTAATGAAGCAATAAATGTAATCCAATTGAGATATATTTAATTTCAATATAATTCTAGATTATATTTATGGACCTATACATAATAATATAATTGTAAATATCATGAGCTATCAAAAATTTAAGCCTCACTTAAAGTGATCAAATATGAAATATGATTTTAGCCATTTAGCATTTAATAAAGCATGGGTAATATAATATGAAATACCTAAAACTAAATATATAAGCAAGGGAAGGAAAGAAAATAGGAATTTAAATAGGGGCAACTATGTCCATCTATGGTATCTTTTAAAAGATAAACCGATATGAAATCATTTAAAATCAGACTATAATCACCTTCTTCTCCGTCCTTCCCATATTATGTACATGACACTCTTTTTTCTCCTTTCTTAAGACTCCTCTGAAGCATTTGACAAAAATTAGTAAAATCTTAAAAGAAGTTATTGTTTATCTAGAATTCTTTTACTACTTATGACGAATCAAACTGGGGAATGATAAGACATCAATATCTTGATGTGAACCACGCTTTTCTATAGTAAAAACAATAAGCCGAGAGGGATTTCTAGAAAATCTTTAAGAAGAAAGGGCTATTATGGATTAGACGCATGGGGGAGTGAGGGTTATAGAAGAAAATCAAAAGGTAAACAATGATTGTTGCAATTATGATCTTTCAATGGTTCTTTCGTTAAAGAATGTGAAATATGTTTGTTTGACATTGAGAAATGTGTAAATCTGATTTTTTTTATGTAAATTTTTTTATCAACATAAAAAATGAAGTCAAAATGTTTTGGAAACAAATTAAGGAAAGATTGTATTGAAAGAAGGATTTCCAAAGTACATGACCCATGCACGAGCCTACGCATTTAGTTGTGTACCTCTTGGTAGTGGAAATAGTGAAAATCATGCATCAAGTTGTGTATCTCTTTGTGATTTGATGAAAAAGAAACCCTAAAAGTGCACAACTTATACAAGAGTTTGTACAATAGACCATGCACCTTTCTATGGCTTAGATCGTTGTGTTTGAAAAGTGCACCCGAAGTACACTAGCTTGTGTATAGCTTATGCATGGTCCGTGCAGTGCCCCATGTAGTGCCTGTGCACTTACCTATGCGTCTTTCTATGACCAATTTTCATCCCTCAGGAGATACACAATGTTATATCTAACACCTTATAGAACACATTTTTTGTGTCTAAAAACATTTGAAATCAGTTTAACTCTTTCCTTTTAGATTAAAGCATTCTCTGAGACCTTAAGAATCTAGATTAAAGTGGAATAAGAGCAAGAATTATGGGAATGTACTAAGAGTCAAGTTATATATATATATATATATATTTCTAAGTAACTTAATTGTGTGTGTTCGAGTAATGGATTCTAATATTTGAAACAAAACAATAATTTGGGTACACAAATACCTTATTTGTTGCTTTTATTTATTAGGATAGAAACTGTTGGAGTTTGTAACCCAATTTTTGTAACCAACTCCGGTAGTTAAATGTTAATGCATGAATATTTGACTACACATTTATTATTCATTCATTATACATTTAACGGTCCTAATTCAGGTCTTTATTACTCATTAATTACATATTTAAATATCATAATTAGGCCAATATGTCGGTTATCCTTACACACACACACACACACATATATATATGGGTTGTTTTTAGGGTTATATACACAACACATCACATACACAAAATTTCTATTGAGAGATCTGAAAGTTTAGAGTTGTAATTCTCTCAAACCTTTGTATTCCTATTTTGATATAGAGTGATTCCTCTCTCGCCTCTGCCCATGGTTTTTTCCGAAAGAGTTTCCACGTAAAATCTGTGTGTTCTTTACTTTCTGCTTGCTATTATAGTTTTCGATTGCGCGATTTGTTACAACAAGTTGGTATCAGAGCATAGGTTTTGATAATGGCAACCATGAAGTACAATATTCCTCTTTTGGATCGCAACACCAGATTCTTGTTGTGGCAGGTGAAGATGCGAGCAGTTCTAGCACAGATGGATCTTGATGATGCACTTCTAGGGTTTGACAAGATGCCTGCATCTTGGTCACCAGATGAAAAGCAGTGATAAGACTAAAAAGCCATTTTGTAGATCCATCTCCATTTATCGAATCAGATTTTCAGGATGTGCTTAAGGAGAAGACCGCGGCCGCATTGTGGTTGAAACTAGAACAACTATGCATGACAAAAAGCTTAACCAGTAAGTTGTATTTGAAACAGAGATTGTATTCTCATTGTTTGGAAGAAGGTGCGTCTCTTGATGATCACTTAACAACCTTTAAAGAAATGATTTCTAATTTAGAAATGTTGGAAGTTAAGTATGATGAAGAGGATTTAGGTTTAATCCTATTATGTTCTTTGCCTCCATCATATGCAACCTTTAGAGATACCTTTCTGTGTAGTCATGATACTTTGTCGATTGATGAAGTTTATGTTAGTTTAAGCTCTGTTGAAAAGATAAAACATCTTGTAATTAAATCTGAGCCTACTTCTGAAAGTTTGGTAGCATGTGGTAGGAGTCAAGACTGTAAGTCTGGTGGGAATTTTAGAGGCAGATCTAAATCTTTAAATAGATTTAAAACCTGTAACTATTGCAAGAAGAAAGGCCACATTAAGATAGATTGTTATAAACTACAGAATAAAAATAAGAAGACTGGTGAGAATCAAAAGCAAAATCAATATGATAAAATGGTTGAGGCCGATGTTGTTGAAGATCATACTGATGGTGATCTTCTTGTTGCTTCTGATAGTAGTTCACAGGCCAGTAAAGAGTGGATTTTGGACTCTGGATGTACCTTTTATATGTGTCCCAATCGGGATTGGTTTTCAACATACGAAACAGTTTCCAAAGGTGTTGTTTTGATTGGAAATAACACTTCTTGTAAAGTTGTAGGGATCGGAACGATTAAGATCAAGATGTTTGATGGCGTGGTTAAAACGCTTGGTGATGTGAGACACGTTCTTGATTTGAAGAGAAATTTGATTTCTCTTAGTACCTTTGATCTAAAAGGGTATCGATATAGAGGTGAAGGTGGTGTCCTGAAGACCAGTAAGGGTTTGCTGGTAGTGATGAAAGGCCATAGAAAGACTGCTAATCTTTATTCGTTGCAGGGTTCTGTTGTGACAGGTGATGCAGCCGTTGGTTCCTTCTTGTCGGATGAAGATGCCACTAAGCTATAGCATATGTGTCTGGGGCATATGAGTGAAGTTGGCATAGCAAATTAAGTAAGTGAAGACTTCTGGATGGGCAAGGAATCAGAAAATTGAAGTTTTGCGAACACTACGTATTTGAGAAGCAGAAACGGGTCAGGTTCACCACAGGTACCCATAATACTAAAGGTACTCTGGACTATATTCATTCTGACCTTTGGGGTCTTGCTAGAGTGCCCTTCAGTGGCGATGCCAGCTATATGATGACCATTATAGATGATTACTCCAGAAAGATTTGGGCATATTTCTTGAAGCAGAAAAGCGATGCCTTATCTACGTTTAAAGTGTGGAAGACGATGATTGAAAAATAGACTAGAAAATAGGTGAAGCGTCTACGCACTGATAATGGCTTGGAATTCTGCTCCAGCGAATTCAATGGCTTATGCAAGTCTGAAGGGATTGTTAGACATCTCACGGTTCCTGGTATACCCCAGCAAAATGGGGTTGCAGAACATATGAACATGACCATTATGGAGAAGGTGAGATGTATGCTCTCTAATCAAAGTTGCCAAAATCTTTTTAGGCGGAAGCTACCTCCACAACTTGTTTGCTAATCAATAGATCTCCATCGACTTCCATTGAGAAGAAGACTCCACATGAGGTATGGTTTAGATCCCTTGCAGATTATTCTGATTTGAAAATATTTGGATGTCCTACATATGCTCATGTAAACAATGGCAAACTTGAGCCTAAATCTCTAGAGTGTGTGTTTCTTGGTTTGAAGACTAGGGTTAAAGATATAAATTGTGGTGTCCCGATTTGAAGAAAGTTGTTATTAGTAGGGACGTTATATTTGATGAATCTGCTATGTTGCATGATTTATGTCATGCTGTTACTTCTGATGAAACCCAGCAGAAACCAAGTGTATTGGTAGAGTTTGATATCAATACAAATTCAACAAAGCCTATCTCTCAATCGACTTCTACATCTCAACAGCTACAGTATTCAATTGCTAAGGATAGACCCAGGAGAGATAAGGCCTCCATAGAGATATGGGGAAGCGGGTCTAGTTGCATATGCGTTGAATGTGGCTGATGATGTTGATTCAAGTTTGGAACCATCTACTTACACAGAAGCAATTAGTTGTGATGATTCTGGTAAGTAGATGATAGCCATGCAAGAAGAAATGAAATCCCTCCACAAGAATCGAACATGGGAGTTAGTGAAACTTCCCAAGGGTAAGAAAGCCATTCGCTACAAGTGGGTTTATAAGAAAAAGGAAGAAGAATTAAGTTGTGAAGAACCCAGATACAAAGCAAGGCTTGTAGCAAAAGGATACAGTCAAATACCAGGTATTGATTTTACTGACGTATTTTCTCCTGTTGTGAAACACAGCTCGATTCGAGCACTGCTTGGTATTGTGGCTATGGATGATCTTGAGTTAGAGCAACTTCATGTGAAGACTGCGTTTTTGCATGGAGAACTTGAAGAAGATTTACATGCACCAACCGGAAGGTTTTGGGGTCTTAGGCAAAGAAGACCATGTGTGCAGATTAAAAAAATCCCTATATGGGTTGAAGCAATCACCACGATAGTGGTATAAAAGATTTGATTCTTTTATGACTTCTCATCATTTCAAGAGAAGTAATTAAGACAGCTGTGTATATTTCAAGTACTGTGAAGATGGGTCGTTTCTATATCTACTTTTATATGTAGATGATATGTTGATAGCAGCCAAGGATAGATGAGAGATTGACAGGTTCAAAGCACAATTGAACAAGGAATTGGAGATGAAGGACTTGGGTGCAGCCAAGAAGATTATTGGAATGGAAATTTCAAGAGACAAAAAATCAAGTGTATTACACTTGAGTCAGAAAAAGGGTATATTGAGAAGATACTCTCCAGGTTCAATATGAAGAGTCCTAAACATGTTAGTATCCCTTTAGCAGGTCATTTTAGACTGTCGTCTGATTAATTTCTTAAATCGGAAGATGAAATTGACTATATGTCAAAGGTCCCTTACTCTAGTGCAGTAGGGTCTTTTATGTATAAAATGATTTGCATGTGTCCAGATTTAGCATATGCCATTAGTGTTGTCAGTAGGTATATGGCGAATCCTGGCAAGAACACTGGAAAGCAGTCCAGTGGATCTTCAGATACTTAAGAGGAGCTACTAATGAATGTTTACATTTTGGGAAAACTAGAGATTGGGTCATCGGATTTGTTGATTCTGATTTCGCCGGGGACTTGGGTAAAAGAAGATCTATCACAGGGTATGTTTTCTCTCTTGGTGGCTGTGCGATTAGTTGGAAAGCCACCTTACAAGCTACTGTTGCTCTATCCACTACAGAGGCGAAATACATGGCTATTATAGAGGCGATTAAAGAGGCTACCTGGTTGAAAGGGTTGTTTTCTGAACTTAGTGACTTGAAGACGTCTACAGTATTTTGCGATAGTCAGAGTATGATTTTTCTAACTAAGGATCAGATGTTCCACGAAAGGACTAAGCATATCAATGTCCGTTATCACTTTGTGCGTGATATTATTGCTCGAGGAGATATTGTAGTGAGTAAGGTGAGCAATCATAACAACCCTGCAGATATGTTGACTAAGACACTTCCCATTGCAAAGTTTGAGCATTGCTTGAACATGTTTAAGTGTCGGTAGCTGATTGATTCTTTTAAGGAACTTGTGGAAGAGGTGGAGTTGTTTATCAAAGTTTTGGAGTTTATTGTGTTTGTTACTCCAGAATTCATGTCAAGGTGGAGATTTTTGGAGTTTGTGACCCAATTTCTGTAACCGACTCCCACAGTTAAATGTTAATGAATGAATATTTGACTACACTTTTATTATTCATTCATTATACATTTAACGATCATAATTCAGGCCTTTATTACTCATTAATTACATATTTAAATGTCATCTTGAGGCCATTATGTCAGTTATCCTTATACACACAAACATATATATATATGTGTGTGTGTGTGTGTGTATGTGTGTTGTTTCTAGGGTTATATACATAACACATCACATACACAAAATTTCCATTGAGAGATCTGGAAGTTTAGAGTTGTAATTCCATCGAATCTTTATACTCTTACTTTGATATAGTGTGATTCCTTCTCTCGCCTTGCTCGTGATTTTTCCCGAAAGGGTTTCCATGTAAAATCTATGTGTTCTTTACTTTCTGCTTACTATTATCGTTTTCCATAGCAATTTGTTTATAACAGAAACTTAAATTGACTAACTGCATTTTTGGCTATAAAGTGTGTTTTCTTTGTGTGCTTGGATGTGGTTAGTGAACTAAGAGTACTAGTAATGCTAACGTAGCACCTTGATGATCCTTGCATGATGCTATCCCTATGTGGAGTCGCACTTAGAGATGACTATAGGTGCATTTAGGGTATTTGGACTCATTGATGTTGGAGAGTATCCCATTCATATATATATATATATATTATATATATTTATTGAGATACTAAGTAATCCCTTATTTTGCTTACTTAGCAAAAAAAAAATAATAAAATTTGGTTGTGCATTAGTAAAATGTTTGCATGTTAATATGTTGTTGTTTTATCATGCGTGCATGGTTGTAGTATATATATACTAGGCTTTGGTTCACTCCTTTTCTTTTTTAGGTATAGTTAAGACTTCTATAGTATTTGATTTGTCTGGATGTGATATTATAGTGGACTTTGGGGAAGATGTTAGTAGAGAAGATAACTAATGAATTATTAGAATTAGGTTTGTTATTTTTGTGGAGATAGAAACTCCCATGGTATGAATGCTATCCAGAGTCTTATAATTAGGCATAGTCCCTCTAGTTGTCTAGTGTTAAATAGTGTCAATTTGAATTGATGGACTATCTAAGCCATCTAAATTTGTTGTTATGTAAGTTGTGATTACTATTTACTATGTGGAGTGGAACATTACTTTGTATTGGTTTGATTGAAGTTCACATGGCTTATGTGTGTTTGGAGATTACTGAATATATTTTTATTGAAGTCTATAGCAGGTTTTGAGCGTTAACATGTACATATCTTATATGGACATGTGAGAGATTGTAAATATCCTTAAATTTAGTGCATTACATAATATGTAGAAATCCATGATTGTAGTGTTTACTTTTATGGGAAAAAATACGAAGTTGAAATTTTTTAAAATGACTATAAACCGAGACAATAGTCCTTAAGTTAATGCAATTAGGGCTGGGCATGGTGCAACATATTTCAGTTTGCTCTTAAACTAAATTGAGCTGAATGTATATTACAGTTAATTTTTATATTTAATTTGAATCTAATCATATGGTTTGCATTGTAATTCTTTTGATTAAAAAGCACTTTGACAATATTTGTTTTGTGGTTGAAACCTTTTTTTTTTTTAACTCTTATCTTTTTACCCCATCAACATAGGTATATTGAACAAAGTAACATAACACTTGATATGTTAATGACATGATAAATCATGCAACAAATCAAACAACATGCCCTTACAAGAAAATGGCAAGTATAAAATTGACTAAACATATTGGAGAAAAACATTCAACTTTCTAATGATGTATCTGAACTTTCTACTTCTTATAGTTTGATTTATTTTTTATATGTAAAATGTTTGATTCAAATGGTATGGTTTGATTTGGATTTACAAACCAAACTGTGAACCGAATACTCTTCACTAAATTAAATCATTTTGAAAAAACCGAAAATTTAGATTTGATTTGTGATTAGTTTAGTTGTTTTGCACAATCTTAGTCATGAATATAATATATTGAACCATCCTATTAACATAAACATAGTAAAAGATGACAGAGAAATGAAAAGCAAACTATTTATCTAAAAATAAAAAATTATGCCATCTTCTTCACCTAGACATCTCTAGAGTCCAATTATGGAAAATGTGGACTTGGTCCTAGGCTAGGTTAGAAAGGGTGACCCGTCTCCTTTGTTTTAAAAGAAAATTGAAGAAACAAAAATTCTCAATGTAATATAAATTTTTTAACTTAAAATGTAAAATAATCCTAAAAATACATTATTCTTTAGCCCATATTCATTTTATACTATTAAGAACGTGCAGTTATTTATATACAAGCACATCTCTATTAAGTTGAAATATTAATATTGTGGGATTAGGATAACATTCTAAAAGAGTAGAGTTTACAAAAGAAAATGATGTCTCACATTGTTTAGAATTAAGATTATTCTTTTAGTAGAACTCTATATAAAGCATGAGGCATGACTTTAAATTACATATGTTACATGGTGTTGTTATCAACAACACATTAAATATTGTGAATAAATAATTAATAACTTGAAAATAGTCTAATTATATATTTATTTTTATTTCTTACTTTGATAATAGATATTTTATATTTCTTTTTTTTAAAGGACCTAGTAAGTCCTAACTACGGTTCAAACCTGCCATGCTAAGGTGTTACATCTCTGAACTTACCATGGTTAAATGTGGTTGGGTCCTGGTTTGGACCCGATCCTTAGAGATGACCAATTGTCTTAAGTCATATTGTAGGGATTTTCAAGTGTTACAATTTATCCTTTTATATGAATTTCAATCTTAATTGGTAAACCCTACAAATATAGCATTCATGTTGGGGTTGGGGTAAATAAATTTGGAACCTAAATTTTATATAAATTTTAATTTGATGCTTGAACTTTAAAGCAATTAATTTAATATTTAATCAAACTTTTTACAATTATTTTTATTTTTTAACAATATTTACTCTACTTACTTACTTAAAAGATGTAATATATTATTGAATTTTTATCATTTCTACTAATACCGTTTATTACTAATAAGCTATTTCTTCTATGTAAGAAAGAAATGCAAATGATATTAGTGAGATAGTAAAAATAATTATAAAAAATTTGATTGAATATTAAAACTACTCAAAAATTAAGGTATCAAATTAAATTTTATATAAAATTCAAATACAAAATTTAATATTGTTTCCTACATTATATGACTGATTGAATTTTTATTCATGCTGCGTGTTATTTTCCTGCGCAATCAATCACTTATCAAGTTATCCTAGCAATTCAAACTCCGGCATATAACAACAAATTCAAAATGATGTGGTTCTAACTTTGGAAGTGGCTTTCCATTTCCAATTATAGAATTAATCCATAATGTTACAGAGCGGAGTGGGGGGCCGTTGGCTGAACTCCAATAATTAAAGCTCACTAGCGTCGTGTCCTTCAACCAATGGTGGACCCATAACTAACAAAGGAGCATCCGGCATGTACCTATGACAATAACTCTTTGTTCACTGAGATTTTGTTCCAGGTGGCAGGTATTAGTGAACAGTTGACCCTTGGCGCATTAAAATACAATACTTTTGAAAGTTCCATAACCCATTCACGGAACCACACCCTCAGATGCAGTGCACCGGCTTGCAGTAACTAATACATAACTAATAATAATATATTAATAAATAAATATATGAATTTAATATCTGTAAATTTTAATTATCATAAAAAATATCGAGTTTGAAAATTTTTAATACCTACCTTCTTGAAAATTATAAAGATATTTTTTAAACTCTAGATCTTCTAGTTCTAGAGACGCCTTAAAATTGAAAATTTTAATACTTAGACCTCTTAATAAAATTGTAGGTTCCGCTTATTTTATTTTAGAAAAGAAAAATGCAAATAAATTCCCCAAATTTTAATCTTGATATTGATATATCCTTTAAACCTTAAAATATTATAAATCATCTTTCTGAATTTTAATAAATTGGCAAATAAAATCCAAAGGTTTAAAACAAACCTAGAAACTTTGACCTTGATGCGTAAAATACTCATCAAATTTATCAAAATGTGCTTTAATACTTTCTTAACTTTATTTTGGTGTGTCTTTATTAAAGTAAAAAAAAAAAAAAAAAGTGAAATGCTCTTAATGTTGACAACTTATCAAAGTTTGGGGGTGGGGGTTATTTGTTAGAAACATTGGAAAACGTAAGGGTATATTCACACCTATACCAAAGTTTAGGGAGTTATTGTAATTTCTTCTTTATTTTATTTTATCTTTTTGTTGTACCTATTGCTTTTATATAGTTGACAAATCATTAAATAAAAATAATATCAACTCACCCATTTAATTGATGTGGATTTTTAAATAAAATAAAAAAATTCAACTCGTTGCTTTAATCCAACCCCTCTAAACTTAAGATACTATAAAGACATTGCAAATTTTAAAATTTTAACACATGTACCCTTGGCAAAAGTGCAAGTTACATTATTTTTGCTTATTTAGAATGACTAACACTTGGCTAGTTTGATTCGCAAGAAAAAGCAAGTTTTGAATTTAATTTCTCGCTTAATGTTTGAATTGAATTTTTCATTGTATACTACTTTCTTAAAAGAGAAAAAAAAAAGGTCCAAAAAGTCCAAGTCAATTAAATAAATTAGTTGGAGGATTTATATTTCGGATAATTGGTGGAAATGTTCAATTTTTCAAATTCGAGGACTCTTTATAATATTTAAAGTTTTAGAGAAAATGTCTTCATAATTTTTCATCATATACAAGTATTAAATTTTTCAAATTTGATATATTCCTATTATATATGAGATTTGTAAAGGCTATCTTCATAATTTATCCATCATTTATAGATTACCACCCATGTAGTGTCATTTTCACTCTTTCCTTTAAAGTGAAGCGTATGAAAAGGAAATGGATCTTCCATTTTTAAACTATCTCATTATTGAATAGTCACCATTGATTATTAAATGTAACATAAGTTTATTATTATAGATATAATGTACAGATCTTCATTTTTTTCTAAATAATTTTTTAAAACTTTGTTATCATCATCATCATCATTATTAGTATCGTTACGTTGCCGTCGTTTCAGCCCTTTGATATAGGACTCTCCCCCTCTTAGGCAAACCCTAAGTTGTCATATATATATATAACAATGCCTAAAGCAAGTCGACTCACCATATATTTTTGTTAATATTTTGGTAGAAGTATTTTATCAAAAAAAAAAAAAAGTTAGATTTATTAGAACTAGTACATTGAAGAACTTATGGGATAAAGAAAATAACCTATATATGCAGCCTGTAAAATTTTTTCTATAATTTTGTGATATAAGATTTTTTTAAAGGTAAATTGCATTGTCTAATGATCTATTAACATTTCCATGTATTTGTTATTAGCGAGTTTATTAATTTTGTAATCTCCAATAATTTAAATACATATTCTTTTTTTAAATATTTTTCATGGAAGGATAAATCATGAGCATGATAATATAACTTTAAAATCCCAGTTTAAAAGTATTCAATGGCGATAATAAACATTTTTTAATCATTTGGTTTAAGAGTTTCTAATTAGTATAAGGATAGTATTCTCTACCTAGATATTACAAAAAACTACTAATTCTCTCCTAAATTCCCCATGGAACATTCTACTTGATAAGGTTTCATAATCTCAAAACTAATAGTGTTAAGGACTAGTTTATTCCCTTTATTAAGTATTTGATTTGATATATTCTTACCAAGCATCTTGGAAGACTACCAAGAGTAGCACCATGATAATTTTTTGAAACTTATCTGTTTCTGATTTGTATTTGTAACTTATTTGTATTATATCTGTATTATATTTTTATAGTATCTGTTTAATCAATTTATAAGTAAGATTATTGGTTTTTCATCGATATCTGTTTTTTGTTTTTGCAAAAACGATTAAAATATAATTTCAAAATTATCAAATGAAACAAACAAATCCTAAAAGTTTTTTTTCGGCAATAGACAAATTGGTATGAACGTTAAACTATGAGGAAATTGAGATATTTTATTATATTTAATACTGGAATACTATACATATCTTGGAATATAGATTTTTAGATGGATATAGTAGATGAAGATTTTATATATTCTACTTTATTTTACGAAACTAAGTTCCAAAAAATTAAAATAAAAATCCATTATCTAATTTGCAATATTTAGTACCTATATAATTTACCCCATTATAATGAGGTTACAGGTTTCAGTATGATTATTAGCTTTAAGTCCTTATTGCAATGCACAGGAAAGATCCCCCTGACTGGCCATCATGAAACACAACATGCATCTGGAATATTTCATAGTTTATTCACTGAAGTTTCCTAAACGATCAAGGGTCAAAACTGAAAAGGTCAAGTCTCCTAACTCTAAACAAAACGTGGTCGGATTTTCCAAATATGACCGTATACGAATATACATCATTTCGCATGTGCCTTTTTATGTTCATACCCGAAAAAAAGGAAAGGGGAAAAAGGAAATAAAAATATTGTACAGGTTACGTACTTTCCCAAAATTACCACTAATATATAAATTTATCTTTACTATAGTTCCTATGACACGTATCTCATCCGTATTGTTCACGTCTAGTTTTACCACGTGTCTTCAACCCAAAGCTTGCACTCACCTAATTACCTACCTTTCTTATCTATATAAATATCAAAAAGCATCTCTCAAGCCTCCAACGTTGTTCCAATTGTCGGAATATTGTAAAAGCATTTAGTTACATATATACAACGAAATCATCGTACCCTCTCCTCTGTTGCTTTACTTCTAGGTTTTCTCTGAGCATTTTGTTCATAAAATTTGAAACTTGGGATAAAAGATGAACAAAATGCGACTCAGGAAAGGGGAAACAGGTACTAAATCCTTTAAATTTGGAGCAATCTTGCGTTCATACCCCAATATATTCACTGCAGATTACGAGGAACATCCGAGAAATAGCAATGCTTCAAGCCCTAGGATTTCATTCTACGCATCTGAAGATGAAGCCACCATTACTCCATATACAATGTCTCCATGGAACAACCATCCTTCTCCATACAACAGGTCTCCATGGTCGATCATCCCATCTTGCGCCACTGACCGTGTTGACGAAAGCTACGACTTATCACAAAACGGCCTTATATGCTCGCTGGTTCGCGAAGCAGGACACGTGTATTCACTAGCTGTTGCAGGTGACATGCTTTATACAGGATCAGAAAGCAAGAACATACGCGTGTGGAAAAATATGGAGGAGTTCTCTGGGTTCAAATCCAACAGCGGATTGGTTAAGGCAATTATCATATTTGGTGACAAAGTTTTCACTGGTCACCAAGACGGCAAAATAAGAGTATGGAGGAACAATCGAAACAACACTTCTTTTCACAAGCGTGTGGGGACTTTACCGACGGTAAAGGACTTCATCAAGACCTCAATGAACCGGAAAAACTACGTCGAAGTTCGGCGGCGGAAGCGGGTGGTGTGGAACCGCCACTTTGACGCCGTGTCGAGTTTGAGTTTGGACCGTGATAATGGACTGTTGTATTCAGGGTCTTGGGATAAGACCGTAAAAGTGTGGAGGATTTCGGATTTTAAGTGCTTAGAATCTATAAATGCCCACGACGACGCAATTAATTCGGTAACAGTGGGTGAGTTTTGTGGCCTGGTATTCAGTGGATCGGCGGACGGGAAGGTGAAAGCATGGAGGAGGGAAATGGAGGGAAGTAATATAAAACATCGTTTGGTGCAAATTTTGCTTAAACAAGGAAGTGCGGTTACGTCATTGGTTGTTAACCAATCAAAATCAAATCCTATTTTGTATTGCGGGTCTTCAGACGGTTTAGTCAACTTTTGGGAGCTGAAGGCGGCACGTGAAATGCAATTAACTCATGGAGGGGTTTTGAAGGGCCATGCGATGGCGGTTCTATGTTTGGCAACGGGTGGAGATTTAATGTTTAGCGGGTCAGCTGATAGGAGTATATGCGCGTGGAAGCGGCACGAAGGGGGCTTCCACACGTGTTTGTCGGTATTGTCGGGGCACACCGGACCTGTGAAGTGTTTGGCGGTGGAGCAGGATGAAGAGAGGGATGGAAGATGGATGGTGTATAGTGGAAGTTTAGATAAGTCCGTGAAGGTGTGGCGTGTCTCGGCGGATCTTCCGGCGGCGATGGAATTTGTGGAAAATGGAAAAAGCGTAAAGAAGGAATCGGTTGATGCGGATAGTAGGCGATTTTATTCCTTGACAGTTATGAGATAAAGATAAATAATCAATGAGATGATAGGATCAAGCATGTCATATCCAATAATTTTAACATTTTCTTTTTCAATGATCGGAAAAATTTAGCCTTTGCAAATATTGTTTGTGTAGACCGAAAATTGACTTGTAAAATAATTACACAATCAATTATAAATGTTTGTTTTGAATTAATGCTATGACAATGAGATCTCTTTCTTTTTCCAAATAAAATATTAATTGATCATAGTTTTTTTTCTTCATTTCATTACAATAGAAAATATGAATCTAAATCTGATCAACTTATTTGGTAATGGTCACAAGACTATTGTCTATTGGCAATAAGAGTATTTGTTAAAAAAACAAAATTCGATGCATTATTTATTTATTTTCGTACAAAATATGTTATCAATTTTATAAAATATAATTACAATGAAATTAACTTTAAAGATTTTATCAAATGCTTCAAAGAAAAGAATCAATGAAACTATATCACGCAGCAAGCCACTCTCATTAAAAGAAGAGTGCTTTTTTATGAGGGAAAATTTTTATGGTTCCGAAACCCTTATAATAGGGTCGGTTCCACCACATCAATAAATAATTTATATCTTGTTTAATCATGATTAAGTCTCTTAAATTTTTTATACTGATTTATTATCATTTTAATTTTGATAATATTAAAAGTACGTTCCCTTGATAAGACTATAAAAGTTCTCTCCATGGTGATAAGAAAAATTTATTGGTATTAACAAGATAGAATATGTAATAAATAAGTACCTTTAATTTATGGACACAAATTAACAATAATATATGAAACTTATAAAACTAATTAAATATTGCAATTTTATTAACCTTTTAAACTTGGGAAGTTAACCCAACATGCAAATCATAATTGATAAATGCTTAATTATTTAAATAATACATGAATTTTAGCCAAAAGAGCTATTATATTTTTAAAAAGATCTATTTATTGCCTAAAATAACTTTTCGAGGACATATTTATTACCTTCACTAATGGTGTTAGCTCCATTATCCTACATGGCATAACCCTTCAATGAATGTATGACATGTGGCAATTGGATAAAAAAAAACTTTTTTTTTTTAATTTCCTCCCCTAAAGTTTACAGTAAAAAATAAATAAATAAATAAAAACATAACTAGGGTCTTTTGGTTTCCTTCTCACTTAGGACTTCCAATTTAGGGGCTTGCTTCATTTAATCTAGGCCATCTGAAATGTTTGAATTTACTAAGATGAAACTAGGTGTTATGATGATGGGTTTAGTGTTGGGCTCGAAAAGGGGTGTGTGTAAAGCTGCTTTAATTTGCGTGGTTTTGTGGAGATCTAGCGTTTCACATCCACACATACAGAGAGACGGGCAACTGAAGAAAGGGAAAGTCATAAACTTTATGATGTGTTTGACGAGTTTTGGAAAGTAGAAATCAATGATAGTCAACGGAAAGAAATGAATGGAACTGGAAATGAGTAGAAATGAAAATAAGTGGAATGTTTGTTTTATATTTGATAAGTTATGAAGAAAATAAAAGGATTGAGTCAGTGATTGATAGGAATACACATGTATTATTATTTAAAATATAAGTTAAAGAATGAAAATGAGGTATTTAAGACATTTTTATCAATTTCTTTCATTTCCCTTTCTTTCATCCCATTCTTGCACAAAAATAAACAACACACTTTTTCTTTCATTTCTCTTCAAATCATTTATTTCTACCCTAATAAACATACCTATACACATAATTTCATCCCATTTCTCACACTTTCCTTCCCTTTCTTTTGATTTCTTGTATTCCAAACAAAGTGTTAGTGTTATTGTAAAAAAATAACTGAAGAGCTTGTTGCATTATTATAAAGAATTATGGCAATGATGATAGATGTTGAAAGGAGAGAATTAATAAAAGAAAGTTATAGACATGGAATGAGAAGGAGAACGGTTTGTGTCTGTAACGCCCTAAACTAAGGCATTACAACCCGCCACGTGTCCCTCTCTTAAAAGAGACACGCAAAGGCTCTAAATCTCAATACCACAAAATATAAACATATAGAAATTTCCATGAACGCACATTTAAGGGTACTCCAGAAGGAACAAAACCCATGAAACCTGTAATTTATAACTTTCAAATATCTCCTATAATATAAACTAAATCCGAGTTGGCAAAACCAAAGCCAACAATAATCCAGAAAAGATCTAACTTCCAACTTAAAATCATATAATCCTGTTTAATAAACAATTACATAAAAACCAATACTTCAAATCCTCAAATCGATAAATAATCAAAACATTGTTTCAAAAATCTTCAAAAACTCAAGAAATCCTTTTCATAGGTCATGTATAACATCCTATTCCGCTGCAGTGTAGTCAGGTCCACTATCGCCATCCCCATGATCTAAATACAAGTCATAACCACACAAGTAATAAACAATATCTCCATCACTTGTACCTGAAAAAGAAAGGAATGAGCGAAAACGCCCAGTACGCCAATCCACAAACAAAATGCAAATGCACAAACAACATGTATATATGCGTGCAACTAACTAAATGCAAACAACAAGATTATTATCTTCATTAAGTCTGCAAAACAACACAGTTCAGAATCATAGATCTCTGATCCCAAACTTGGAGTTACTCAGACTCCTGAAAAACAACCATATATCGAAAATAAATAATTATATACATATATTGGTGAATGGGTACTCCCCAAACACCCGCGGCCATACTGCCAATAAACCTATATCTACCGGAATCATCTCCAAGTGCAACTCCACTAGGGACAACGACACACAAGGATCATCAGGGTGCCTCACCAGTATCACTGTCTGCCAGGTCTTTACTGTTCAAAGCCAAAGACATCCAGAAAAACAATTTAAGCCAAATAGAATTAAGTTCATTTATATATTTGTTCCTACAGGCAACAATCAGAAAACTAAACCTGCAAGCAAATACAACAAACAAGGAAAGGTCGTACCTTTTCCAATTCAAGAACAGTCTCTCCAAATCCACAAATTCTTAAAAACAATAAGAAATCTCCCAATCTCCACCAACTCCTATATCCACATCAACAACAGTTTCACAAACTCCAAATGTCCTGTCACAATATGTATATATATCAACAGACATGATCGCAATATCTTAACATAAAACAACCTATCTAAACTAACCTGATATATAATTTCTCAAACTCGACCTATATTGATCAATAACCCCAAGCACTTCCAATAATATCAAAGAACGGATATTTGAAATCCTTAAATCGGAATCTTCACCAAAACCCTATAAAACATATCATATGATCAATATTGTAATATCAAGGCCATCCAATTTCGTATAAAAGGATTCAAAACTTATACTTACTGGTATAGAACGTATAATACTTGTTTCAATCTAATCCTTCGATTGATTCCCAAAAGATCAGATCTTGATGAAACTAGGTTTTCTCTAAAGAACTTCTTCAAAATCCAAACATAAATCTTAAGGAAACGAAATGATATACGAAGAATCTTGATAGATAAAGGCAAGATTACTTACTCTTGATCCAAATCTGATCTCCCTTGATATTGTTCTTCAAAAACACCCAAAAACTCTCAATTCTCTCTTTCTGGTCAAAGGAAGGAGGTTACAAATGAAAAACACGAACCCTAGAATTTCTTATAACAGCACAGGAAACGAAAAGACACCTCATGTATTATATGCCTGCCATATAATACACATAAATAAAACTTATAAGGATGGACCATAAAACCCTCTTATTTTATAACAAATGACAAACTTGCCCTTCTTTATAATTTATTTATCTTTATATTACATTTCTCCCCTCCTAAAAGAAACTTTCGTCCTCGAAAGTTACTTGAATCACTATCTCCTTTTTATCCATGCATCCATTGGTTCTCTGTCACTCCTTTTCTTCTTGTTTCTGATTCTTTACACCATATTGACCCATCTTCATGTTTATATCTGCTAGCTATAATTTAATTCCATCAACGTTTCTTTAATTCTTAACTTTCACCACTCAATTTGGATTCACTTCCTCCGTTACTTCACAACACACCTCTTGACTATAACTTAAACTTATTAACAATATTCATCGAGAAATCTTTCCTTGACTTCATTGTGTTAAATCTTCAATTCAATTTCCTCGATCGATGTTTAGAAAGCTGAAAATCTCATAACTATAATTCCAAATTTAAATTCCAAAAGTCAATATCTTACATTAAACTGGAGCTCCAAATGTCACTGTGTTACTTGTAATTCCATTGATTCAACTTAGTTTTTATCCTTATTGTTCCATATCAAAAATAATTCACATCACTTGCATATCATTCATCTAATATCAAAATACTCATTAACTAACCATATCACTTCCAATATATTTTCTCAATCTCCAATATCTATCTTATATTTTCCATCAGTATATACCTAAAACTTAAAAATTAACACTTACCTCCTCAGACAAACCTTCAAAATCACCATATAACTTCTATCTCATCCTTTGACATCAATACTCCTAATGTTCCAATATTTCTTGATATCTACATTACTAATGCACTTTGTCTCCAAAATTTTTACCATACAAATCCATTCTTTGCCCCAAGATTAAGTGATTGTTCTTCACTTGGATTCAGTATCCTTCTATAACTATCAAATCTACTACTCAAAAAAATTTCTCCTTTTATCTATCAGTTCATAAATCAATCATTACATCCTCTAATACAATTGTATATTGCACCGTAGAAAATTCAATCCAACTTATTAACATTATTTGACCATTGTACTTTACCTCTAATTACCACAATTTCCATTAAACTTCTTTAGAACATAGTCACCTTATAATCCTTCAAATAACAATTAGAAAACTCAAATCACGAAATTTAAGATTTTTCAACTCTAACTCTAATGATCAAACATTACATTTACTTTGTTATTCCAGATGATCATAACATCTATGTCTCTATTGGTTAATAAATTTTTTTTTTCCATTATTGTTAGACACCATAGTTAATCCACAATTTTGTTTACCATTTGTGCCATTCTAATTGTTCCCCAAACTTGTATAACTACTTTATATAATGATTTATATATGTAGTCTCATATATGCTTTTCTAAGATCCATCCTAAAACCCACCATCATATATTAGTTCAAATGTCATTATTGTCTGTCGTTCATAGATTACTCATACCTTACAACTCACTAATATCACATTTCTTTCTTGTAACTATTGTTCCACATATACATTCATATCTATATAAGATTTAACTATTCTCCTTCTCATCTAGTCTTAAATATAATCTTTCTCACTTACTTTCATTCTTCAACATGACCTTTGTCACTTACTTTCATGTGTCTACTAGGCTACAGTATAATTGTCAACCATTCATAAAGATTTTCTTTATAACTCCAATTTCTTCTAATCAACTTTAGTCATCTTTCTTTCGCCTCTAACTTCTGTCTACATATCATCTTTAATATTGTCATCTTATCTCACCAACAGTCTTTATTTTTTTCTCCCATTTCACCAATCATTTTCTTATAGTTCTAACCCTTCATTGTCATACTAATACTTATTATCTCAAACTTTACCATAAATTACTTTGAATACTCCTCCAACAACTATATTAGCATTTTCTTCATCCTTACATTTGCCAATAACTTTAAGCGGTTATTTATTTCTATACTTCCTTCAAACACCATATTTATTCCACTTCATTATATAAAAGAAATGAAAGAAAAACCATAAATATATATAATTGTATTATTTGGTTGTTATGCTCCCAATAAATTTCAATAAATAAGTTATTTATTGGTATATTTCACTTGCTGGTATTATCATTATTTAGACTTTTGTCGTTTTGATTCTCGAATATTTTTTTTTTTTTACATTCTTCCTTTTTATTTAAGTTGATTTTATGAGTTTACCATTTCATTAACAATTTTGACCTTTGCCATAATTGACAACTTTTATTGCATTTGTTATTAATGTTAATGTTATAGTTACAAGGTTAGCCAATTCTCGTAGTTATTTCTTTTTTTTTTTTTTTATCATAACTATAATTTTATTGTCTTTTCTTCACTCATTTAGTTATCTTATACATATATATACACATATATATTCGCATATATTTTATCGTTTTGCTTGTGATCAAGAATTTTCTTTTCATTCCATCGTGAATTTAATAGTGAGAAGGGATGACAAGTATCGAGAGTAGCTGAATTGACTGATACTAGAATGACATACGACTTGACTTTTAAGACAAATTCAATATGACTTGACTCAAAATAAAAGAATACGACAAGAATGGAGTTGATAAGATTTACACAACACGATAGAATCGTAGACAATACTTATGACCTTAAGGGTAAACCATGAACTCATAAGTCATATCTCATATATTCTTGTATTAGATTCATTGTTATTACATATTTGTACACTAAGTAAAGATTCAAATTACTATGACTATTCTTGATCATCGAATTTTATATGTTATCATTATTTAATCGTTACTACCACTATGGAAATTTGGTGAGGTAGTTCTCATTTTCATTCTCTTTTATTTATAGCTCTAATATTTTACCTTTGTTATTTATTTAAAATCTTTGGAGATTATTATAAAATTCTTTCTTAATCCTTGTGCCTTTTCAACATGCATCATTTAATTCAAATAATGATTCTTTTTTTTTTTTAACTTTTCTTTGAATTTCATAATTAACAATCATTAAAGATTTGTTGACTATCATTAAAGATTTATTTACTATTGTAGGTTGTCTCTTGGTTGACTCAAGAGGATGTTTCAATCATTTATTTCATTCAATTAATTTGTGGAATTTGTAGTCATTAAGATTGTGATGGTTGAGTTTTAAATTTCTTTATGTAAGTTACGATTATTAATTTATGTATTTATATATTCTCTTTAACTTACTCTAGTCATTATTGCTTTGTCCGTTACATTTCATTAGATGTCATTAACTCTTTGTATAAACATGTATATGTATTATAGCAGAAGACTAAAAGTCATATGTTTAGTAAGAGGGTATTTTGAATTTTATAAATTATCATTTCTAGAATTTTTTTTTTGAGCTTTATTTGTTATATTGACCAATTTTCTATGTATTTTAGGGAGCAACAACAAAAACAAAATAAAATAACAAATATTCCAAGAAAATATATGAAAATAATTATGAAAACATAATGACATAAATGAAATAAATATAATACCGATAAACAATAAGCTATAATGAAAGAAACAATAAGAAATCATAAAGAAGAGGTCAACGCAGAAAATTTTTCATTAAAAGAAACAACTCTATACTTTCCATAGCTACTGGCTTTCCCATGATCTACCCCCTCTCATCATCTCACCGTCCTAAGGAGTTCATAACCTAATTTTCCTAAAGATCATAAACCTATGCTCTGATACCAATTAAGCTGTAACGCCCTAAACTAAGGCATTACAACCCGCCACGTGTCCCTCTCTTAAAAGAGACACGCAAAGGCTCTAAATCTCAATACCACAAAATATAAACATATAAAAATCTCCATGAACCCACATTTAAGGGCACTCTAAAAGGAACAAAACCTGTGAAACCTGTAATTTATAACTTTCAAATATCTCCTGTAATATAAACTAAATCCGAGTTGGCAAAACCAAAGCCAACAATAATCCAGAAAAGATCTATCTTCCAACTAAAAACATATAATCCTGTTTAATAAACTATTACATAAAAACCAATACTTCAAATCCTCAAAAAGATAACTAATCAAAATATTGTTTCAAAAATCTTCAATAACTCAAGAAATCTTTTTTTTTTCATATGTCCTGTATAACATCCTATTCCTCTGCAGTATAGTCAGGTCCACTATCGCCATCCCCATGATCAAAATACAAGTCATAACCAGACAAGTCATAAACAATATCTCCATCACCTGTACCTGAAAAAGAAAGGAATGAGCGAAAACGCCCAGTACGCCAGTCCACAAACAATAATGCAAATGCACAAACAACATGTATATACGTGCAACTAACTAAATGCAAACAACAGGATTATTATCTTCATTAAGCCTGCAAAACAACACAGTTCAGAATCATAGATCTCTGATCCCAAACTTGGAGTTACTCAGACTCCTGAAAAACAACCATATATCGAAAATAAATAATTATATACATATATTGGTGAATGGGTACTCCCCAAACACCCGCGGCCATACTGCCAATAAACCTATATCTACCGGAATCATCTCCAAGTGCAACTCCACTAGGGACAACGACACACAAGGATCATCAGGGTGCCTCACCAGTATCACTGTCTGCCAGGTCTTTACTGGTCAAAGCCAAAGACATCCAGAAAAACAATTTAAGCCAAATAGAATTAAGTTCATTTATATATCTGTTCCTACAGGCAACAATCAGAAAACTAAACCTGCAAGCAAATACAACAAACAAGGAAAGGTCGTACCTTTTCCAATTCAAGAACAGTCTCTCAAATCCACAAATTCTTAAAAACAACAAGAAATCTCCCAATCTCCACCAACTCCTATATCCACATCAACAACAGTTTCACAAACTCCAAATGTCCTGTTACAATATGTATATATATCAACAGACATGATCGCAATATCTTAACATAAAACAACCTATCTAAACTAACCTGATATAGAATTTCTCAAACTCGACCTATATTGATCAATAACCCCAAGCACTTCCAATAATATCAAAGAACGGATATTTGAAATCCTTAAATCGGAATCTTCACCAAAACCCTATAAAACATATCATATGATCAATATTGTAATATCAAGGCCGTCCAATTTCGTATAAAAGGATTCAAAACTTATACTTACTGATATAGAACGTATAATACTTGTTTCAATCTAATCCTTCGATTGATTCCCAAAAGATCAGATCTTGATGAAACTAGGTTTTCTCCAAAGAACTTCTTCAAAATCCAAACATAAATCTTAAGGAAACGAAATGATATACGAAGAATCTTGATAGATAAAGGCAAGATTACTTACTCTTGATCCAAATCTGATCTCCCTTGATATTGTTCTTCAAAAACACCCAAAAACTCTCAATTCTCTCTTTCTGGTCAAAGGAAGGAGGTTACAAATGAAAAACACGAACCCTAGGATTTCTTATAACAGCACAGGAAACGAAAAGACACCTCATGTATTATATGCCTGCCATATAATACACATAAATAAAACTTATAAGGATGGACCATAAAACCCTCTTATTTTATAACAAATGACAAACTTGCCCTTCTTTATAATTTATTTATCTTTATATTACAGTGTCTATTTAAGCAATCTTAGAGAGAGTTGTAGCCATGATCGAGGTTCCATTTCATTTTGTTTGATTTGTATATATACCCAATTTGGGCCTCTTCTCATCTCACATTTCCACTTTACTTAGTTTTACCTTTTCTTTTTATTTTCTTTCTTCTTCTCATGGAAACCCTTTAGCAAGGCAAGGCTATCAGTTTTAGATTTAAAAAAAAAAAAAAGCTTTGATAAGAAAATAATTCTATTACTTTATTTATTTCATCTTCCTAGCTTTTCTCTCTCTCGATCATTGTGAAGATGATGGTTGTGTGACTATCATGTGTAGAAGATGATGGTTATATGACTATCACGGGTAGAAAATGATGGTCTTTTATTTATTTTTCTTAATTTGATCTTTTTTTTTTAATTTTCATTTTTTCAAGTGAAATAGAAAAAAGATTAAATGTTGTTTTCTTTTAATTCAATTGCCACATGTTGTTCATTTATTGAAGGGTTTTGCCACTTAATTAAACATCCCAAGTTAACAACATTAGTGTAGGTTAATAGAAAAAAGATTGAATGTTTTTTCCTTTTAATTCAATTATCACGTGTTGTCCATTTATTGAAGGATTTCGCCACTTAATTAAGTAGTCCAAGCTAATAACATTAGTGTAGGTAGTAATAAAATTAAGCAGCCCAAGTTTTTCCCAGTGATGTAAAAGTTCCTTTTTTATTTTTTATTTTTAGGCAGTAAAATGATGTGTTAATAGTATAGGTAGTTGATTGGTAATGGTCAGAAAATAGGGGGGGCTGTGGGACATAATGGACCCTTTATCAGAGCAGTGGGTCTACGCCACCGCCCGATCAGTACTGGGACCAGATGAAGTTTCCTCGGAGCCCGGTAAGTCATTGGGAAAAGCACCCCTCATAAATTATGTAGGAACGACATGCTTTCCGTCCTACGGCCAGAAAGGAAGGACCATCCATGGTCCTAGACCCTTCATAAATTATTTATGAATTATGAGGACCACGACAATGCCATGGAATTTTACTGTATATTGCCCTGTCTAATCAAAATTATGACCTGTAGTCCATTTTAAAATAATCTCGTGTTGCAAAAAGGCCTATGTGCTAGGTGAACCATCGTTTAATCCTCGTTTACTCTGATCTAAGTTGAAGAAAATTATCCTAAGGAAGATGGACGAGATAAATTTAAATTAATTAATAGTTTTCCTAATAGGAATTTTATCTCTTTTTTTTTTTTCAATTTGAATAATTAGTATTTTGAAAAATTTTTACTTAGGTTATGTACTACATTCATAAAATTTTCATCAATATTTGACATGTACCAAACGCTAAATAATTCTATATATATAGGTTTTCACCAGATAGACAAATAAAATATTAGACAATAAAGATGAAGGCAAAGATGGACAACTACAACTCATTCCTATCTCAACATGAATAGCAACCTAATCTATTAACGCATTAGTTTCTTGCCAAACTAGAATAAACTGAAAACATAAAAAACGACTCTTAACAATGGAAATCGCTTTCACTGTCCCATGACAATACCAAGGAGTCACCTAATTTTGTGGAAATCATTTCAATCTCTTTTACAATAGATTTCAGCTCTACTCTTTTTTCCTTGTAATTCTTCCCTTATTCCCACTGCTTCAATCATTTGAATATCGCAACTTGGTATGGAATATGCTATGTCTTGGAGAAAGGATTATAATTTGCGTTCTTTCAATGTATTTATTGATATTATCAATAAAAGTCTAAGTACTTATTATATTTATGTATATTTTACGATAATATTTCATAGATTATCAAACAACGTCTATAATAATAATAAGATATATTCTTAGTGGCAATTTCATTACATCATAATATCTAAAATTTGTTATTGATTGATAAATACATAAGGGGAAATTGGTTTTTAAACCAGAATGTTATATAACTAAGGCTAATCTCACTAGATTAGGAAAAGATATCTAAGTGGAATAAGTGGTTGCCAAAATGTTAAGTATGTACACTAAACTCTAACCGCTAATAAGAGATTCATATGTTTAATATGTTATTACTTCCTCGTAAAACGAATATAGGTAATTGTACACTTGAGAGTTCAGACCTTAACATAACTTACATACAAAATGTTGCATTGTAAAGCTATTAGATACAATCCTAACATAGATTGTAAATAATACAATATTTGGCAATGATATGTAATATATAAACGAAAATGATGAGTCAAAATAGAATTTATAACTCTCTCAAACTAGGGAGACAGTATGTGTAGGCTCTTGAATGGGATAAGAAAAAACTAGTCATAATAACGTTCATTACTCTCTCTATCTCTCTTTTGCCCTAGTGTTTTCTTCCTAGTTCTTAAGACATATTTTGGTTGTCCATGCGAACTCTATTAGAGCTAACTCTATTGGTGCCATGTGACTCTTTAATAAGAGGATGTTCTAATTTATATCCAAAAGTTTGCTATTAATTTTCCATTGATAAAAAAAACCTCTTGATTCAAATTTGAAGATTTTAATCAGTAATCCACTAACGAATAAAAATTAGCATCAAGCCATTTTTGGATCTATGTCTTTTTTTTTTTTTTCATTTATTCTTGTTTTCTATTTGTTTATCATCCCATCATAGGATCTTTCCCAACAAAAGTCCTAGATTACATTTCGCGATTGTATTGAAATATTTTCTTGGTCACTGTAACCCATTTTTATTTAAGAAATGTTTCTGTTTTTGGATTGGATCTTTGGATCCTTATTTTTTCTATTGTATTTTGTTAGTGCCATATGAACTTATATTTCAATATCCTTCAATGAATGAAATTCTATTTTCTAGACCCAAAGAAAAAGAGGTTTATCAAATCTAATCTATCTTTAGAATAATATACAATGATTTAAAATTTCGTGCAATTATTATGAAGAGATTTAATTACATAGTAATTGATTCATAGTATTTGTGGTTCATAACCTTTATGTCATAACGGTTGCTTATAATTGTTGTTGGGAAATTATATTAGTTTGTGTTTGGATAGACATTATTTTGTATAATGAAAAGTAGAGGGTGGCACAAAGTAACATAGTTAATTGGAACAAATTGATTGACTAGAAATTTCAGAGAATAATAAAACTTCGTTAACATTTGTTCCAGTTTTAAATTAATTTATTTCAAAATAATGGATCATTATTTTACAATAAAATTATTTTTCTTTGCATAACTGGATTAAATGCTTTAAATATAACATAAAGCTTTAATGATTGCTATTTGCCTTAGTTTTATATAATTATAGCTAACTATTTATCATTATTTAATACTTCACCCTTTATTTTCCTTTTCAAATATAAGAAGGTATATAATAAGGGATAGAAATTTTAAGAGTTTTAAAACATTTTATTTTGATTTGGATGTAAACTAGAAAAACATTAAATTTTGCTTCCTATAATTATTATTTAAATTAAATAATACACGGACTAGATAATGTTTTTTTTTTTAATACTATGAGAACACATTTGAAATCTTTGTGGTGAACACAACTTCACAAAAAGTGAAATGACTCATGATATCACTTGAACATCATTCTTAAGATGAGGCATTATTTAGGTACTTTTTCTTTTGTAATATCTTATAACACTTTTTAGTTTTATATACATCAGCCTATAAAAAATTTTGTCAAAAAGACTTACAGATTTTCGTTGTGTTTTTCCTCGTATATAGAATCCAAAAATGGTATAAACCACTAATTTATATGTTAGATGTCATAGTATTAACCTATGATTTATTCGTACTTATTTATAATCTCGAGTCAGATGGAATTATAGTTTGATATGGCTAATAATTTTTTACAGCGAACGCTAATATAACACGTATATTGCATTGTTTTGACATTTGAAATATAATGGATGAAGGGAGAAACTAGTGAAAATATTTGAAATAGATACGAAATATTGAAGTGAGCCTTGTCTCAAAACTGATTCACTAGGCAAGTCCTAGTCAGCAGTGAGTCTTGTCCCTTTTGCACATGAATGAGTTTCACCTCATCCATTTCCTATAAATACACAAAACATTTCTCCTGCTCCTCCTCACTCCGCAGGTCATCCTCCTCTCCCTTTCTCGCCTTTAGTTTTATTTTTCAAACATTATTAGATTATGAAATAATAATGTTATATATTTATTTATTTTTAGATGTTTTTAGTAATGATGTATATGTACAATCACGTTTGAAAGGTTAGTGAAATATTTTTATTATTAATTTACATATTGTAAAATATGTGTGTAATTTTTATATATTAATGGAAATGTTGATATATGTACATATGCATATAAATCTGTTTGTTTGTTTTATTTTACCTACTTCAATATTAGTATTTACAATATATTATGTGTAGTTAAAATAATACTTTGTGATGCCATAATTTGTCCATTTTTTATACAACATAATCAATATATATATGTGTGTGTGCATGTATATTTTTATATGCAATATGCCTTGCATTTTTCTAGAAATATGCAATGTCTCATTATATCTTTGTAGTAAATTCAATTATAGTGTTAAATAATTACTATTTGATGTAATATGTACTAATATTATAGTAAATTGGAGCTTTCAATACCATCAATAAAGTAGAAAAGATAGATGAACCAAAAAAAAAAAAAAAAAAACCTGAAATGAACTAGTAAATTAATGTGATATGTTTCTCTACTTGAGGTGGACTTGTCATGGTGAAGAGCTGAATGGTGAAGATGAAGTCCTTGATGATGTTGTCAATGGCAATTAGAGAATTTTGGATAAATGTCAAACTTTTGAAGATCAAGCTGATTATCGAATGTTGGAGGGTCTAGCCACTACTACAAGTGACCTTGAGGGTGAAGAAACTGATGGTGGAGATGAAAGCAATGAAAACGATGGAAATCAGTGGACAAGGATGTTCGAAAGTATAAAGAATCTTGTGTATCCGGGTTATATGGAGTTCTTAATGCTATCTTCTATTCTTCAAATGATGAATCTAAAAGTCGATGACAAACAATATATGAAATCCTTCAACAATTAGCTTGCTTTTATAAAAAGTTTGTTACCAAATGGCAATTGTTTTCGACATCATATTATGACGATGTTTGTATGTTGGTTTAGCTTAGTGGACCATGTTACAAAATACGAAGCTGAAGCATTTAAAAAATTTATAAAAAGCTAATAAGTTATGTTCAACTTCGATTATAATTACCAACGTTAAGCAAGTGCATCTACTAAAGTAGCATAGAAAATATTAGGTTGTATTCTTGGGGACCATTAGCATCTACTTGACTCCCTTATCATTGATAAATGTTAAAAGACCCATATTTTCTATACTCAATTGATATAATTTTGCATTAACTTTATGTGAAATTCTTAAGAGAAAGATACTTAAGTGTTGAATATTTATTTTTCAGGGTTCAAGTACTCATTTGGAAGATTTATGGATGATTTGAGCAAAAACAAGAAAGATTTAACAAAGGCTACAAAGTGATGATTTTCAGTGTGCACAACGTTCATGCATAGCCATTCAGATGCTTGTGCAGAGGGAAAAAAAGGTGACCAGCAAGTATCTTAATTCATGCCCTAGCAGCTACAAAAGGAGTGCAAAAGGTAGTGCAAAAGCAAATAACTCGATCCAAGAAGAAAAAGAAGATTTGGAGTTCTGCACAACCCCATGCACGGCCATACAGAAGGTCGTACAAAACATAAAGATGTCAAAAATCCATTTTTTTTCATTGTGCATGGCCCCGAACATGGCCGTGCAGACCCCCCCATGCACACATGACTTTTTCCTATACTATAAATAGCCGCCTTGTTGATTTATTTGGGATCTTGGATCGTACATTTGGAACCCTAGGAGAGAAAAGACGCATTTGGAAGAGAAAGATTGTTTGGACATCATAGATTATCACAAGATCATTCAAGGGTGTATTTCTACATCATGTTTCTATTCTACTTCTCTAAATATTGTGTTTTTCTTGTAAACTCCATGGAGGTGTAGATTCCTAACCCTAAATCTTGTGAAACCCTAAACCCAATATGAATTGAATTGCCTTGATTAATGAGAAGTTTATACTTTTGCATCTATTCATGTATTATAATTGTTTTTTGATTGATTTATGTGCAAAGTTAATTACATGCATGATTCTTATTAGATGGAAGAGTTTATATCTAGTAAGTTAGATTTCATGAATAGGATAGTCACATGTTACATCTAGAGATAGAGAAACTTTGATTTGCTGCAATAAAGACTTAATCTTTGTTTATGAACTAGGATCTCTAATGCAATCTTGTATTGATATTAGTTAAGAAGAGGTTTCTACTAATTCCTGCAAGATTAGAAATTAATTAGCTCGAGGGAGTAATTAGTTTAATAGAAAGTTCATGCAGTGCAAGGTGTGAATGAGTCATTAATCAATATATCTTTATATGAAAAGTTAGGTTTAGGGGGGAACAAGATGAGGGGTATGTTGCATATCTTGTGATTGATTATAATTCTTAAAAGCTTTCATAAGGATCTTAGGGTTAAGTAAATTAGTTAGTTAGTAGTTGATGATAATACATATTAATTTAAGAACTAGACCAAATAGTGGAGAAAAGGTAACATTAGTAATTGTTTCTTAGATTCCTAAGGATGATACCTGATTTTAATCATATACTATTGTGAATAGGTATACTTGCCTTTGCTCGATCGTAGATTAATTCTAGGTTTATAAATTTTGAAGTTTGGTACAATCGGTTTTGAGTGCATCAATCATCTATTATGTAGCCAAAGAAAAATTTAGCGAACCATAACAAAAACATAAGCTAAGCTAGGGTTAATGTTTGAACATATATACATGTTTTCATGGTAAAATTAAGGATAAAATTGTAAAATGCAAGATGAGACTTAGATCTTGACCAATTCATTTTCATGTGATTTCTCAATAAACTTATAAAGTTATTTGCTGGTGTATTTGCACCGTCAAACTCATGAAAGTAAATTAAAGCCTCTCTCAAGGTCAGAAACTTTAGATTTAGATTAGACCACTGAAATTTCTTCATAAGTTATCATCAATCTATATCTGCATAAGGTTTAAGAATCATTTGTTTAAAAACCCATTTCAGAGATTTGAAAACAAGTTATAGAAAATCTTACTATCTGTCTCTCAAGGTGATTATGAGCAGCTTCATTAGTAGCTTAGATCTATTCAAAAGAATGATCTCTCGATTTATTCAGATAAAATCAAACGTAGATTTAAAAGGTACACCACACAGTTATATCTACAAATCATAAGTTAAGATGGTTATTTCTTAGAGATACAAAAATTAAGCATAGAATTAGATGAAATAATATGGAATTAAAAATGGGTATTGCTAATTAAATTCAGAGTCTTATAAATACAAACTATGGGCTAAAATGATTTTATCCAAAAAACTTCGAATTTCTTAGTGAGAAGAAACAATCCTTTCATTAAAGATTTCTCTCTCTACTCTATTTAATAATTCCTTACATATGCTATACTCCTTATTGGGTATTTCTGCACGTTTATTTATAGGCTGCTGACACAAAAATAATGAAGATTTTATTTGTTGACATAGTAGATTCTTCATAACAAAATTCATCCTTACTCTTACGTGTGCGCATTGAGCTAACTCGTTTGTGATAGCTAGGAAGGGTCACTTTTCGCAGGTCAAATCTAAGGCTTGAAGTTTGGCTACAATATAAGTTGTATTCTTTGCTTCATAGCTCGAATTTTTGCTCAACTTCAATCACGAGTTGAATCTAGGGCTCAGTTTTAATGGCATGATGGAATTAGTATCATGAAGTCCAAGGCTCGATCACCTTAGTGCAAATCAATAATGAAGGTCATGTCGAGGCTCGGTTTAGGGCACGACTAGGAACTTTGCATTATTTTGCCTTGAAATTTTGCACTCGATAAGCATTTTTAAAGGCTTTGATAAATATTTGTCTTTGAACTTTGTTGTTATTTTACTCCAAATCCAATAAAAAAAACACTTTATTTATTCCTTTCTTGATTTAGGAGTAGAAAAACAACATTTAAGCAATAAAAGCACAAAATTCATAGGAATTTATCCAAATTGGATAAAATAAGCCTAAATTCCTTTGAATGGAATAGAGTAAAACAAACTTATCAAATTCCCCTAAGACAAGCAGACATCATTTCAACACATCCATGCAAGTCTTTATGAATAGGAAAACAAATTATGAATGGAAATTTGACTAAATCAGTTAAGCTCAATTCACCTATTAAATTCAACACGTTGAATATTCCATCAGTCTCACTAACTGTACTAAAGTTACTTTTGCTAAAATCACTAAACTTATCTAAGTAAATCAACTTTTACCCTTATTATTTAATTGAAAATTCTATAGCAAAAATTACTCAAAAGATCAAACAAAGTAAGAGGAACTCAATCAACTTTATCCCTTTATACATAAAGGTATGCAATTCTTTAGTCATCTCTCTAAGTATTATAGTAAAAAATGAAGGCCTATACATCAATTCAATCTCCTAAATCTCTTTTTTTTTATTTGTGCTTTCATTTTATACTTATTATTAATTTATGTACTTCAAAGCTGTAAAAGGGAATGTTTTTACCTTTTTCTTTATATTTTCCTCTAGAGGCATTTTTGCCCCCTATTTTTGCTTTTCTTTTTTTTTTTTCCAGAGTCATGGCTTATTTAAAATTGAAAGAGGGGTCAAAAAATTGCTCTTTTGAGGAACAACCCTGTCCATTTCAACCCTAAGCACATTTTCATTTTAATTTTGTTTTTAATTTATAAATAAAGGATAAAGAAAAATTATCAAGTTACAAACATCATTTAAACCTTCATCAAGAGACTACAAAGCTCTCAAAATGACTAATATTAAAAAGCATACAAATCATTTAAGCTTTTACAAATTAACTAAGTAACCTTACCAAGACCTTAAGCCAATTCTAGCTCTAAATTTTTATATTAAATAACAAGTAAAATTACTCAGTATGGATATTGTAAAGTGATTTACACATAGTAAAGTTAACTCAATCATAAGATAATGACATTCATTATTAGTCCAATTGAGTTATTTGTTGATTTTTGTTTCGAATTTTGAAAAAAATTTGGTCAAATTTTTGCTTTCTCATTATTTTCCTATGATTTGTGGAGAAAAATGATCAATTAAGGTGCGAATACTCTATTGTTGACAAATTATTATTATTATTATTATTATTATTATTATTATTATTATTATTATTCCCAACCCTTCTTGCTTAATTCCCCTCCCCCACCTAATATCAACATTGTCCTTTGTTTTAAGGACATGATAAATAAACATGGAATCAACAATTTAATGTAAAGCAAGATTTAAGGTTAGAAGTTTGGTAAACTTCTCTGTTTATTATTGCAAGTTGAGCCGTGGAAAAATTGACAAGTGGATTGAAGATCTTTTTCAAATTTTGTGCACAGCTTCTATTGCGTTCCCTATCATTGTCTCAAACATTAACTCCATTCTATCTAAATTATCACCCTAAGATCAAAGAATCTACTTTTGTCCTAAAAATTTATTTATTAAAAAAAGAATAGGTTAGAGAAAAAGTTAAAAATGGGTTGTCTCCCATTAAGCACTTGTTTAATGTCTTTTGCTTGACAAAAACTTCCGTTGAGAGCTTATTGAGCTTGCACTAAGTGTAGCTCCTCTATCTTTCCCAAATCTTGTGATGGTCCTTGATAGAGTTTAATTCTTTGCCAATTTAACCTTAAATATCTCATTATCAGAGTTTTCAACCTCTGACTTTTTAACTTTGAAAGGTCTTGACCATCTTGACTTGAGCATTCCAAGAAAAAGTTTCAACTTGGAATTGAATAGTAAATTCAAATCTCCCTCTTCAAACTCATGCGGCTATTTGATCTTTGTGTCATGCTATTTCTTAATCTTTTCTTTATAAACTCTATTGTTCTCATATGCATTCAAACGCAATTCATCCAACTCATTCAATTGAGGAACCTATGTTTGCCAGTAGTTGTGAGATCATAGTTCAGTAACTTCATAGCCTAATCTGCTTTATGCTTAATTTCACTGGTACGTAGCATGCCTTCCCATGAACCAATTTATATGGTGTTATTCCTAAAGGTGTTTTGAAAGTAGATCTATAGGCCCAAAGTGCATCATCCAATTTCTTTGCCCAATCTTTTCTATTAGTTATAATTGTTTTCTCTAAGATTTGTTTGAGTTTTCTGTTAAAGACCTCAACTTTCCCATTTGTTTGTGGATGATGAGGGATGGATACATTATGGTGTACTTCCTATTGTTTTAAAACTTTTTCGACTTTGCATTATAAAAGTAGGTACCCTATCACTGATTAAGGCCCGTAGGCATCCAAATCGAAAGCACCTTTTAAAAAAATCCTATGATAATTCTGGCATCATTACTAGGTGAAGCTTGAGCTTTTACCCATTTTGAAACATAAGCAATTGCCACTAAGATATACTTGTTGCCTAAGGAATTAGGAAATGGTCCCATAAAGTCAATACCCCAAACATCAAATAATTCACATTGCAAAATAAAGTTTTAGGGCATTTCATCCCTTTTGCAATGTTTCCTATCTTTTGACAACTATCACAATTTGTAACCATTGATTTAACATCTTTGAAATTTGAGGGCCAATGGAACCTTGCTTCCAAAACCTTGTGAGCTGTCTTATTTACACCGTGATGACCACCTGTTGGTCCATTATCACAGTAGTACAACATTTTTTGACCTTCCTCGTGTGAAACTCTTTGTCTAATTATTTGGTTATAGTAGATTCAGAAAAGAAATAGGTTTCTAAAAATAGTGTTTCAAATTTGAAAAGAACTATCACGCCCCGGGGTATCCTAAACGTGAATCCGCCATACATAATATTAAAGCCTAAGAATGACTACCTCAGTCACAAAGGCTTCCATATCATGTACAAGGCGTACATCACAACCAAGGGAATGCATCGGAGTAACACAATTTATATTGATAATAAATAAGTAACAACATAAAGAGAATACTTATCATAAAACATAAACATATTAAATTACAATTCTTAGGGGCATGTCCCTCTATTATCTTCAAATAAATATACATCTTAGAATCTCCAAAATACTAACATAGAATTAATTACATATAAAGAACCTTACAAAATTACTTTATCTTATGTTTACATTTCCTTCATAGAAGCTTAACATCCTTCCATAACTTCCTTAATGTCATGATCCTCAATTTAAGCCACAGGTATACCTATTTCAACAAAATCTATAGGGGTATAAGCTACAACTAGCTTAGTGAGATATTCCTTTTCATTCGCACCATGTTTTCAAATAAGTTCATTTAAATTTTCACACATATGCTATGCGAACAATGCAACAATCACGTGATTACGCAAATATATATATATATAGTTATCCGAAAACCATATATAGAAGATTTACCCCTCGTATCGAAGGTTAGGGAATCGGTGATGAAGATCATCAATCTTCTACTGCTAGTCCCCAGGTCCCCACCCAAAGCATTCGGTTGGCTCGTCTCCGAACCTAGAGTCGTATTCCCTTGGCGATTTGGATTCTCTTAGAAGGAACATGGCCCATGTCACAGCACGATAACAGCAATGCAACTCTACATGTAGGAGTAACAGCCATCCGAAAGAAATGTGACTCAATGGATGCTATACGTGAGCGTTTTATTTTTCTTAAGCCAAACCTTATTAAGGTTTATTAAGGGGCGATCAATCAATTTAGCAAATAATAAGCAGTCATACAAGTAGGTAAACAAAAATACTTAAACAAGCAGTTTAAAGTTGCGATATTCTTAATTCTCATTTCACGCATAAACATAGAATAATATATATATACATAACCCCGAATTCCCCAAATATATATCCATTTTTATCTTTTCTTAGTATACTAATGTTACTACTTTACAAGCACAAGCAAGGTAACGAAATTAAGAGGAATAACTCACTCGTTCATTTCGCGATCTTCTTAGTCGTAGTAATCCTCGGGTAGGGTATTCTCGTATCCTTCATCACCTAGACAAAAGAAATACCCGAGATGAGTATTTCATAGAAATTCTACTTAAACTTTCTAATTCTATTTACTATGTTCGTCAAATTCCTATAGAATGAAATTCCAATTTAAAATGGCCATAACTTGCTCATTTTAACTCAGAATTCGCATATAATATACCATTTTCTACCTATTCGAAAAGATATATCCATTTATAAGGTTATCTTTGTCATATAAGGTCATTTGGGTTCCGAAAACGTTGGGTACAGACTTAAAACGAATATTTCTAAATTTTTGCAAAACCATTTTCTAACTCAACTTCATTAAAAAATCCTTTAGTAAAAATATAGATATATATATATATATATATTTGATAAATCCTTCGAGTATATAGATAAGCTCACTTTATATGCAAAATTTCTAATGGTAGTGTCTCAACAATTTATTTCATGAAATAATTCTTTTTAAAAGTGTTGAAACTTAACTTGATAAATTTCCTTTCAAGTATTTTGAAGAAACTTTATATTTTCATAAGTTATTATAAATGAGTATATTCTTATTTTATTTTGTTCATTCATTTTTCCAAAACAAGTAGATTTTCCTTTAACCTTAGTCTTTCATAAATTTTACTTCTAGTGATAAAAGATCAAAGTTATCAAAGTGTATTAAGTTATTAAAAACCTTCTTATAACTTTGTATTTAGAATGGTTTTAGAAAATGAGTCTTGTCTCCTTATATTTACTATCTAAAATATAAGTTTTTGTTTTCTAAAACTTGTTCTTTTATTTCCTTTGAAAGAATCCTCTTTATTGATAAAATCCTTTGTTTTTAATCATCTTATTTATACTCTTTGAAAAAAGTCTCTTCTTTAGGAACTTAAAAATCATTATTTTCCTAAGTGGATTCATAACTTTATGAGTTGATTTTATCTAACTTTGAAAACTAGCTTGTTTCTTGGTTTTATCATGGAGTTTAAAAGAGTTTAATCTTTAAGCTTTTTGTAAGAACTTTGAAAACTAAAAAACTATTTTACTAAAACTTAGGTTCCCATAATAGAAAATGAAAGTATTTACTTCTTATATTTTCTTGGTAAAACTATCTTTGTTATTTAAGAAAACTTTGAGGAAACTTGTATTACTCTATTTCTATATTGTTTGATAATAACTTCATTATTTTGTGACAAGTCACATAATAGAAAATTTAGTTTTAAGTTTTTTTAATAAAATAAAATTCTATTATTAAATTAGTTGAGACAATATCATTATGTAGATGCAAGTATCATGAGCATGTAACATAATAAGAACATAAGAAAATACTAGAAACAAATAATAATAAGCAAAATAATAAAAATATCAAGTATTGGGAACCTTAGCTTCATCAAGGTATCCCGGTCAAGTATTGGGAGTCTTAGCTTCATCAAGGCATCCCGGGACTAAGAATGGACTAGTCTCAAAAGATTAAAGAAAATAAATAAAAGGTTGTTTTGACTTGATATGGACAAGTCTAAGACTAGAAAGACTAGTCTTAAGGAAATAGCATGAAATAAATAAATTGCAAAGCATGAAATTAAATAAATAACAAGTGAGCTTATATGCTCTAAAGATTTATATATATAAATACATAAATATATTTAGTTAAATATGAATAAGGAATTAGCATTATAACAACAATAAAATTAACATAACATAATAACATAGGAAGTTCATGTACAAGAACAAAACATAAACATGTTGTTATTTTTACTACTCATATGAGTTTCAAAACAACACTATAGTCATGTTAAGTTACATGATATGAGTAAATAAATGCTTGGAAGAAATCTTTACCTAAAGTGTTTATGTGTTTTGAAGATGGTAGTGAATGTATGGTTATGTGGTTATTGAGAAATGGTAGTTGTAGAGAGAAATTTTATGAGTATTTGGTGAAATAGAATTTTGGTAGGGAAAATGTTGTGGAGAGAGTTTGTGTAGTGAATTTGAGAGAGTTTTGGTAGTATAATGAATTGTGTTGAAAGAATGAAGAAGAAAGAGGGTATTTATAAATTTTAGAGTGAAAATTAGATGTAATTAAATTAATTGAAAAAGAAAATAAATAGGAAGGGAGGAGAGAGAGTGGTGGACGGCAATGGGGAGAAGGAGAGAGAAAATTTGATTAAAAATTAATTTTAGAAGAAAAGTGTAAAGAAATTTGATAATATGTGGTGTAGAATTTTTATGGGAAAAGAAAATTGTAAGAAATAGGTATATAGGTGTATAAGAATATGTAGTAAGAAAGTAGAGATAGATGAATAGTAATGAATTGTAGAAAAGTACTATGAATAGTAAACTAGACAATTAAAGTACCGATAGTAATAAAAATACGCGTAATAATGCGATATCTATAATTTTTAGCTACCGAAAAATTCTAAAACTGATATTTTTGAAAACCTTATATTTTTACGAGTCTACTGGTATTAACGGAATATTTTTTCCATCCGGTGTACCAGGCACAGTTTTTGAAAATTGATCCTGTTTGGATCCGAAGGACACTAGAAATTTGCGAATCTGATATTTTTAAGCTTCCTATATTATTATGAACTATTATCAACAATTATTTTCATTTCATTGTTTAGGGTTTAAGAGCGCGGGATTGCCGGATCTTAAACACTAGGTTTGTTTGTATGCTTTGTTGACTTTTAAGTTCCAGTTTGACTTCGGTTTTGTTGAGTTATTCGCAAGGTATAACTTTGGAGTTTTTACCGTATTATATTTTTAGTTCGATATCTATGGTTTATCTCATTTTATTTTTGATTATTTAATAGTTTTCAGTTCTGGGATCGTTTAACCGAGTCTAGGGTTATGAGTTGACTTAATTTGACTTTTGGTGAAAATTGAAATTTCCGATTCTAAAATTTACCAGGATTTAAGATCTTAGCATTTCGTTGTCGAGTGTTATTTGGATATATATTGTCTTGATTTGTGTGTTAGGAATCGGGCAGATGATTTGATTGGCGTACGGATGTTGATTCAACTGATAGTTGGATTTTTATATTTTGTTTCAAAGGTTCTCATTTTCTCAAGACTAAGAATTCTCGTTTTTTATCTTATTTAGAATTAAGTTTTAACTTGGTTTTTTTTTTTTTTAGGGTTTCGATTCTGATGTTTGACTCTTAGGATTATTTTATAAAAATTATGAAATTTTCAGGGTTTACAAGAACTTTTTCCTTTGATTATAGTTGAGTTATGTGGGGAGCTCCTTATCAATCAAATAATTAGCCATGTCTGTAAACCAAGGCTTAAGTTTATTATATGTTGTGCAAATATAATAAAGTGTTTCCTTAGGAAGGCATAATTAATCTCCTCTTCTTTTACTTGGTCAAAAATGGGTTACCAATCAAGATAAATGATCTACAGTTAGATTCTCACAACCTTTCTTATCCTTAATTTCTAAGTTAAACTCTTGAAACAGTAAAATTCAATGGATCAAGCGCCGCTTAGCATCAGTTTTTGCAAGCAAGTATTTCAAAGCAGAATGATTAGTATAAACATTGATGTAAGAAATGATAAGATATGACTTGAATTTGTCAAAAGAAAAAATGACAAATGATAGTTAATAGCTCTTTTTTAGTTGTGGCGTAATTTGCTTGTGTGGTTGTCAGAATCTTGCTAGTACAATGGATGTGTTGGAAGTGGTGATCTCTTCGTTGGCCTAGAATAGCTCCTAGAACTGAGTCACTAGCATCACACATGAGCTTAAAAGGTAGGTTCCAATCTAACATAACCATGATAGGTGCATTGACTAGCTTTTCCTTCAACGAGTTGAAAGCCTTCAAACAATTATCATCACAATCAAATGGGGCAACCTTTCCAAGAGCTTTGCTATGGGTCGTGCAATCTTTGAAAAGTCCTGAATAAACCTTTGATAAAAACCAACATGCCCCAAAAAGCTTTTGATTGCCTTCATGGAGGTTGGTGGGGGTAATGTTTTAATGACTTCAACTTTTGCTATATCCACTTCAATTCCTTGGCTTGAGATTTTGTGCCCAAAATAATACCCTGATTTACCATGAAATGGCATTTTTCCTAGTTTAAAACAAGCTTTGTTTCTTCACTTCATTGGAGAATTTTCTTTAAGTTGAGGATGCATCCATCAAAAGAATCGCTAAAAACTGAGAATTCATCCATGAATACCTCCATTACATTCTCTACCAAGTCCTCAAAAATAGCCATCTTACATAGTTGGAAAGTGGCTGAAGCATTGTACAGACCAAAGGGCATCATTTATAGGAAAATTTCTCATAAAGACATGTAAATGTGGTTTTCTCTTGATCTTCTAGTGCTATGGGGATTTGAAAATACCGCAATATACCATCTGAAAAGCAATAAAGATAGTAACCTGCTAATCTTTCTAGCATTTGATCTATGAAGAGTAATGGAAAGTGATCTTTCCTAGTGGCATCATTGAGGTTCCTATAATCAATACACACGTGCTATCTTGTAATAGTGTGCATAAGAATGAGCTTATTTTTTTTCAATGGGGACAACTATCATCTCCCCTTTCTTTGAAACCACTTGAGTTGGATTCACCTAAGCACTGTCTGAAATGGGGTATATGGTTTACCTGTCATCATGGTTGCACAACTGGCTTGAAATTGTCTTCCTTAAGAATTTTGTGAATGTAGTATGTTGGACTTATACCTTTAATGTTAGCAATCTTCCAAGTTATTGCCCTTTTATGTTCACCTAAAACTTTCAATGACTTCTTCTTTTGCTTTTCACTAAGGTTGGAAGAAATTATGATAGGTAGTTTAGAGTTTTCTTCACCAAGTAATTTGGCAACTCCTTTAATTCTAAATCAAGTGGCTCTTTGACAGAAGGCTTCAATCTCTCAATGTCATCTCTATTCATCTCCTCCCTCATCTCCTTCTTCACAACTTCTTCATTCACTTCAAAATGTACAATCATTTATGTCCCTAGAATTGAATTCGATTTTTTAGCACTTCCCTTGCTCAAACATACTTTCGAGCATCCTCACAAGTTATGTTCCTCATCACTCTTATCACTTCTGGATCTAAAGATTCCATGACACAACATTCATCATCATTATTCTTTCCCTATTTGATGCTCTCTGATAGCTTGATAATCATTTTATCATCCCCTACACTTAGTGCTAATTTCCCATCCTTCACATCTATAATAGCTCTTGCAGTTGCTAAGAAAGGTCTCCCTAAAATAAAGGGAACATCTACTCTCTCATCCATGTCCATGATAACACAGTCAGCAAGGAAAACATCCTACACCTTGACAAGCACGTCTTCAATAATCCCTCTAGGATATCTAGTAGATTTATCAACTAATTACAAACTCATCCTAGTGGCCTTTAGTTCTCCTAAACCCAACTTTTTGAACATGTTGTAGGGCATTAAATTAATACTTGCTCCTAAATCTGCTAATACTTTTTCAACAAGTAAGTTCCCTATTAAGCAAGGTACAATGAAACTACATGGATCCTTCCTTTTCCTTAGGAGTTGATTGAGAAGGACAGGTGAGCATTCCTTCCCTAATATAATGATAGATATCTCCTCAAGCTTCCATTTGTTTAAGAGCAGTTCCTTTAAGAACTTTGCATATTTTGACATTTGAGAGAGAGCATATACTAAAGGTAAATTAATGTGTAACTACTTGAATAGCTCTAAAAATTTGTTGAACTGCTCCTCGTCTCTTCTTCTTTTGGTTCTAGCTGGATAGGGTAGTGGTGGATTATAGGGCTTGACATGGGGTGTCTCCCTCCTTTCTTCTTCCTCCTCCTCAGTTATTTTGCTTTTGTTCTTTTTCTTAGTTGTCTCTGAATTTTCAACTTGATTTTCTCTCTTAGAAATTTCTTTTTCACTCAATTGTTTTCCCTCAACTTCTTGTTCTTTTTCTTGCTCTCTTTTATTTTTTTTCCTTCTTTCTCCTTCCTCTACAACTCTCTCCCACACCTCATCATGATTGCATGCATTTCTTCTTGAACTCTCTCCCTAAGCATGTCCACAAAACAATTCATTTTTACCTCCAAGTTCTTGAATGAGTTGGCATGACTGTATATCACTAGTTCGGTATGTTGGTAGTAGAGCTCAAAGTTTTTTATAAAAGGAGTTTTGTTGATAAGATCTAGAGTACAAGTACACTTGTTGTTGCATTGAGGTTAAATGATGAGGATTCGTGTTATATTGATAGCTCCATACTTTATTTGAGAAGGCTGGTGTGAAATTTTGACATAGGGGTTCATGAAAATCTCCATATAAACTGGAATAAAAATTCTCTTTTGTTTTCCTTTTATTTTTCAATGATATGTCCTCCATCTTTTGAATTAATTGTGAAAAATCCATATTTGATTAAATAACAAGCAAGTAGAAAAAAAAAAACAAACGGAATGCGAAAAAAAAGTATAAATTAAACTAACTTGAAAAATTAAGCAAAAGTGGCTAGAATAATAAAGTGAATGCTTTTAGGTAGTGCTTCATTGAGCTTCATTTTCATGAATTCAACGCTAATCCCAGCAACAACACCATAAATGCTTGTTTGTGTGTTGATTTAGTCTAGTGGATCATGTTACAAAACATGAAGCTAAAGTAATTCAAAAGTTTATAAAAAGCTAATTAGTTCTGTTCAACTTCGGTTGTAATCACCAATGTTAGGTAAGCACACCTAGCAAAGTAACATAGAAAATATTAGGTCATATTTCTTAAGAACCGTTAGCATCTACTTTAGTCCCTTATCATCTATTATCTAGCCCTAAAAAAAAAAAAATAAATCATAACAAAAATAGAAAAGTTAAGCTAGGGTTAATGTTCAAACATATATACATATTTTCATGGTACAATTAAGGATAAATTTGTAAAATGCAAGATGAGACTTAGGATTTTCTTCACCAATTCATTTTCATGTGATTTCTCAACAAACTTAGAGAGTTGTTTGCTAATGTATTTGCACCGTCGGACTCATAAAAATAAGTTAAAGCCTCTCTCAAGGTTTGAAACTCTAGATCAATATCATACCACTGGAATCTCTTCACAAGTTATTGGCAATCTAGATCTGCACAAATTTTAAGAATGCTTTGCTTAAAAACCCATTTCAAAGATTTGAAAACAAGTGACAGAAAGTTTCACTGTTTCTCTCTCAAGATGATAATGAGCAACTTCATTAATGAGCAACTTCATTAGTAGCCTAGATCTATTTAAAAGAATGATCTCTCAATCAATTTAGTTGAAATCAAACATAAATCTAAAAGTTACACCACACATTTAGATCTATAAAATTAAGTTTAAGCTACTAAATACAAATATCTAGTTAATATTCAATCAAAAAGTGTATTTGAAATCACATAAATTAGGATTTGGATTCATAAACCTTAAGTTGAGATGATTATTTCTCCATAAATGCATAAATTTAGTGTAGATTCGGAAGAAATAATATACAATTAAGAATGGGTATTGCAAATTAAGTTTAGAGTCTTGCAAATACTAATTATGGGTTAAAATGATTTTTCCTAGAAAAATTCAAATTGCTTAGCGAGAACAATTCTTTCACTAAAGTTTCTCTCTCTACTCTACATTAGTAATTTATTACATATGGCACATTCCTTATTGGACATATGTGCACATTTATTTATAGGCTATAGGCACATAAATCATGAAGATTTTATTCGCTGACATGACGAATTATTTATAATAGCATTCCTCTTTATTCTCATGTGGGTGTGTTGAGCTATCTCATTTGTGATAGCTAAAAAGGGTCACTTTTCGTAGGTTAGATCCAAGGCTCAAAGTTTGGCCATGGTTTAAGCTGTATTCTTTTCTTCAAAACTCGAATTTTTGCTCAGCTTCAACCACAAGTTGAATCTAAGGCTCGACTTCGTGGCGCATTTGTAGTTATATCATGAAGTCCAAGGCTTGATCACCTCAATGCAAATATATGCAAATTGAGGGTCATGTTATGGGCTCAATTTGGGGTACACTAGGAACTTTGCCTTAAAATTTTGCCTTCGATAAGCATTTCTGAAGGCCTTTTATAGAAATTTGTATTTGAACTTTGCTGTTATTTTGCTCCAATTGTGATCTAAAACACTTTGTTTCATAGTAATTTATCAAAATAGGCCTAAATTCTTATGAATGGAATAGGGTAAAATAGACTTATTAGATGCATGTAAGATGCTGATGTGGTTAGGTATGGATGCAAACACTATTCATGCCTATATGAATGATTGCGTGCTTTTTTTGGAAAGAATTTACAAATTTCGAGAACCGCCAGGTGTGTGAGGAAGGAAGGTGAAAACTTCATTCAAAGCAAAAGACTATGTTAGTTATGGTGTTGCGTCATTCGCCACTAATTTCATGGTTGCAATGTCTGTTCATGTGTGGATTAACATCTCTAGAGATGAGGTGACATAAGGAAAGTTATATTAGTGAGGGAGGTATGTTGAGACATCTCATGAACTCCAAGCAGTAGAAGGGACTAGATAGAAAATACCTATAGATCACTTTGGATTCTTGGAGTGTGAGATTGAGACTTGCTACTAATGGCTTCAATTGTTATACAAACAAGAGTAAAACATATAGCATATAGCCAATCATTCTATTTTATGTACAACAATCCACTATGGAGATGCATGAAGGAGTCATACCTAATATTATCACTTTCAATGCCATAACCTAGATTTTTACGTAAAGACATTGATGTGTACTTGCAGCCCCTAGTGAAAGGGTTGGAAGAACTGTAGTCAAAAGGTATGAGGACATTGGATGTGGTCGAAGGTTAGGCGTTCTTGATGCTTGTTATGTTGTTGAGGTTATGGTTGGAAAACTAAGGCATACAAGGCATGCCTTATATACAATGTTAGACTGCATAAGCGACCATGAAAATAGTAAATTCCATTACTTGGGCCACAGATGGTTCTGGCCACCTAAACATCAATGGCACTGTGACAATGAGAGTTTTGATGGTATGGTTAAGATGCAGCCTAATCGAGGAAGTTCACCAATGAGGATATTATGGTTCGATTGAGTTGGTACAAGCATGTTGTAATGGTGAAGACATAAGAGGAGCTTCATTGGCAGAGAAATGAAGATAGTACAGACCGGTATAAGAAAAGTGTGCTTTTTCAGATTGTTGTATTAGCACCAATTGTATATTCGCCACAACCTTGATGTGATTCACATTGAGACGATTACATGTGATAATCTAGTGAAACTGATGTGCTATATGCTTTTTGATTTGAAATTCTACTTATAAGCATAAAATAATTTGCAAGTAAACCGGGTGCGTATGCAACAAATATACTAATGAGACCAGATCAAACTTCAGGGAGCTAATGACTAAGTATTAGGTATTCAAATGTTTCCCTAAGCTAAGTTATCAAAGATTAGATTTTAGATTAAGCTATCAAATCGTGAATTAACTAAAAACTAAACTAATGAGCGAATTTGAACACTTGAAACCATACGCTCTAGCAACACAAATGAGGGATTCAGGTTTAGGAGATGCAAAAACAATTAAGAATGATGCACTTATATTTTCATTTGAATTGGATCGATGCCTTAAGTTGAAGTTGAAATTGAAATTGATTATTTGGGATTTAATCAAACTTACTAGAACTCGCCCACCTCTTGGAGTAGCAAAATTCTAATTACAGCATAAATTATCTCACTAAGATAATTTATCTATAATTATCAAGTAAATAGTAATCCGCTTACACCGAAATTACTACTCTAGTTAAAATTATAAATCATGCACCGCCAAATGAACCAAACTTATAATTTTAATCGCATTAAGCAAGTAAGTTCATGAATTTCATCAAAAACATGTATATCCTTATGACAAATCTCTCTCAAAAATCCAAGTTGTGTTCATTCGGATTATCAAATCTCTCTCTAGTATCTCTAATCCTAATCTATCCAATCAATATGGTCAAAAAACTAATCAAACAAATCATCAAAAACAATGGTTAAATTCCCAATTAATCAAATAGCCTATCAAAACAACTCAATGGATCCAATTCATCAAATCTACCAATAGATATTCACAAATCAATTAAACATGGCACCTTAATCATACAATCAAGCAATCAACAATGCAATACAAGGATAGAAAACACCTAAATAGAAATTTCATCCATCAAAGTCTTGCCTTCAAATCCATAAACCCAATGAATTAGGCATTGCTTGATCACATGCAAAACCCTAAAATCACCTCTACATGTTGCTAGAATAATAGGGTTTTAGTACCATATGATTGAATCACACAAATACATATTTTGATAATTCTCTCTTGCCTAGGGTTTTTCAAAAATCTCTCTCAATCTCCCCTCTTTTCCTCAAATCTTTTGTTCTAACCTTATAGAATAACCATTAGAATTTCAACAGATAGATCATACACCCGCTATTACACATTGTACATCGACAGTGCACATTTCAGATCAGCCGGCCTTCCCTGAACATATTGAATTCCCGAAGGCATTGATGAACCAACGGCCTTGATTTCCTAGTAGCTGGCGTTCATTGAAGATGAAAAGTATCCAAAATGTTTTACGCTACTAGTGTTGGAGTAGTGTAGTGTCGGTGTTGGTATATGCTGGTATGTACGCTGGCAGCGTAGAATGGCCATATACTAGCGTACATTGAAATTATGAAAGTTGATGAAGACCTCGTTGTACATTGGAGGTGTTGGCATCGATGTTAAAGTTTTACAATCTGTGGACATGTAACATTGCCTATACGTTGGTAGTGTAGATCTACAGATGACCGTCATATAGTTGCAGAATTGAAGGCTGTCGAACTCTATTTTGAAAGTCGGCGGTGTTCATCTTTGTTTGGCCGGTGTCGGTTGTTTTCACATGAAAGCTAGCAATGCATAATATGTTTTTGCCTGCCTTGAATGATGCTATCTTCAAGTGTGCTCAAAACTTCTTCAATTGCTTGTATAACCTAAAATATTACAATAAACTGAAGTACCATTTCTATTGATTTCTACAAAATCAATAATGATTAAGCATGATTTGATCATTGAAAGTGAGTATATTATGTCTTTATCAATTCCACCATACTTAAACTTTTGCTTATCCTCAAGCAAAATACATAAGAGCACTAATTGAAACTATCATAAAAAGTACAACACTTTAACATTCACAATTCAAGCATCATTTCTTTCATATGACTTGCATTTCTAGTGCCTATTGCTCTAACCAAACTAGGTTTTTATAATTAGACTGCTATAGTCAAAATTTAATAGCTAATCTAGACAAAACAAACTTTCATCCCAGTGTTTAACAAAAGAACATTTCGTCCAAAAGTGTATACACAATCCAATAAGGAAAAATAACCATTTAAACTTCAATGGACATTTAGCAGGTATATACTCCTAGAAACACAGAGTGAAAGCATATGGTATCTACTCCTTCCTTAGAATTTCTCTCTTTTTATTATAAGTCTCATTACAGTTAGTGCTTTTGCATTCTTTTTCTTTTTCTTTTCCTATAAGCATTTATTCTCTTTTTTTTTTTTTTTAAGTTCATGTATTGAACTTTTTGCCTTTCCTTCCTTCTCGTGATAGGAAGTTTATTGGGTCGACACATCCAGGGCTCATCACCTAAGTGACCAGGTTTTAAAGGACCCTTAAAAATCTCTTCCTCACTCTAACATTCAAGTTCAGATACTCTTAACTCAATTAATTGAGTCAGTGGAGTAGAGGCTATGCTTGTTTCTTTCTTTTCTTTTGAATGCTACACAAATTCAAGAATTTTTTTTTTTTTAATAAAGGATCACTGAGTTAAGAGTTTCCTTTACCTCTTTTACTAAGTGTTTAAAAGTTCTTAAAAGAATTCAAGGATAATATACAAGCTAACTTTTTTCCTAGAAGTAGACCTATTTATTTTTCACAGAAGGACTTAACCTACTCTCAAACTTCCAATTCCAAGGTTAAATATAAGGTAAGTTTGTTTCTTAGAGATGTCACTATTTAATTTTAACCTAGTATTCTAATTACAATAGTAGATAAGTAAGGCACCTTAGCAATTCAATTTCATTTTTCACAAATGTTATCAACAATTTTCTACATAATCTCTAGATTTCATGCAAAATTTTAAAAAAAATTTGACCTCAAATTGCCATATAATGCTTTAAGGTAAAAATTCATAGTATGGGATTCAGCAATTCAAAATTCACATGTCTTAGATATTCAATCAAAACAACAAAGTTAAGACATCAGCAGTCATATTCATACTTCACTTCATTTCATTCTCCATATCTCATTATTCTTTCCCCCACACTTGGATTGAATAGTATCTCACTGTTCCTAACTCAGCTTAACTAGGAAAGAAATAAAAGAAAAAGATATGAGATAAAGGAAACTGATACTTCCTCAGTTTTGAGAATTTGATGTAGTTTGAGTTCCAACTGATTTTGAAAATTCAACAGTTAGAGAGAAAATTCCTGATTGTCTTCATAGATGTACAACACATTCTTGAAAGCTCTAACTCACTACCCATCACTTGAAATGCATGCTCAAAAGCTCCATTTGTATAGTTCCCGCACCAAGAAGAGAAGAGAAATCACAGTAGCGAGTAGAGAATAATAAGACTCAAAGAAAAAGACTAAAAAAGAAAATGAAAAAGACTCAAAATGACTTTCATAGTAGGTTGCCTCCCACCTAGCACTTGTTTATAATCCTTAGTTGGACTTTTGCATCTTACGCTCATCTTAGATCACTAAGATCTAAGTCTTTCTCATTGTCCTCCAAAGTTCTCCCATCCCAAAAGGTGTTTCAGTTGATGACCTTAGACTTGAAATGGCTCCTCACCATCTTTCTTGATCTTAACCACTCCATAGAGAAAGACTTTAGTTACCACAAATGGCCCTGACCACCTAGACCTTGGCTTACGGGAAAAAGCTTCAGATGAGAATTATACAATAAAACCTTCTATCCTTCCTTAAATTCTCAATGAAGAATTTGCTTATTATGCTACATCTTGGTTCTCTCCTTATAAATGCGAGCATTCTCAAATGTTTCATTCTTAAACTCTTCCAGCTCATTGAATTGGAGTAGCTTGTGGTTCCCAGCAGCTTGCTTATCAAATTAAAGAACTTTACTAACTAGTATGCTTTATGTTCCAAATCTATAGGGAGATGACAAGATTTTCCATATAGTGTGCGATATAGGGACATTCCAATTGAATTCTTGTAAGCAGTTTGGTAGGCCCAAAGTGCATCATCAAGCTTTAGCGACCAATCCTTTCTTGATGAATTGACTGTTTTCTCTAGGATTAGCTTAAGCTCTCTATTAGATAGCTCTACCTAATCACTTTGTTTGAGGATGATAAGGTGTGGCCACCTTATGTCTCATTCCATACTTTGTAAGCGAACTATCAAATTGCTTGTTGCAAAAGTGAGTTCCTCCATCACTTATAATGGGTCGTGGTATCCTAAACCTAGTGAAGATGTTCTTTTTCAAGAATTTAAGTACTCCTCATGCATCATTAGTTGGAAGAGCAATAGCTTCTACTCACTTAGATACATAGTCAACAGCAACAAGGATGTACTTGTTATCGAAGGATAATAGGAATGGTCCCATGAAATCAATCCCCCAAACGTCAAAGATCTCAATCACTAGGATACCATGTTGTGGCATCTCATGCCTCTTTGAAATGTTCCCTGTATGTTGGCATTGATCACAACTTTGCACAAAAGCACGATAATCCTTGAATAGAGTGGGCTAATAAAATCCACATTGAAGTACCTTGGCTGCGGTCCGTTTAGCACCAAAATGACCACCAACTTCTCGACTACGGCAATGGTAAAGTATGTTAGTGATTTCAGATCAGGTACACATCGCCTAATCACTTGGTCTGCACATCTTTTAAAAAGGTATGTCTCATCCTAAAAATACTACTTAACCTCAAACAGAAATTTTCTTTTCTGGTGATGAGAAATCTTATATGGCAAAACTCCAGCAACCAAGTAATTCACAATATCTACATACTAGGGTAGATCTTTGAGTGAAACTGCATACAGACACTCATTAGGAAAGGTCTGATTGATGGGTAGCTCATCTTTCTCATATACAATCTTTGAAAGATGGCCAACCATAACATTATCAATCCCTTTCTTTTCTCTAATCTCAATATCAAATTCTTGTAGCAACAAGATCCACCTAATAAGCCTAGGCTCAGCATCCAATTTTGCCGACAAATACTTAAGTGTTGAATGGTCAGTGTACACTATAACCTTGGAAACAATGAGATATGATCTAAATTTATCACAAGCAAACGCTATAGCTAGCAATTCCTTCTCTGTGGTAGCATAATTACGTTGTGCCTCATTCATCATCTTACCAACATGGTAAATTACTTGTAAAACTCGATTCCTTCGCTAACCAGGCATTACACCAACTGCCATGTCATTGGCATCACACATAAGTTTAAATAGCAACTCCTAATCAAGTGCCACGATTTTAGATGCAGTGATCAATTTTTTTTTTTTTTCCAGAAGCTTAAATGCCTGAAGACATCTCTCATTAAATGAAAATGGAGATCCTTCTATAACAAAGTACAAAGAGGTCTTGCTAACTTGGAAAAATCCTTGATAAACCTCCCATAAAACCTATCTTGTCCAAGAAAACTCTAAGTCCCTTTTACATTTACCGGTGGTGGCAACTTTGAAATAACCTCAACCTTAGCTTTATCCACCTTAATCCCCTTACTTGAAATCTTATGGCCAAGCACTATACCCCCTAGCACCATGAAGTGACACTTCTCCCAGTTCAAAACTAAGTGAGTGTTGTAATCACCCTAATTTTACATAACCTGATTATAATAACTACTAAAAATATAATATAAGAATGTAAAGATCTATAATAAAAAGTTACAAAAATCACTCCCAATTTTTCGCGAATTAAAATTATTAAAGTATGGATAAATAATGATCGATGATAAACTGATCGGTACTTTAAAATTTAAAATCAGTTTCCTTAAGTTTGATACCTTAAAAAAATCTAATAATGATACAATGATTATCAAATTATCTTTAATATTTAAAACTATAAAATATCACTAGAAAATTTACTATTATTAATAATTAGGATAAATAATTCCTATACAGTAAAAGATAATATTCTATGACAAGAATCAATAATTTAATGAATAATTATAGTTGAACTTAAATTCTAATTACAATAAAAAACGATTAATTTTTAGAACCATTGGTTATAAAAAGATAGTTTATAGATAAATCAATAGAATTATAAAATACGCAAAGATATCAAAAACTGATCAATACTAAAAGAATCTAAACTTTAATTAAATATTAGAATTATACCAATGTTTTAGTTAGAAAATTTTGAGTCTATAGAGAATAAAATTCTAATTTAACCATTGTAACCCAAGAATCCTTATAACTAGTAAAATAAATAGAGTAGTAAATGTGAAATAAATATTATACTTAGGACCAAATAAAAACCCTGGAATCAACCTATGAGTAGTAATAAACTTATTTATAGTAAGAAAACCTGATCAGAAAATTCTTTGACCCTAATAGATACAAAAGACAAGATTTCGTGTCTTGAGCCAATAACTCAAGATATAATTAGAAGTAGCCATAAATTTCAAACCTAATCAAAGACAACTCCTTTATAGAACCTATTAATTGTAAAATAATAACTAAAAGATGAACCGCTAGGATCATAAATACGCGATGGAAATAAAAACATATCCATAACTAATAATCTAGACTTCAGAAAAATATTTGGATTGCACCATTGTTCTAATTAGGAAATTCTGAGCCTATAGGAACTAAAATCTAAACTTATCTTATCGGGCCCAAAAAATCTTAATCTCGTATACTTTAAACTTAAATTTGAACTCAAAAACAATCTAGAAAATTAAAGAAGCTTTAAATAAATTTTCGGAGATAGAACTCCTAATTAACCGACAAATTTATACTCGTATAACTTAATAAACTACTATAAAACTAAGATAATTAATTAATTAATATTATGTTAAGAAATATAAAAATTTGGTACAAATTGGAAATAGAAATGCGGCTGAGAAGCTCTTGAATACACCAGTCGAAATCTACAAAGCAAATGGTTCAAGTGGACAAAACAACAAGGCAATTAAACACACTTGGACAACCAACAAAACCATGTAAAAAACACCCCATAGCAGCAACAAAAACACACACAAAACATAATTCAAGCTTGGGAAATCAACAAAAAAAAAGGTAACTGAAAATTTGTTCTAAGTAAATTTATGTGTTAAAGACTAGTTTAAACCATGATCTTATTAATCTAGGTTCGTATGAAGCTTTCGGAAATGATTAAACACCCCCATAAGAGCTCATACAAGGTAATCTCTAACTTAAAACTCTATTTAGGTAATATAATTCATATAGAAGATAGAAAAACATATAGTAGAATGATTATAAGATGTTATATGAGAAGATATATCACAAAAAATAGTTGTGGATCATGGAAAAACATCTAGAAGTAGCCTAAACATAAGTATAATACATATATAAAATAAGAAAAATAAGTTTTGAATCAGAGAAAAACGAAGAAGATGATGGATAGTACCTACACCAGCCCTATGTTAGTAGTGTACATGCCCACATTGGCAGCGTACATAGGATAGGCCGGTGGTGTTCAACGACGTACTTTGGAAAGAAGCTACGTAATTTTTATAACACGTAAAATTTTGCATGAATGCTGACGGCATGTATTTCTACATCGACGGCATACATGCAAAGCTAACGGCCTTAGGCTAGTGTTCAATGAACGAAGAATTACATAAAATTTTACACGAACACTGGCAGTTTGGAGTCTAACACTGGCGATGTTGGATGCCAATGTATGTACAAAAATTTCCTAAAGTGAAATTTGTTCGTTGTAATAGATGATGATGATGATGATGATAGAAGATAAAATTTTTTATAAAAAAATAAATATAAATAATTAAGAAGCTTAAATATTTGTTAAGTGTTATACTTTAATAACCATTTACAACTAAGAGACACTTTAGCTAAATTAAACAAAATAATTAAATTATGATAATAATCCGATAATTATTTTATATAAGTAATTATAAAAGAATGGAAAATGTAAATAAGATATAAATAAGTATAATGTGATTCCCATAAATAAGATGAAATTTGATCAAGAGAAACACGATGAAACTAAATGTTACAAAATAAAAATTAGTTACCATAAGTTAGTTAAACTAGGGAGCAATATAAAAATAATAAACAATGATAATAATAAAATCTCAATTTGTTAAATACAAACTCTATAATTAACCGATAAAAATAAATTTAAGTTTAAATAGATATTATATATTTAAGCTTCAGGAAACTATAAATATGCTAGGAAAATGATTAAAGAACTAAATACTAAATGTAACTATTTCAAGACAGATAAGATAGACAAACGAAGAAATAATAAAATTCACTATCAATATAGATACTCACGAAAGAGAAACTTAAATAAATTTAGAATAAAGAAAACACCCTAAACAAAATATAGATGTCAATTAAGATCAAAACAACCAAAATGAAAATAAATAATAGATAGAAAATATCAACTACCTTAAGTTAGACATAATAAAAAACCATATAAACAATAAAAATTTAATGATAGAATTATTAAATAAAATTCAACATATTCTATAAAATTAGGAAGACTTTCTTTAAATAAATATAAATTCTAGAACTATATCAAAAGAATATAAGGCTCCTAACTAAGTAAATAAAAATATGTTAAAATTAATAACTAGGACCTGAAAGAATACTGTCAATATCCATATATAAATAGTACAGTAATAGATACCTGTCATCTTATTTTATAGGTAGAATAGGACAGTTGTTGGACTTTCAATAGCATATTACAATAACTTAACAAGGATAACAGGTGAGTAACTCTGACTTTATCATATTGTTTGTGCTTCTAATATAGTTGTATTTGTAATAATACATCAAACTGATATGCATGCGGATTGGTATATCGCATGATGTTTGGAGTATGCTTGAATGTCAAATTATCATAATATAAGCGATAATTCTATTATATGATAACTGTTGTATGAAGCATGTTGATGTTTGTCTATAAATTGTATGATCACTTTAAATTTGACTAAAAACCATTGGTACCATAAATAAAAATGGACATGCATTACATCATATGCATATACTGCATTTTAAAGGAGTGGTGACCCCGGTATGTATTAGCATTTCGGTTCTCTAGTGATGCGCTTGGTTTTTCTAAATGACATTTTCCTAGTTCTTCCAAGAGCACCTTTAATCCATTCGGTTCTATGGGAGCTAACTGGCATTGAAGGAGTGCCGCTCGTGGTATCGACGTGAAAGAGCTAATGCTTAATGGTGTTTCTTTATTCCAAGGATAGGAGGAAAATATTTTAAATTAATTTGTGAGAGTTTATGTACCCATTCTTCCTTGATTCTCTTATTCTCCTAGGCATGGTATATCACTCGTAATAGCTTCCTTCCAACCCCGATGAGAGAGCGTAATCTAAATCTTGTTTGGATTTCGAATATCCAATCTTATACTTATTCATATGGTTGATTGTTGCATAGCATATGCTTGCTAATTAAATTTGTTTTTTATTACTTGATGTGTGGTCTGGTCAGGTTATCTCACTGAGCCCATGGTTTCACTCACCGTCTAACAGTTTTTATGCAGGAATAATAGTAGCTAGGATTGGTCTAGGAATGTACGAAGAGTGATTCTCCATCAAACTTTATTGAAGTTAGAGATATAGGATATATTGAACTTAGAATGCAAAATAGATAAAGTGTATAAACAATTGAGACTTTATATATTGCAAGGTTGAAACCCCTTTTTTACTATTTGGTAGGGAATACTGATTTTCTAAGATCTTGGTAGAATGTGAAAAATTGGATTCCATAATTGAACATCCGTAATATTATATGCATATGTATCATTTAAGTAAGATATATTAATTAATAAGTAGAGTCTTGTAAACTTTGACTTGCAAGATGGTTCTCATATTACTAGTGCACACATGATATGATAACTTTAGATTAATCCTATTAGGCCCCCTTTTGAGGCGTGACAAGTGTCCCTACATCTCTTAAGCACAAAAGACAAGTTCTCTAAACATTTATCAAATTAAGCTCCATATGCAAAGAAATCATCCATGAAGACTTCAATGAATTTGTCAATCATATTAGAGAATAATGCCATCATGCATCTCTGAAATGCTGGTGCATTGCCATGACCGAAAGACATATGCCTAAACATGAAAGTTGTCTCATCCTAATCCTCTAGAGCAATGGGTATCTGATTATAGCCCGAATATCCATCTAAGAAACAATAATACTCATGCCTAGCTAGCCTCTTAATCATTTGATCAATGAAGGGTAGAGGCAACCGATATTTTTAGGTGGCATCATTTAATTTTGCGATAATCAATGCACACGCTCCATCTAGTCATAGTCTGGGTTGGTATCAATTCATTCTTTCCATTCTACACAACTATCATACCCCACCTCCCCTCCTTTTAGGTACCACTTGAATAGGACTCACCCACTTGTTACCGCAGATAGGATAAATGATCATGACATCCAAAAGCTTCAATACAACCTTTTTCACCACTTCTTTCAAAGTATGATTGAATCTTCTCTGTGGTTGGACTGTAGGCTTGCATTCGGTTTCCATAAGAATTCTATGTGTGCATATCGATAGATGGATTCCTTGAATGTCTGCAATGATCCACCAAATAGCCTCCTTATGTCTTCTAAGCACCCTAATCAACTTGCTTTCTTGCTCAGATGACAACTCCAATGAAATGATGACTGGGAGTGTCTCATTTTCACCTAAAAACACTATACTTGAGCTGATTACGAAGCTGTTTCAACTCAAATATAAGGGGCTCTTTTATGGATGGAATTAATGTCTTAGTGCTGGCTTCTAACTGCTCAAACATAGGTGGCCTCAACCAAGCTCCTGCAGCTCTATCAACTGGTGAAATCTTAACCACATCTTCTTCAATAATGTCATGATCATCAATCAGGTCATTATCAAGCATCACGAGAAATTTAACTTCTTCTAAAGTTTCATCTTTAACTATGTCATGAGAGATATCAAGCTCATCCTCATCATCACTCCAATCCCCTTATAGCACATGCTTGGCATATGCACTTATCTCAAACGCATCATTTTTGAATTCTTGAACTAGTTGATCAACCACATCCACATGGAAGCAAGTGTGGCAGGTTTTTATAGGGTACCCGACCCGCCCAACTCGATAAATACCCTATAGGGTTTTGGGATGGGTTTTGGAATAAGCATAAAACTCATTGGGAAACCCGAACCCATTTAAATATATAAATATATATATTATGTTTAGCCTCAATCTTTGAAATTAATCAGCTATGCTCCATTAATTGTAAATATATATTTTTTCTTTTTTATTAAATCATTTAGAATGAGTAAAAAACCCTAGGGCAGTAGATTAATACTCTATGGTCTCCACTTTCAGTCTTGGTCTTGGCTCACTCTCCTCAAATTCAAGCCTTTCACTCTTGTTGCTGCATTTTTTCATTCAATGATTCTCTTCCTATGAAAATTGTTGGGATTTTATAAAGAGGATTGTATGAGTAATGATAAGAGAATTTTTCTTGGCCTATAAATAGGGAATGGATTGAAAATAGAAAAAGATGAAAAAAAACATTTATAATGATGTTTTTAAATATTCTATTGTGTAATGATTCTAATTTTATATCAGGTTTCGGGTTCGGGTTTGGGTACCCTATAGGGTTTGTCTAGTGGGTTTTAGGTTCATGGACAAAAACCCTATAAGGTTTGGGATGGGTTTTAGGAATCCTATTAGGTATCGGGTTCAGGTTTTAGTATACCCGTCTCGGTTGCATTCCTAAGTGTCACTACCATCTGGGTGCCTAAAAGCTGTAAAAACATCAAAAGTGACTTGCTCATCCATGACCCTAAGTGTCAATTTTCCTTATGCCACATCTATTAAGGCTTGCCTGGTAGCCAAGAATGGTCTCCCTAAAATCAATAGTATCTCTCGGTCTTCTTCCATATCAAGAACAATAAAGTCAGCTGGAAAAATGAACTTATCCACTTTAACCACCACATCTTCCATTATCCCTCTTGGATGCTTAATGCTTCTATCGGGTAGCTATAAAGCTACCATAGTCGGTTTACACTCTCCTAGCCCTAATGTCTTGAAAATTGATAAAGTCATAAGGTTAATGCTTGCTCCAAGATCACATAAAGCCTTATCAAAGTATGATTCTCTAATAATGCAAGAGATAGTGAAGCTGTCTGGGTCTTTTAATTTTGATGACAACTTGTTTTGAAGGATAATTGTACACTCATGGATTAACATAACAGTCTCATGCTCAGCTAGTTTCCTTTTCTTTGTGAGGATTTCTTTCATGAACCTTGCATAGGATGGCATTTGCTCAGCGCATCCATGAATGGGATATTGATATGTAACTTCTTGAAAACTTCCAAAAACTTTTCAAATTGATGATCCAATTGTTGTTGCTTCAACTTCCTAGGGAATGGAATAGGTGAACCATATGGCTTCACTTCAGGCTTCTTTTTGTCTACTTCCTCTACCTCTCTTTTCCTCTTCTCATGGCTTGATGATGGCACATCCATCTTGCTTTCCCTTGACATTTTAGCTCTTTCCTGATTCCTTTCAATCTCTTTCTCATTCCTGATTTACTTTTTTTCATAGCCTCTCTCTCATCCATCTCTTCACTGTTCTTATCATCACTCTTGTTCACTTCTTTTCCACTTCTAAGAGTAATTGCTTTCATTTCCTTTTTAGCATTCTTTTTAGTGTTGCTTGGGAGAGTGCCTTGAGGACGGTTCTTTGATGCTTTTGAAAATTGAGTTAGCTGATGTTGTAAGTCTTGAATGAAAGCTTCTTGATTATTTGACTTGGCCAACAACTTTTGCTACAACTTAATGGTGGTATCATTCTTATCCTTCTCTCTTTGTGGAAATGACTGATGTTCAATCATGGATGGTGGTGGTATTGCACTAGGAGCATTTGAATCTCTCCATCTCATGTTTGGATGATCCTTCCAACCTGGATTGTATGTATTTGAGTAGGGATTGTAATTCCCAACTCCTCTATCATATTTGTTCACAAAGTTCATTTGTTCATGTCCTACACTAGAACTAGGAGCATAATAATCTCCCATTGAATAATCTGAAAAGCTCATAAGAGGACCACCATGAGGCATATCATTCATGCTTGGCATATGACTTGATCCTGCACTTGACCTAGGTTGCATTTTGCTCATTTGTTTAGTAAGTGATGCCACATGTGCCTGAAGTTTTGAAATCATATCTGATTTATACATGGCAGCCACTTGTCTTGGTCTATTCCTCTCACTATGCTAATTGAATGTGTGTTGGTTTCTCTCAATATGAGTTTTGATGATAACAAAAAGGATTAAGTGTTTACTAACAAATTTATTAAGTGTGCAGTGCTTAGATTTAAGAATGATCAAAGTTGGTTTATAAAAATGTTTTTGAAAAGAGATTCAACTCAGAAAGTATTTCAGAAAGTGTTTTGATAAGTTTTTTAAGAACAAATGTATAGTTAGAAGGTAACTTAGAAGGTAAAATCGTTGGTTTAAAAAATTCTTATAACCGTCACAAGGCCAATTAGAGGGTAAATATCACTATGAACAAGTTTCATGAATAAACTTGAAGAAATTGGATTTTCTATGTTTCTTTATGGATTTGAAGACCCAGCTCCAAAGTTGAGTGTATTAGAGTAACACATTCAATTATGTTCCACATAATTGGTTTAAATATCTATAGGATTCAAGTTCTATTGGATTAAAGCTCATTCTTGGAAAGTTAATGTTTGGACATCACGTGAAGAAATACATCTCCATAAGCTATTCAAATTTTTTACAGATATGTTTAAGACACGATCCGGGTTTCTATGAGAAGATTTTTGATAAATAATTAGCCAAAGAAGGAATTCAACAAACAAAGAAGATACAGTCCTATTTTCAAGTGAACAGTATCAGAGGATAAATTTCATCAATAATACGTCAACAACGTTCATAAATCAAATTCAAAAATTCATTCTCAACAAGATAAGGATCATTATCTCAGCTAATGGATATTCAACCTTATCTATTAGAGAAAATCACGATAACAACAGCAAGATAACCGCTTATTTTGAATTTTTTAGTTGGAAGAAGACTCAATAAGCAGATCTCACGCGAATAATAGGCACAATATCAGGATTTAATCTTATCAACTTTAAGACCTATCGGTTGGAAGGAAAAAAAAAGAGATAAATTCTACATGCCAAGAACAGAAAGATAGAAGTACTTTTTACATGAAAGATAACAGCAAACAAAAAGGCCACAAATTTCCACTTTATACAAGCAAATTACTATCATTTTTATTGTCTTCTTTTGCTCAAAATTTTGAGGATTCTTATTCTATTTCATCTGATTTAGATTCATTCACTTTGTGTGAGATTGAGAGTTATAAGTAAACTCAGTAGATTGATTGTTGGCTTGAGAAGGCTTGGAGAATCAAGCCAAGTGCATTGTAGCCAAGTGCTTTAGCAAAGACAACTTGTAACCTGTTGATTGTTGGATATAGTGGAACATATCGGTGTGGAATACCGGGTCCCTGGCTTGGAGCTGGAAGAAAGAACTGATGCCCGAGGCGGAACCTCTATAAATCAACTTTGCACTCCTCTCTATCTTATCTTTTAATTTTGTGCATGTTTGATTGTTTACTTTAGTTATTTTCTTCAATAAAAGACTAAATCAGAAAGTAACCTGAAATTTATTTTCTTCAATCAAGACTAAATCAGAGAGTATTTTGGAAGTTTAACTTTAATCTTTTGCTTAACTTAAGTGAACTTGTTTTTCATCCGAATTTTGTTTAACTTTACTTGCAATTAAGTTTGTTGTTTTCAAGTGAGTTTAAAAGCCGTTATAACTTGATTAACGAAGTGGTGTGAATTTGTTTAAGTTTTGAAAAAGTGAAATTTTTATTGAACAACCAATTCACCCCCTTCTTGATTATTCTTTTGGGAGCAACAATTGGTATCCGAGTGGTTCTCTTTTTGTTTAAATGAGTGATCTAAAATAGCTGAAAATAACATTGCAATCAATATACCTCCATATTTTGATGGCACAAATTATCTTTATTGGAAAATGTGCATGTCAACTTTCATAAAAGCTAATGACTATGGTCAATGGCAAGTAATTGCATTTAGAGACAATCAAGTAACGAGGACTGATGAAGCTGGATTCACTGACGCCGAATTAAAGCTAATAAAGAAGAACATAAGGCTAAGAATCTCTTACTTACTACAATAGCTCCATCCAAATTTTACTTGATTTCATCTTATGAAACAACAAAAGAAATTTAGGATACCTTGTCTTTAACTTATGAAGGAATTGACACTATTAAGGAAACTAAAATCAATGCCTTACTTCAACCTTATGAATTGTTTAAAATCAAGTATGATGAGAAAATTAAAGAAGCTTTTAGCCGTTTCACTGCTATCACTAATGAGCTAACATCTCTTGGATAGAAATTGGATGATTCTGATCTTATTAGGAAAATGCTTCGAATCTTACCAAAGTCATGGGATGCCAGAAAACAGCTATAGAAGAAGCCCAAGATCAAAACAGCTCACGCTCAGTCAATTAAGGGAAAAACTGATGGCATACAAATCTCGTTTTAGTACAACTGAAGAACCCAAGAATAGTACAAAAGCAATTGTGTTTAAAGCTAAAAGCGTTGTTGAATCCGACTCTAATGAGGACAGCGATGATCAGAACATCAACATTCTTGCAAGAAGATTCAACAAATTTCTAAAGAAAAAGAAAGGTAAAAAGTTCAAAAATTTTAATAAATTTAACAAGAATGATGTAGGAAAAAGCTATAAAGATAAAGAAGAAAAGAAAGAAAAGAAGGAGATAGTGTGCTACGAATGCAAGAAACCAGGATGCATTAATTATGAGTGCCCTGTTTTGATCAAGAAGATGGAGAAGTTCAAGAAGAAAAATTGAGCAATGATGGCGACTTGGAGTGATTTAGACGAATTAGAGACTGACTCAGAAGCTACAAGTGATGATGAGGAAGAAGCGAATTTGTGCTTGATGGCCACATCAGAGGTAAATTCAGATTTTGAGCTAGATACGACTGATAATGAAATGTATATGGAAATGAAAAAGCTTTTAAAACCTCTCAAGAAGGCTAATTTAAAATTTTCAAAACTAGATTCGAAGATTAAAAATGAGAAAGATGTTTTGAGTCAAACAAACAAGTTATTAATGGATGAAAATGACATTCTAAATTGATAATGAGAAATTATATGTCAATTATGATGTTTAAGAGAAGAGAATGAAGTTATGAAAAATGAAATTAAAGATTTGAAAATAAGAGTAGAGGATCTGTCACAATCCATTAAAAGCGCATTCAATAAATTTGATGAAAGTGATAAAAAAAAAAAGCTAATTATGCTTATAAATAATCAAAGACTTGCAAGTGTTAAACATGAATTAGGATATGAACATGGTAATACATCAGATAATGTGAAAAAGACTGTGTTTGTTAAAGGAAGTGAGTCTATAAATCATGAATCTGCTAAGAATAAAAACCTGTTATAGGTTGAATAGAAACAGTGGAGGATATTACAAAAGGTACCCCAACAAAAATATCCAGTTAAAAGGTATGGCAGAGACTACACGTATGAATATAATAGATGGTACCCAAGACAAAATTAGTATCAATAGGTAAATCACAGGTATAATGCACATTCCTATGCGTATTTCATTTGCAATAAAGTAGGTAATATTGAAAAATACTGTTTTTACAAAAGAAACAAGCTCAGTTCACATCAAGTTAAGAAACAAGATAACACGACCTTGACTTATCAAGGACCTAAGCTTATTTGGGTTCCTAAAAGAGTTTGATCACCTTTTTGTGCATAATTGCAGGAACAAGGAGCAAAAATAAAAAGAACATGGTACTTAGATAGTAGATGTTTAGGTTATATGACGGGAGATACTTCTTTGTTCATTAGCATAAGGTGGAAGGAAAAAAGATATGTAAGGTAAGGATGTGCAAAATAACCGATCGGACAGTAAACCGAATCCAACCGAACTGAATATTTAGGTTTTTTTTAATATAGTTCGGTTTACGGTACGGTTTGTTTATAGTTATTCGGTTCGCGGTTCGGTTCATAACTCTGAACCGAACAGTACGGTTAAAACCGAATCGTACCTTATGAAACTTAAAAAAAAAAAAAAAACCCCGCCTGACCTTGCCTTAAACTTAAACTAAATATAACCCTAAAAATCTAAATTTCTCATCTCCTCTCCGCCTCTCCTCTGTCTGCCTCTCTACACTCTAATCACTCTTGCGCCTCTCTTTACGTCTCTCAGTCTCTCACAGTGTCATCTTCCCTCGGCGTCTCTCCGCGTCTCTCTTGCTCTCACGATCTCCGCCTCTATCATCGTCTCCTCCATCAATCCATCGCCGTCCGAGGTCCGACGCTTCCTTAGGCTCGCACCACGCAACGACCACACATCCCCAGCTCCTCTCAGGTATTCTACCAACATGTTTGGGTATTTCTTTTCTTTTTTTTTTTTTAAAGCCTTTCTTCCCCAGTGTTTTTTAAAGCATAATCAGTTCTCGTTTTGGTTATTCCCATAAAAAGCTTTGGAAAAATTCAAGTAAAGAAGAAGAATACAGTCATTGCGTTATCCTCTAATTCAATATGAAAATCTATTATTTAATTTTCATTTATTAAAAAAAAGTAATTAAAAAAAATTTAATTATAAGACAAGGTTTGAGCTCTGTGTATGTGTGGGGGTTTTGATTTAGAGTAAAAGGTGTTTTGAGTTGCAGTGAAATTAACTGGGGAGAAGGCTTAAGACGAAGAAGATGATGAAATTTTATAGAAAATTGACGAATCGTGCGATAATGTCGTTTCAATGGGAGTCCATTAAAAGTTATAGTTTTCTTAATATTTTTTTGTGATACTGCATCGTGTAAGAAATGTTAATAATATATTAGTGAAAGGTACAATTTTGAAATTTCCATTCTAAACGTATCTCTGATTTTATATTCAGAATGCAAAAGTTAACAAGAATTCAAACTTTAAAATATATATATATATCAAAACATAAAAAAAGGGGTAGCATGCGCGGATGTGCTCACAAAAAATATAAATTATATTAAATAGAAAGAGGGGATATGTAAATTTTTATAGCTTCGCTTCTACCTTCTAGTCAGATGTGAAACCCATCTTATTCTTAAATGTATTTATTAAAACAATTGCAATTAACTCATGCCGATCTCCAATTGTTATGTAGAGATACACACGAATAAGCTTTGCTTCAATGTAGTTTCACCAGAAAGATTATAGGGCACTCATTACCCTCCAGATAAAGTGATTAATTAAAGATATCAGTGGCTTTCAAATCATGTTGTTCCTTACAGCTTATTATGAGAGGAAATTATTATGTAGGCTGTTAAGTCCACTAAGCTGTTTTCATTTTTCCTTTTTTTTTTTTTGTTGGTGAAACTTTCATGGAAATGATTGGAGAAATAAAAAAGAAAATGAAAATCAAATCAGATCTCACTCCATCATTTTTGTCTTGTAAAGAGGAGAAAAGGTATCCTAGCATAGTTGCCTAATCTAAAAACATGTTAACAGGTAGAATTCTAAAATCTAGTTTGCTACGTCTTGTGTGCTTGCAAGCAGGAAGAACAGCCTGGTATTAGAGAATCGTACATCTATTATCTTATCTTTCTAGGCTAGACAAACATCATCTACCAACAGCATCTTGATTTTTGACAATACTCTCTCTCTTTGTCTCGGCGCCAAAATATGTGCTATGCGTTTATGGAAGGTTCCTATAGATTCCAATTGTATAATAGTTGTTTTTTTTTCCTAGTTTTGTCTTGTCTTCCGTACCTAGAAAGGATAAAAAGCATGTTTATATATGATTTTGACCTTCGTATTGCTAAAGTCCTCTTCCTTTTATCTTTCAGATGTCTTCCATTGATGCACAAAGTATGAGTAAGCCAATGCCAATGAATGTGGATACTCCTGATGAAAACACTATAGCAGCCGAACATGAACAAGGCAACCAACTTGGCAATACTGGACCTAGTAGCACTTTGCCTCCTACTAGTACTTCACTTGAATCCTCTCCACCTACAAAAAATAACAAGAGACAATGCTCTAAAGTTTGGTTGCATATAACTTTAGAAATGGATGAAAAGGGGAATAAGAGGGCAAGATGTAAATATTATAGTAAAACATTTAAGCATTCTGGAATGAATGGAACTAGTGCATTGCGCACTCATTTGAGTAGGTGCAATCACTTCATTAACAAGGAGGCAATGAGTAAACAATAAATTTTGCCGAGTATTTTTGAAAGTAAGAAATTGTCCTTGCAACATAGTGTTCAATTTAATGAAAGTAGATGTAGGAGAGAGCTTGCAAGGATGTTTGTGGTTGCTGAGTTACCTTTTCGTTTTGTTGAAAATGAAGCTTTTGTTAGCTATAATAGAGTTGTACAACCTATGTTTAATCTTCCATGTTGTAAAACTTTGAGACGTGATTGTCTTGAGTTGTATGAAGAGGAAAGAAAGAAATTAAAGGAATATCTTTCTGCATCTAGTGGTCCGGTTTGTTTGACCATAGACACATGGACTTCTTGCCAAAATTTGGGTTATTTATGTCTCACATGTCATTTTATTGATGATAATTGGAAATTACATAAAAGATTTTAAATTTTTGCCAAATCACTGGCCATTCTGAGGGAGGCAATAAGACATGCTATTGAGACTTGTTTGAAAAGTGGGGTATAAACAAAGTTCTCACCATTATGTGGATAATGCAAGTTCAAATGACCTTTGCATTCAATTTCTAAAAAAAAAGATTACAATCATGGGACACTTATGTTGAAAGGGGAGTATCTTCACATGAGGTGTTGTGCACACATTTTAATTTAACTATGAAGGAAGGACTCAAAGATTTAGATGATTCCATTTTTAGAATTCGTGCAGCTGTTAGATATGTGAGGTCTTCTCCCTCAAGATTGGCAAGATTTAAGAATGTGTGGTGAAGAAAATATAGATAGCAAGGCAGGTTTGTCTCTAGATGTTGAAACTAGATGAAACTCCACTTTTTCAATGTTGGAGTCTGCTGTGAAGTTTCAGAGAACATTCAAATTGTTGGAGGTTAAAGATGAAAAATTTAGATCAGAACTGACAAAGGATAGAATGAGGCGAATTCCTACAGAGGAAGATTGGGCATATGCCCATTGCATCTTGCCTTTCTTAAAGGCATTTTATGATGCTACATTGCATATCTTTGGCTCTCTCTTTGCCACTTGTAATCAATTTGTTGAAGAAATATTGGTTGTTGGTTATGAGATTAAAGAGGAATGTGAAAGTGATGATCCATCAGTTAGATTGATGGCTGAAAAGATGAAAAGAAAGCATGACAAATATTGGGGAAATATAAATAATATAAATGTTATATCTTTTGTAGCTGCAATTCTTGATCGACGATTGAAGTCATATGTGGATTATATGGTGAGGGAGGTCTATGATGGTGAGAAGGCAGATGAGCTGCTGGGGAAAATTCAGTATGCCCTCTCAAGCTTGTTTGTTTATTATGAGTCTTGCTATGGGCATAGTGAGGAGACCTACCGACATTTCTTAGGGTTCTATGAAGGAATCAAGTGGAGACATGACTTATGAGGAGCAAAGATGTAAAAAGTTGACAAATAAATACATCAAAACTCATGTAGGAGATAAGATGGTTAAGAATAATGAATTGGAAAAGTATTTAGCTAAAGAGTGTGAGGAACTTAATGACAATGATGTACGTTTTGATCTGTTGGATTGGTGGAAGAAAATTTCTTGTAGATACCCTATCCTTTCCATGATGGCAAAGGATGTTCTAGCAATTCCTTTATCAACTATGGCCTCAAAGAGTGCTTTTAGCACTGGTAGTCAAGTTCTTGATGTATTTAGGAGCTCTTTGGCTCCAAACATGGTTGAAGCACTCATTTATGCACATGATTGGCTTAAAAAATCTACGACAATTTTGTCTATTGAAGACGATCTTGAAGCATTGCAGATTTTTGACTTAAGTATATATTTCTTTATATGTAAAATTGTTAATGTTCTTTTAATCTTAACATTTTATTCTTTTTTTATTCATTATGTGTTGACAATGTGTTTTTCCTTTTATACCTCTTAAGATATTGAAGTTGATAGATTTAAAGGAATCAACTACTGCAGATATCACTACCCTCGATTGAAGTAAGGTTAGTCTATTAGAAGATTTAGTTGTTTGGAATGCTTTCTATTATTCATACTATAATCTATAGGAATATTCTAAGGAGAATTTTGTTCTTCATGAGTTGAATCCTGCAAACTATTTATATATTACTTTGTCCATAGATCATAGATATGTGGTAGTCCCACATAAGTGTTTTGCAATTTGCACTTTAGCATGGTCAAGCTAATGCATTTCTTTTCACAGATCATTCAGATGGATGTAGCTTTGCTAAACATTTTGTTGGATATGTACCAAGAACTTGCTCTGAGGAAGATGTAAGTTTTAGTGTTGGTTGTTTAGCTTACCCTTTGCTTTTTCTCAAATTGTGACGTCTATATTATTGTGTTAATACTTTGCATATCATATATTTGGTGTTGTTTCTTGCTTCTTATTACCATTTTGTGTTATTGATTTATATTATTTTTGATGTTTTCACAGGAAGAACCAAAGGAAGAGTGATGAAGACATGGGATTCGGTCTTTTCTACTAGATTTGTTATCTTGATCTTGGTGTTATTACTCTTTGTCTTTAGATGATTAGTAATTGAGTTTTTTATGGTACTGATGGTTGTTAAAGTAGCTTGGAGAGACAAAATATAGGTGTGTTTGTGATTTGGTCTCATAGCTCTTTTGATGCAATTTGAGATGTGTTTAGACCTATTTATGTTATTGAATGGCTATAGGCTCCCCAATGTTTCTGTTTTAAATTGTTTGTTTTTTGTTGGTGCAAAGCAATCAAAGGGTAGGAATGTGCAGTTATTTTGATAAGAATTTACAAGAATGGAGTATCTCAGGAATGTGCAAAGCAATCAAAGGGTAGTATCCTAATCTTTTTTTGTTCCAACAACGTTGTTTGGAAACTTTGTATTTCAGGTTGGTGTTTATTTATAGGATCGGACATTAATTCTTGATTAGTCATGCTCATGTGTGGTCTTTGTATGTTTTAATGTAGAGGGGCACTTGTGGGGCACCTATTTTGTGCACATCAGAAACCAATGAAAAAATGCTCCAAAATTTTTGGTTCATTATTTTTTCTTACAACAACAAAACTAAATAAAAGTTAATTTGTGGTGTATGTAAAAACCAATGAAATCCAATCTTGTCCCATATTATATATTATTGGATTAGCTGAAGATTGTTGTAGTGTATGTGTATGAACAGTTCTCTAAGACATGTCAATAGTATTGTTAAATATAAATATTTGATTTAAATGAAGTATGGTATGGGCCATGGGGAGTCTTTATCCTTGTCCCAACCCCAACATGAGCGATGGCATTAATTTATGTTTCATACAAACTTCGTCTCAGATAAAAACATCCACATAAATTCCAAGCAAAGGAATTATTTAATATCTTTAGGATAACGTAGAATAATGAATTCCACTTATTTATGCTGAAGATATTATACATTAAGGCCTTAGGCAAAAATCCTGCGTATATCGAGACCAATGGTTGCATAATATAGATTTTTTTTAAATTTATTTATGGAAATGGTGCGAACCGTTAACCGAACCGTATCAAACCATTTTTTTTTTTCAAAAATTTTATGAACCAAACCGTATAATTAGGTTCGGATTAAATAAGTAACCGAACCGTATTATTATGGTTTGGTTTGGTTTGGTTCGGGGGCGAACCGTACCGAACCGTACCGTGCACACCCTAATGTAAGGTTTGGAGATGAAAGCCATGGTAAGAAATTGGAACAGGTGCTATCGGTCATCCTTCATATATAATTGAAAATATTTCTTTAGTAAAAGGATTAAAACATAATCTTTTAAGCATAAGTCAATTATGTCATAAAGGCTATAAAATGACTTTTGAGAAAAACAAATGTTTTGCATATAATTTTGAAGGAGTAAAAATATTTGAAGGTCTTAGAAAAAGGAACATATATCTAATTACACCTTCTGATATGAATGTTGTTTTGACTATGAATGATAACATACATGTCTAGCATAAAAAACTTGATCACGTGAACTTTACTCAATTAGAAAAGCTTTCTAAAATGAATCTTGTTGTTGGTTTGCCTAATATTAGCATAAAGCATAATGTAAAATGTGCAACATGTTTAAAGAACAAAATGGTTTCAATTTCTCATAAAAGCAAAAATATGATTTCAACAAAAAGACCTATTAAGCTTTTACATCTTGATTTGTTTGGACCTACAAGAACTTTAAGTTTAAGAGAAATAAATATGTACTTGTGATAGTGGATGATTTTTCGAGATATATACTTTTGATATGTTTCCAAAATTTGCAAAACAAATTCAAAATGAAAACGGATATTCTATTGTTTCTTTGAGAACTGATCATGGTAAAGAATTTAATAATGCTTTGTTTATTACCTTTTGTGAAGAACATGGAATAAATCATAATTTCTCACCACCTTATATACCTTAACAAAATGGAGTAATTGAAAGAAAAAATAGAACTATACAAGAAATGACACATTATATGCTAAATGAAAGTAAAATAGCTGAATATTTTTTGGTTGAAGCTACTGCAACTGCTTGCTATATCATGAATAGAGTGTATGTTCGGCCATACACTACAGAAACATCATATGAATTGTTTCGTGATAGAAGACCGTATGTTTCATATTTTCAAGTGTTTGGATGTACATGTTTTGTGAAAAAGAATGCAAACAATCTTGGAAAATTTGATGACGATCAGATGAAGCAATTTTTATTGGATATTCTCAAAATAGTAAAGCATATTGTGTTTTTAACAAAATAACAAAAGTAGTTGAAGAATCTATTAATGTACGTTTTATTGATGAAGTAAAGGATGATGTTGATGATGATGATGCATTTTTGCCTAAAAAAGAAAAAGAGTTTACTAAATTAGACACTAAACCAAAAGATAATTATGATAAAACTCGAGAATCTGCTAAGTCAGAAAGTAAAGCAGAGAGTAATTCTGATGAAATTCAAAAAGATGCTAAAGCAAAATCTAAAGTAGAAGGTAAGTCTGATGAGTATTTAAAATCTAATGAGTCCGAACCTAAAGTAGAAGGTAATCTAGAAATAAAAATAGATAATCCTAAAAGTTCAAAAGCATGGAAATATAAACCATCACATCCACCTAGTTAATAATTGGTGATATAGAATCTCGAACAAGAACTAGATCTAAGTTACAAAATTTTGAAAATCACTTTGCTTCGTTGTCTGAAATAAAACCTAGTAATGCAGAAGAAGCTTTAAATGATAATAATTGATCAATGCAATGTAAGAAGAACTAAGTCAATTTTAAAGAAATAATGTTTGGAACTTAGTTCTTAGACCTAAAAATAAACTGTTGTAGGCATTAAACGGGTTTTTAAGAATAAGCTAGATGAAAATGGAAAAATTGTTAGAAATAAAGCTAGACTTGTAGCTAAAGGATATTCACAAAAAGAAGGAATATACTATGATGAAACATATGCACGTGGTGCTAAACTTGAAGCTATACGTCTTTTACTTGCTTATGCTTGTTTTAAAGACTTTAAGTTGTTTCAAATGGATGTAAAAAGTGCATCTTTGAATAGTTATACTAAAGAAGAAGTATATGTTGAACAACTACTTGGATTTGAGGATCCATTTAAGCCTAGATATTTTTTTAATTAAAGAAAAGCCTTGTATGGACTGAAACAAGCACCAAGAGCTTGGTATGAGAGACTCAGTAAGTATCTCATCTCAAGTGGATATCAAAAAGGTACGATTAATACAATTTATTTATAAAGCGCTATAATGATGATATTGCCAAGAGTTTGCAAAGTCCATGCAGGCTGAATTTGAAATGTCCATGATGGGTGAACTGAATCTCATTTTCGGCTTACAAGTCAAGCAAACAAAAGAAGGGATTTTCATTTACCAAGAAAAGTATACTAAAGAATTATTGAAGAAATTTGGTTATGAAAATTCAAAAGAATGTGCTACACCAATGAGTTGTTCCATCAGGTTAGATCTTGATTCTCAAGGTAAGAAAGTGAATGAAAAATTGTATAGAAGCTTGATTGGTTTTGTTCTATATTTGACTGCTTCTAGATCAGATATTTTGTTTTTTGTGTGTATTTGTGCAATATTTCAAAGTAATCCAACTGAGACACATTTGAAAGCTGTTAAAAGAATTTTCAAGTATATTGCATGCACTGCAAATTTAGGAATATGGTATCTCAAAATGAAATTTTGAATTATTGGATACTTAGATGCTGATTATGCAGGATGCAAAATTGATAAAAAAAAAAAAGTACATTTGGTACTTGTCAATTCTTAGGTAATTAATTGATTTGTTGGTCTTCAAAGAAATAGAATTCGGTTGCTCTATCAACAGTAGAAGCTGAATATGTCTCAACTGGAAACTGTTGTGCACAAATTCTTTGCATAAAACAACAATTACAAGATTATGGATTAAATTATAAAAATATTTCTATAAAATGTGATAATACGAGTGCAATAAATTTAACAAAAAATCATGTGCATCATTCTAGATCTAAACATATAGAAATTAGACATAATTTTATTAGGGATCATACGGCAAATGGAAATATTAATATTGATTCTGTCTCTACTGAAAATCAATGTGCTAATATTTTTACAAAACCATTAGATAAAATGAGATTTGAATTCTTGAGAAATGAAATTGGAATGTGTTATCTTTTTTAAATATTTGTTGTATGTGTTAATTTTAATTCTTATTTAAAAAATAAAAAAGTATGTCGAGCCTGGTTTTTTTCGTTTCAGGATTAATCTCTTTTAATCCGATCCGTATTAAACCCAAACCCATTTTATACGAACCTTCGACTAAGAATTAAAAGAAATTTAATTTTTCAAAACAATTTAGAGTCGCCACCCGATTGGAATCAAGAAAAATTTATAAATTAGGATTAATGGGTTGGTTAATCTTAACTTAGCTACTGGTCTGCGAAAACTTTGATTTACACACCAAACTTTATAAACCAGAAATTTTGGATTTAGGAGCTAATCTATTAAAACCATATGATTACCACTTGAAATTTAAAATTTAAAGTTTATCCTTTTAATGCTCGAAAATTTACTAATGTAAAGACTATAATATTTATAATTTATCATTAAATCTTACAATATTTATAATGAATAATGTATTAATTCAAAAAAAATAATAAAACAAAAAAGATTTTTTCAATTTTTATGTCACCTCGAAGGTATCTACGTACCCGCTGATCTGGATCAAACGACATGTAGTTTTTTTTATAAAAGTTTAGTGTGTTGGTTGGTTTTAGAAACTTGAAATATTATCACTTTAAGTTTATTAAGTTTAAATTTTTGTAAAATTGATTTTTTTTGTTGCTCCTAAATCTATTAAATTAGTTTTTAGTAACTTTATTAAAAAAAAATTCTTTTTCTAGGTGATAAGGAAGTTTTGAAAAGAAAATAATAATAATAATCCCATTTTACATCGTAAATTGCATATCCAACCAATCACGTAACATCAAACATACTAAATCATGTTGGGCCATAAAAAATCATAATAAATCATGTATTTATTTATAATCAAATCAAAATATGTTACTAATTTACAATTACTTAAAATTAAGTGCGCATAATTATTAATTTATTATTAGTGTTACATTGCATCTATATTTTATTATCCTTCTTTTTTTTATTTTACGTTTTCTAATTTAGTTTATTTTTTATTTTTTTATGTACTACTCTATTACTATCATATCATTATTAACATATATATAAACTCACGTGAAGATCCTGCACCAACATACCATATTGGATATCAATTACATTATTATTATATTATTAAAAGAAAATAAAAGAAAACCGGAACTTACCTTTACCAGAAGACGCCCGCACGAATGGAGGAAAAAAAAAGAAAGATTCCACGACGGCAATGGCAACGGAGCGGACGATAGGTACGGTGGACTTTTGGTGATATTGGTTTTGAAAAACTATCCTTTTAATTTTTAATTTTAGGAAAGCATTATTTTTCTAAGTGGCAAAAGCTTCATATAAATATACATATATATTTCTTTTTACATTTTAATTTTCTTAATTTTTTTATTGGCTTTTACCTTTTTATATATTTTTTTACATTTTTATTAATTTTTATTTATTTTTCATGATTTATTTTCTTTGAATAAATGAACAAAATTTGGAAAAAGGAAAAATTTTGAACCTACCATTGGAAGCGTCATTCCAACGACACCCATTTCAGTTCCATGCTTTTCACTTTTTTTTTTTATTTTAATTAAAATAATAAAAGAAAGATGAGGAGAACTTACCTTAATGTGTGTGGAGACGATGGCCAATGAACTTTGCCCTAATGGTCATTGACAGCAATGGGATGGTAGAATCTAGATGGAGCAGAGGAGAGCGCGCATTCAAACGAATTAGATTTTGACTTTAGTTAAGAAGACAGCACCTACGGAGTCGATAGCTGATGGAATTCAAATGCTTAGATAGAGGTGCTAAATATTTTCGGTGGATTCACTTTGGCCACGAAAGTAACCCAAAATAATTGCTCAAGCTTTAATGGGAAGTGGTTAGCAGTGAGTTTTGGTTGGAAACGGTTTAGGCAACCTAGAAATGAATTTGAGCTTTTGGTGAATATTCTTTGTTTTGTGACTATCTTTTTTTTTTTTTTTTTTTTTTATCTCGTGTGTTGTTCTCCTCCTATTCCTTTTTTGGCTTTTTTCTTATCTGTCCTTGTTCTTATTACGTGCCGGGTATTTATAGATGCTCAACCCGTTCACTTACCGCTCATCTACCACTCGTTGACACATGTGCTTACCTCAACTGACAGCTCGCTGACACGTGCACTTACCTCATCCAGCCAATGAGAGCATGTGGAAAAAATAAGGAGAAAAAAAAGAAAAATTTGCCTCCTCATGGAATCGAACTCAGGTGTCCTTTATGCATGCCAATGACTTGTCCATACAAGCTTTTAGCTTGTGCCTTATTCTGGTTTACACATAAATTATATTCGGCGCTTCAAAAGTGGGCTCAATTAAATAAGCTCATTTACATAGGGTATTTAATTGGGTCCAAAATAAATCTATAATTAAAATTAGTATTATATCATGCCCAAAAATATTTTTAAATATTTATTATTATTATTTTTTATACATTTGTAATGATTTCTTTTTTCTTTTTTTTTTTTAATTTGCAGACTTAATATAATATTAATTTTTACTATAAATTGAAGCCTTAATTGGGTAAAAATAGGGTGTCTACAATATGCATTTTATATGGAAAATAAGCAACTCAAATTAAATAACAAGACCATTCATCTCTCGCCTTTTCAACTTCCTCTAACCATCTGCTGCTTTGTCAGTTTTTGTACTCTCTCTCTTTCTTTTCAAGAGATCAACTTGTCCTTCAATTCTCTCTCTCAAAAATCAAAACCCTAAAACATGCCTTCATGAAAATCATCACGTCTTACTTTAAAAGGTTTCAAATCGAAGAAAATCAAAGAAACTATTATGATCCAAGATGAACCCACAAGCTCTGAAGAAATCTATGAAACTCTTACAAAAGAAGGAACCTTGAGAGAAGCTCGATTAAAGATGATGAAAGATGATGAACTAAAATCTAAAAAGAAGAAGGAACATGGCTTTTTGAAAATGAAAAACAATAAAAAGAAGGAATTTGAGACATTAGGACCTAAGTCAGAGGATGATTCAGAGGATACTATGTCAGAAGATACGTTTGTACAATCACCAAACAAGAAGAAACGAAGGCTGTCTTCACAAACTCTCAGCGAAGGATCAACCACAAAGAAAGCTTCTAATAAGGTAATAGAGTGTTCTTTCAGTGATTTCAAGTTTTTCAATACAAATGGTTTTCATTAGAACCATTGGTTGAGTCAAATAGGATGCAAGAATCACTGTAATTTGACTGAGTTAGTAGATGGAATTTTGATCCGAGAGTATTATGAAAATTTGGTTCAATTAGAAGAATTTTCCTTGAAATCCAAAGTTTTTGGGAAAACCATAAAAATCAATAGGAATGATTTAATATACTGTTTTGGTATGTTGGATACAAAGGATGATGGAAGGCTGATAAATTTACAAAAGAATGATCTTTATAAAGAACTCAATGATGGAGTAGGTAATTTCGTAGAAAAGGATATTTTCTCTACGGATTTTGATTTGCTGGTTCGTTTATTACACAAAGCTATTGCAAATTGTATTTTACCTAAAAATGGAAGTTCGACAACTATCTCTATAGTGGAAGCTTTAGTTGTTTTGGCAATAAAAAAGAACTTAAAACTTGATATGCCTAGTATGATACTAAAGCACATTTAGAGAACTCGAGGAAACAAGCCTATGGAAATTTACATATGAAGTTTTTCAAATTCAAGAAAATTAATTTGCCTAAGAACTTCAAAGTATCAATCGGCTTAAAACGAATTGGGGAAATTAATTTGAAAGAATGGGAATTCTTGTTTATGAGAGTTTTGTTTCTTTAAAGATGGTGCTTGGTATGAGCATCCTAAGTTTAGCAAGTTTAAGTTTGATTGGAAGAAATCAAAGCACTTGTTGAGGGGGAGGTATTTCTTGAGGAAGAGAGTGGATTAGAAGGTAATGAATAGATGATAAAGTTAAAAAATTACCTTCTCGGAGAGCTCAAAAAGAAGAGATGACTGGGAAATTCAAGAAAAGTTATAAGATCAGAACTGGTGGGAAGTTTGAAATCAAAGAAGGAAAGAGAATGCAAGATGAAAGTGAGTCAGAAAGTGACTCAGAAGGTCTGCCAGCCAGATCTTCTGGTGAGTCATCCAAATTAGATTTTGAATATGATATTGTGGATCTTATTGAGATGAAATTTCAAGACATGAAGAAGGATCTCACTGACTCTGTGATAAATGCCTTTAAGATCTTTCAAGGTATTAATCTATAAGCATCAGTAGACGACCAAATTGGGAAATCGCCCAAAGCTCTAGTTGAACATGAAGTTGTTCCTGCTCCTGTTGATGACGACCTAAAGCACAATTCCTCATCAATTTCAACTCCATCCTCTCCAACTCCTGGTATGGAGGGATTACAACTCATCCTTGTGTTCAACCATCATCTTCACAACCACTACTGAGCCCTTCTCAAGTAGAAGTATCTTATCTATCATGAATCTTCTTCAACAGCAACACACTATCCATCATACAGCTTGCCAAACTTTTCCCAGCGCAAAAACATGAAGGCTCAAAAGTCTATCAAAAATCTAGAATTTAAGAAAGATTAAAATCTTTTCCTTACTTTGACTTTTGTGGATTGCTTATTTTACCTTTATGAATCTGTTTACTTTTAACTCATGGAATGGTCTAAGGAACTTAATTACTATGTTTCATCTTGTTGTTAATTCTATTTCCATGATTATGCTTCTATTATTCTTTTATATGATGCTAACAAAAAGGGGGAGAAAAGTAAAAAAAAAAATTTCCTAGAAATTTATGAAAATATTTGGATATTAATATTGTAGGAAGTGAAACTACTGGAAATAAATATTTGAATTGAGTGAAATGATTATCTGGATTTATGGAATTTGAATTAATCTAATTTTCATAAAAACATTTATTTTGTTTATAGTGGTTTTGTTATCATCAAAAAAGGGGAGAATGTTGGTTTCTGTCAATATGAGTTTCGATGATACAAAAAGGATTATGTGTTACTAACAAATTTAGTGTGCAGTGCTTAGATTTAAGAATGATCAAAGTTTGTTTATGAAATGTTTTTGAAAAGAGATTTCCAGAAAGTATTTCAGAAAGTGTTTTTTCAAGAACAAATGTTATAGTTAGAAGGTAACTCAAAAGGTAAAATCGTTGGTTTTAAAACTCTTATAACTGTCACAAGGTCATCAGAGGATAAATGTCACTAGTAGACTTCAAGAAATTGGATTTTCTATGATTCTTTATGGATTTGAAGACCCAGCTGCAAAATTGAGTATATTAGAGTAACACATTCAATTATGTTCCACATAGTTGGTTTTAAATATCTATAGGGATTCAAGTTCTATTGGATTAAAGCTCATTCTTGGAAGTTAATGTTTTGACATCACGTGAAGAAATACATCTCCATAGGCTATTCAAATTTTTTATGGATATGTTTAAGACACGATCCGGGTTTCTATGAAAGATTTTTTGATAAATAATTAGCCATAGAAGGAATTCAACAAACAAAGAAGATACGGTCCTATTTTCAAGTGAACAGTATCAGAGGATAAATTTCATCAATAATACGTCAACAACGTTCATAAATCAAATTCAAAAATTCATTCTCAACAAGATAAGGATCATTCTCAGCTAATGGATATTCAACCTTATCTATTGGAGAAAATCATGACAACAACAGCAAGATAACCACTTATTTAAATTTTTCAGTTAGAAGAAGACTCAATAAGCAGATCCAATCGAATAATAGGCACAAATCAAGATTTAATCTTATAACTTCAAGACCTAGCCGTTGGAAGAAAAAAAAAGAGATAAATTCTACACGTCAAGAACAGAGAGATAGAAGTACTTTTTACGTGAAAGATAATAAAAAAAAAAGGCTAGAAAATTCCACTTTATGCAAGCAAAAAACTGTCATTTTTATTGTCTTCTTTTGCTCGAAATTTTGAGATTCTTAATCTATTTCCTCTGATTTAGATTCATTCACTTTGTGTGAGTGAAGTTACAAGTAGGCTCAGTAGATTGATTGTTAGCTTGACAAAGCTTGGAGAATCAAGTTGAGTGCATTGTAGCCAAGTGCTTTAGCAAAGACAATTTGTAAACTGTTGATTGTTGCATATATGGAACATACCGTGTGGAATACTGGGCCCGGCTTGGAGATGGAAGCAAGGACTGATGCTCAATGCAGAGCCTGTATAAATTGACTTTGCACTCCTCTCTATCTTATCTTTTAATTTTGTGCATGTTTGATTGTTTGCTTTAGTTATTTTCTTCATCAGAGATTAAATCAGAAAGTAACCTAAAATTTATTTTCTTCAATCAAAGACTAAATCAAAGAGTATTTTGGAAGTTTAACTTTAATCTTTTGCTTAACTTAAGTGAACTTGTTTTTCATCCGAATTTTGTTTAACTTTACTTGCAATTAAGTTTGTTGTTTTCAATTGAGTTTAAAAGCCATTATAACTTGATTAACCAAGCAGTATGAATTTGTTTAAGTTTTGAAAAAGCTAAATTTTTATTAAACAACCAATTTACCCCCCTCTTGGTTATTCTTTCGGGACCAATAATGTTCCTTGCTATTCCTTCAATAAGTTCATAAGCTTCAGAAGCATTTTTGTTCATCAAACTTCCACTTGTTGCAACATCAATTATAGTTTTCAATTGATCACTAAAGGTAGTATAGAAAGTCCTTACTAGATCATGTAGAGAAATCCCATGGTGAGGGAAACACTTCAGGAGTTCCTTGAATCTTTCCCAAGCTTCATAAAGTGCTTCACCCTCATACTGTCAAAAGAAAAAGATCTCATTCCTCAGTTAATTGGTCTTGTTTGGGTGAAAATACTTCTCTAAAAATTTCTATGCTACTTGATCCCAACTTGTTAATGAGTGTAGGGGCAACGAATTTAACCAGCTCCTTACCTTATCCTAAGCGAAAAAGGGAATAACCGAAGGCATATTGCATAGTCTAATACCCCATTACTCTTAATTGTAGCACAAATCTGGAGGATATCGATTAAGTGATCATGTGGGTTTCAAAATTTACTCCACAAACTGATTTACTTGCACTATTTGAATCAAAGTAAGGTTTAACTCGAAGTTGTTTACTTGTACTATTGGTCATGCTATGGATGGTGCAACTCCATCAAATGTGGGCATAAAGTACTCCCACATTGGTTTATGAATTTCATTTCCAACAACTTGATGAGGAGGATTTTCATTTGCCACAACTAGAATTGGAAGATTTCTTTGCTCATTTGCTTGATTTCCATTATGTCCATTTCTATTTTCATTGTGTCCCTGATTTCCATTACATCCTTCATCTTGATTTAGGGCATTCTCATTCCCATTCCTTTCCATTGTCCGTATTCTCAAGATAAGCTCTTATTTCTCTTAATCTCCACTGAAATGTCTGATCAATTTGAGGATAAAAAAGCAATGTCAAATTTGGGACTTCTTCACCTGACATATAAGAATAAATAGATCAAGGTGAAACATTTTTTTAAATTTAAAATTTTTTTCAAATTCTTATGAGATTTTCTAAATTTTCAAATTTTTACTTAGTCTAAGGGATTAATTACTATCCTAATATTTGCAATTGAAGCTCCTTGAAACTGTGCCAAATTGAAACTGTTGTGCTACTATGCTTTTTTAATTTGAAATTATACTTATAAGCACAAAATAACTGGCCAGTAAACCAGGTGCATATGCAACAAATATACTAGTGATACCAAGTCAAACCACAGAGAGCTAATGGCTAAGTATTAGGTATTTGAATGTTTCCCTAAGCTAAGCTATCAAAGATCATATTTTAGATTAATCTATCAGATCTTGAATTAACTAAAAACTAAACTAATGAGCGAATTTGAACATTTTAAATCATATGCTTTAGCAATACAAATGAGGGATTCGGGTTTAGGAGATGCAAAAACAATCAAGAAGGATGCATATTTTCATTTGAATTGGATCGATGCCTCAAGTTGATATTGAAACTGATTATTTGCTATTTAATCAAACTCACTAGAATTTGCCCACCTCCTGGAGTAGCAAAAATCTAATTACAGCATAAATCATCCCACTAAGGCCATTGATCTATAATTATCAAGTAAATAATAATCAGCTCATAGTGAAATTACTACTCTAGTTAAAATTACAAATCAAGCATCACCAAGCGACCCAAACTTATAATTTTAACTTTATTAAGCAAGTGAGTTCATGAATTTTATAAAAAACGTGCATATCCCTCTAACGAATCTTTTTAAAAAATCTAAGTTGTTTTCACTTGGATCATCAAATCTCTCTCGAATATCTCTAAACCTAATCTATCTAATCAACATGGGCCCAAAACTTATCAAACAGATCATGAAAAAAAATGGTTATATTCCTAATTAATCAAATAGCAATATTAAAACAAGTCAATAAATCCAATTCATCAAATCCATCAATGCATATTCACAAATCAATTAAACATACTATATTAATCATACAATCAAGCAATCAACAATACAAAACAAGGATAAAAAACACCTAAATCGAAATTTCATTCATCAAAGTCTTGTCTTTAAATCCATAAACCCAATGAATTAGTCATTGCTTGATCGCATGCACAACCCTAAAATCAATCCTATGTGTTGCAAGAACAACAAGGTTTTAGTGCCCTATGATTAAGTCACACAAATACATATTTGATAATTCTCTCTTACCTAGGGTTTTAAAAAATCTCTCTCAGTCTCCCCTCTTTTTCTCATAGCTGTCATCCTAACCTTATAAAACAACCATTGAAATTTCAACAAACAGATTGTATACCTACCGTTACACATTTTACATCGGCGATGCACATTTCAAGTTAACTGGTTCCTTGATGATATTGAATTTCCGAGAGCATTGATAGAATTTATGTCGGCTCAAGGCCATGGCCTTAATTTTCGGTAGCCAGCGTTCATTGAAGATGAAAAGTGTCTAAATTTTTTGCACCGCCAGTATTGCAGCAGCGTAGTGTCGGTGTTGGTATACGTTGGTATGTAGCCAGCAGCGTAGTATGCTCAGATGCCGGCATACGTTGAAATTATGAAAGTTGATGAAGACCTCGTTGTCTACTGGTGGTGTTAGCATCTGTGTTAAAGTTTTGCAATCTGTAGACATGTAACACTGGCTATATGCTGGCGGCATAGATTTACAGATGGCCGGCGTATAGTTGCAGAATTGAAGACTGTCGAACTGTGTTTTGAAAGCCAATGGTATTGATCTTTGTTTAACCGATGTTGGTTGTTTTCACATGAAAGCTGGCAGTGCACAATATGTTTTTGTTGGCTTTGAATGATTCTATTTTCAAGTGTGCTCAAAACTTTTCCAATTACTTGTATAACCTAAAATATTACAATAAACTTATATAAGTACCATTTCCATATGATTTCTGCAAAATCAATAATGATAAAGCATGCTTTGATCATTGAGAAGTGAGTATATTATGACTTTAACATCTAGTTAGGACTATTTTTCGTTTGAAGGGTAAGTTAAAGGACATGGAAAAGGTAAGACTCACTCGTTAGCAAATGGGCATTCACACAGAGCTACATCTGCAAAATTATGGTAGTCGAACTTTCAAGCCACATGCTACCAATACACTATCATCCAATCAAATGAGAGAGGTGTACAACTTGATCAAAGATGTGAAACTTCCAAATTGATATGTTTCCAACAGAAGCTCATGTTTAGGTGCAAACGAAGTAAGTTTGACAGATCTAAAGAGCCATAATTGCCACATCCTACTTCAATAGATTCTCCCTATGGTCATTCGTAGTTTTCTTAATAACCAAATTTACAACGTAATTTATGATGTCTCCTTTTTATTTAAGGAGCCAACTACTAAAGAACTTCGTGTGAATTTGCTAAGAAGGGTGCGATACTCAACTCATTTTTTTGTGGGGTGAAAACTTGCCTCGAGTATATTTAGAGAGGCAACTTTCGTGTCTTTTTTTCAAAGAAGGAAAAGCATAGAATGCAAACTCGCTAAGGCGATTTTTTGCTTCATTAGGCTAAAAGAGGTGATTTTTTTACCTATTGAGGTAACAAATTTTGCCTCTTTTAGCCATTTTTCCACTAGTGGAAAGGCTTTTTGTATCCTCGTTTTAGTATCAAACTGCAAAATAAGATCCATATAATTTAACAATGTTGAAAATTATTATTACCTTTATTTACTTTCTATTAATAACAATTAATACATAAACCATATTCTTGGTTGAAAGTGAAACTATATCCATGATTGAACCATATGCTTGGTTAATGTTGAAACCATGTCCCCAACTGTTCTTTGAATTTAGGACACAACCTTCGTTAAGAATACAAGAAAATTCAATATTTATTCTATAAAGGAGAAAAAAGGGTATAACAATTAAATTACACCAAAAAAAAAAAAATACCATTGGCTTCTAGCTTGTTGTTCTTCCATCTAATGCTGATAGTTAGTCATGTCTAGCATCTGTATCTAAACGGGTTCACATCTAAAATACTTCTTCTTGGGACTTCATTTGTTTGCTCATTGTGTATGAACAACTAAAGCTATGACCCAACTTGTTTATATCACATCTTATGTCTTGTGGTCACTCATTTATTGATTTATAAAGCATAAAAAACTATATAGGTTTACTTGAAATTTAAATATTTTGTATTGTCTTGAAAAGTTATGATATTAAAATAATTATTATCTTAAGTAAATGTAGTTAACAAATTATGTAGGATAGGATGAAACACATGTCTACTGTCATTGTAAAAGAAAATTACCTAAATACAATTTATATAATTTTAATTACTAAAATGCCAATACAAAAACAAATCTAAAAGACAAGATATGTAATTTAACAATGAAATTGCAGCTCAATGAAGCAACATAGAAATTAATGTACACTACTACATCGCATTTGAAAAATGCAATTCATTACTATAAATGAGATGGCTTCTATTTATGCAATATGCTATAAAATAGTTCAAGCCTAATCAATACCTCGAATGTGAGTAGAGGTAAGGAATATTCCAACATGTATCTTGGTGAAGATGGCTTGCGAGTGAGCTAACTTGATATTGTGGTCTATTTGAATTTTAAAGGTCGTCTTGTTGTGGAGATGGTAGGTGACGAAGAAGATTTATGGTTATTTTATAGTATTGGTGTTAGCGTAGTCTGATGAAGATGGTTCAATTAGGCTTGTGGTTTAGATTACGATATTATGGTTGTTTGGTTGTTTGTTATATGTAGTAGATTGGACCCAATGGTTTGGCGAAGGTAAAAGCAATGTAGCTAGTTTGACATCACATTTTACACTTGCTACATTTAAGAAAGTTTAATATCCAAGCTAAAACATGTTATATTGCATCAATATTGTGGTAATTATTTTTGTCTAATTGATGTTTGTGTAATTTTTTTTTTATTTTATTATTTTTGCATGTTGATAAACGGACAATTTTCTCATAATATATAATTTACATGTCATATGTATGTTGAAATCCATTTGTTACATAAATTGTAGATGTTATATATGTGTGTGTTCGCAATATAATATATAAATTAGATGTAACATATTATATAAATTTATATTAATATATAATATGAATGACATATGTTATAGTTTTTATATCATACGTACATATAACATATAAAATACATGTAAAATATAAATATACATGATATATATTATCTTTATATGCGTATAACTAATGTAACATATATATTATATAGATCATATAACATTTAAATAAATGTCTAAAAGGTATATGTACATCATCTATGCATTATATATGTGGATGTTTTCACATATGCAATTCATTTGTTACACTTAATCAATATATTGTATATGTGCCCAGTAAAATATAGATTATATATGAATCATATATATCAAATAACATGTTTAACAAATTTTAATAACATGTTATATATATGTATATACATAAAGTAGGACAAGGTAATTTTCTATTTTATTCCATAATAACTAAATAGGAATATAATAGTATTTTCAATTATATTCTAGTTTAGTGATGCAATCGATAAGTTAAAGTAAATACTGAAAAGTGTACTTTCAATAATAGAATTTAAGATGAAGTAAATATTGGAATAACATATTCTTAGTGCCTTATTGGTAATACTGCTCCTAAGGAATAATTTTTCTAATCCATGTTTATTTATTATGTTGAAGTAAATAGACTGTCATATTTAAATATTTTCCTACTACACATTACACAACAAATTATAGGATTTGCACTCTACTTTCAATTACTTATGTTCCTTTAGTCTAAGAGAAAGAGTTATGAAAGTTTATTAGAATTGGAATTAGAATAGTTTTTGTAGAGTTAAAACTAAGATTAAAGGAAATAGCATAAATGTTATTTTGCTTTGAGGTATTTGTAAAATCAAATTTTTGTTTGATAGTATTTTGGTATTTTAAGGTTTTACTATTGATTTGTTTTGATTTTTTGAATTCGATGTTTATCTAGTCTTCTAAGGTTATGTTTCTTATATTGTGTGTTTTGAACAATTTGTGTTTGTTGGTTATAATGATATAATAATATGTAAAAATATAGGCCCTATTTTTTTAGGGACAAATCACAAATGGTACTTCGACTTTTATAAAATATGCAATTAAGTATTTGAACTTCAAAATTGATCAATTTAGTATCTTAACTTTAAAATTGATCAATTTAGTTCCTAAAAGAACTTAACAGAGAATTGTTGGCATTCATGGAAATTTATTTTAGGTACTAAATTGATTAAATTTAATGTCATGGTACCTAATTGCATATTTTGTCAAAGTTCAGATGCAATTTACTTTTTTTTTAATTGCTATCAATTATTATCCACTAATTTGATGCTTATTTAACAGCACAAATAATATTTTCTTTCTTTTTTTTTTTTAAACTACGTATGAGTAATATATCATATATAATTTGTTAACAACATCGATATAAGGTAATAACTATTTAATACAAAATTTCTTGAAAATACAAAATATTAAAATTACAATGGAGTCTATACTCTCTTCATATATATTTTATATGTTTTATCAATCAATAATTAGGTCAATAAGAGAAAGGAGACATGGTATAGATGGTTTTGGTCATAAGTTTTGGTTTTTATACAAGGTTAATAAATGGTTTGTGTCATGGGTCGAGGTTTTTCAAACACAATACGGTAACACTAATTGTCAATGCTAATTCAAAAACCTTTATAATGCCATAACCTGATGGCATCACTACCCGCCACATATCCTTAATATAGCTGAATACGCTAAGACTATGAAACACTAATCCATAGATAAATAAAAATAAAAATATCCAATACTCATATATAAAGAGTACCTATTTGAAACACTTTAAATAACAAAACATCAAAATAACCTTGTTGGTTTAAACCATAGCCAACATAATCCAAACTTATAGCTTCTCAAATAGTCATATAAAATTGCTAATTAAAAACATAAAACCGTTATAAAACTTCATAAATTCCTCAATAGCTATCGTAAGATCCAAAGCATGTTTAGGAGTTAATAGGATAGTCAAGTCTACTATCGTCATTGCCATAGTGTATAAGAACATCAAATCCAGATAGATCATAATATATTTGATCTTCACCTACTCTTGAAAAAGATAAAAGAATGAGAGAAATCGCTTAGTACGCCAAACTACATACATAGGTCCATGAGCACACATAATGCATAATCACATACGACCTATTATAATGCAACATACATAGATTATTATCTTTTTAATTAGCTAGCAAATAGCATGGTTTAGAACCATTTGTAGTACAATCATAAAATTAAAGTTATTTATGACTCCATAAGGACACTTTATATAGAAATTAGGTAATATATATATAATATGGATGTTGGGTACTCCCCACACACCCGATGCCATCATTGCTCGATCCTAAAGTACTAGAATCATGTCTATATGCAACTCCACTAGAGACAATGACACACACAGATCATCAGGGTGTTAGTGCTAGTATCATAGTCTGTTTGGTCTTTACTAACAACAGGCATGGTTGTCAAACTCGCGAGTCTACTCGTACGTTTCTACGAGTTTACGAGTTGATGATGATATTTCGATTCAACTCGCATTCAAAATCGTTTTTTGAGTAAACTCGTAAGTAGAATCGTAGAATCGTGAGTAGAAACGGTAGAATCGGTGGTAGAATCGGTAGTAGAATCGTAAGTAGAATCGTAGTAAAATCTTAAAGTTGTAATTTTACACTATTTTTTTTCTATTTGAACTTTAAAAATGCAATCAATTTAATATATTTAAATTTAGGGTTTTTGGGGTTGGTTCTTGATATTTATCTTAATCTAACTTAATTTTAGTTTTTTTAATATTTTTTTCCTTTTATTTCCTTTTTTTGTATTTTTTAGAGAGTTATTTTCTTTTAGGTTATATACTATGATATATTTTGAACATTTTGAATGAAAATTAAACTAATATTACAGTGCTATGTTTTTCTCTTTTTAATAATTTTCTATCTATAAATATATTTGCCATAAATATAATGATTTTTTGTGCAAATATATAGTGAACATGAAAATATTCATTACTACACAAAACAAGCTACTCACACATGATAATTTAAATGATTTGCAATACATCTTAATAATTATAGATTATGAATCATTATTAAATAAAAATAACTATTTTAATTATAAAATTGCAGTAAATATATTAATGACAGTATGTGAATTTATGATTGATAAAACTTAAATTTTGGTTGTACATAATTAATTTAATACTAAATTCTTTATTTTCATAATTTATTTAAAGTTTTATTATTTCATTAAGTACATCAATAGTTTTTGTAAGTAAATTTACATTAGTTGTAGAATCTTACGATTCTACGTTTCGATTTTACGTTCCGATTCTACGAACCCCTTAGCGATTCTACGTAGAAACTCGAGTTTGACAACCATGACAACAGGTAATCAAAATAGAAAGCAACATATAATTGAAAGCCAAATATAATTAGATCAATTTAACAATTCTAATCCTACAAGCACATACAATAAGTAAGGAATAGTCGTACCTGAATCAATTTCAAGGAGCAGAACTCTAAATCATTAGTCTAATCCAAACATCACCTAAAACCTTAATCCTAAAATAATCATAATTCCACACATTTCTCCTTTATTGAAATATAGAAATTCTCCAAACGTATAGATCTCCTCAACAATCTTTCCAAACCCTAGAATTCCATTTAATACTAATCATATCAAAAATCAATAAAAATCATCTCTATAACATCATAACGATTAAGAATATACCAACTTACTTATAATTTGATCCTTAATCCTTCTTGATCACTGAAAATCCAAATCTTCAAACAAATTAGGGTTTTTCTTCAACTGCTCCTTCAAATCCAATAGAAAACCCTAAGGAATATGATAGATCTCTAAAATCTTAAAGAAAAGATAATGATCTGATTACTTGATCAGGACTTTTGAATCTCCTTGGTTGTGATTACTCAAAGAGAGGATTTCTAGGTTTAAGAGTGTTTTTGGAAAGAGAACAATAGGATAGATTATAAAGAAATTGTGAATACCCTTCATTTGCTACACACATACACTGGCAGATTTACAACGTATGTCGGCGATGCAATTGCTAAGGTTGGTGCCATTTCATCTCGGGTCATTTTTTTTACACATACGCCAGCAATGTACATACCAAAGCTAGCAGTATGCGTATATAAACTGGCGGTGTACTCAATTTGGATGAAGATTTTCCAAACTCAATGCTGATTCAACGCTGTCAAAGACACATAACATATCCTGGCAATGCTGACTTCTAGGTCGGAGGCATACTGGCTGGTTTACAGCTGTGAAATTCCATTATTCTTCATGTGTTTGTCATGTGATCAAAACATGAATATACTTTAGATTTTGACTATATAATCATCTTATTTTATATCAATTAAAACTTTTACCATTCTTTATAAATGATTTACTTTATATTACACCCTTCCTTTCCCTATTTCTAAAAGGAGCGAATTAGTAATCATGTCTGTGTTGGTATAGTTAGGTTGTTGGAAACACTTGGTTGCTTGGCATATGACTGATTATATTAAACCTAGTTTGTCACATTGAAATAAAAGCGTATGGCATGCATGAATGTGGTTATTTACAATGTACTAGGATTCACCACTCATTCTTTTAACATTTCAAATACTACTTATGATCGGTATGTAGGTTTGCATTAAGACTCATTAGGTTTTGGGGATGGGGATTATGAGAAATAATCTGATTAGATGGTGCTATATGAGATACAATTTTACAATGTTTTTTTCCTCCAAGAATTTTCTTGAAACTTTATATATTTATTTTTTATTGCTGGATGGTTGTATTTAGCTATCAACTATTATATTTTGAGATAAACCTTTAGATCTAAAGCTTATAGAGGGAGCTATATGGGATATAAGATTTATGAGTTTTTTTCCCTACAATAATTTTGTTGAAAATTTATTTATATTATTTTTTTATAGCTAGATGGCTATATCTAATTACCTATCAACTATTATATTGATAAACCTTTAGATAAGAAGTTAAGTTGTACTCATGTGATAGGCCTTAATATGCCATGTTTTATAAAAATAGATAACTTGAACTAGTCATTTACAAGTTTTGAATTAACCCAAATTGGACAAGTAGACGATGCATTGCTAAAATTTTTATAAAATTTAATGATGATTTCTTAATTAAAAATTGATTAAGAACCCATCTACTTAATGGATGACTTGTGAAACTAATACATCATGTACACTCATAGTGTGGCATTAAGTGCAATGTTGGTATAATTGTGCCATATATTTCCTCATCAAAATCTAATTTGAACCTAATAGAAATCCTTATGAAGCTTGCTCAATAGTCTCCTTGCAATCAATAGCCTTGTGACCTCTCTACTTGCACGAAAGTATAATATTGGTAGTATAATCTTTTTGTGAAATTCTTGCTATTATGCCTTAGCTTCCCACAAGGAAAGCATGTATTATCTAGCCACTTGCAATCTTTCAAGTCGCGAAGCTTGAAAACACTTAGTGCAATTCTTATTTGCAATATGGACCACAAGTTTGGTCTGAATCATTGAAAGATTCTTTCTTTTCCCAGAAATCATAATGCTAGAGGCTGGTGTCTAGTCTAATAATATTTAAGACTTTTGTGTCTCTTGATTCTTCATCTTTTCTACTTCCTACTCAATTAACTTTTCTTTATTCATCACTTTGGCATAAGTCTTCAATCTAAACACCTAAACTCGATGTTGGATCTTAACTTTAATCTTGTAGAAACTTCATCAACATGTACAATCCTACTTTATATTCTTTAACACTCATCCAGCCCGATTGAAGAGTATATGGTACTCTTACATCATCTATTGTCTTAATTTTTTTAAGAAACACTTGACATAAAAGCATGTCTAGCTCTCTCCTACTTGATCTCTCCATCTATCAACCTCTTAATGTTAACTCATCAATCATTCACCTTGCCTTTCAAAAACTATGTAGCATAATCAAATTTCTTACCCTTTGAGCATGTAAGGCCGCAAATGTCTTCTCAACGTCCCTTATTCATTGCTCGCCTTCCAATGGTTTCCTTAGCTTAGGTTTAAAATTATAAACTAAGTCCAAAAATTTGTTGAGGCCAAAGGACTCATCATGTCCAAGTGAACTACTAAATGTTAGCTTCTAGCCTTTTTACCTCCACATCTCATCATTCGTTTGAATAGTTGCACTTTACGTTAGTCAATGAATTTGCAACTTGAAGTATCTTGCCAACATTCAGTGGTACTCACTTAGTAGTCAATTGAAAGGGACTTTGAGGTTGTTACTCTCAAGAACCTCCTCCACATGACGTTTCCAAAAGAACTAGATCCCATGGTTCTCTTAATCATTGTATAAACCAAACAGCTAAGGTAGAGATATAATAGATAAACAGTATAATCATGTACATATTATGTATGCATAATTTAAAATGAAATTGAAAAATTAAATTGTGATATATGTATACACCGAAATTTTATAGGTTTCAATTAATATTATATTAAACCCATAAATTATAATAATAAATAATAAATAATAAAATAATAAAAATGTAAATAAATAGCCCTTTACAAATTTTAGTTAATGAGAGAGTATGAGAAGGTAGATGAGAGAGTAGATGAGAATGTAAATGAGCAGGTAGATGTGCATATTAAATATTTATAAATACCTAGCATACAACAATTACAGCAGACACAAAAATTATTTAAAGACTCAAATCTGAAGTTCTTGAAAGAATTAGGGTTTAGAAGCAAAAGACTTCGATTTGAGGTATTTTAAAGCAAGATCGTGCTAATTGGTGGAGATAGGAAGCTTCCTGGTGTACATAGTTCCCAATTGATAGCTTGAGCTCGATCCAAGGGCATCTCTAGCAGCTCCGACAGCAACTACAGTGCCGACCACCACCTGCAGTGCCAAGAACTGCCGCTCAAGGTTATTTTCTGGACAAATCGACGTTACACGAGTGTTTCGGGGATTGAGTTTCGCTTGCTCGATAACTTAATATTCAATAATCACTGTTGGAATCGACAAACCGTGCACCGTCTATAGCCATCTCCTCCATCAGGACCGATCACTTGTAATTCAATCTAAAGTCCGACCCTTGACCCAGATCCGTATTCGATCCGACACCACGTTGATCCGCAACCCAATTCACAATTTCAATCCGCGGGCGTCAAAACATCAAATCCCAGGCAAGTGAATTCTAGCTTTATTTCATTATTTAATTATTTAAATAATATAATAATAAAACATAAAAATATAATAAATGAAAAGAGAAAAATGGTAAAAATAAAAGAGATTACGGAAGAATATGCTGGTCTGGTGATTACTTGGGCTAATAATATGATAGTAGGAATAATAATAAAAAAAATAATAAAAAAAGTAATAAAATAAAAAAGATAATTTAAATATACATATATAAAATAAATATTTTTGGCACTAGCAGCTCTTATTTTCACAAATAAAAAAAATGAAATTGATAGTTTGTAAAAATCTAATACCTAAAAATCTTTTTTTTTTTTTTAATGTGAAAATTTAATAAACTTAAACCAAAAAGAGTTTGAAATGTTAAAATAGACCAACTCATTAAAGTGTATTGTCCGATCAATTAGCAGGTATATAAGGACCTTTGGGGCAATATAAAATCTAAAAAATTATTTTTTGTTCTATCGCATTCTTTTGTAAATATTAAAAAAATTAGTTAGTTGTAAATACTAAAAGATTTTGTCTCAGATTTGTGAATAAAATTACAAATATCATGGTTTGTAAATTTGATCAATTTTCTTTTTTAAGCATTAAAAAGGAATAGATCTTAGTTCAAGAATTTTAAGTGGTAACCGTTTAGGTTTTAATAGGATAGCCTCTGGATCTATAAAACTCTGTTCTTTTTTTTAAAAATTAATTTCCGTAGATTAGTAGCTAAGTTAAGATCAACCGACCCATTGGTTTTAACTTATAATGTTTTTAAAAATTAAATTTCTTTTAGTTCCTAATCAAGTGTTTGTATCAAATGGGTTAGGGTATAGTACAAATTGAGTTGAAAGAAATTAAACCAGAATTGAAAAATCTAGGCTCGACGATAGATTAAAATAAACATTTCTTAACTAACTCTAATCATATATAATTACAATAAGCATTATCATTAACTTCAAACCACACGTATATAAATATGTGACTCCAATATTTTCAGGTCATAACGAGTCTATATAAATCACCAAGTTAGTACCACACATAAATGTTGCATAAAAAAACTTAGTGATGACTCAAAGGTGAGTCCATTGAACATACCATAAACCATACATATAATCACAGATAGGACACCTGCACTTGAAATCCTAGTACATAGGCATCTAGATTGTAGTCAAATAGAAATAGGGAGTCTCTATCTCCAAAGATAAGTAAAAGTAGTCTAATCATTGGCTAGATAGTCATTTTCATTAATATCATCCCTATAATTAACCACTACATTGTAATTAGAAAGATCAAATAACACCAAACCATAATTTCAATCAGAAAAAAATAATAATAAGTCAAAGCTCGGTACAATGTTACCATAAATACACACATGCGAACATACAATCTTCACAATCTCAAGCATTAATTACAAGGTAATGTTGTAAACTCTCGAATTTTTCGCAATTCTTAGAAATAGTTCATGAAGTAGACTACTGAATTGAAACCCCAAGAGCTGACCTAAGTTAAAATCGAACACTAAACAATATCAAACACGAGATTTCATGGCCTTAAGAAAAAGAGAATTTTTAAAAACAACAATAGAAAATTCAATAATCATTCGACTCAAAACCCGAACATGAGACAATTCATCTATCCATTCCCTAATGTAAACCTCTCAATTTCTAGGATAAAGTTGGATTAAACCCTAACCTTGGTCAAACCAGAGTTTCACAAGTCAACAAAGATCAAGACAATCTAGCAGTTTTAACTTTGGCAATCCCGTGCTCGAAACCTGAGAACAATATAAATAAGTTAGTGATGAATTATAGTTTGAAATAATATAAGAAAGCTTAAAAAGATCAGATTTATCAAAATTCGATTCATTTTGAACCCGAACGGGATCAATTCCCGAAAAACATGCCCTAATGCCCAAGTAGTAAAAATATTCCGATAACACCAAAAGACTCGTAATTATACAAGGATTTCAAAAATCTCAATTTCATAATTTTTCGGTATCTAAAAATATCAGATATTGCTCGTTTACATGTATTTTTATTACTATCGATATTTTATTTGTCTAGTCCACTATTCATAATACTATTTCTACCATTCATTACTATTTCACTATCTCTACTTTTTTTTACAACCTATTTCCTACTACCTATACACTTATTTCTTACACTTTTTCATTTCCAACACAACTTTATTCATATCACACCTTATACATTATTACTTTTCTTTACGAAAAGTACAAAACAAATAAAACTCTCCCTCTCTTTCTTCAAGCGTGCGCCAGCCATGTACAAATACACACACATCTATCTTATATTTCTTTTTTCAATTTATTTTATTACATCTAATTTTCACTCAAAAATTCTATAAATACCCCATTTCCCTCCACTTTTTTCACACCTTCATTTTACATAACAAAACTCTCCCAAAATTTCTCCACAACTTCTCTTTCCACAAATTCTCTCTACAAAAACTCTCTTCCATTCAATCTTTTCCCATAATTCTTCACTACACATAAAACCATCTACCATTCCATACTACTCACATAATACCATATTCATCTACCACTTTCATTCCACTCACAAACACTCTTAGGTAAAACTTCTGTCGTCATTCATTTACCCATGTCATGTAACTTAGCATGATCATGGTGTTGTTTCTCAAAAACTCATGTGAGTTGTAGAAACGATAACATGTTCATGTTTTGTTCTTACATATGCTAAGAATACCGATTATATTATTTTGTTATATTATTATGATTGTGTTGTTATTATGGTCCTAATCTAACTTTATAATATATACTATTATCTGTATGTATATCTATATATTTCCTAGAGTCTAAATGCTCACTAACTCTCTTACTTGCTTTATTATTGCTTTTTCTTTTCTTTTCTTTCTTTTTCTTTTTCTTTTTCTTTTTCTTTTTCTTTGGAACTAGTCTATTCTTAGTCTTGGGAAGCCTTGATGAAGCTAAGGCTCCAAATACTTGACCGGGATACCTTGATGAAGCTAATGTTCTCAATGCTTGACCATATTATTATATTTATTTGCTTATGTATATTTCTTACTATTATGTATTATTCTTACTTTTTCAATGCTACATAATCATATTCATGTATGATTAAAATGTTGTTGTCTTAATAAAAATAAAAATGATTCTTTTGTTAATAAAGAAAAGTAAACTAAATTTTCTTATCACTTAAACAAAGGATTTTTCAACAAGAGATCTAAGTTTTGTTTTTAATAAATTATTTTCAAAAGCTTAGACAAGCCAATCATAAATTTTAAATTATTAGTAATGAAGATTTCTTCACATAACAAATGAAACTCATTTCTTTTATAAGTAGGAACTAAATACTCCATAAAAATATAATTTTTAGCATTAAACTTGAATTTTAACTCAACCATATTTTTTATTAAACTTAAATAGAATTCATCATAGATTTTGAAAATAATTTACTAAGAAAGCTTCTACAAGACTTAGTTTTTAATATTGTTATTCTCTTTTCAAAGTTAAAATGAAATTTTTGCTAAGTTTTAATATTGACAATTCTTTATTAGGAAAGCTTTTTTTATGAACTTATCTAAAAGGATTATGCCGCCACTTGATAAACATTAGGAATAAAACAAGTTTTTTAAATCAAGGTAAAACCAACTTACTATTTTAGAAACCAACTTAGAAAAATAAAAATTGCCAAGAAAGTAAGTTTTTAAAAGTAAACTTATCTTCTAAAGAAGAAAAAGAATATAAAAATGAAAGGAAAACATGCATTTAAAACAACTCCAAATATTAGACTACACCAACAACTTAATAAAAATTTTGAAAAGCTTTTTTTTCAATCACTAGAAATAAAGTTGGTAGATAACTTAAAAAACCAAATTTTTGGAAATTAAAATACTTTTGAAAAGTTAGGAAATTAAATTATAATAGGAAAACACTCACTTATAACTACCCAAGTATATTTTAGTTTTCCTTCTAGCAATTTAATAAGGAGAAATTTTCAAAGTTTTCATCTTTTAAAACTCTTAAAAGCAAATTGTTTTGTAAAAAATTAAAGTTGAGACAACACTACAAAAATTATGCATACAATATGAGTATATATATATGTTCAAAGGATTTTTTCAACTATACAAATATCCATATATTTTGTTTAAGAATTTTTGGCAAAGAAAAGTTTGGAAAATTATATTTTGAGGACTATGAAATTCGTAACTATTTTGTACCATGATGATTTGCAACCCAAATGGCTTTTTATGACAAAAATAACCTTAAAAATGGATGTATCTTTTCGAGTAGGTAGAAAACGGATAAAATATGTGAAATTCGAGTTAAAATTAGCAAGTTATAGCATTTTAAGTTGAAATTTCCTTATATCGGAATTTTGACGAAAAATACTAGATAGAATTAGAAAGTTCAAGTAGAATTTCCACGAAATACTCATTTGGGTATTTTTTTGGTTTAGGTAAATGAAATTTGGGAAAATCCGTATTCAGATGACCATTACGAGTAAAAAAGTGTAGTAAAGATGGTCGAGTGAGTTTATCTCCTACCTTTTACATACTTATTTGTGCATATAACTAGAGGCACTAGAAGTAGGAAAAGATGAAAATGAATTATGCATGATAACATTGGTTGAAAGAATACTAAACATATCGAGACATGACTTTTTGTTAATCAAATTGTATTTTATTATTACCATGCTGGAGTGTCTGTAATTCTATGATCACCTTAAATTACCTTAATTACATATTTCAAGTTATATATTAATTAATTCATGCATACCACGTAGTTAGTCTCATTTCATTAGCTATTATACTCGATGGGACAAGAGTATAGTAGTAGGGTTTGTGAGAGTCGTTAAGTCTACAAGATGAGCGAATAGAAGCCCGAAAGAACTATTTAAGGATGGGTGAATAGGAGCCGGAAAGAACTATTTTATGATGGGTGAGTAGGAGCCAGAAATGAACTACATAAGTTGGATTTCAAAGATGGTTTTAAAGAGCTAGAAATACCTAACCACTGAATGGAGGGATAAATCCATTCAAAACATATGATTTTCGGTAGATCATATGTATTGCTTGTTTATTTGCTTGATGCATTCATATACTTGTTTAATAACTTGTTTGAATTTATCGTTACGAGTACGTTAGTCCAGGAATATCCTCACTAAGCTAGTTAAGCCTACACCCCAATAGACTTTGATGAAGTAGGACCAATATCTCTTTTGCCCGAGGACTTCATGAGCCCAAGTGGAATTATGTTATGGGAAGCTTTTGGAAATTCTTCTGAAGATCTTAGAATAGATTTCCTTTAAAGTATTATTCCTTTATGTGAAAGACTAAGTTTACATTATATTCTTTGGAGATTTATCGGGGGAATGCCCTTAAGATGATGTAAGAGTCATATTTCTATAATGTTGAAGTTAGATAGTTTTCTAGATTTCTTGTATGCTATATTTACTATCTCGAACTACACATCCACCAGAGTTCTTATTGCTGTGATAAACCTTACATATGGTGTTGAAGCTTTGCATGACTTCGGGAAATCATTCTTAAGTTTTAATACCGTATGTAGCGGACTACCACGTGTAGGGTACCTTTGGGGCGTGACAAATGTAATAGGTAACAATTTAATTATCTTGAATTTAGTAAAGCAACCATCACAATAATGACTTAGCACCTTGGGTACTGCATATATAAATGGATACACATGTATGATGTTAGGTATTCCACAACATTCATGAGTCCAAGAGTCTCATAGATATACTAGTAATCATATTCAAGTGCGACTCCTCAACGGATGGCATATAAAGATTATCAGGCCTTGTGTTAATGTTACTAGTACTCCTAGTCCACCAATCACAGTTAAGCACATGTAACAATTATTTATTAAGCCAAGTATTCATCAAGCGCATAAAGTTTATTAGTTAATAAAATAAATTCCAAATTCATGAGGATTTCAATAGATAAAAAGGAAAAACAAGTACAAATCCTCTTAAATTGAATAGAGTAAAATCTTACTCATTATGCTTTTTGTTAGTTTGTTGCATCAAACCAAAGGCTACCACTAAGAAAATTGTATTTGTTGGAACATTCGCACAAATAATGACTAAGATCGAACAAGTTGGCAAATATTAATAGGCATATTTCTCTTCCATTGCTAGTGAGGAAACGTTTTGTGATTATTGAATTAGTAGCTACAAACAGTATGGAATCGATCCTATATCACATATTTAGATATGTTTGGACAAACTTCAAAAAAGGATCACATGGTATAAATAAATAGCTCGATAGAAAGACATCAAGATGAATGTGCATTGCTCAAACCTGGCAAATGTAATATCAATTGTGGGATGTTTTCTAAATTTTAGTAAGGGATAATATTATCATCATTTCTTGAATTTTGGGTGATATTTCAATTTTTAACATGGAGATTTTGTTGATTCATGAGCTACCTGATTAAGGAATTTGGTGCAAGGATGTAGATTTGTTTCATTCATGAGTAGATACTTTATAGTATTATTGTTTAAAAAACATGTTGTCCCCCAAAGATTAGATTGCTTGGTCTTTTATATAAAGTACAATTGGTTAGCTCATTATTGAAATAAAAATTGTTGTGTCGTAAGTGTCGGGTTTGTGCATTGGACATGATTTTGCTTGATGTGTGTGGGGTCTTAATTGGGCCCATAGGCTTTTAATTATCAATACATAAAATAACGCCAATTATAATGACGTAATAATAAAAAAGCATAAAATAATTGTTGTAGTGAATACTAAATATTAATGTTATCGGACTTAGGACTTGCTCGCCAGTTCAACCCAATTCAATAGGGTTCGGCCATAAAAGCTGCCAGTCTACTCATTTGGCTTAGATTTGTATAGGCCTGAATTGACTTGTGCAACATGTACGGTAGGATCGATCAAGTTAGGTGACTAACTAGGTAGAACTAGGTAACCCAAACCTTGTATGGATTCAATAGATGATGGTAAATTACACTAAAATGTTACAACATTTAGGTTAAGTTGATTTTAGTTCACAATATTTCAAGTAGTTAAAAAAAGGTTATAACGTTTAGAGAAGTGTGATCAACTGAGGTTGCCATTAATATGTGTCAATAGACAAATATTTAAAATTAAAACTCAGAATATTGACACGTTATGATATGATCAACAATGACCTCAATTGATCCACTTCTCAAATGCTATGACCTCTTTTTAACCTTAAAAAAGTTATGACTTTAGATTAACTTACTTATTGAACTTTTGTGACCTCAAATAAACTTACCCCAAACATGGTAACCTTTAGTGTAATTTACTTAATAGATAATTGATGGATTTGATCTAAGTATAAATCTAATTAAGTGGTTTCATATAATATATATATATATATTGTTTTTATAACTAAATGTGCCTATATATTTTATATTTTATTGACCCTGGTTGAACTCGGTTGTTTAACCCCTAACCCTCAGCATGTCAAGGTCAAATCCGATCTAGTTCTAACAACACTAATAAATATATACCTAGACATGTGTCACATTTCTATCGGCTGAATATGCCATATCAGCTAACGGACTTAACTTATTCCAATAGCATATGTGTAAACCCATTATATAATTGATGCTAGGAATGGTTAAATATAAATAAAACTTATAAAAATTTTGAGCAAAATATGACAACTATAAGGGTAAATATGGTGCTTTTTTTTTTCGCCATGGAGTAAAAATGGTGCTTACTCTACCCACAACTAGCCATTCCAAGGTCGGAGAGTGTAAAGCCCAAAAAGGCTAAAAAAAAGGGTACTAAAACCATTTATTAGTTAGGTATAGTTTCTATTAATGTAAATTTGCAAACAACAATAGCAAAGCTATGGTTTTGAAAAGCCGTTGGTTGGCTTGTTATTTTTTAACGGGCTCAAGCTGAGCTAAGTTTTTAATGAACATGGAATATGAAAGTTCAGACCCGAACCCATTAAGCTTTTTCGAGACTGAGCTCTGCTCGTTTAACTAAACGAGCTTAAACTCAGCTTGTTTGGCATATATAGTATTTTTAATTATACATATATATTATATATATTAAACAAGCCCTTAATAAGTTTTTTCATGAGCTTGGCTGGCGAGCCCTTAACGAGCCTGTTCGCGAGCCAGCTCATGATCTTGAGAACAAGTTCAGGCTCGGCTTATTTAGCTAAATAAGCCTGAGTTAGAGCTCGAGCAGTTTAGCTGAAAGAGCCGAACTGGGTCTAAAATGAGTTAAGCTAGAGTAGCATATGAGTAACTTGGTTCGTTTGCACTCCTACTTAGGAATGATGGACCTTTAGAGATCCTACAACTACTTATATCATCATTTATTGTTTATTTTTTCAGCTGTATGATCAAACTTACACATATCTTGACTTGCATAATTTAAATTAATAGTGTTTCTAATCCTATGATAAGCACAATTAAACACACAAACTAGTGGTCAACGTAATTTGATTTGGCCCGTAACAACCTCTTAAGCACATAGAGAAACTAATGCCTAAGGATATATAAGTAAAATTAGAATCAATGCTATGACATACTTAATGGAAAAACAATTTTGTAGGACCACTTATTTGATTGGATGTCTTATCAATTGAGCACTAACCCAAGTGAGAGCCGCTAGCCAACTCTAAGGCGCAAAAAAGGGGGATTAAACTGTGTAGCCCTTTTTTGGCCAAAAAAAAAAAAAAAAAAAATCTGTGTAGCCTTTGATAGACTCCTCTAAGCCTGAACAATATCTTACAGCCCCCAAGATCATAATTTCATTGTTCAAAAAATAACTATCATTTTAGAAAGAACACCAATTTATCTGAGTTTCCAATATGGGTCTTTTAGGCGAGTCATCATTCAAAACCTAACAATTTATTAAAGTCCCAATTTTGACTTTACATACATCAATTCAATTATAAAATACGTAATCGACTAAATACTCCTTTTTTTTTTTTTTTTTAACTAAGTTCTAGCTTGATTGAGCTAAAATTTGATGAAAAATTTAAGGGGATTAATAAAAACGCTTAACTTAATTTCTCGTGAAAATTGCATGTATGAGAACTCAAGAGGGTAGCGTGGCACCACATGTAAGTTGAGAAGGAGAGAGAGAGGGTTTCAATTTTCTATGAAGAGTGCAAGTGGGATAGAAAAGCTGTGTATGAAAGGGTTTTCTATGGGTCTCTCGTCCTGCATTAGTTTATATGTTTTACATCCGACTTGTATCTTTCATTGTTTTAAAAAGTTAAAATTAATCTTTACAGTCTTTAATCAAGTCTATGAAATTAATTTTTGAAGGAACAAAAGTCTTCATAACATGAAAATCTAAAAGAATAAATACCTTAATCTTTCAACTATACTAAAGTGGCAGACAAAAAAAAAAAAAGGAGAAAATGTCCAAAATAGGTCTATTTAAACATAATAATATATGTCATCCATTTTTATATATTATGTCACTGTCTTAAGGCATGATCTAATGGATACTAGTGACTTTACAAACATTTATTATATTACTTGTTGGCTCTTCTGTAGGGACCACCCAAAAAAAAAATATATATATATATATATATTGGAAAGATGCAATTAATATGGTGCTCAGTGTCATTGTAATCTTCAACATTATGGGAAAGATAAAACAACTCGAAAACGTAAAATTAGAAATATATATAAAAAAAAAAAAACTCAAAATGGAATTACTGTATAAAAAAAGAAGAGGAGGCCAAAAATCAATTTTATGAAAAAGAAAAATCAAATATAGCCAGAGTTAGGAAAATGATTATTACACAGTGATGGGGAAAAAACGAAGGGAAAAAAAAAAAAAAAAAAGAGACGAAATCTCCACTGTCAACACAGAAAAAAGTAAACTATACTATCCTTTGTTCATAAGCAGCGCGGATGTAGCCGATGAGGAAGTTGCCACGGAAGACGCGTTCGAAGACGCGAAAGATCCAGTAGTTGTATATCTGCCTCCATTGCTGCTACTGGTTATATCGTATGATGAATGGGGCGACGGAAAAGGCCCATCTGCATATGTTGGAACGGGAGGTTTGGATGGAAGAAGTGGTGGAAGAGTTTCAAAATTCAGAACACTTGATGCCTCTCTTATGGTTGGCCTAGAGTTATAGTTTGGGTGAGCGCACCACAATCCAACAACCATCAGGCATCGGATTTGACTTGCGTTATAGTCCCCTTCTAGCTTGGGGTCTACTGCATCTAGCAGCTTCCCGATTCCATAAAGCTCCCATACCCAATCCACTAGACGAATATGGCCATCGATCGCATCATTAACTTTTCTGCCACACGCTATTTCAATTATAACAACCCCAAAGCTGTAGATGTCTGATTCCTTACCAACCTTACCCGTGTAAACGCATTCCGGAGCCATGTACCCCATTGTCCCAGCTAAAACCGTTGTTTGGGATCCTTTGGCATGGTCCACTAGTCTAGCCAAGCCAAAGTCTCCTAATTTGGCAGTAAAATCTGAATCAAGCATAATGTTGCTAGCTTTTATGTCTCGATGAAGCACACATTGTTCCCATTCCTCGTGCAGGTACAACAAGGCTGAGGCCAATCCTTGTGCGATTTTGTATCTCATCTCCCACGTCAACAAGCTTTTTCCTCTGAATAAATGGGTATCCAAGCTACTATTTGACATGAACTCATATATCAGGAGTAGTTCCCTTTTCTCGTGGCACCAACCAACTAGTTGTACTAAGTTTCTATGTCTTAGCTGGCTTATGGTCTTCACCTCTGTTGCATACTCCTTGACCCCTTGGCTGGATTCTGGTGTGATCTTCTTAATAGCAACTTCACTATTACTTTCTCCTAGATATCCCTTATAAACCCTTCCGAATCCACCTTCTCCAAGCAACCGGTCATTCGAAAAATCATTGGTGCATAGCGACTTCTGTAAGTGAGAACCTTTTGGGTCCAGTCACCTTGGCGAATTCTTGATCAATTGGTTCTATCGTATCACCGTCTTCACTGGGATGACCTCTATTTCTTTTTGATGACGACGAGACCATAGAAGCCCCAGAACAAAACAGAGAAGCAAGAAGGATCCGACACCTATGACGATCCATTGCCAATACTTGCTCTTTGAAGAAACTTCAAGACTAGATGAAACTTCAAGACTAGATACGAAGTTCCAAGATTGCACTCTATGTGTCTCGTAGAAAGAAAGTACCCGTTGAAGCAGAGAACCCAAAGGTTACCCGTTCCGGCAAATAATCCTTCAAATTAACACTGTAATTGACTGTAGAAAAAGAGCTGGCGTTATCCGCATCTATCATCTTAACACTTAAAATCTGCTGACTTGAGTTGTACACGATCGAAGCGTTTACCTGTCCGTCATCAGCAATTTTGTTCCACCCCCAAGAAGCATTCGCCACTGAATGGAGAGTATTTATATCAATACCAACATGCACATAACTTGGATCCCATGGATTTATAAAAGTATCAAATTCCACAGCAATAAAAGGCGGATAGGACCCGTCATATGTCTCGTTGGTGCTAAGTGTTAATCCAAAGCCACCTCCTTGGAAACTTTTGTTGAAGTTTGCCCACGTAGGGGTGAGAAAAAAGCTCATGCCATCAGCAAACTGGTCAGTATAATTATGAATTTTGAAACTGAAATTCGAGGTAAAATCAGCAACACGTCCCGTTGAAGGGTCCCATAGGTGTAAAGGCTTATAGTATGTAGCCCAACCGGAGCTAGAATTCGAGTTCTCACCGCGACGGTCTTTGGTGAGTCCGATATCGTTTGGTGACACAGATGAGTCACCTTTCAAATCCAATATCGAGGAACCATTGGAGTTTGGGAAGTTGAAAGATAAAATTTCTGTTGATCCTAAACATGGGAATGGAAGTACTACCAGCAAGATTATGATAATGTAATTAGTAGTCGCCTCCATCGGTAAAGAATGAAGATAGATAGAAAAAAAAGATCGCTTTACTTTTGTTGAGGGGCTGAAAGTTAAGCCAGGCCGTAACGGAACGATGGGTCATGCTGAAGAGGATGACTGAATGAACCGTGTCCGATGCTTTGTGCTCTGAGTCAACATGTTTTTTTATTTGAAAATGTCAATTTGTGACGCCTTCTCTCCTGCGTGTTAATATAATTCAATAATTTTCACCGCTCGTGTTTAGTGTTCACATTGGATCCAACTATTGATTAAAAAGTCATGTGTAATAAGTCTATCATTATGTAGTAAGAACATGTTTCTAATATTAATTTCAATTCGCAAAAGCATCATAAAGAAGACTATATTAAAATTTACAATTAAATATCTGTAATTCTTTTTAATTTTTTTATTCTAAACTAGAATAAAAACATAATAGTCGAAGATTAAATCATCATCTCTTGATTGGTCATGCTCTTTTGCCCACCCTTAAAAAATCTCAACTCGTGATATGATTTCTTTGTTAATTTTCATTGGAATTTTATTCTTGTAACGCAACCATTGATTTAGATTAAATCTATTTATCAATTAAAAAATTATATGAATTAAATATCTTATAGTGAATGAGCTTTCACCCCAAAAGAAAAAAAAAAAAAAAACGTTTCTAGTATTATTTAGTTTAATTTTGCCAAAGACTAATTATGTTCATTATTACATTATAAACACTAAAAATGCTTATAAAAGATCGCATATTATATTTTTCTAGATAAATATGTTCACAAGTCCAATAAAGAGATAATAGCTCAAAAATTTAATAGTTGTTTAAGACTTTCACTGTTAACTGACCAATCACTCATACAAACAGCTAAATGCATAGCATATTGTGACCGACATAAATGAAAACTGATTTATTTATGTCTAATGTAGATTTTATTAAAAATACTAAGTGATTTTTTTTAAATTGCTTTTGTTGACAATAAAGTATGACCCTAGGCCCACTTAGTCTCCTGGGCCTAGACACCCTTACTGCCTTCAAAAGCCCAAGGAGACAGTAGCTCGATCCATCCCGACCTGGAGTCATCAAAGTGCATAACACCTCAGTTGTACGTGGTGATACGGGACTCGTTCTCAAGTCCTCACCCCGGAATGGCTCTATGAGCTCATTAGGTCGCTGGGTCTACCAGCTCAGCCTTAATCTAATCTAACCCCAAGCCCTTACCTCGAATCCTCATTTTTCTAGGCTGTAATACACGTCCTAATCACACCTCGTGAACGGGAGGAACGTCAACAGCTCGGCCACACTCGACAAAGTCAGGCTCGCTAGCTCGGGTACCATCTCCGCTCCTAGTACTAAGCCTTGTACGAGCTATCTTAGTATGATCCTAAGACCCTATAAATACTCCCCCTTACCTTTTTGGCAAGGAAATAAGAAAAAGAGTAGTAAAACATAGAGTATAGATAGAAAAGCAAGTTATTTGACATCTTCTTTGTATAAAAACCTTACTTTTACCTACAGACTGACTTAAGTATCGGAGTGGCCACGCCGGGTAACTCTTAATATCCCTCTAATCTGCCTTTTAGTGTTGGTAGGAGCGATCTCTACTGGTCCATATTCAGCTCGTGCAACATTTTGGCATCATCTGTGGGAAAAGAGCCATTAAACACCTTTCTATTGCCTTTTCTAAAAAACCCTTCAAAAACTAGAACTAACAAAACCACATCCTTATAATGACCAAGCCACAATGAAGCAAAAATCAAGGTGATTATGCTCCATTACCTCCCATATCTCATCCTATTGATGATGAAGCTTCTGAAATGCCATGTAATGGTCTAGTTGTCGCTATTGACACCGACCATATAGATGAGAGTAGGATTCTGGAACTAGAGCACCTATGGAAACATTTAGTACACCGAAACGTAGAAAATGAACAAGCAAATACCTTTTTACAAGTTAGGATAATGGAGTTAGAGGGATTGAAGGACCTATCTAGTACGCGAAAAAGTGCTTCTCCAATCCTATCATCACTTAGACATGATGAGGATAGAATCGGATGGAGTTGCAAAAGTGCTATAAGCTCTCCATGGGCCAAAGTCACCACTAGAGAATAGCCTTACAACTTTGGACCGATCAAAAGCACTCATTGTAGGGCTCACACCTAGTGCAACCTTAGGAAAGTCACCAATAGTGCCTCATAAGAGCATACAACAACACAACAATTGGCTCGAGCTGCTACCAGGCACTAAGTTGACAATCATCGACTTGAAAAAGGAAGGATGACGGATCCCCACCCAGCTCGGGACCACGGGAGGAACACCCACTCCTACCTGAAAGACATGCAACTTAGTTCCAGCAGGGAACACGCCTTGGAAGAGATAGGTGACATGATAAGGAGACTGTCCAACATTAAGGAGGGCTTTGAGAACGAACTAGCTGTAAAAGCATCCCTAGGCAAAACGCCATTTGTACTCGAAATCCAATTTGAATCACTCCCTATGGGAGCTCAATTGCCCACTATAGAATTGTTATGATGGGACAATGGACCCAGAAGACCATATCACCCAATCTCAATCCACCATAGTGATACACAATTTTTTAGATGCCATATAGTGTAAGGATTTCCCCACCACCTTTCAAGGTGCGGCCAAGGTTTGGTTTAACAAGCTCGAACCAAACATTGTGAGTTCCTTTTCTCAACTTACCAATCTCTTCGTTGCACATTTCATGGCAAGAAAACCACCAAAGAAGAATGCCTCCTACCTTGATACGGTAAGATAAAGACTAGACGAACCCCTATGGGATTACTTAGCAAGATTTAACAAAGCATTCTTAGAAGTCCCAAATGTGAAGCAAGGTGTGGCTTTAGAAGCCATCAAACAAGGGGGGCCTTGCTGATAGGTCATTCTTCAAGTCTCTCTCCAAGTGCTAACTTACCATGCTTGAGCAAGTGAGGGAAAAATCCTAGAAGTATATCCAACAAGAAGATACAAGAAATGCCTGAAGAGAGGTCGAAAATCAATCTAGCTTGGCCTGAACTTACGACAATACAACTCGGGAAAAAAATCGACCAAGAGATTATCATGATACCAACCGAGTAGATAAAAATCGAGGTCTTAAAGATGGTGACAAGCAAAGACTTTTTCTAATATACGACGAGTTGACTCCTCTCAAATTATCAGTGCACGATATGCTTCTTGAAATAAAAAACCAAGGTCTCCTATCGCTACTGCCTTTGATGAGACCAAGTCCACAACGAAAGGATTCCAAGGAATACTACAAATATCACCACGACCGTGGCATGACACAAGCAACTATTGGCAACTCAAGAGTGCCATAGAAGATACCATATGACGAGGTTGGCTATGGTAGTACGTGGATCATGACTTAAAACCGAAACACCCAGTATAGAAAAGAAAGATTAACGAACCCAAAAATATGGCATTCGCTCAAGACTTCTTGGATAACCCACGACGTGTCACAGTGAGATTAATACCATCATAGGCAGGCCCATCATCTCGAGAGAGCATGATGGCCATTTAGCTCAGGTACATCTCGACTGCTAATAAACATGGAATCTAAGAAACTAAAGATTGACTACACAATTTCATTTTCTAACGAGGATTATAAAGGGATCAAACCCCTCACTAGGATGCCCTAGTTATAGCCATTCGTATATATGGATGGAAGGTGAAAATGATGTTGATTGACATAGGAAGCAGCGCCAACATCATATTCAATCAAGCTACAAGCAAATGAAACATGAATTCAAGCCAAATATGAAGCCATACAACCACGAGCTATACAGTTTCGATAACCGACCCATCAAACCTTTAGGCATTATCACTTTACCTCTCGAGCTCGGGGAAGATCCATACAATGTTGAGCACCAAATAGATTTCCTTTTGGTTGATTATTGGTCTCCTTATAATGCCATATTAGGGAGGGATAGTCAATTAGTATTTGCCATGATTGTCTCCCAACCTCACCTCAAGGCCTAATTTCCTACCCTAGAGGGAATAGGTTTGTGCTGAGGAGACCAAGAACAATCCCGAAAGTTGTACATCAGAGCCTTGGAAGGAGATCATGTATACTCAGTAGAGATAGAAAAAGGATATAACCTTGAACAGCGTAGCGAGCCAATCAAACTCGGGGAGGAGGTCGCCCTTGACGATAGTCCTGATCGCACAATCAAAAGTAGGAACGACTCTCTACCTTCATGTCAAAGAGGATTTGATTGCCTATTTAAAGGCAAATAAGGATGTCTTTGCTTGGACACTAGTTGACATGATGGGCATAAGAACTAGTATGATCACACACCTGCTTAACATCAACAAAGCAAAAGCTAGTACGATAGAAAAATCAACACTTCACCGTGGAAAAGGAAGACCGCCATCGAAGAAGAAGTCCAGAAGCTGCTACTGGCAAGGGTCATTAGGGAAGAAAATTACATTGCTTGGTTAGCCAACGTAGTCTTGGTCAAGAAGTTCAACGGTAAATGGCGAATGTGTGTAGATTACATAGACCTCAATAAAAGCATGCCCAAAGGATTTCTTCCCATTACTGCGGAATGATCAGCTCATTGACAATGGTTTAGGACACAAGCTCTTGAGCTTTATAGATGCCTTATCTGGTTATAATCAGATCAAAATGAGGACACATATGAGGTCTACACCTTGTTTATTACATCATTTGGCATGTATTGCTATAAAGTGATGCCTTTTAGATTAGAGAACGCTGGCTACATTTTAAAGATTGGTCACTAAGGTGTTCAAACCTTAAATAGGTCGCAACATGGAAATCTACATAGATGACATGATCATCAAAAGTAGACGAGCCAAAGATCATTTGTGCGACCTTTAGGAAACTTTCGATTGACTCTGTATTTACAACCTAAAGCTGAATCCACAAAAAAGTACATTTGGAGAATTAACAAGAAAGTTTTTAGGATATGTCATATCCTAAAGAGGAATCGAAGCAAACATCGACAAAATCAAAGCAATCCTAACAATGAGCCCACCCAAGTCGATAGTAGAAGTGCAGTAGCTCACGAGAAGGATAACTGCTCTAAGTAGGTTTCTCCAAAAAAAATGCAGACTGATGCTCAGAATTGTTCAAAATTCTCAAAAAGGCAAAAAAAATTTGAATGGACAGAAAAATCTCAAGAGGCCTTCGACGAGCTGAAATAATACCTCTTTATGCTGCTAATACTAAAAACCCTGATCCTCGACAAAACCTTGTATCTTTACCTCGCAGTGAGCAATCGAGCCCTATCATCCATACTAATGTAAGCTGAAGGAAAGCAACACCAATCGATATACTACATCAGCTATGTCCTTCAAGGCCCAGAGTTGAGATATACAAAAGTGGAGCAATTTTGCCCTAGCAGTTGTGATATTTGCATGCCGTCTATGTCCCTACTTTCAGACATACCAAGTCATCGTATTCACTGACATACCAATATGAATGGCCCTTTAGAAGCCAAACGTATTAGGGAGAATGATGAAGTACACGATAGAGCTTAGCGCCTATAGAGTGTAGCACCAACCTCAAGACACCATGAAAGCATAAGTCTTGGCAAAGTTGCTAGCCAATTAAACTAGCCCCACTAAGCAAGAAGATAAGGAAAAACCCAATGGACCCTCCACAGAGATGGTTCCTCTACACAAGGAGGAAGTGGAGTTAGCCTTGTCCTAAAAGGACCTCATGGACTTGAGCTCAATTATGCTTTAATATTCAGATTCCTTGCGAGCAATGACGAAGCAGAATATGAGGCATTAATAGTTGGACTCAGGCTCGCTATAGACATTGGGATGGAAGTAGGGGACCTCAGGATCTTCTTTGACTCCCAGCTTGTGGTCCAACGGTCAAAGGCATGTATGAAGCCAAGAATGAAGAAATGGCAGGATACATAGAAGTAGTTCGATCCTCATGAGAAACTTACCCTCGTAAGACATAATCAAAATACCAAGGACCAACAACATCGAAGCTGCCAGGCTTTCAAAACTTGCATCCATGATAACTTCTGACTTGGGGAAGTTTGAAGAAAGAATGTTCATCGAGTTCCAGCCTGAAAAGTCTACGGTGATATGACCTCACGAGATGTTGGACCTACAGAACGAAGCCCTGCCTTCAAGCTGGATGACATGATAGAAAACTACCTCAAAGACAACACTCTTCCTACGAACAAAATGGAAGCCAAGAGATTGATGCACAGAGGAGCCAACTATACCTATATCAATAGAATTTTGTATAAAAGGGGTTTTAGCTTCCCCCTTCTTCAATGTTTACAACCACAAGACAGACAACGAGTTCTTGAAGAGCTCTATACCGACGAATGTAGCAATCATGTCAAATTCCAGTCATTTTGCACTCGAGTTGTGCAAGCTAGCTACTTTTGGCCAACTATGAGGACTGATGCAAAAGAATTTGTGCAACAATGCAATTGATGCCAAAAGATCGCCCCCATTACCCACATTCCAAGTGTTGATCTCTTTGCTTCACTAGCCGATGGCCTTTTGCCATGTGGGGACTAGGTATACTCGGACCTTTTCCCTCATCCACAAGCTAGAGGAAGTTCATAATAATGAGATATGATTATTTCATGAAATGGGTGGAGGCAGCAAAAGCAGTAGCGAAAGTCACACTCCATAATGGGATGTGATTACTTCACAAAATGTTCAACGCTTTATCTATAACGACATCATTGTTAGGTTTAAGGTTCCACATTCTATAATCATGGACAAAGAGAGGCAGTTGAGTTCTAAAAAAAATTTATGCCAGATATAGCATTGCTCCACGCTACACCTCCATCGCGCAATCACATGCTAATGGCCAGGTCGAGGTCGTCAATAAAAGCATCATGCATAACCTCAAGGCCAGGGCAGATCGACAAAGCAATAGGTTGGCAACTAAGCCTTGTACCAAGCCTTGTACTAGCTGTCATGGTATGATCCTAAAACCCTATAAATATAACCACCACCCCACCCCCAAAAAAAAATTCGTCTTTCTGGCAAGGGGATAAGAAAGAGAACAAGAAAACATAGAGTATAAACAAAAAAGCAAGTTATCTAACATCCGGTTTGTATAAACCCTACTTTTACCCACGAATTAACTTAAGCATCGAAGTGGTTGCGCCAAGCAACCTCCGGCATCCCTCTGATCTATCATTTAGTTTTGCAAGAGTGATCTCTACCGGCCCAAATTCAGCTCATGCAACAGCTTTTAATTTCCAAATGTTATAATATACAATATATAAGATAATTAAACAGGTCAAGATGTTAAATATAAATCTAAACATGTTGATAAATGGGTTTAAATAGTTTAATTAAACAACTTGGGCAAGTTGTAATGGATGTAGGATAGAATTGCAATCCTTGATTTTATTCCATTTCCTATATTTGGATGCACCTTTATAAGCCTGAATCGTGATTCTTTGGAATTAACAATTTTGGCTTTAAAAAGGACTTCAATTTTGCCTTTGTGTGGTGGAATTGTGATTTTATTTCATCTTTATTAGTTGTATGCAATATAATTACTATTTTATCATATTGCTTACTCATAACTTGCATTTATTGCTAGGAGATATTTTCGATAAATATACCTTATAGTCATTCAATTCCATATACACTTCCAAGCATATGAATAAATTTATCATTCCGAAATCAATTACATTCTAATCCATTTCAAATCATTTTGGCATACCAAACGTGACATAAATTTCTAAAATTGCTTTAGTTTCCAAATGTTAGAATACACAATAAGACAATTAAACAGGTCAAGATGTTAAATATAAATCTAAAGCATGTTTATAAATGAGTTTAAATAGTTTGATCAACTTGTTATACGATGTCAAATTTTACTTATATAAACTTATATGTTTGTCAAATCACATTTAATATTTTAAATTCACTTATTTTTATAATTAACTACTTCAAATTTAAAAATGCCAATTTGATATATACATATATTTTCTTTTTGTAATTAATTACTTAAATTTTTGTTTTTTTTTATCAATATTATGAGCATTACTATACTTTAGAATTAACTATCTAATCTATTTATTATAAATAAATTCAAAAATTTTATAGATAGTAAACTGACACTTTAATCTTCATGTGGTTAATTTTAAAAATAAATAAAATTTACATACACATGTGACATTCACTAAAAGTTTCCATCGATGCCGTGTCTTTATTTTCTTGCTCAAAGTCTCCCAATCATCCAAAGAGAAAATTCTTAGAACGCTAGTTTTTCAAATCAATTTGCCTATTCGTCCATCTATTTATTTTCTTCTCGTAGTTGCCCATTCACATATAAAATTCGAACATATACCTTCGGACTTGAATAGGTAATGCAACGTACTTTGACTTTGTTAGCTGTATACAATTTCAATTTGTCACGGTTTAAGGAAATATCATGAAAACATAGAAGCCTTGAGTGGGTAAAGGTCAAACCTTTGAACCATTACCTTCGGATGAATGTTTCGATGCACGAGAACCAAAATTAATTTTGGATGGGCTCTCCGAAGCTACAGAGCTGAGTCCGAGTTTGCTTAGATTAAGACACATACAAACCATATAGACTTAAGTGGAGGTGACTTTTTAAGACTATCATCGTGCGATCTTAATCACTCCCATCTGTATGCTAATTCTAATTTTGATTTCGCCAATTTTCTTCCAAAGCTTCAATACTTGGACCTTTCGGCCAATTCATTTCAAGGTCCTATCCCCACTGCATTTCAAAACATGACTTCGCTAAAAGTCCTCTGCCTCTCCTACAAGTCTTTTCACGGCATGGTCCCAGGATGGTTTGGTAAATTTCGAGATCTTTTCAAGTTCTAACAAGTTCTAGTTGAGTGTAAATATTCGTCAAGTCTATGTGGAGATCTTGTTAGAAACCTGCCTAAACGAGCATGAGACAATATTATTCTCATCATCTCTGTTGTACTGGTTTATGCAATCCTACCTTGAAATTTTAACTTATCAAATTACACCCAATTAAATCGTAGAAGACCTACTACAATATAAAATTTCATTTGTCCAATTATCAGTCACTTGTTTGAAACAAACACAAGTAGACACGTTAGTTAAATGAAAAAAAGGTTACACCTTATCTGCCGCATATCAAGAATAATTTTATAACCCAAAATCAATACATTAAATATTCCAAAATATAATGTATTAATTTTCATAATCTACAATTTTATTATTAACCTGTAGACTCTGACCATGTGTGCGTCCACTTTGATCCAGCCACTGGAAAGGGCTACCACCCACATCCTCCCGCCTAGTTGATAGTAGATACCACACCACACCAGATCGTTCGGCATGTCATGGCAAGAAAATAGCCCATAAAATACAGTATTCTTGAATATTCTTATTGTTACTTTGTTTTTTTTCTAGCTGCATCTTCTAAGATTAAAAACGTAAGAAGATGGGTCTGTGGATTTTGGTTACTCTCTTTAAAAGAGAGGAAAGAATTAGGGATTTAGGCTTTCGAGTTTGAGAAGAAGCATAATTTTTTTTTCATTATTTCTATTAACTATGTTTTGAAATATTTAATATATTTATTTTTTGTACTACAATGCACTTTGTACATGACATGAGGCATCTAACATGTCCTTTAAAAATAAAAAAGGTTAAGTAACGTGTCGACTTGTTACTATTTCCAACAAGTGGTTAGGATTATAGCCATAGACAAATTTTCTCGAATACTGAAGCTAATAAACGAAATTTGATTGGGTCTATTTTAATAACTTCAAAATTTCAAATTTAGCATTGAAAAGAGCTGTAAAATGCAGCTAATAAATATGATATCATCCTAAAGTACGAACGAAATTTTGCCGTCTCCGACCCGCTGTCCCATGGCTGTACCGTCCACTTAGATTTGAACACGTGAACGTATATGTTTAGAAACGATAGTTACTATTTTACGCGTTGTTCGTTCTTCTTTTATTCGTTTTTGTTTTCCTTCCATTCTCCTGGAATTTGTATATTTATATTTATAATTAGTGTATAACTAGAATATAAATATATAAATAACTAAAATATGATATCTACTTATATATATACATATATATAAAGCTATATCTTAAGTAACTTGTTAAATGTTGATCAAATATTACACACAAAATACTATTGAATTAAATATCTAAATCTATTATATTTAGCAAAAACTCCCACAATTTGGACTCTAAAAATAAAATATCAATTATATTAATTTAATTACGATTATATACTTTAATTATCTTGAGTAAAAAAATTTTAAAATAATTTTACAGTAATCCAAGTTAAAGCATTTAAGATCAAAGTTGGGAAAATACAATTAGTTTCCCTCTCTCCATTTTCCATATATGGTAGTTTCACACTTTCTTTAAAAATTATTTTTTAATTTCACACATTCCTTAAAACTTATATTTTTAGCAAGCTTGATTAAACACTTAAAAAAGAAAAAGAAAACTTCGTATCTTCAGAAAAATCAATTGTAACGAATGGATAACAAAATCATATCCTAAAAAAGGAATTATGAATGCAAGAAAAAGCAATATCTTATATCTATCAACATATTGCATGATAAAATTAGGATATATAACAAAAGTATATTATAATTTTTTAAATGTCTTTTTTTTCAAAAATTCATTCATATTTTCAAATTAATTAATTAATACATTTTTTTTTCATAAGTTGCGAATCAAAAAAAAAAAAAAAAAAAAGAAAGGAACCATCCAAAATAAATCATGATTAAAATTATTGTAGAAAAACATAGCTTTTTAAGGAAAAAAATTATATCTTGGCTAAAGTTGAACCCGTGGTGATTATCTAAATTGTCAAATTCAATTTTTTAACTAATTTGCATAATATTAACATAGATTAGCATTATCTGATAGAATAGAAACTTATTATGTAGATTATTATTAAAAGAAACTTTGAAAAAGTAGTTGATGTAAAAGTCTAAAATATAATCAATTGATGAATCAATTAATAAAAATGAAGAAATATAAAGCTTTTTATGAATGATTTCGGTGATGATGATTAGAACATTAACTATTAATTTAAAGTACATGTATTATGGATGCATTGTTGGGGCGATAGTAAAGAATCAATTTCCACCTTTTAAATATATAGTTTTAAACAATATTTTTATGTTCTTACTTATAGAATGGTATAATATTTAATTCCATATTAGTTTGATTATAAATTCTACTATATAATATACTATATATTAAATGAAGTCAATAGGATGTTATTTGAATACATTTATGTTATAATTTGAGTCAATGTAATATAATAATATGCTATTATATTAGCAAAATAATATTTTTTTACATATATGTGTATATATTGTGTATAATACTAGCATCAATATAATTTTTTTTTTATATTATACACATAATATTAAAAGCATAATAAGTGATCAAATATGTTTTCATTTTGTCACATATAAAATACTTGATGATAATGATACTTGACTTATTATCTATCATATTAAGAAAATCTTATGGATTTTTACAAGAAGATATTATTTTAGCTTTATATTGGAACTTATATCCATAAATTATATATTCATCTATTTTAAAAAAAAATACTCATGCCAATAGCAATTTCTATAGTTTTTTTTTTTTTCATATGAAGTTTCCATAATTAATCATATGAAAGGAAAGAAAACCATTATAAAAAAAAAAAAGAAATAAAAAAGGAATGAACAATGTACTAAAACTGTAAGTATCCTTTCTAAACGTATAAGCACCACGTGTCCAAATCTAAGTGGACGATACAGTCGCGGGTAGGGATGCAACCGGGTGGGTTTCGGTGGATCATATGAACCCTAAACCTGACCCGCTATCCTATAGGGTCTACCAGACCCGACCCTATAACCCTACAGGGTTTTGATACTATATCCAAACCCGCCCTATAGGGTTTGATTTAAAACCCGAAACCCGACCCTATAACCCTATAACCCTTTTAGAAAAAACTTATTTTCAAATTTTAATAATAAATTTAAGAAAAACCGGTACTTCTGGCATAAGTTTCCTATACATTCAAAAAATGAAATGATGCATGTAGAATTGATAGAAAATGTTATAGTTCACATTCATTATATAACGTTTAAACACATTAATATATTACTTTTGTCATTGTATAATATTTTAAAAATATGGTTAAATTAAATTTTATGTTCGAATTAAAATATAACGGACAACAAATAATATTAATTTCTATAGCAAACATGACTTGAGCAAAATTTAATAAAAAGTTCTAAATCCATAACTAATCCATAAATATAAAAAAAAAAAAATCCTTGGAGACAAAAAAGATAGTAGTTCCTTCATGTCTTTTTTTCTCTCTTTGTTCCTTTAGTAATGTTTTTATTTGTTTATTAATTATAATATCGGGTTATCGGGTATCCATCGGGTTTGTTATATGATCCAAACCCGACCCTATAACCCTATAGGGTTTTTACTATATATCCAAACCCGACCCTATAACCCTATAGGGTTTTTAACGGGTCGGGTGGGTCGAAAACCCTATAAGAGCCAACCCGGTTACATCCCTAGTCGCGGGACAGTGGGGAGGAGACAGCAAAATTTTCTCGAATACTGAAGCTAATAAACGAAATTTGATTGGGTCTATTTTAATACTTCAAATTTTCAAATTTGGAATTGAAAAGAGCTGTAAAATGCAACGAATAAATATGATATCATCCTAAAGTATGTAGCTGAATAAGTCCAGCAGGAAAAACTAGACATCGTCACGGTTCGATTCAGGTCTGGAACTGGACTCGAATCGTTAATTCCCGGTTCCAAAAGTGGTGGAACCAAAACCGGATCCGTGGGAGCCAGTCCGGTTCCCGGTTCTTAGGAACCGCCGGTTCTCACGGTTCGGTTCTGGTTCTTCATGAAAAAAATAAAAAATCAATTAAATAATTTACTTAATTTAACTAAGAAAAAATACAAAATAAAATTTTAATTTGAAATAACATTGAGCCTAACAATAATTATTCATAGCATTAGTTAAAAGAAATTTTATAATTATGTGTTTATTTATATACAATCACTTGCACTATTTTAGTTGTTATATTAGCAATGTGACACTATAAAATATTCAAAGATATAAATAATTCTCAATAACAAAAAACGAATCACACATTGTTAAGAAAGAAAGTCTACTTTGATTAGAAGTCTACATAAATTTAACAATATATGATTTCAAATGTATTTATTACTTATGTCGTTAATAATAACACATTAAATATTGTGAATAGGAAATAAATTTTTTATTATTTATGAAAAAATAGTTTTAAATATTTATTTTATAATTACAATTTTTTATAATTTTCTTTTCTTTTTTTCTTACTTTTTTTTTATAATTTTTATGGTGTAGAACTGCTGGTTCTTGAATCGACGGTTTCAAAACCACTGGGTCATGCGGTTTTTAGGGATGAAACCGTAAGGACCCGTCAAAATCGACGGGTCATTTACTAGTTCAGATCCGCCATTGCCGGGCCGGTTCCCGTTCATGAACCACCGGTAACGGATCAGGTTGGTTCCCTGTTCGGAACCAACCCGTGATGATGTCTAGGAAAAACAGAAGCATAATATGAGGACATATTTTATTTGTGTTTAATGATCTAAACTAATAATTAAACCCATTTAATAAGTGCATATGTTTTGCCCATCTTATTTATTCATATAAAAAAAAATCTAAAGCACATATTTTTTTACTATTGATTAGTCTTTATTTGAAAAATATGTTTCCAATATTGTCTTAATTACAGAATCAACATTGAGAATTATGAGCTTAAACGTCACTTTCTAGATCTAGGATAAATGTATTGACAAGTTCAACAATAACTCAATAGCTTAAAAATTCAACCACTAGTTTGAACTTTGAGTATTACATGACTAATTGAAACAAGGATATATGCATGGTTATTTACTGAGGATAATGCACAAAATTTATACAATATTTATGCTTCTTTTAGACTATGTTATTTGGAAAACAGCCGTCTTATGTTATATATATAATTTATATTTTCAGAGAAATCACATTGCCTACTTTTATTCACAGACCAAAAAACAAAAATATATAAATAAAAGAGCAGCCATGTTTGTTTTTTATTTTGAGCAGAGCATGATTGACATCCTTAAGCAAAACAAGATTTTTCAGATTCTATAAAATTTTAATTGGCACCACTTCCAGGGAAAAGAAAAAGAAAAAGGAAAATCGGGGAGTAGTTTTAGCAATCTGTTATGCATTGACAATTTACCCAAATAGTAAGTGTCATCACTCATCCCAGTTAGTATTGTAGGATAAAATAATCCTACATAATAATTAAAAATTACAGGAAGTAAAAGACAAAAGGATGCAACTCAGCCTTAAAGAAAAATTACTGCACGACGACAATAAGAAACTGTAGCCATGAAGAGAAAAAGTAAAGCAGCATGGAAAGATAACTTATGGAAAAGGACAAGCACATTATGGTGCATCGCGTTCTTGATTTCCTAGGTTTTGATACCACAACAATAACTTATGAAACAAAACCTACCACCTAATTAATTATTTAAGTTTAAATCCTTTACCAACTAAAATTTACCGCATGCATTTCTTACAAGACAAAAGCTCATGGCTTTAGAACTTAATTCTAAAATTTAAGCAAAATTTTCAGTATATAGTAAAGTAATAGAAAAATCTTAGAGGCATGTCTTAGCAAATGTCAATCACAAATATCCCTTGATAAAAGAGGGAGAATTTTTCACCTAGTTGAAAATGAAGAAATTCATTTATTTAGTTATTAATGTGGTGGAAGAGATGGCATGTTTTATGTAGAATTGGGAAAGAAATAAATTGGCATTTATTCGTCCTTTTAATTATTTTAATATCTATAGATTTTTTTAGGAACTTTACTTTATGTGCCCTATGTTTCATTTATTTTGTCATTTATTTATTTTGTCTATAGACTTTTTAGAAATTTTCCTTTTTGGCAAATTTTATTTTTTTTTTTCATATATAAATGTATATCTTAGGGCAAAAGAACAATCAGTTATTCAATAATACATCTTTTTAAGCTGTATTTCTCTGTTTTACCCAAAATTCAAAATTATTTATTATTTTCGATCTTTTGAATATCATTTACATAAGTATTCTTAGAATCATTAGGTAATTGAAGATCACACTCTGGTATTCATGCATAAATCAATGGTTTGTGATAAAACCTTAAATCTTTCATTGTGTAACCGTGTCAGTTGGTATTAGAACCCCGTTCGCTCTTTGATTGTCATGGCATCTCATAGATAGACCAATCAACGGTGTGCGATGTATGAGATCTATGATTATCATGATCTACATTAGAGGATTGGACAGATGATTAAGGAGCTGTTGGATGCGACTTTAGAGCATCAATTAGATGTGGTAGTAGAGTAATTGACAAATAATATAGGCGAATTAACTGTCAATCAGAATAAGAATCTTAACCCTATTAATAGGCAAAACCCTAATCTGATGCTTGCTCATGATGATGAAGATTATAACTCTTCTTTTGATGTAGAAGAGGAATATTATAGAGAGAATGTAGACGAAGAGATTTTTAAGGCTAATGGTGAATCAGTCTTTGATACTTATGAAGATGAGAAGGATGATGTTTTTAAGACTATTGGTGATGGTAAACCAATTTTTGACGCTGATTAGGGTCTTTTTTTTAATGGTCTATTTTTCATCTGTATTTGTATCTGTATCAAAATGATATGTATAAATATGTTCGATTTGTATCTATATTTAATCTATTTGATTTTTTCATGAGAATTGCCAACTTTTCTTTATTTGTATCTATTTTTTTATAAACAATTTGTTAGAAAAAAGTTTTAAAAAAAAATGTCTGTATTTGCCCAAAAAAGCTCCCAAAGTAGACCCATAGAGGATTTAGTTGTTAGGAGGTCTTATATAACTCCTAGGGCTGTTGAAGCTGATTGGTTGAAGAATACTATTTTCCAGTCTACCTACACCATCTTAGGGAAGATTATGTTGGTGCTTAATAAGGACCTTACTAACACTTCTAGTTTGTTGTCATTAGCAAGATTTGAAGAACAGAATGGCTGGGGATAAAGAAAATGTCAAGGTTGGATCGATTTATTTGAACCTTGTCTAATTAGTTCCAATTGGGTATTGCATGACATGGAAAAAAATTCGAGAGTGAATTTTGTCCAACATGGGGAGAATGATGCAATGGAAGAGATGTCAATGCTTTTATGCAAATTTGGGAAAGAAATAATTTGGCATTTATTCATCCTTTTAATTATTGCGATATTTATAATCTTTTTAGGGACTTTCCTTTATGTGCCATACGTGGAATTTATTTCATGATTTAATTTTTTTTTTCTTTTTTGTCTATAGACTTTTTATGAATTTTCTTTTTTGGAAAATTTCGTTTGTTTTTTCATAGATAAATGCATGCCTTAAGGTAAAAGAAAAATCTATTATTCAATAATACATTTTTTGAGCCGTCTTTCTCTATTTTACCAAAAATTCAAAATTATCTATTAATTTCGATCTTTTAGATGCCATTTACCTAGGTATTCTTAGAATCAATAGGTAAGTAAGGATCACAATTTGATATTCGTGTGCAAATCAACGGTTTGTGATAAAACCTTAAGTCTTTCGCTGCGTTAGTTATGCATATTGCCCACATTATTCTCCTCTTCTTCATCATGCTATAGAGAGGGTAGAGATCAACTTCACCTATTGTAGCTGCCCCTTTTAGCTTAGAGAATATGCTCCTAATGAGCATATAATAAAGGATTCTCAGACTTATCTTGTTGAAGCTAGGTGTTGTTGTTTTTGAAGGTATGAATGGCCCTTCTATGACTTCTACCACAAAGTATCTCAATTCCTCCTTCGACACTTTCACTAGGAGGTTTCTAAACTCCTTACCAACCTCCTCCTCATTATCATACAGACCCATTACTACTATGGATTCTCTCATGGGTACCCTTTTGCATTCTTGAAAAGTATAAAAACTTACTATATCTTCCATACTTGGCGCTTGGTGCTTAGTTCTGAAACTTGCCATAAAGACTAAGGTGGCTTCACCACACACTTCCTCCTAGATATCAAATACTTTCTCCCAAGCCTAGTCTTCAAAGTATTCCTTGAACTCTCTCTCTAGACCTTAGCTCCTTATAACATCCCATTCTATCATAACATTTGAGATAATTGATTTCTTAGAGAGAAAAATCTTAAATTTTTCTTTATCTTCAACGTTTAGTCCTATAGGGGGATGAGGATGAGTACTTACTTGTACAAAAGGCCTATACTCAACTCTGGCCTTTTGGTTTGTTTTTGGGGTTGTGTTTAGGAGGATCTTTTTGGTGCCATTTCTACAAAACAAATGAACAAGATAAATTTCTTGTTTGAAAAATAGTATAAAAAATAATATAATATATGTTTTTTTGCCCTAATTTTCAAGTTAAACCTCAATAAAAGGTATTGTTCATATTCTAAGAATAGACTCAGGGCACCTTTATTATTAACTTTTTTGAAAGAATTTCGAATTAATCTTTACTGCATTTTGGTTTCCTAACTTTGTTACAAGAAAAAATCATCTTTAGAAAATAGACTTAGGCTATCTAAGTTCGTCTCACATTTTCATGGAAGTTTAAAGATCATGACAAATCCTTATTAAAGATCATTCAAGTAAATTCCTAATATTTTCAATGGGAAAGAAGTAAAGAGCAATCATTTTACTTGTTTTTAATATCAAGAATGCTACTTAACATCAAATATAATAGGTAATCAAAGTTATGTAAAATTGAAACCCTAAAAGTACAAAGATTAAATGATTGTCTATGATGATATAAACCATTGTATTGAACAAAGAAGTAATAAACTGTGCTTACCTTGTTAATTTGATGCTGAAAATGTTGTAAAAGAGTGATTTTCATTGAGTTTAAGGATAAAGATGCATCGAGGGTTTTGAAAGGGTTTATCAGGCTTGTTATAATTTTGAAAGAAGCAATGAATGAGAGCGAAACAATAGTATTAAAGCTTATATATTCAATGAATCACGGGTTCAACCGCTGATGCGGTTTATAACACAATTTTCATTTTAAAATAATTAAAGAATTGGGCCTTAATTTATTAAACTTGCACAGAAGAATCACGTGCATGATTTCAAACGCGGTTTATTATTCTATAAAGAATAAAGAATTAAGGAATGAAGAATAAAAGAATCAAAGCCTTTTAATACCTACAAAAAGAATATTAGAAAATAATAAAAGAATAAGGGAATAAAAGAACCACATTCACAATAGTAGGCTTGACTTAAGCCGCGATTGAAGTTGTGATAAAAAATTTATTCTTCTTTATAATCGTGGGTTGGCTCGTGGCCAAAATTATTTGGTGGATTCCTACAAAACTCTTAAAAACAAGCCTTAAAGTGCAGAATAAACTATGGGCTTGGTTGCATCCCTGTTTACACATACCTTCAAGAAGAATATAACCAATAGCATCATTCAAAAGCATCATAAATATCACCCATAATTATGAAAGATCATCAAATTTCAATTCCTTTAGCCAAACATCAGCATCAAAGCTAATTTAGAATCTTTACAAACTATTCATAAAGGTATCAAACATATCAAAACTTCTTTCTCTAATCAAACAAACAAGTATCAAACAAGCTTAAAAAGTCTTTAAAAGAAAATTTACATAATAAAAACAAAATGTAGAATCAATCATTCTAGGAGTTTCAGTTCTTGACTTATTCCTTTGAATTGGTTTATGTATTTGTAGGCAAAGTTCCTTCGGGTCTTTTTGAAAGGAGCTTTGAAATCTGATGTAGATGTGTCTCTAGGTTATGAATTGTAGTTGAATGGTTTCTCAAGGTGGTATCATTAGTCTACTGCTTGGCCTCTATAGCCTTGATAAACTGAGGAATTAATTCCTTTAAAGAATTCTTGTTACCTTTGGGGACACTTGACTCTTGACCTTGTTGTTTTTGAAAATTGAGTGGGTTAAAACCAGATTTTTGAAAATTGTTGTTACTCTACCTAAAGTTTGGATAGTTCCTCCAGCCAAGGTTATAAGTGTTACTATAAGGGTCATTATTAGGTCCATTAAAGTTGTTCACACACTCCACACTTTTATAAGTTTTACCCTCAACACTCTATCCTACACTTCAATTAACCACATTGACTTAGCTAAATCCCATGGTCATACTGTCAACCTTTCCAGAAAAGGCTTCTATCTTAGACTTTAAGGTTGTAACAACATCAAGTTCAAAAACACCTCTAGCCTTCACCTTCCTAGCCCTGACAAAAGACCACTAGTAATGGTTGTTGGCCATGTCCTACAAAACATTCAAACACTCCTCTAGGGATTTTTTGTTTAGGCTCCTCCTATTGCTGCATCAATAAGCTACCTAGTTCCATAGTTTAACCCATTATAAAGGGTTTGGACCTGTGTCTATTTAGGCAATCCATGATCTAAGCACCTATTTAGCAATTCCTTCCATCTTTCAAAAGCTTCATAAAGGGTTTCAGATTCCAACTGGTGGAATGAAACTATATCTGCTCTCAACTTTGATGTTCTAGAAGGTGGAAAGTATTTCCTCAAAAATGTTTAGCCATTTGTTGTTGGGTGGTTATGGACTAATTCTTCCTTGGGAGAAAGGAAACAACCTTAGACAGAAAGGAAACAACCTTAGACATATGGCATCATCGGAGGCTCCATTTATCTTAAAGTTATAACAAATTTCCAAGAATTGTTGGAGGTGGATATTAGGATCTTCATCTTGCAATCTATCAAATTGGACGTATTACTGGACCATTTAGATGATATTAGGTTTTATCTCAAAGTTGTTGGTTGCTACCTTAGGTCAACCAACGCTAGTGTTAGTACCATCTAAGGTGGGTCGATAGAAATCTAGCCTAATCCTAGGAGGGTGAGTACCCTACATATGTTGTTTTCTCTATTTAACACCCTGTTTAGTTGATGAAACTTCTCCTCTTGGTTATTGGTTGTGTTAACTATATGAGCCATTAGTTCTTGAAAAACTTGATTCCTTTCCTTAACCAAGTGCCTAGAGGTTCTTCCTATTTATTGTGGCTTTGGATTAAAGGGAAACAATGGATAAGATTGACTCCTAGTCATAATCCTACAGTTTTATTATGGTAAAGAATTAATTAGTCTACATCGAACCCTTATTACAACAGACAAACTATAAACAAACCTTATATCAGAGACTTATGAAACAACAAAAGACTAATATACAACAACAAAATTTATATCTAGAAAAGGAATTGTGAATAAAAGAATTAAAGAATTTAATGGAGAGAACATAACTGTACAAAAGAATTATAAAAAATATGAATTACAAACAGGTAAAAGAATATATAGAAAAAGCTATAAACAAAACATGACATGTACGAAGATTTACATATATACAAATAAAGGCAAAGGGTTAATGATATGAATAGATGGAAACTATTTACAAAAATAAAGCAAAATATTTACAAAAAGAAAATAAAATTAAGTATAGAAACATTATAGAAAAATTAAAAATATGTACAAAACAAAAACAAACAAAAAGCTAAAACTATATATACTATTCACAGGGTTAGTGACTAGTCCAATAGATTTTAAACATTCATATAGTACTTTGTTGAGCTTCATCTACATGAATTCAAGATGTTGATCCCCTACAACGATGCCATAAATGACTTGGTGGGTTTTGCATTTAAGAACACAGAACACAAAGTCGAAGTTTTCAAAAATTTTATAAAAATGCTAATAAGCTCTATTCAACTTCAGTTCCAATCACCACATAGGGAAGTGCATCTATCGAAATAGTATGGAAAATATTAGGTCGTATTCCATAGGATTCGTAGCATCTATCTTACTGATTTTGAATCTATTATCTAGCCAAAAGAAGATTTAGAACAACATTATTAACATAAAAGCTAAGCTAAGGTTAAAATTAATTATATTCATGTTTTTAAGGCAAATTTAGGATATAAGTTTGTTAATGCAAGATAGATATTAGGATTTGCTTCATCAAATCCTTATCATGTCATTTCTTAACAAACTCAAGGAGTTGTTTGTTGGGTATACTTGTACTATTAGATTCACTAAGGTAAGTTAAAGCCTCCCTCAAGATCAGAAACTGTAGATCTAGATCAGATTACTAGAATCTCTTCAAAAGCTATCAGCAATCTAGATATGCATAAAGATCAATAATCATTTCATTAAAAACCCATTTTAAGGAATTTTAAAACCAAGTGATAGAAAGTTTTATCATTTCTCTCTCAAGGTGATTATAAGTAACTTCATTAGTAGCTCAGAGCCATTCAGACGAATACTCACTCGATCTATTCAGCTAAAATCAAATATGAATCTAAAAGGTGCACTAAACAATGGGACCCATGAAAAAATATGTTCAAGCAATAAATACAAGTATGTTATAATGAATTATTTTAAATGTGACTTTGATGAGAGCAAAAGTTATATAAAGATATTTGATAATATTATAAAGGAATATCAATATAGAAATTTGCCTTATGTGTGTTTTTGTGTTGTGTTTTACGTTTTTAGAAGTAGCAACCAGCGAGCAGATCTAGTGATTTCGAGCACAAGAGGAAGTCAAGCCCCAAATTAAGGTGTAACAAAGGCGTGAAGGAGCAAAAATATAGGGCGCAACATCTAATTTCTTGACACTAATGAGCCGGTTCAATGAAGTAAAAAACAAAAAGCCATTGAGTCCATGATCCAAGGCATGATGAGGTAAAACTTCAAGGCACGAAGTTTGCAAATGTTAGAAATGAGCCAATGAAGGCATGGACTGGCAAGCTAGTGTACATCTAAATTTAACCATTGCGAACATTAATTGTTACCATCTGATAGACATTATCTCCAATAGGCATTTAAGTTTTTGAAAACTATAAATACTCTTTGCCTTTAAGATTCAGACAATCTTTTTTGACAGTTCTTGAGAGCTTTCATTTGCAAACAAATAAATCAAGTTTTTTTAATTAATTTTCTATTCTCTTGTTTATTATTAGTAAATCTTAAGTAAGAGAGAGAAAATCATTCTAGTGTTCTGTTTTATATTTGTAAGCTATAAAAGAGTATCGAGAGAGTGAAGGAAATATTTTTATTTCCTAAAGTGGTGTAACTTATGTATCGTTTAACTTGAGTGTGAATTTATTGTGATCAATAAAAGTGTATGTGAAGTCTTCATTAGAGACATTTGTGGATCATAGAGAGTAGGAAGTGGGTCAAACTCCACATTAAATCTCGACTAAATTTCTTTATCCATATCATTTTTTATTTTTCATATCATTATTTGTTTGTTATATAAGTTGCTTTCATAGCTTAATCTGATTCATTGCATGAAAAATAATTGTTTGCGCTTTTTAAGTCAAATATTCAATTCACCCTTATCCCCCCTCTTACATATTCTTTAGTGCATTTTCAATTTGTATGAAAGCTAGTCTCTATCTTGTATGTGCTTAATCACATAATAGAGTAAAGATTATGGTATCTAATGCACTAGGATTTCTAGAGGGGTAAGCCATCAATAGATCACCGCTTCTAAGTGGGGGTAACTATCTATATTAGAAGTGTAGAATGAAACTTTTTCTTAAAGCTCAAAATAGATTGATCTGGAATGTCAGGAAAAATAGGCCTTTAAAAATAGAAGGAAAAAAAAGAAAAAGATTATAATGAAGAAAACTGGAAGAAATTAGATTTAAATGAAATTGCTGTGAATATTTTCTATTGTGGTTTAAATGAAAGTGATTTTGATAGAATATGTACATAATATTGCTAAAGAAATATGGGATGCACTAGAAAAGATTTATGAAGGAACCAATAAAGTTTGAGATACAAAAATATGTCTTTTATGTGGTCAATTTGAAAATCTTAAAGTGTTTCCTAATGAATCAATAGATAAAATACATAATAGATTCATTAATATCATAAACCCTTTAAGTGTACTTGGGAAGAACTTTTCAAACTTGGAAATAAATTCTAAACTTCTCAGGTCACTACTCATGGATTGGGAAGCAAAAAGAACATAATAGAAGAGGCACGAGACTTAAGTGCTATGAGTAAGGAAGAACTCCTTGGAGCTCTCAAAACGCATGAGCTTATCAAAAAGCAAAGAGCAAAGAGAGGAATCTAACAAGAAGTCTATTGCCTTAAAAGCCACAAGTCAAGGTTCTAATGATGATAAAGATGAAAATAAAAATGAGGAACTTGCCTTGTTGGCTAAGAAACTTAAGAAATTTACGAGGCCCATTTTCAAGTAAAAAAGAGAGGAAAATGATAGTAAGTTATCTAGACACAAAAAGAAGGATGTGATAACTTGTTTCAAATGCCACAAACTGGGACACATCCAATAGTACTGTCCACTACTCAAGAAAGTCTCAAAAGGACCTAAAAAAGAAGCTCTTGTAACTACTTGGAGTAATGATGACTCAAGTGACTTGGATGAGAATGTGTACTTCATGGAACTAGATGATGAGGTAAGTTCTCCATCTACTCCTTCTTATGATGAATTGTATTTTATGTATGAAAAGTATGTAGTAAATCAGTAAAGGTAGAGAAAAATAATAATATACTTAAATCATTACTGATGGAAGTAGTGAAAGAGCTGGAAAATTTTCAAACCATGCATGAAGAGATTAAAATTGAAAGTGAAAAGCTACATGAAAAAATTAATGTTCTAAAATCAGAAAATGATAAGATAGATAATAACTGCAAAAAGCTAAAAAGTAGAAATGATGAGTTGATCAAGTTCAATGAAAAATTAATTATTGATAATGATCTACTAGAACTTGAGATTAAAACTATAAAATATAATAATGTTGAATGTGCCAGTAGTAATAATCAAATTCTAAAAGAGCTAGAAGAACTAAAAAATGAAAATATTCTATTGAAAGCTAGCATAGATGATTAAAGGCAACTATAACCAAATTCACAAATGGTAAAAAGAATCTGAACACACTTCTAGGAAATTAAAGGTGTGATTCAAAAAAACAAGGAATTGGTTATAGTAGGGAAAGTAGTTGCAAGTCCTACAAAACTCGTTTTTGTAAAAGATACCTATGGGATATGTAATTACGATGGCAAATCTGGTCATATTACACATAATTGTATAATTAGAAAGATAATGCACTCGAATCATTGAAACAAGCTAGTTTAGGTTCCTAAGAGAAATGTTCTTGTTTCACCTAACCAAAAAGGACCCAAACTCAAATGGGTACTAAAGAAATAATAATCTATTTTGTAGGGATCTTTAAGTGAGAATAACAAATAGTACTTAGACAGTGACTACTCTAGGCACATGACTGGAGACACATCTAAGTTCGTGTCACTAGACTTGAAAGATCAATGGAGTGTTACCTTTAGAGATAATAGAAAATCAACTGTTCTTGGTGAGATAACATTTTCATAAACAAACATTTAATTATAAAAAACATGCTACTTGTTGATGATCTAAAACACAATCTGCTTAGTGTTAGTCAATTGTGTGATAATGGTTTTAAGGTAACATTTCTTGCTAAAAAGTGTTACAGCGAGACAATTGACAATAACTAAGCTTATTTTGAAGGGTATAGACAAAGAAATATTTACAAAATTAACTTATATGATTTTAAATCATCAAATGAAACTTGTCTATATTCTCAAAATGTCAATAATTTGCTATGGCATAGAAAATTGGGACATGCTATTATGGATATTATTTCAAAACTTGTTAAAAAGAATATTGTCAAAGGTTTACCAAAGATAAATTTTTAAAAGGACAAGATTTGTCAAGCATATCAACAAGAAAAGCAAGCAAACCAAGACTTCATTTAAGTCTAAAGATGTTATTTCTACTACTAGGTCATTAAAACTGTTGCATATGGACTTATTTGATCCTATTCAAACTCTAAGTTTGGAAGGCATGAAAAATACCTTGGTTATTGTTGATAACTTCACTAGATATACATGGACTTTCTTCCTTGCATGTAAAGACAAAACAAATCATGACTTTTTTAGATGTTGCAAGAAAGTCCAAAATGAAAAAAGATCTTAATATCATATCTATTCAAAGTGATCATGGGGGACAATTTGAAAATTATGAAATAGATGATTTTTGTAGTAAATATGGCATTGAACATACTTTTTTAGCACCTAGACCTCCACAACAAAATGGTATAGCTGAAAGGGAAAACAAAACTTTAATTAAAATGACTAGAACCATATTATGTGAAAATAATTTGCCAAAATATTTTTGGGTTAAAACTATAAATACTGCTTACTATATATCAACTAGAGTTTTTATAAGACTTATTCTCAAGAAAATCTCCTATGAGTTTTGGAAAGGAAAGAGACCTGACACATCTTATTTTCATCCATTTGGCACTAAATGTTACATTCTAAACAATGGAAAAGAGCAATTGGCTAAATTTGATGCTAAAAGTAATGAATGAATCTTTTTAGGTTATTCTTTAACAAGTAAGGCATATAAAGTATTTAATAAAAGAATATTAGTTGTTGAAGAATTTATACATGTTGCTTTTAATGATTCCTTGCCTTAATTTATGCTCAAATGATGATGTAGATGCTGTTTGTGTTGATTTAAATAGATTTCCCCTTCAAAATAATAATAAAGAAAATAATGAACATAAAATGGATGCAGTACATGAATATGCCAATCATGATCTACCTAAAGAATAAAAATATACAAAATTACATCTAAAAGATCTAATAATTAGTGCAACTTCTAATAGAGTGCAAATAAGATCATCTTTAAGAAACATAAGTAATATTATTTTTCTATAACAAGTTTAACATAAAAATATTGAAGAAGCCTTAAAAGATAATTTTTGGTTAAATGCTATACAAGAAGAATTAAACCAGTTCACAAGAAATAATGTTTGGAAATTGGTTCTTAGATATAAAAATAGACCTATTATTAGGATAAAAAGGGTGTATAGAAACAGGCTTGATGAATATGGTATAATAACAAGAAATAAGACTAGATTAGTTGCTAAAGATTATAATCAAGAATAAGGAATAGATTTTGATGAGACCTTTGCCACAGTTGCTAGACTAAAATCTATAAGAATGCTTTTGGCATTTATTGCATTTAAGAATTTATTCTTTTTCGAATTGATGTCAAAAGTGCATTTTTAAATGGTTTTGTAAAAGAAGAAGTCTATGTAGAGCAACTATTTGGTTTTGAAGATAATGAATCCCTTGATCATGTTTTTAAACTAAATAAAGCTCTTTATAGTCTAAAGCAAACTCCTAGAGCTTACTATGAAAGACTTAGTAGCTTCTTTTTAAAAAATGGATTTTGTAGAGGAAAATTTGATACAACTCTGTTTATCAAGAATCATAAGTCAGATACATTAATTGTGCAGATCTATGTAAATGACATTGTGTTTAAAGCTACTAATATAAGTATTTATAAATGAATTTGTTGAATTCATGAAGAATGAGTTTAAAATGAGCATGATAAGGGAACTCACTTATTTTCTTGGTCGTCAAATAAAACAATATGAAAATGGAACATCATCAATCAATCAAAATATACAAGAGATTTGTTGAAAAGGTTTAAAATGATAATTGCAAAACTAGACCTACTCTTATAAGTACAAGTATAAACATGACAAAGATTAAAATGGGAAAAATGTGTGTGAAAAGCTTTTATAGAGACATGATAGGCAGTCTGTTATATTTAATAGCTTCTAGACTTGATATCATGTTCTCGATGTATGTATGTGCACAATTTCAATCTTGCCGGAAAGAATCACACACTAGTGCAGTAAAACACATTTTCAAGTATCTTACAGGTACGATTGAAATTGGCTTGTAGTATCCAAAGTTTACCTCTTTTAATCTAATTAGATACTCTAATGCTGACTTTGCTAGGTACAAAGTAGATTGGAAAAGCACAAGCAACACATGCCACTTTCTTGGAAATTCCCTAATATCTTGGCACTCAAAGAAGCAAAATCGATTGCAATTTTAAATGATGAAGCTGAGTATATAGTTGGTAGTTGTTATGCACAAATTTATGGATGAAACAAACCTTGTTTGATTATGGTCTAAGATATGAAAATGTTCGAATTTGCTGTAGTAACACAAGTGCTATTAATTTAACGAAAAATCAGATTCAACAGTCAAGGACAAAGCATATTGAAATTAGACATCATTTTATTAGAGATCATGTTCTAAATAGAGATATCAGCTTGGAATTTGTTGATACAAACAATCAAATTGCTAATATTTTCACAAAACCCTTGAGTAAAGATCGTTTTTGTACTTTACATCGAGAATTGGGCATGATTAAGACATATAAGTGCTAAATATTATTGAGCTAAGTTGATCTAGAACTTGTTTTTGGGCTAAACAAGCTGCTAAATATAATACTTGCTTATAAATCTGATTTGTTGTTGAATTGATCTATTTTCGGATGTTGCATCTCTGATAAACACCAACTTGCCGGTGGATTAAGGACTGGCTCATTGGTCTATACTCGAAGGGTCCATTGAGGGCTCGATCTAACCTTCGATTGACTCTATGGATTTTATATCCATAATTTACTAAGATTGACTTGCCAATACCCCATGTACTAGATCGCTAGTGGCTTGTTTTTCACACATGCATATATATATTAATATATGCGATCTTTTCTCTCCTTTGTCATTTCTTTTTTTCTATTCTCTCTCTATTGCACTCACTCTCTCTCTAAAACAGACTATAGTAATCTCTCACCATCTCTCTTTTATCCTCTCCTTTTCTTTCTACCTTTGCTTTTGCCTCTCCCCCACCAACACCCCTCCATCTCTCACCTCTTCTCTTTCTTTCTCTTTCTCTCTCTCTACGTTTCATCTCTTTTTCTCTTTTTCTATTCTAGTTCATTATGCCTCCATGAACTACCAGAGGTCGTGTACCACCAGCATTTACTAGGTTTCTACTCCCATCATGGAAGCATTCAGACATGTATTTTCTTTTTCGAGATCTTTCTATTGACCTGGGTAGAAACTACAATGCTGATGTCCTACAATTCTTTAGAATTACTTAAATATCTGGTGTCGTGTTAAATAACATCTTGGATACTATAAGTTTTCTTGCTAAAGTAATTGAGGAAGCTATTAGACTATTTTATTGCAATTTAACTGATTATCTAGAGGATGATGGGAGTATGGGCGTTGGAATGGAGTCTAGTTTCGATAGTACAAGTTTTGTAAGACCCATGTTGTATACCTATCTTTATGGAAGGAGACTTGAGGTATCCTATTCTGATATCTGTAGTTTGATTGGGGTTGATGATGGTAGAGTTAGGATGTACAGTACATTTAATGGGCTTGGTATTATGAAAAGCAATTTACTATGTCTGATATGGGTCAAAATTGGCGCGAATCGCGCAATTTATATTCTTCAAGATTGTCTTTTAAGCATTGGATTCTTCATTAGTGTTTAACCGACAATTATATAACACGTAAGGGACAACAAACCACAATAATTCTACAGGACTTGTGGCTTATGATTCACATTTTAAGCGAAGATCAGATTCCCTTTTTTGATTTTATGTTTAGGACTTTCAAAAATGTGACCAATAAGCTTGCTCAAGCAGTTCTGAGAGGCAGCTAGTTGATTATCCAGTTGCTGAGGAACAAAGGTGTTAAGTTCCTATCTTCTCCTATCTTCTTTGTACTGAGACTCACCAAGTGCAGGTTCCTATCTTATCCTTCAATACCATTAGTTCGGGGTCTTGGAAAAGATAAGATGGAAGATGGATAAAGAAGAAGCCTTTAGAGCCTTTGGTTGGAGATGGTGCTCCACTACTTGATTCTGGTGAAGATATAGATTCTTTTGATGATGATGCGCCTCTAGGTCCACTAGTTCCTCTGCTCCTAGTACTTCTATTTCCTCTTGGCAACAACTTTGAGAGCATAAGGACTCCTGATATGATACTATTGAGAACCGGATTTCTAGTCTTCGCATAGATTTCCAGACTTTCAATTCTGATATGAGAGGCTTCATGAATCTTTTCTACTCTATCATCCTCGTCCTCCTTCTCCTCCTTGATTTTTCTACATTTATGGATGTTTTATGTATAAAACTCTCTGTTTTTTTATCTATGGCAATTATTAAATGTCTTATCTACCTGTTTTAATCTGACTATTTCTTGTCTCTTTTTACTCACTATCTTATATAATTTTTTTATGAGGTCAAAGGGAGAGAAGAAAATTTATAATTGAAGTAGAGAAATGGGATAAAATTTGTAAACAATGGATGATTAAAGGGGAGAAAATTGTGTGCTTAGTAAATTGATCTTGAGCTTTTTAATCCATTTATTACTAAGGGGGAGTAAAATATAAAAAGTTTTTACATAACTATTTACCCTCATTAAAATGGGGGAGATTGTTAAGATGAATTATTTTAAATATGATTCTGATGAGAGCAAAAGTTATCTAAAGATATTTGATAATATTATAAAGGAATATCAATATAGAAATTTGCCTTGTGTGTGTATGCATGCTGTGATTTATGTTTGCAAAAATAGCATCGACGAGCTAGTGTATATGGGACCAGCAAGCTGGTCTAGTGATTTCCAGCACAAGAGGAAGTCGAGCTTTAAATCAAGGCGCGAAGGAGCAAAAATATGGGGTGTGACATCTAAGTACTTCATACAAGCGAGCCAATACAATGAAGTAAAAAACAAAAAGCTGTCAAGTCCAAGATCTAAGCATGAAGAGGTAAAACTTCAAGGAGTGAAGTTTGCAAATGTTGGACCAGCAAATCAGTGAAGGCATGGACCGGCTCGCCGATGTACATTTAAATTCGACCATTACGCACATTAATTATCATTATCTGACAGATATTATCTCTAATGGGCATTTAAGTTTTTGATAACTATAAATACTCTTTGCCTTTTAGATTCATACAATCTTTTTTGACAACTCTTAAGAGCTTTCATTTGCAAACAAACAAATCAAGTTTTCATAATTAATTTTCTGTTATCTTGTTCATTATTTGTAAATCTTACATAAGAGAGAGAAGATCATTCTAGTGCTCTTTTCTTATATTTGTAAACTATAAAAGAGCATATAGAGAGTAAAGGATATATTTTTATTTCCTAAAGTGGTGTAAATCGTGTATCGATTAACTTGAGCATGAATTTGTTGTGATCAATAAAAGTGATTGTGAAGTCCTTGTTGGAGACATTTGTGGATCATGGAGAGTTAAAAGTGGGTCAAACTCCACGTTAAATCTTGACTAAATATCTCTATCTCCATCTCTTTATTTTTCATATCGTTATTTGTTTTGTTATATCTGTGCTTTCATGACTTAATCTGATTCATTGCATAAAAAATAATTGCTTGCACATTTTAAGTCAAATACTCAATTTACCCACCCCAAATCACCGCTGACCTAACCATCCCCCCTACCTCCGGCACTTGAGTATTCTTTATTGTGTTTTTAAAGTAGTTGATCAATTTTCATTAAAATGCATTTGAAATCACATGAATCAAGTCTTAAATTTACAAACCCTAAGTTAAGCTAATTCTTTCTCCATAAATATAAACATTATGAATAGATTTAAGGAGAAATAAAATGAAATTAAAGATGAATATTAAAGATTAAGCACAAAAATATCTTACAAGAACAAATGTTGGGTTTAATATGAATTTACCTAAAAAAACTTGAATCTTTAGTAAGAAGAAAGATTTCTCTCACTAAAAATTCTCTTACTACTTTATTCTATGTTAGGAAAATTTGTTACATATGGTACACTCCTTATTATATGTCTGTGCATGTTTATTTATATGTGACAAGGCATAGAAATTATAAAAATTTTATTAACTAATATAACAGATTCTTTATAATAGAATTTGTATTTATTCTCATGTGCATGGCAGTAAGGTATGGTCACTTTTCACCCCTTAGATCACGGGCTCGAAGTTTGACTACGATATAAATTATGTCTTTTCATCAGAGGTGCAATTTAAGGTTATTTTGAACCGTGGGTGGGATCGCAGACACGATTTATAGGTGTGATTAGAGTTTGTCCAGGCCCAGTTGTCTCAATATCAACCACAAGATAAATCAAAGGTATGGTTGATGGTGCAATTTGCACTTTTGCCTTGTTTTGCCTTACTTTCTTACCATTGGTTAGGGTCTTTAGCCGTCGCAGTTGAGTTTGTCATTATTCATTTGTGTTGTTTTGCTCCAAATCTGATTCTAAATACTTTGTTTCTTCTTTTCTGGATCCTAGGAGCTAAAAAACAATATTTAAACAATAAAATCACAAAATCATAAGAATTTTCTTAAAATTGAGCCATATCAAGCATGATTTCCTATGAAAAGAATAGTGTAAAAGATTTATCAATCACGAAGTAATTGAAGTAGACAAATTCGTAAGACACGGGAAAATTTTTTTAAAAAAATAATGGTTATAACACTAGAGGCTAAAACCAAAAGGATTATCTTATTTATAGACATTCCACAACTATTAAAATATGATATGACCAATCTAATTTCAAACTCATAAAGGACATATATCTAATTAAAAATTTAAAAAATAACTAATTTTTTAAAATAAAATATTTAAAAGGAAAAACAATATGTTTGAGCTTTATTCTTTTAAATATGTAAAACGATTTGAGTTGGGGTCTCAAGCTGAACTGCGAACCATTTACTCTCCACTAAACTGAACCACGAAACCATATTGTTATTAAAAAAGGAAAATTTGAAATTTTGGTCAGATATGATTCAATCCAATTTAATATTCGATTGATCGGTTTATTTCACAGCGCTATTGCCGATGGACAAAAAGTTTCTCATCCATACTTGAAGCTTTTATAGTAGCCTTTTCTTTATAGAAAACAACATATGGAATTTTGACCAACCCCACCAACATGGAAGCAATCTAAGATATTTTCCTGTCATGTTAAGATGATAAATTTCACAAATTACCTTTGAAGCCTTTAAAGAAATTGCATGAACTACAAAACTTTTTTAAAATGGAGCTCTTACGCTTCTTAAACATGCATGGATTTTGCTTTTCTCTGGGTCGGTTGCTTATGTGGTATATGGAGCTGATTTAAACAGTAAAATGTAGAAAGCAAAAGCCACATCAATTTTTTATGATGACATGGCCAATTGGTCCATTTTCTTATTGTTGACCAGATCATACAACTAAAAACCCGACTAGCAACGGAAGAATACATTTCCCGACCCTTTTACTTTAAAAGGGAAAAAAAAAAAACAAAACAAAACACTTACTGAAATCCTCAACATTATTTTTGGTCATAAAGAACTTGCTAAGGAAAAAGAAAAAAAAGAAACGACTAAGATTAAGGGAAAAACGGCTAATTTAGCAAAGCCAATGTAGCAACAATATATGCATAGAAAACAAAATACCATAAAATGGACAGTAAGGTCGTACCTCTTTTATATTCTTAGTTGTTACGTCATTCTTTTTTAATCTATGAAAGAAAAGAAATTCATGATTGTTGTAATTGACTGCAACTATGCAGCAGACAAGTTGTATTTTGAGCTTCCTTCCATGCTCTTTTTCTATACATACATGGTGAAACAACCATTTTTTTTATTTCCCTTGGACTTTAGTACACTAGTTGATTTATTATTATTATTATCATCATTAAATCTCTCGTAGTAATTAACCGGGGGAGTTTGAATGGGGGCAAGTATGCAAGCAAGGTGTTTTATGTGGTGCTAGAGGTCCATTTACTCCACCACATTGGATAGAGCTGAACAACAAGCACTTCTCTTATGGTACATCACTTCTAATGTTCCAATACCATCAAATTTCACCTCCCCATCAGGAAAGCTATTGAATCTGCTGTGTTCTCTTGCTATCATAATGGATTTCTCATAACCACTTCCGTAAGCCCCTTTGTACTTCCTAGAAAAAGGAAAAAAAAATAGTAAAATTTGTTTCAGAACATTTTTTAGACTCTTCTACCATAAAGCAGATGCCTGTCTTCAGTCTTCCTGTGCATCAGCATCCATGGTACCTGGCGGTCGAGCAGACAGCCGCCTGAGCATTGCTTATCAACAACTCATGAATTTTGCAGTCCGACTTGTTTAATCTTTCTGAAGATGCCTTTGCAACAGGCTTAAACATCTATTACGGTGTGTAATGTGTTTACATTTCTTTCTTTCTGTCCATTTTTATGGTATTTTATTTTCTATACAAACGATTTTGCCCCACAAACCAAGCTGAATTAGTCACTATTTCCTTGACCCCATTCAGTAGGCCACCATCTGGGAAGGGTCAGAAGAGTATCATAATCATTGATTGTTCGGGGTGTAATTTTTATCAAAAGTTCAGATTAAATGATAGAATATCAAATGATTCGCTTGTAGCCGCAAGGATTGATGGATATCTAGAGGACCTACAGCTATAACTTGCTTTATAATTTCAGTTTTTAAGCTACGACTCAACTCACTATATAAATTATGGTTTAGTATAATTTAAGGTCGTTAATCTTTGTGATTCTTCAAACCCACTTTGAAAGAGCTGATAAGTAACTGGACAGACATACTCCAACATTCTCCTCATCAAAGAAACATCCATCTTTTAGTAAAAAGAAATATCCATAGGCTTGATGTTTTATGCACGGATGTTTTCTTCAATACATCACACGAAAAAGTCAGAAAAAGAAATACTATACTGCGTCAAACAGCAGTGCAGGTGAAGCCGATGAGGAAGTGATCACAGAAGATGCCTTTGAAGTCGCCAAAGATGCAGTATTTGCATATCCACCACCATTGCTGCTACTTCTACTTGTTATATCGCTTGATGGAGGGGCAATGGAAAAGGCCCATTTGCTTGGGATTTGTAATATGTCAAAACAGGAGGTGCGAAGGGAAGAATTGGTGGAAGAGCTTCAAAATTAGAACAGCTAACGCCTCTCTTATTGTTGGCCTACGGTTATAGTCTGGATGAGCACACCACAATCCAACAACCATTAGGCATTGCATTTTACTTGTGTCATAGTCTTCTCCTAGCTTCGGGTCAACTGCATCCAGTAGCTTCCCAATTCCATAAAGCTCCCATACCCAATCTACTAGACGAATACAACCATCGGCATCCCTTGTCTCAGTAACTCTTCTGCCGCAAGCTATTTCTAGTATAACAACTCCAAAACTGTATACATCGGATTCCTTCCTAACCTTGCCTGTGTAAACGCATTCAGGAGCCATGTACCCCATTGTCCCTGCCAAAGCCGTTGTTTGTGATCCTTTTGCATGGTCCACCAGTCTAGCCAAGCCAAAATCTCCCAATTTGGCATTGAAATCTGAATCAAGCATAATGTTGCTGGCTTTTATGTCTCGATGAAGCACACATTGTTCCCATTGCTCATGCAGGTACAGCAAGGCCGATGCCAATCCTTGTGCGATTTTGTATCTCATTTCCCACATCAATAAGCTTTTTCCTTTAAATAAATGGGTATCCAAGCTACCATTTGACATGAATTCATATATGAGGTGTAGCTCCTTTTTCTCGTGACACCAACCAACTAGTTGTACTAAGTTTCTATGTCTTAGTCGACTTATGGTCTTGACCTCTGTTGCATATTCTTTGATCCCCTGTTCGGAACCTGGTGTGATCTTCTTTATAGCAACCTCACAGTTACCTTCTCTTAGATACCCCTTATAAACCCTTCCAAATCCGCCTTCTCCAAGCAACCGATCATTTGAAAAATTATTGGTTGCAGTAGCGACTTCTCCGAAGGAGAAACTTTTGGGTCCAGTGACCTTTGCAAATTCAAGATCAATAGGCTCTATTGTATACTCATCTTCACTTACATTACCTCCATTTCTTTTTGATTGATGGCGAGTCCACAGGAACCCCAAGACAAGACAGAGAAACGAGAAGGATCCGACACCTGTGATGATCCATTGCAAATGGTTGTTCTTTTTCTTTCCCGGGGGCAGCAGTGGAGGGGGAGCTGGAGGATTTTTCTTGTTCTCCATTGAAGTAACTTCAAGACTAGATATGAAATTCCAAGATTGTATTGTATGTGTCTCGAATCTATAACCAGTTCCAGCAGAGAAACCGAAACTTACCCATTGTGGCAAATAGTCCTTCAAATTAACGCTATGATTAACGGTAGAAAAAGAGCTGGCGTCATCAGCATCCATCATCACAACACTTAAAACATGCTGACTTGAATTGTACACGATCGAAGCATTTACTTTCCCGCCAGAAGTAATTCGGTTCCACAACCAAGGAGCAGTCTTCACTGAATGGATTGTATTTATATCAATACCGACATGTTCGTACCTAGGATCCCAGGGATTCTGATTATAGTAAGTATCAAATTCCACAGCCACAAAAGGCGGATAGGATCCGTCATATGTCTCATTGGACTTATTTACTAGAGTGAAATAACCTCCGTGTGAACCTGCTGGCATGGTTGAGCCGTTAGGCGTAAGGAAGAAGGTCAAGCCATCAGCATACTCTACAGCAGGGTCACCTCGAATGACGAAACTGAAATTCGAGGTGAAATCAGCAACACGTCCTGTTTCAGGATCCCATAGGTGCAAAGGCTGATAGTATGTCGCTCGGCCGGAGCTATCCTTATAGTTGGAGTCTCGGCGGTCTTTGGTAAGTACGATATCATTTCGTGACACATATGTGTCACCTTGCAATAGGAAAATCTTGGAACCATCAGTTTTTGGGAAGCTGACAGATAAAATTTCAGGGGATGCTAAAGCTATGAGTGGAAGAACTACTATGGAAGTTATAATATATGTTGCTGGTATAACAGAGCGATTTGGATCCATGTAACCAGCAGCCATCTGCATCCGTGAAGATAAAAGGTAGTCTTTTGTTCAGAGGCTGAATATCAACAATAAATCAGTCTTGATGGAAGGATGGGTCTAATATAAAGGGACCATTTTGCGTATCATTTGGGGAAGGCTGACCGCGTTCGATGTTTTGTTTTGTGTTCGCGACCGCATGGTTTGAAAGATCTCTTCATGGAAGATAGTTCTCGTTAATTATTTCTGTTCCAATTCAGAAATATCTGCCTCTACCCGTATCTACCCACCAAAAAAAAAAAAAAAAAGAAAAACCTCTACTCGTCTAATGTCCATATTTCATATCCAGATTAAACCTATATGTCAATTTAAAAATTATATCATATCTATTAGGTTTCTATTGAAATGATATACTTTTAAATTAATTTAAATTCACTAAATGGTTGTATTGGAAAAAACAACACTAAAAATTGCGAAATTATTTGTAAAGTTAGTTTCCTTAAACTAATGGTTCGCTTATTTTATTGTAAGGAATAATTAGTGAAATGCATTTCAATTCAATAGAAATGTAATATAGTGAAATGCATTTCAATTCAATAGAAATGTAATATAGTTGTAATAGCTATTATAAAATTCATTTAGTATAAAATATAAAATAAGTAATTATTAGAGTTAAAACAAAATAGCAATAATGCCCATCATCTTTATTATAGAGAAATAATAACTGTAGAGGTGATACTTTTTGTCATGTCCCAAATTAGGTTTAAGCATGTACAATCGTCATGTATAACATATAAACGTTATACACTTAAGCTAACTTAAAAGAATTGTTAATCGTGAACACTTACTGACAAATTTTAAATTATCAAATCGTATAATTAGATTCTGGAAATAATTGGATTCAGTAGCTAAGAAAAAAAATTTAAGTATTAAATTCGTTTTGGATGCCAACCCCAGACAATCAATAAGCATATCACTGTATACCTTATTCCTCGTCCACAATCCAAAACAAAAGCAGAGGATAGATCAACTATCCATGTTTGTTCAAGAATTAAACTCATATAAGGAATCAAATCAATTATTAACTTACATCAAATTCATATTAAATACTTATTTGATTAGACATAAGAGTAAGAATTCTACCATGACTACAAAAATTATCATGCCAAGATTTAGACAGTTCTCTATTGTCTGTCAATTTATCTATTTTCTTTTGCTTATAATTACCTACTATAAAATCATCATCGCTTCTTATTATTCATGTAAGCATTTAAATGAGTTATCAACTTATATGAAAATACACATTTTTCTAGCAAACACATATTCAAAACAACATATTCCCTCTATTATTTATGGTATAGCCTATCATATTACAATAATATAATCTCTAAGCCAATTATAAACTATTAATTCTATACGAGTTCAATAGTTAAATTAATAACTAACTACAAGTTTTGGACCTTAAAGAATTTATTAAGCCTTATTAGCTAATAATTCTATATTAAGTTAATATAACCAAGTTGAATAGATTTAATTCATTTTAGTTCAATAAAGTAAATTTCATCTCAGTTAAGTCAAGTTGAATCTAAAACCATTAACTAAGTAAATTTTATTTTGAGAAATCCATGTTGCATTCTAATTAGTTATCTTATTTATACAAGTATCAATATATATAAATAGCTTTTTCTTTTTTTTGTTAGAGACAGGGGACTAATCATACCCGTGATAAGAGCTGTGATGCTCATCACTGGCCTTGTCACACCCATGATAGAGGGTATATGAATTGGACAAAAGGAATCCTCTCCATCATGGCTGTGATCTAGGCCATGATAAAAAACTCGCCTTGGATCTCGGCTTCAATAACGCCCTTATCAAGAGCAATAAAAATATCAAAGGGATCACACCTTGATTACACCCATTATCAACCTTTAAGCTAAGATTAATGGGTATCATCATACCCATGATGGCCCTTGAATTCCAAGTCTGCTTGCATCACGGATGTCATCATGCTCGCGATGAAATCCCTATGCTAGTTTCTACATTTTTCTTTCGTTCATTTCTCAAATTTTAGCTCACTTAGACACTTATTTGCATCATGATTCCAACTAAAACATCCTAAAATCGACATATAAACTTATATTTTTTTATTATACAACACTTTCATACACATTACTCATCATATTTCCTTAAACCATTTCATCAAACACTTGGAATACACATGCATATACATATCTAAGTTTTATCAAATATGTTCATATAGATTTAATCTATCAATATTATTATAAATTCTACATCTATTTAACATTAATTCATTAAAAACATACATTCATAATAATCATTTAAAAGAAAGCAACTAAGCATACTTCTTTAGTAAATTTTATCAACTAGATCTTTAATACTGCTATCCTTAGGTTGATGAAGCTTCTTCATGCTTATTCTCCTACTTCAATCTTGTTTTCTATCTTTAATTTTTCCTATGGTCTCATTGAAATAGAGATTGGGTTAGGTTATTGAGAGGAAAATTCGAAGAGAGGAATGAAGAGAGAAATGGAGAAAGAGAGAGGAAGAGGTAGCTGGAAAATTGAAAAGAAAAGAGGATAAGTATACGGTTGATGGGCTTTAGGCTTTTGGCTTGGGTTGAGGTTTGATGTTGGGCTTTAGGAATATAAAATAATTAAAAAGAGAGAAGATAATTTAGGGTATAGAAATTAATCAATTGAACTAGAAATTTGACTTAGAAATTCAACTAGTAAAATTTGATATTTAGTTTAGTTTAGCAATTGAGGACTTAAGAATTGGTATTTATGATCAAGCCGTAGGATTTGTATTTCTAGGGATTAATGAATTTGAGTTTAGACTAAAATAGCTCAATTAGGCATTTTAGTAATTTAGGCGATTAAACTTGAGAAATTTAGTGATATTTATAAATTAGAAAGGATGGAGTAGTTTTATTTGTTGGAATAGAAAATAAAATCAAATGGATAAGTTGGAAGGGATATTTGAAATTTTTAATTTTAGTTAATCTATTTACTAATTCAATTATATTAATTTATCTAATCATACCCTATAGTTTATTTTACTTGATTTATTTAATTAAACTATCTAAGTACAATTTCTAAATTAAGTTCAAATTAAAACTAAAAATTAATCGCTTATTATACTATTCAATTATGACAATTCTAACTTAGATAGGAAAAAATTTTGGGCATTTCATTTTTAGTACTGTCACGCCCTGAGGGTACCCTAGTAGCAGTAAACAAGTCACCCTTGAATACTATTACTAAATTACCTTCAGAGTATGATAGGTTTTCAAAACAATAGGATCTTTTTAGTTACTTGATAAGAAATAACAAATATATGAAAGAAATAACTTAGTGAATAAACATTACAAAACTATTACAAACCATGTAGTTCTTCTAAAGTACACAACTAAATAATCTATTCTAATAGTACATAACCATTTAAACTAAAATATAACCGTAAACTTCCAGCTTCTAAGCTCTCACCGGAGTCATACTCTGGAAGTGACTAACCAAGGTCGTAAAGTAAACCTGAAAAGACTGTAGGAGTATGAGCGAAACCACAGCTCAGTGAATAACCAAACATATCATACATCACACAAGTTATTAGCAATCATATGCAATGCAAGCACTCAATCATATGCACAGATACAAGTTTGGATAATCTAGAATCCAAACAAGAAAAAGATTTATGCCCTCTTTTTAATGGGTTAAAGAACCAGTACTCAATGACCCACCTGCCCAGGAGAGACTAAGTACACAGGAGAATCAACGATTTCTCGTTTTAAGGTTATCACTTTGAATATAGTTGATTAAACAGACCACCTCTACAATCCCCTTAGAAACTCCCTAAGTATTAATTATTTCAAAGCGATTCTACGGGCGACGTTCTTCGGTGCCTTTTAGTTCCTCATAGGACCACCAACCAAAGAGAACTTGGAACACATTAGATCAACCAAGCGAAAACAAAGATCCGCAATATTAATACGTAGCAGGCTGTCACACCACTTTATGTGCAATAATGTAATTCGTGCAATGCATGATCAACTATTTTGTTAAGTCAATAATTTTTAATCAATCTCACGATGACCATACATTACACACAATCATCCTTATACTACTTCACAACATCATCATTGCATTATCGCTTTTGTAAGAATATTTTAACAATCATACTCAGATCATATCATACTTTCAGCAAACATTCATTTGATTATCTTTGCATTACATATTTAACTATTTACAATCACAACCAGTACAATATGACTGAATTATTCACCTACTCATACTGACTCAGTCGTAGTAATCAGCTGGTAGATCTTCTAGTGTATCAAAGTTACCTATTTAAGATAAAGTATTCATCAATACAAATTAACTAAATTCCTATATGTGATTAGTGTCCTAGACTTGATATTTATCAAGTTTTGATACTGATTATTATTTAGTGTCGTCGTGTTTCTCCTATTTTATCTCGTATAATTATTTTGTTATTTAGAAGTCACATTACTCGAAAATTTAGCTTATTTTAATTTCCATTCTCACCTATTTTATCTATTTAGAACAAATATTTGACTAATACTAACTTTGATTAACATTAAATATTTGTCTTAAATTCTAGGGTTTTAAAAGTTTATTAGATTTTACTCTAATTCTTCTAATCATTTGTAATAAACCTTATATTGTTGTATATATAAATATACTAAGTAGGTGTAAGACATATATATATATTCTGTTTATTCTCGAAAATATGCTTTCGGTAAAGAAATTTGGACGTATGCCGGCTTAAAGCCGTCGGCCTTCATTCCCAGGTGCCGGTGTAAAATTGGTTTCGAAGAATATTTCATATCAGGTGCACCGACGTTGAAAGCTGTCGGCTTTCAATGAACGCCGGCCCTACGCCGTCTGTGTATATCTCCAGGTAGCCGGCTTATGTTCATGTTTTACGTGAAAATTATTTTACGTAGCCTCTGATAAGTGTAAGCCGCCTCTACGCCGCTAGCCTATTCATGTAAGCCGCCGGCGTTGAGCGGTTACACTGCCGGCTTTGAGGCAGTGTTGGCACTGTTCATCATCTTCCTCTTTGGTTCGATTCATGTTCTTTGAATTTTACACGTTAAAAACATTATCAAACCGTTTCTAAGTGTTTATATAGCTTATATAAGGTCATAAAACAATTTTGAACACGTCTAATAACATATATACTTAGATCTCGATTCGTATTAAAACATAGTTAGGGTTTCAGAATTTTGCCTCGTTGGAGCTTGTCCGATGTAATCCGAAGCTCGTGGTTGTGTTTATTATGTTCCTAAGATTATTATAAGTTAGTTATAAAGCTTAGATTCGAAAGGAAATCATTTGAACTCCAACATCTTACCTTTGAACTTGTTTTCAAGAGTTTTTAGCTTTGTTCTTCCTTTGATCTGAACTCAATTGTTTTGATCGATTTATTTTCTATTTCCAGCTCGTTTTGGTGGCTATTTGTGAGTGGATTCGTGCTGGTAAATTTGGGAGTTAATGGAGTTTGTTTGTTCTCATTAAAGTTATTTAATACATATATATATAGAAGAAGAAGGAAGGTTGATGTTGCGGCTGCTCCTTCGATTTTTCCTCCGATTTTGGCTGTGTTTGATATGTTATTTTCATGGAAATTAATGTTAGAATGATTTGGCAGCATGTGATTGGTGGTGTGGTTGATTTGTTTGAAAATTTGGTGCATTATTGTTGGATTTCGGCTCTTCTTTTCTTCTCCAACTTCTCTACCGAAATGCAGCCGTAAACATATATATATATATTAGTTTATTATTTAGTTAAATTTCAAGATAATTTATCGAGTTATACGGGTATAAATTAGCTAATATTGGGAGTTTTTGTACAAAAATATGTTTATAGAAGTATACAAAGCACTTAGATTATCAAATAATACGAATTTAGGTTATATATACACGTTATTTATTTATATATTTTATCTCCTGCATTAGGGTTTCTTAAGCTCGTTAGTTCAATTTTTGTTTCAGGCTTCAATAGCTTAAGAAAACTGAAATTAGAACAATAGCGTGATCCGATTATTTGTTTGGAGTTCAGATTTTGAGTTATTCGACAGTTTGTATTTTCGTTGTGTATTTACAATCTTATCGGTTTATCTTTAGGTCATCGTTTTCTATTTATAAGCGTAAATACTTATTTATTTAGTATCGCTTTTGATACGGAAGTTAAACTATAAATATATCTTTAGTTTTGATATATAACATGAAATCCTATTAGTAGCTTTTAATTTTAACTAGGAATCTTGAAAATAGGGTTTAAGTTAAATATAAGCTCATTACTACTCGTTGTTCCAATCTCGAATTATTATCGAGATCAAAATAATTATTTAATCTCTATATTCCTATTTTTCTATTTAAACCTATTTGTATATCAGGTTTCGGGTCTTGAAGAAATTCTTTAATGACATTCTAGATATTGATCTATCCTTAAACTTTAATTAGAATCTAAATCTATTATCTAATCCATACAATCTATTGTAAGGTCGTGTATTAATGTGGAAATTTCCCGGGGTTTACAAGTACATGTGTATTTACGACAAAGATTGAGAATAAACCATTGAATGACAATTCATATATATGAGAGAATGAATTGTTATTCAATATTTTACATAATGGTAATTCATTGTGAATTATCAATCCCCCTTAACTAAATAGTCTAATGACAGCTTTACATAAAATAATAAGAGAATAAATAGCTATTCCTCTTTAATAGACTCTAAATGTATATAGATGTATGGTGAAAACATATAAGTCCATGATCTAAAAATTGTTTTAGACTTTCTTGTTATGTAACATATTAAATAAATGTTTATACCATGGTTGTTTTTTTTTTTTTTTTTGGGCCAAGTCAAAGCATGGTTGTTTGTTTGCTTTAATGAAAAACATGTTCTCAATAACCTTGTTGGAATTTTTAGCATTAAAATAAAAAAGCAAAAAGAAAAATTGTTATTGAGATTGCTAATTGTTTATTAACCCTTAGGCCGATGCGAATATTATGCATTTAAATAAGCTTGAACAAGACATTGAGTTTATTCCAATATCTCAACAATAGAGGGATTAAAAAAAAAACTTTCACATGACCACTAAATAATAAAATAAAAATATAGATTATGATCAACTAAATTCAAAATAGACTTTTTTAAACTTATGAAAATAACCAACAAAACATAAAACTACTTCTTTTGAATCATATCCACTTATTTTGACTCATTATCCAACAAACTTAACAACAAAAAATCAATTTATACATCCGATGCAACTTTAATTAACAATATCAAGCGCCGTTTTGTTATTGAGATTTTGAAAATGCATTTGTTTTTACTACTAAAATTAGAGTGTAAATTGAACTTATAGTGTTACTTTTACTATAACTCCAATCAATAATAAAAAGACAGATGATAGCTAGAGAGAGAACCATTACAGGTGGAGAGATTGATGATGGAGAAATAGCATTGGAGAGAGAGAGGCAATAGAGAAGATTTTAAGCTAATTAGATAGAGAAAGGTATAATATTATATTATAAATGTTAGAAATCGTAAGTGGACAGTCATCTTGCTTGATTGAAAAGTTGCTTCTCGGTGTCAAGTCTTTGTTTACTTGTTCAAAGTCTCCTAGTCATCTCCACGTAAGGTTCTTATCTTAGCATTCTGTGTCTTGACTTGCGCACCTAGTGAAATATGGAAAAACGTAGGTAGATAAAGTCAATGACGTTTGAAATACGGGATACCTTAGGACTCCAATAATCTTATAGCCATTGATTTTCACTTTGTTTTCTATAATAAATTTCTATTCGACAAGACTTAGGAAAGATCACGGGAAAGACACGACTTGAGAGTGGCACAGGCACACAAGGTTTGAACATACAGGGTCAAGGGTCGCCATCGGGCATTGGCCATGCCGGCCATTAACTTTTGTCCTGTATTTTTTCCCTTGCCAGTGCCTATATTTCTTGTTGATAATTTGTGCTAGACGGATTTTGTTTCATGTTCTTATCTGAACAAAATGTGTGTTGAGTATTCTAATTGACAGTACATAATCATTTTATTATTCCTGTTTATAAACTTAAATTTGTTGCCAATCTATGTAATAAGCATATCTTATATTTGTATTATATTCATTTGTCGATTGAAAATTCTAAAATAAATATATCTTCTATGTCATCTCTATCTAAGAAAGGAAAAATGTTTCCAATTTTGTTTGTTAAATTCTTATAAAAATACTTATAAAAAATAGCTTTTTAAATCTAAAATAAATATATAGACAAGCCTATTGAAATCATATTACCTTAAGAGTTCATGTACTAATTTAAACTTTTTCAACTAATTAATGAGAAAAAAAAAAATTCATGCATGGTTCTTTAGTAGGCCTAATGTACATCATATTTTACCAAATGGGATTTGTGTTTTTGAGCACTCAAAGAATCCAAATATGCATTAAATACTAATTTCTCCTCAAAGACCTAATACCATAGGATTGCAATACGAACTCCATAAGAAAATGTAGTGCAACTTCTTATATAAATCATTGCACCTCTCAAAGGGTTTTAAGGGCCACTCGAATAGTGCTAACAAGTCAAGCACTTGGGGGCTTAGGGATTAAGGCTATACCTTTGTCATCTAAGTTAGGGTTTTGAGTAATAATTTTATTTTAACTCAAAAGAGGTCATAAAAAGTTATACAAAGCAACCTCCTAAAATTCACTTGTCAAATTAAAATTATGAACATTTTTAATTAGTTACATACATAAATTTACAGGTAAATTATATGCTAATCGAAACTTAAATTCGGATATCTGAAATGTAATGAGACCTTGGACATGGTAGACTTGACCTAGGTTGTCACGCCCCGAAGGGTACCCTAAACGTGGCAGTCCGCCGTACACAATATTAAAGCCTAAGAATGACCACCTCAGTCACGCGAAGGCTTTCATACTATGTACAAGGTGTCTAACACATAAAGGAGACACATCGGAATGATACATTTTATGTTGATACAACTGAGTAATAATGTAAAGGAAATACAAATTTACTATACTTCAGATACAAATCACTATACTTCAAAATACAATCATTCAACTTCATTTACATTCATCCACAGACTTCCCTACATAACTATTACAAGACAAATCATAAATCTAGCTGATAACTTCAAACATTCGTATTCTTTGCCAAAATCGCAGAGTCATACCCGGCTCCAACCAATTTAGTCTCCACTTTGCATTCTTGAGATAACCTGTTCATTTAAACAACTATAGGGGTATAAGCTACACTAGCTTAGTGAGAATTCCCTCAATTCCGTACCATAACAAGTAGTGTTATAATCAACCATATGCTATGCATGAACAAACACATGAGCAAGCAATTATGCATGGGTATTCGGAACCCACACACAGAACGGATTTACGACCTCCGTATCTTGGGTTAAGGATGGTATTGCAGTCTACACGACCGCTGCTAGTCCCCAAGCCCTCGACTCATAGCACTCGCCTCGGCTAAGCTCACACATGGAATGCATCCCGATGCGCCTTAGTTTCCTATGAATGAGCTCTGATCTCGGGTCTCATTATCCAAACGAGTCCTCGGACCATACCGATCGACCTGCGTAGGAGTAGCACGCTACCAAATGCAATATGTCCAATGCGATACATGACCAATTTACATTTTTTTTATTTGCTTAGGTCAAAATATTTATACGTTCTTTAGAGCGACCAGCCAATATCATACACATAACAGAAATAATATGAACAGTACAGTTATCCAATCAAATCGTGGTTTCGATATGCTTTAGTATTCTTTGGCATACATTCATCACAACCTCATCATATATCCCATCCCCATTCATATCAGTTTTTATCTTGTTCCTATAATTCTAATGCAACTAACTATAAGCACAATCAAGGTAACAAAACAAGGAGAAAACTCACTCGGTCATTGGATCACCGGTCTTCTAGTAATAATAATCCGGTGGTAGGGAATTGTCGAATTCGGGATCACCTAAAAAGGAAGAAATACTCTAATAAGCATTTCAACTCAAACTAATCCAAACGATTTTATACGAACTATCAAATTCGTAATTCGCGGTTTAAACGGAAATTCCAACTTAAAACGGCCATAACTTGGTCATTTTAACTCGGAATCTCGCAAATTATATATTGATTTCTATCTACTTCGAAAGATATATCTATTTCTAGTATTATTTTCAAGTTTTGAAGACATTAAGGTCACGGAACAGTAGGATCGGATCTGTTCCGTAAATCCTCCAATTCCGAAAATTTGTTTTGCTTTTAATGAGAAATGTTCCTAGTTGATGATTCATGCATAAATGGTATATGAATGAATTCCTAACATGAATATCATGTAACGAACTCCATATATGCATGGTTTTGATGATCTTTGATGATGGACTCTTATGGATTCCTAGTTATCAAGAAATTCCTTAATGGCCTCTAAAAAAAAGTTATTATTACCAACCTTACATCCCCTAATGTTTTTATGATTTTATCCTTAGAATTTACTTATCACCTAATTAAAAACGAGTTCCCAACATCCATATTAGTCATGACCTTCATTTATGCATAAAAATCCACATTTTTCATTGAACAAATTTTTTTTTTAATAAGCTACTTATAAAAATCCGAATTTTGAAATTTTCGTTTTCTTGCATTTTCCTTGTGAGAAAACTTGTTTAATGCATAAAAAATTGAGGCTCCAATATATCTAGTATCTAAGGACTTCATTTAGCCCATAAAACATGCCATCTAAGCTTAGATACTAAGTGTTCATGTAGGCACCATCCTAAATTACGAATTTTACTTCTAATCACCATCTTAATATTTTTCATTCTAACTCCACTACTTGTTTCACATTTTCCTCATGCCTAAACTCATCTAAACTTATGAAAATCATTTCTTCAAGATACCTATTGCACATATCCTTCATTTTTCATGTGAAATATGAGTTTCAAAATGGTTTTGGTGGTTTTTAAAGTAGGGTTCTAATTTCATCCGAATTTCCAACAATGCATATTTAACAAAACCTTTCCTTTTTCAATGCTCTTGTTTCCTATATATGAAGATCTACTATCTAACCTCTCTATACATGAACAAGACTACATTTTTAGGATCATCAATGCATGGAAAACAAAATAAACCTATGATCATGCATGTACATGAAGATGTGGATGTCTAAACTTTCGATCTACTATATATAATGCATGAATCATGAATCTCATGGCATGAACAACAATATATATGCAAGATCTCTACTTTACATGCATGAACAAGTTGATATTTCAAACAAATCATTCAAAGTCTAGATCCACTTCTTGTGATGGTTTGAGATTCTTGTAGTAGTGTTTTCATGTCCCTTGCTCATGCTCATTGGGATTTAAATGAGAAAACACACAAGAATGATCTTGCCATCACAAGATTAGGAAGGATCAAAGCTTAAATCAACATACCAATGGAAGATCAAAGGAGAAATGAAGGAGTCTTGAGTGGAAAAATGTGAGGGAAGGGGGAGGGGAAGTGCTCGGCACAAAAGGGAAAGAAAGAAGAGAGGTTTTCTCTTTGTAACAAATTGAAACAAGTAAGAAATGAAGAGAGAGAGAGAAATATGTTTATATATGTAGATATTAGGGTTTGTTAGGAAATAAAAGTTGTAAAAATAATTCAAATGAGGGAAAGCAAGGGGGTGGGGGGGTGGGGTGGGTGGTGCGCCGTCCAACATGTGTGTGTGTGTGTGTGTGTGTGTTTTAAAATTTTGATATTTTGTAATTTAAGTAATTAAAATGTAATAATTAATTAAGGAACAAAATTCATTGGAAAAGAAAATTGAAATGAGTAGTTGTAAGGATGTAAGAATAGGGTATGGGTAGTGTGTAGTGTAGGTTGTACTTGTGAATAGACACATCATCACTTTACCGGTTGTACCGAAAACACGGGAAAAGCTATAACTGTAATTTTTATAGCTCGAAAAATTATAAAATTGATATTTTTTGGAATCCTTATAAAATTACGATTCTAATGAATATTCCAGAACATTTTTCTGAATCCGTGGTCCGGGGCACGCTTTTCCGTAATTGGGCTCGGGAAGGCCCAGAATTGAAAAATTCCCGAATTTAAAACTTTAAAAGGTCTAAAATATACTTTAAAATGATAATTTATATTCATTCATTTTATAAAAATTCTTTTATTATGAAATCGAAAGAAAGCCGGATCTAGGGTTCCTAAGCTCCTCTCACTAAGCTTGAACTAGACTGACATAGGGTTTCGTTTTCCGGTTTTCGAAGTTTATTCGATTACTACGAAGCTAGGGTATATATTACAAGAACAAAAATAAAAATAAAAATAAAATTATGAAATGAATAGTGGTAGATCGTACTGAAAGACCCCCTAATTACCGGTAATAATGGAAATACGATAAAAGGGTTATAACTGTAACTTTTATAACCCAAAAAATTATATAACTGATATATTTGGAAATCTTATGAAATTACGAGTTTAACGGTACTATTGGTATATTTTTGATATCTCGAGCCTCGGGACACGCTTTTCGAAGTCTGTATCAGAACAGGTTGGAAATAGGTCAAAAATTTACTAATTTGATAATTATAAACAAACTTATATTACTATGAGTTATTCTATATATTTAGACTACATCTTGGCCTCTAAGGTTGGGGGCGCTAGATTGCCGGACTTACACTATTGTATTCCGATTAAGGTTTCCGGGTGATTTTCTGGTTTAGACCTTTGCCAATTTGGAAACTGATATTTATGTTTTTATAACATATTTAATTTGAGAAATTTATTTTAAATTTTTTTTGTAAGTATTTAAAATCTCTTAATGTTTTCGGAATTCTTGAATTGAGTTATATTTTCAAAAGTCAATCATTATTTACTTTTTAATAATTTGTTTTTGGACTTTATATTACTCGATTTTATAAGTCGGAGTCACGTATAGAATTTGTCGTACGTAGTGGTTTTGGAATTGTAGTATGTTGAGTTCTTACTTTGTTTTTGAGAATTCTTATTTTTCCCAAGATTCGGAAATTTTTCGAATTCATTCGTGATTTAAGACTGGTTGAAATTCGGTTATAATTTGGAGTGATTTTTAGGATTTATTTTCGAAGTTCATCTTGAAATTATTTATTGAAATTTTCTGGAGCTTACATAGGTAATTGGCATATGTGAACAAAAATCTACTTGAAAAAGTGGAGTAATTAAATCATGTGGCACCTAGGAGATATATGTATATATATATATATACACATGTATATATGTGTTTATGGAATACAATAATAATCAATCATAGATTAAATTACCCTTAAATCAACTACAACTGGTAATATACAAGAAATTAAAGTATAGAATTAACACTTATTTTTGCATGTCAAGGTGTTGCACTAGCAACAAGAATTAATGAGGATTCACTAGCAAAAATTTGTTCATTTAAATCGAAAATCGCCTCAATAAGCTTAAATTTTTGTCAAATTTTCACCCCAATTTTTTGCATTATTTGATTTGTCTTATTAGCCCAAAAGAGGCAAAAATTGCCTCATGTATGAAGAAAGAGGCGATTTTTACCTCAATTAGAAAATGAGGTGAGTTTGGCCTCTATATCCTTGTCAAAGGCAAAACTTGCCTCATAACCATTGTATTTTTTTTAAATAACGAAATTCATGTTCTTTAAAAAAGTAATTTGAATTGAAATTAATAAAATATTTATAATACATATATATTTCATATTTTGAATTATTTTTATTAGGAATTTTATATTATTAATTATAATTAATAAGATTTTTTTATTATTTCATTTGTTATATAAATTTTATAAATAAAGAAATTAGTATATTGTCATGAATGTATTTTTATTTGTGCAAAAACTATTTGAAATCATCAAACGCCTGAAACATCAAATAAAATTCATCAATTACTTAACAAGCATGAAACAAATACAAATCAAAAGAAAACAACTATACTCCTATAATAATAAGACATTACCTCTATTTTGATTTTGTTTAATTATATTAATGTATTAATAAGATGATTTATACTTGCAAAATTCACACACAAAAGTATCATTTTAAAATAATCACAAAACAAGATGAATTGAAAAGAAAGAAATTAAAACTTGAACAATGAAATTTTGGAAGAGATCGGAGAGAGAAATAGAAGAGATCAGAGAGAGAAATACATTGATCAGAGCAGGTCCTCAAAATGAAAATGTGAAGCACGCACTTGCAATATATACTGGTAAATTGAGGCAAAAATGGTGAGGGCCATTTCACTTCACTATCCAAGTCATGAGGTGATTTTTGCCTCACTGTACCATTTAGCAAGGCAAATTTCACCCATTTTAGGGATTAATGAGGTGACATTCATCTCTAATTAATTTCCAAATATGACTTCTGACGCATGCACCAACTATTTTATCAAAATTTTTCGAATCTCACTTATAATTCCCTCCCCTACTATATTTACCTATTTAAAGTAAAATTAAAACTATCTTTTTTAATTTATTAAAGATATAAATAAGGTATATATAATTGTAAATAATATTTATTATAAGTTCATTATAATGATTTAAATTATATATATGCATATACGATTAATGTAAATTGATTGACATGTGCTTTGTAAATTATTATATATTTATAATAATTCTTTATTTAATTGAGCACTATAAATATCACTCTTATTATATATTTTATTATTAAAATTCATTTTTTAGATTATCCCCAAAATTAATCAACTCTACATTTATGAAATATGAAAAGTTAACATAGAATAACATGCATAGAAATCACCATACAATCTGTTCGTACAAACAAAAAAACATAAAACAAGTAATCATGATCCATATGATCTACAGCACAAAAACGAAGTCTAGAGAAAATAGAAATGTAAAGTTTGAACATTAAAAACAACAAAAATAAATCCTTGTCTTGCCTAGCGTCTCTGATGTTATCGCTATGTGGAATGAGCGAATCCTGTAATCATCATCGTTGAAGATGCTATGATCGAGGAATTCAAAGGTGGTTCCAAATGATAAATAGAAGGTTGTATGGGTCATTGTGGAGGAAACTAGGACAAGCTCTGACTTTAGGGGTACAGTCGTGTTTGGGAATGCATATGAGCTAAAGGAGGGCATCTGCAATGAAGGGTGGCCAAAACCTGGCCCCCTAAACCATGGGCTAAAACTCAATAAGGGAGGTTAGCTTCTTTTTTATGTAGAGCTCTAAGGGACTCACCAAATGGATCATGCAATGCATGCGTGAATCTATATGGTTTGCTCAACATCCTATAAAAAACTTGGTATTGCTACAAATGAGGTGTTGCTAATGTGAGTGGTTTAAAGTTTAGCTGGCTGGGATCTAAGCCGTTAGTAGAAGTACCTATTTGCGATATGGGCTAATGGTGTGGAGGGTACTACATGAATGAAGACATCGGAAGAGGATGGACATAATTCATCAATAGATTAATTTGCTCTTGCATCTAATCTAACCGACACTATTGAGTAGTCCTATCATACTTGGAGTGCACAAAATCCTTATCACATGGTTGCTCATAGTGTCACATTTGTGTTGATTTATTGGCATACCATAGCTAAAGCCACTAGAGTAACTAGATCTATACCCTAAAACCTCCTTCATAATGTCCTCATCAATCATGGGTGGCTAACATGTCGTAGCAACACGATCATCCTCCTCCTTCCTATTATGCCCCATAATAGCCTGATTGAAACAAAGGAAAGATAGTGTTAATATAGTGATATAAAATGATGGATATGGTGTATTATCATAGAATATGAAAATCAAATATGCTTGCATGATTTTACATGAACTTTGCTGACTCCTAACGATCAATCAACTGTCTCTTCTCCTTCCTTAAATGTACTTGTAATTCTTAATTAGCATATGCTTCTATAATACAAGATATGTGAAATAAGAATATATATAGAACATAAATTCGCACACTGTCGCGCCCCGAAGGGTATCCTAAACATGGCAGTTCGCCATACACAATATTAAAGCTTATGAATGACTGCCTCAGTCATGCGAAGGCTTCCATACTATGTACTAGGCGTCTAACACATAGAGGAGACATATTGGAGAGATACATTTTATATTGATACACTTGATTAACAATGTAAAGGAAATACAATTTACTATACTCCAAATACAAACCATTTCACTTCCATTACAGTTCATCAAAAGATTTCACTACATAAAACTATTACAAGACGAATTATAAAACCTAGCTAATAACTTCAAGCAATCTTATTCCTTGTCGGAATCCTGAAGTCATTCTCAGCTTCAAACATCCCGGTCCCCACTTAACATTCTTGAGATAACCTGTTTAATCAAACACTTATTGGGGTATAAGCTACACTAGCTTAGTGAGTAAGAACTTCTAGGATTACATTTATAACACATCATACAATCAAGTGATTAGTCAGACAAATGAGATGCATCAAACACGTGAATTCAACAAACATATGACCTGCTGGAAATCATATGTGGATGGACTTGAGCCCTCCATCCCGGGTTAGCAGATTAACGAATCCAGCGGTACGAACTAAGACCGTTTCAGCTTATGGACAACTATAAACTATAAAATCATTTAAGGTACAACGATAAACCAACAAATGCTAATGCTCCATCCCCATCTTGATATGAATGAGTTCAATTTCAACTTCAATTCCGAATAATCAATTATACCAACTCTTTTAAGTGATCAATCAATAATCGCAGACAATCAATTCTAATTCATCTATACAAGCAATAGTTAATCACTCGGTTTCGATATTCTTACATTCCATTTCTCATATCAACAACAAGCATACATAGTTCCCATTCGTCCCCATCATGCATATTCATTTTATCTTTACCAAATATCTAGTGCAAGTATTATTACAATCACATACAATAAATGAAATCGGAAGTAATACTCACTTGGCCATTAGATCATCGGTCTTTTAGTAAAAGTAATCCGGTAGTAGGGAATCGTCAATTTCGGGATCACCTAAAAAGGAAGAAATACTCTAATAAGTATTTCAACTCAAACTAATCCAAACGATTTTATATGAACTATCAAATTCGTAATTCTCGTCCTAAGCGGAATTCCAACTTAAAACGGTCATAACTTGGTAATTTTAACTCGGAATCTCGCAAATTTTATATTGATTTCTATCTACTTCGAAAGATCTATCTAATTCTAATATTATTTTCAAGTTTTGAAAACTTTGAAGCTTTGAAAAGTTCGGATCAGATTAGGGCAATAACAAATTTCAATTCCAAAGAATAGTTTTGTAAATGTTTGTAATGTTCCTACTATATAAATTAGCCATACATGCAATATGAATGATTTCCTAACATGAATGACATGAGATATGCTTAATGTATGCTTGATCTTGATGATTTTTGCTAAAAGAAAATTTTATAACTTTTTATTTTACAAGACCATAATAACAACTACTTATGGAAAATCTAGTTTTCTAACTTTGATCATTTTCATTTGTTTTGGATTTATTACTTAAGAAAATATAATTACATTTGTTAAAATTGAGTCTTCATTATATAGATTATTTATGACCTTCATTTCTACATAAAAATTCCCATTTTATACTTTGTAAACATGCTTTTAAAATTGGCTCATCCCAAAATCCGAATTTTTATAAACTTGTTTTTGTGGTGATTCCTTTATGTAAAAATCATTGGATACTTAGAAAATTAAGGCTCAATCATGCCTTACCACTAAGGACTTCATTTCTTTAATAAAACTTTCATTTTGAGTTTGAAAAGTATGTGTTTTCATGGCCTCACTCCAAAATTACGAATTTCTTAAGTTGACTAGCAACTCAAATTTTTCCTACTACATTTCTACTCCTTGTTCCACATATTTTTCTTAGCAAATCTCATCTTAATTTATCAAAACCATCACTTGATGATACCTATGACCAAAACTCCTCATTTTTCATATAAAACACAAGTTTTGGAGTTGATAAATGAGTTTTAAGGCATGGCTTTGAAGTCATCCGAATTTACAATTTTTGGATAAACTCAATTTTCATACTTTATTTCTCCAATGCATCATGCATAAATGTATTATCTACAAGCTATTGTCATGAAGATTATGAGATGATCTACCTATATGCATACATATAGCACCAAGAATTCTTTTTGAAAACTTTTACTTTGCAAAACTTTGAATCATACTAGACTTAAGAAAAATAGTTTTTCTTCTTGCAAAATCATATTTTATTTTATCAAAACTCAACCTTGATAATCTTTATAACCATCACCTTCATTATTTCAACAAAAAACTTCATTTTTGGGTTAGAAAATAGGTGGTTTGCTTAAGTACGAATTTTACAAAATTTTAAAGGATGAAAACATTGTTTAACCTATTCTTGGAAATCATTTGTTATTCTAAGGTTATATTTTGGTAAACTCCTTTTATCCTTATCAAAACTTGGTCTTTGTTATATGTATCTAGGACTTCCATTTTCCTATAAAATTTATCATTTTGGCATTTGGAAATGAGTGTTTAAATAGTGGCTATTTTCAAATCCGAATTTTGAGAAATTCATTTGAGCTTGTTTTCTTTGTAAAACTCATTTAGTCTTTCAAAAATCATTTCCTAATCAAACATATCCCTTAAGGCTTCCATTTCTTTAATAAAAGTCTTGTTTTGAAGTTGAAAAATGGGTTTTCAAAATTAGTCTTTGTTGAGATCCGAATTTACAAAATTTATTTTTGGACATATCTTTTGATAAAATCTATCTAAACTTATGAAAATCCATTCCTTACATATCCTATCCTAAGAGCCCTTCATATCTTGAATAAAAGCTTCATTTTTAAGTTGGAAAACATGTTTTTAAAATATGTCTTGACCTAAATCCGAAAATAAGATTTTTATTTTGAAAATAACTTTTGAAAATCACCATTGATTCTTGTAAAAAGAAGTCTTGATGATATACATATATTAAGCCTTCATTTCCTTAAGTAAAAATTACATTTTGACAATTGGAAAGTGGTTTTTAAATAGGGGTCTTGCCAAAATACGAATTTCACAATTTTTGTTTAAGTTCAAAACCAAGATCTATACTTAATATGAACATAGATCTAAAAGAAACCCATGATAATACACTATAAACTCATAGATCTAAACTTTACCCATCAATCTTTCATGTATGTTATCTATACCATAAGCCCTTCATTTTAAGTGAAAAATACACATTTTGAAGTTAAAAAATAACTTTTCTAAATATAGTTCTATTTTCATCCGAATTTTCAAAAATGATTTTTGTTGGAAATAAAATAGATCTTGAGTTTTCTAAAACATTTCTATTATCATCATGCCATTACAAGTTGTTTATGATCATAAAACAAAAGTCTAATGCATTTATGAACTCCAAAACACTAGATCTAGTTTTCTATACTAGTTTTAAATGCATGAACACATGTGAATGAGGAATATATGCATAAATCATAAGCAATAACAAAAATAATAACTCAAATAGCAAGATCTATGGCATAAACAAAAATCAAAGCTACAAAAAGTTAGATCTACAAAATATTACAACTTTAAACAAGAAAATAATTATAATACAAGATAATAATAATGGAGAAGAGGAGTGTTTCATTTTTTGCATCATCATCCTAAGCTTTTAAGCTTATGGAAGGTCATTTGATGCATGAAACCTTTATCACACTTTACCTATATCACCAATGGAAGCTTTGAGAAGAATATTTGCTCAAAAATCTTCAAGAAATATGGATGGAAGCTAACAAAAGAAGTGGGGACAACTTGGTTCTTGTAAGAACAAGAGTAAAAATGAAGAGGAAAAGAGAGGAAAAAGAGAGAGAAAAGCTAAGGAATGAAATAGGAAAGAAGGAGTAAATGAAAGAGAGAGAGAAAATGAGTGTATTAATGAATGAAAGAGGAAAAAAAAAATAAAACAAGGGCAGCCAATATTGGGGCATGCTGCACGTGAAATTAGGAGAGAGGAGAGAGCGGGTTTTGTTGAAATTTGACTCAAAATTGAATTGTATAATTAATGTGTAACGTAACTTCTTTAAGAAGGAGTGGAATATAATTAATTTCGTCAAAATGGAGTAAATTAAAGGACAATGGCAGCCATAAAGGAGTAAAAAATCTACCATGAATTGATATAATAAAGCGTAAAAAGATTGAAGTGAAAAAGAAGAATGTGTGAAATGTGTACTTGAATGTATGGGTTGTAAAAGTACTTTCTTAATAAAATAAAATTAGAAAATTTATTCCAAATATTTGTAGCAGATTTTTCATAATTAAAATTAAATAATTATTTAAATTATTTTAGTATTTTAACAAATATGTTACCGGTATGCTCAAAATACGCGAATATGGGCTATAAATGATATTTTTATAACAAGAAAAATTCTAAAAAATTATTTTATGAAAAAATATTTTAAAATATTTTTCAATTATTAAATTAATTTATTTTATTTTTAGTTATCGGGTCTTAAACAGAATCTAATCTCGTAAAAGCCCGAGCTAACTATATTTTAGAAAAACAAAATTTTCTATAATATATAAAATATTTATCTAATAATATAAGGCTTTATAAGAATAATAAAATTTTGTAATGAAATAAAAATGAATAGTGCAAAAGACTAATTAATTACCGGTAATACTGAAATACGGATAAAAAGGTTATAACTGTAATTTTATAACCCGAAAAATTATATAACTGATATATTTGGAAATCTTATGAAATTACGAGTTTAACGGTACTAATGGTATATTTTTATATCTCAAGGCCCGAGACACGCTTTTCGAAGTTTGTATCTGAACGGGTTCGAACTAGGTAAAAAATTTACCAATCTGATATTTCTAAGCAAACTTATATTACTACGAGCTATTCTATATTTAAACTACACCTCGGCCTCTAGGGTTAAGGGCGCTAGATTGCCAGACTTAAGCTATTGCATTCCGATTAGGATTTTCGGGTGATTTTCCGATTTTGATCTTTGCCAATTTGGAAACTGATATTTTATGTTTATACAACATATTTGATTTGAGAATTTTATCTTAAATTTATTTTTTGTAAGTATTTAATATCTTTTAACGTTTTCGGAATTTTTGAATTGGGTTTCATTTCCGAAAGTTAATCGTTATTTACTTTTTAATAATTTGTTTTCGGGATCTCTATTGCCCGATTTTATAAGTCGGAGTTACATATGGAATTTGTCGTACGTAGTGGTTTTAGAATTGAAGTATGTTGAGTTCTCATTTTATTTTTAAGGATTCTTATTTTCCTCATATTGAGAAATTTCTGGATTCGCTCATGTTTTTGGACTAGTTGAAATTCGGTTCTAATTTGGAGTGATTTTTAGGGTATATTTTCGAAGTTCATCTTAAAATTATTTACTGAAATTTTCGGGGATTACACACACCATGTGGGTATTTTCCACTTACAAACCATATGGGTATTTGCCACCTACATTTGTAATAGCATGGTAAAGAAAAGACTTCGTCCCACCTGTATGTATAGATTTTTGCTTCTTCCTATTTGTTGTATTCACCATGGATCAATGCTACAAAAGGGAAAATAAAAATGGAATAGATAATTGGTTATATGATCTATCCCATGTAGACTTATGCCCACTTACATTCTAAAAACATTCATGACTATTAATCCTCATCATTCTCTACAAAGTAGACAAACACCCTCCACCCTTGCTTGGTGCTTGAAACTCGATGGTGGCTTGTAAGTAGCTTCCTTACCTTTACCTTTAGCTTAGATGTGTAGCTTCAGCCTGTAGCGGAGCTAGCTACATGATTTATTTGCCAAAAAGTTTAACGTGATCCACCACTTGTGCATTCTTTGCTAGTTCTCTAGTAGTTCAAACTTTTGCTACACATTAAACACTAATGCATGTGTTAGTGAATGGTTGAAACTAATGTAATGGTAACAAGTATGTTTTTAACGGAAAAAAACTTACCAAAACCCTTCAAATAATGCCATGGCTATAGAACTCCAAAAATGCTAACCATGCCTTACCTCTCGTTCTTAGAATAAACAACTTAGTTGATGCTCTGTGGTGAAGCAAGAAATCTAATCTAATCATCCCAAGACTAAAGCACATGAGACCCATATATCCATTTGGCATAGTAGCAGTTGGCCTATAACCAATCCTCCTGTGTTCCTTCTCTACCCAGGTTCCTTTTACATGCCTCGATAGCTTGCTAGCACCATGGTATTATCCACCTCATGCTCGTTCACTGCTATTGTCATGCCCCGGAAGGTACCCTAAATGTGGCAGTCCACCGCATATAATATTAAAGCTAATGAATGATAACCTTAGTCATGCAGGAGCTTCGATAGCATATGTAAAGCATGCTTCCAAGATAGTAGGAGACTCACAGGGGTATTACGTTTAAGTAGATAATAAAAGTATGCAAAAACTTATAAAAATAAACATGAAATATTCATTTAGATAACAAACTCTTACATCATCTTAGGGGCATTCCCCCATCTTAAATAGTCTTGATTTAACTAAACCAATAACAAGGTAAACATAACTATAACATAAGCCTACTATAGAGATTTTCTTAGAAGTCTATGTTCAAAACTAAATACATATAACTTCTCCCAAAAACTTCTAGTGGCTTTGGCTCATACCTGGCATACGGGACTCCTCAGTGCCAATCAAAGATAGTCATACTGTAACAAAAAGCTATAGGGGTATAAGCAAATATAGCTTAGTGAGATAATTCCCATCTACAAGACATTTCCATAAATCAAACAAGTATTTAAACAATCATATGAAAATGCATCAAACACATGAGCAAACAAAGTACACAAGATTAACCGGAAATCATGTGTAGCATGGATTTTACGCCCTTCATGTCGGGGGTAGGAGGCTTACAGGCCCATACGACCATCAATATTTGTAGATTTGCTGACTCTTGCTTGCCTTATAGACTTTCCGGCTCCTACTGGCCATGTAGACTTTCTGACTCCTATTAGCCACCACTACAACTTCCTCGTTTCCCCACACGAAGAATAGTAGTGAAATAAATGTGTCCTACAAATATGATATACATGAATCATTTTCAATATAAGTTTAACCAATAAATGTTGAGTTCAAGTTATAGGCGATCAAAACAATATTCATCATATCAATGCAAGAATCACAATTATTTATCAATTCCTCTTTCGATATTCTTAACTTATATTCAACCAATCATGAATCCAAATTACACAATATTTGTTCATTTATCTTTTCCATATTTTCTAGTGCTACTACTTACAAGCAAAAGTAAGGAAATGTAACTTAGTAAAGGATTAACTCACTCCATGTCGGTAGCTCCTAATCGAAATAGTCTTTCCGGGAAAGTGATCTCGGTTCCTTCTTCACCTTAACAAGATGAAATACCCACAATAAGTCTTTCATAGAATTTCTATTCTTGAAAACTCTAAATCTATCTTAAAATCGCGGTAAAATCAGATTGGAGGAAATTCCAACTTAAAATAGCCATAACTTGCTCATTTTAACTCGGAATTTCGCATATTATATACCATTTTCTACATACTTGAAAAGTTCTATCTATTTCTAAAACTATTTTCATCAAAATAAGTCATTTGGGTTCTGAAAAAGTGATGACTAGATTCACCACGAATTTTCACAAACTTGAATTTCTTCTTTTAACAAAAGCTCATCTTGAAGAGATAGATATTATAATAATTTGTAAAACTTTTGAAATATATATACATATGTTTGTTGACTCATATCAAATGTATGAAGTTAATGATGTTGTCTCATACCATAAATTTTGTAAAAGTAAGGTCTTCTAAGGAAAATGAAACTTTTGAAAAATTCCTCTTGTTGAAGTTATTTTAAATGAGTAAGTTTCATTTTTCTTAGTCATTTCAAAAAATAATTTTATTTCTTAGTTTCTAATAACTATTCTATATTTATAGAAACAATTTCCTTGTTTCTTGAGATCCTTTCATTTTCGTGAAATGAATTTCTAGTACTTAATGAAAAAGTGAAGTTTTAGTAAAACTTTTGTTTACTCAAAAAGTTCTTTCTATGTCATGTATGTTTATGGATTCCTCTAGATTTCTTAAAAAACTTTGTTAAGATAAATCCTTAGTTTTGTGAAAAATTTCTTCTTACTTTATTTCTAGAAAAGACTTTTATTTTAAGAAAATATTTTCCTCATTTATCTTGTTGAGACAAAATCATTAGGTTCATGCATGAATATGAATCATAAAATTATGAAAACATAAGGAAACATAATAACTTAATGAAATAAGCTAGTAAAGAAATAAATCAAGTATTGGAATCTTAGCTTCATCAAGGTATCCCGGGACTAAGAATAGACTAGTCCCATAAAGAAAAAGAAAAATGTTTTGACTTGATGAGGACAAGTCTAAGACTAGAAAACTAGCATTAAAAACAACATGAAAGTAAATAAATTGTAAGGTAGAAATAAATTACAAGGAAAGTAAATAAATTGCAAAACAAATGAGCTTATATGCTCTAAGAGATTTATATATAGCTACATAAATATATTTAGTAACATATATATAAAAGCAACATAAAGAAATTAGATTCATGAACAAAAACAAAGTATGAACTTATTGTTGCTTTCTTTAAACTTCATGGTTTAGAAAACACACACTAAGCTCATACTAAGTAAATAAACACTTTAGAAAGCTAAAACTATTACCTAGAGAAGAAGTAGAAACTAGAGAAACTTGAGAGAGTTTATGGAGAGATTTTTGGAGAGTAATTTTAGTGTATGGAAGTTGTGAAAGAAGTGGAAGGAACATGGGGTATTTATAGGAAAATGTGGGAGTAAAATTGTGTTAATTAAATAAATAAAAAACAAAACAAATGGAGGAGAAAAGAGAGGGAGCCGGCGCTACTTGAGTGTGTGTGAGGGAGTGAATTTTATTTTTTTGTATTTTTGTTAAAGAAAAGTAAGATATGAAAGATGTGAAGTTGTATTGGAAATGAAAATTTGTAAGAAATAGAGGTATGGGTTGTAAGAGTGGGTTGTAAAAAAAAGTAGAGATAGATGAATAGTGTAGAATAGTAGAAATGGTGTAATGTAAAGTAGACATGACAATTTAAGTACCGATAAGAAAATACGCGCATAATTATGATATCTTATATTTTTAGTTATCAAAAAATTACGAATTTGATATTTTTGAAAACCTTATGTTTTTACGAGTCTAACGGTATATTCAGAATATTTTTACTAATCTAAGCCCCAGGAGACGCTTATCGAGAACTCTGTCCGGTTGTGCTCAAAATGAATCACGGTTTAACTAATCTGACATTTTTAAGCTTTCTCAGGTTATTACAAACTATTCTACATACTAATCTCTTACTAACTTTCCTAATGTTACTTAAACGGGAATGCTAGACTTGAACAGTTGCAAAAGACTAGGTTTTGTTGACTTTGGAATTCTGATTGACTTTGTAATTAGGGTTTAAGCTTAAATAGATCACAAAACTTTAGGGGTTTACAGCTATGGTCTCCTCCTACTCGATTGAAACAGCCTATGGCTCCTCGAGGTCCACTTGAGCAGGTAGATCATTAGGAAGGTCATAGGTGTCATCCTCCCCAATCCCTAACTCATTTACTTAAAAATAACTGCTTTTATTTCTTTGAAAATTTTGTAAAGACAACAACACTATGATCATGCATGAATACAAACTTGTACCTATGTTGTGATAATAACTCATATAGAAAATAGAAGACATAGAAAACTAAATAAGCATATATGTAAAATCAAGAATTTGGAAATCTAAATTGCATTAAGGCTTCCCAGAACTTAGATAAGGACAAGTTCCATAAAAGAAAAGAAATGCATAAGAAAGCCTAAGGAAAAGAAAAAGAAGAAAAATTGTGGAAGCCTTAAATTTTTATCCAGGTCTTCCTAGGACTTAGAAATAGACAAGTCTTATAAAGAAAAGCAAAAAAATAATAAGAAAAACATGGGATTCTTAGTGTAGATACCTCATTTTGACAATTTGTTTTTGTCAAATTATTGATAATTAGATGTTAATATTAGTATGTATATGGCTAAATTAAAGAAATATTTGCAATTATAAGCATTAGGATTAGAAATGAATTAGGAAATAAATCAAATTAAGGGAAATAAATATAATGGATGTAATCTATATACATATATAATATAGTATAATATGCACAAAAAAAGTACTATTCATCTTCAACCTTGGGCAACCCGATGGACCCCTTTTTGGGCTCATTTTTGGCCCATTTCCAGGCCTGATTTCCATGAACTGAATGCACATATGAGAACTAGGTATGGAGTAGTTTAATTTGGTACGTAGATTACGCGTTTTCATCAATAATAATTGTTTCAAATTCGGGCTTGAAAATTGGGAAAAACGCTTTTTTGTTAGTTTCCTCAAAAACGCGTGAAATTCGTTTTTTAGGCAAGATTAAAGATTTGGGTGGTTATAATATGAGAAAGACATATCTGACAAGACATTTAATTGGAAAGTTACAACTGTTTTGGCTCCGATTTTTTCGAATTATGAAAATCATATCTTAGAACCCTAGATTCCAATCGATTGTTTATGAAAGTTTTGAGCTGAATTAAAACATATAAATAGTCTCCCCATCTTCTGTTTTTTTTTTTTTTTAAAGGGTCTTCTCTCTCCCAATACTTTTAATTTTATTCTCAATTTTTTATTTCATCTTGATGTTCTCAAATTTAGATTTCAATATTCTAATTTTAAATTCTTCTCAAAAAAAAAAGGGAAAATCAGAGCAATTGGAAGCTACTGAGTGTTTGGTAGATCGAGGGCTTCAAAACGCCCCTATTCGGCTACTGCATCGCCCTATGATCACCTCAACCCAATTCCACATTCATCTGTCTCAAGTCGACCAGCTGAAACTCCAACCATCAATTCCCCGTACATGTTCAATCCCTTAGGTAAGCCTTTTTTTTCACTTAATAAAGCGTACTAGTAATATAATATTATAAGTTAATGAATTATGGTAGCATTGTAACAATGAAAAATAATAAACAATAATAAGATTCTGATGTAATAAATATTACATATTATTATTAGTTGTTTAGGAATTCAAAACATGAGGTTAATTAATATGTCTTTTTGAGTAATTGCTTTATTATATTGTTTATAGATTAAATTCTTAAGTTTATATTGTATAAAATTGCTATTAAAATTTCTATTAAACTTGCTAAATTAATTTTTATCTTGACAAGATTTATTATGGCTTTGCCAATTGTTTTTCATAAATTTGATTTATTAATATTATCATAGCACTTTGATTTTAACTTTTACTAATAAATTCAGTTTTTTTTTTAAAATACTTTAATTACATAGATTGAATATTTGCCATGATGTATTCAAATAATAAGTTATTATATGATAACCATGATGTCCACGATATACCATTTGATGTTATAAATATGTCATCTTTTATATGTTTGTAATATTTTTTCTCCTGTATGTGTGAAATTTGATTTCTTATGATAATTTAATTAATGATAACATGTGGATTGATATGCTATGTTTCCTTAAAGATTTTTGTCACTTAGAAAAAAAAATTAATTTTTATGAAATAGCAAGAACTTAAATTGATAAATCTTAGGATCCATATCATCAAAAAGCTAATTTTGTCAAAACAATAAAAATTTAATAAATTTAAAGCGAAAAGAATTTAAAACTCTAAAATTGATCAACAAATTAAAATTTTCATTAAAGAACTACGTATTGTCTGATCCTGATTAGTGGATACGTGGGCACCTAAATGGGCAACTCAAAATATGTAAAAAAATTATTTTTGTGAATTTGTTTGATTTGATTTTATTGATTCGCTTAGTTTAGTTTAGAATATGTGAATATTGATAGAATTTGATAGGATTTGATTAATTTGACTATTTTGAGTTCTTAGATTAGATATGAATGTTGATGGAATTTGATTAGTTGATTAAATAAGTAAATTTGTACATATTTGCAAATATTAGCAATATGATTAGTTAGTTAAATCTTTGTAAATAGTTTAGAATTTGAAATTAAGGTTTAAAAGAAAGCAATTTAAAATTGGAAAGTTAAAGTGGTAACCGTTTAGGTTTTAATAGGTTAGCCCCTAGACTCAAGCTAACTTCTGGTTCTCGTTTTCAAAACGATTTTTTCACGGATCAGTAGCAAAATCGAAAGCAACCTACCTATTGGTTTTGGTTTATACTTTTTCTCGACTTTAGTCGAGTGGCGACTCCAAAATATTTTCAAAATTCAAAATTAAATTTTTTTATTCTTAGTTGATGATTCGTATTGAATGGTTTAGGGTCTAGTACGAATCGGATTAAAGAAAATTAAACCGGAAATCAAAATCCATACTCGACACTTAGATTTATGTCAATGCTCCTTGGACTTAGATTATAGATAAGTCCTAAAAATATTTAAACTTGATGATGACAAGTCTAAGACTAGACATTGACTAATCTTATTTGTTTATATGAAATAAATAAATAAATGAGCAAGAAAATAAAAGCATAAATAAATGTTAAGTTAGTGAGCATTAGGCTATCAAATATATATATATATGCATATACTTAGTAACATATATAAAGTTAAGGTTAGAAACAATAACATAACATAACATAAGTGAAATTGTAGAGTTAAAAAAGACATGAACAATATGTTGTTTCTATATTTTCATTCCCTAGCATATGCTCATGGGGAATTTGGTAATCAAACACACATTTTTCATATTATGATAACATGAAAGAAAGAGATGGTTTAGTATTTTACCTAAAGATTGAAGATGGGAGAACAATTTAGATGGTGCTTTTGTGTATGTGTGTGGCATGATGACTGAAGGAGAGAAGGAGAGTGTTAGAGTTTTGATTTTACAAGAGTTTTATTATGTTTAGGAGGTGTGTTTAGTAGTCTATCTAAAGATGGAAAATTGTGTATGAGTGGATAAAAGAATGAGAGTTGGAAGAGAAATGTAGAGAGGAAAGTTTAAGAGGAAATTTTTAGAGAGAAAAGTTGAGAAATGATTTTGGTAGAGTTTTGTTGTGGAAGAAGAAAAGTGTGTAAGAAGTGAAAGAGGGAAGGGATATTTATAGATAAATATGGAGGGAATTTAAGGGAATAAAAATAAATAAAAAAGGAAATAAAATATGAGGTGGAGACAGAGCGATGCCTAGCCAATATGAAGGAATAGAGAGAGTGTGTGATAAAAAATAATTTTAATAAAGAAAAGTAAGTAAAGTGTAAGAGAAGTTATGTAAAAAGTAATGTTGGAAAGGTAAATGTAAGAAATAAGTATATAGATTGTAAGAGATAAGTTGTAAGAAAAAGTAGAGATAAATGAATAGTGATGAATAGTAAATGAATGGTAGACTAGACAAATAAAATACCGGTAGTAATGAAAATATGTGTAAAAAGGCTATATCTGATTTTTTTTAAAAGCCAAAAAATTCTATAATGATGTTTTAAGATTCTTCATCTAATTACAAGTCTAGATGTGTTGTTGAAATATTTTTACCCTTTCACTTGCCAGGACCCTGTTTTCGGAAACTGATCCCATTCGAATCCGAAACGAGTGGGTTTTTGGAGAATCTAAGCTTTTTAGGTTATAAGATATTATTTTGGATCATAACCAAGGGTTATCTCTTTTTTAATGTTTTAGGGTTTCGCATGTAGGATCGCCGGGTCTAGGTTCACTAAGATTTGTGATTATCTTAGGTTAACTTTAGGGTTCTGATTTGACTTTTGACTTTTAAGTTTTACCTGTAAGATGATAAAATCTAGAAGTTTATGTTTATATTGTATATTTGGTTCATATTTTTATGTTTACTCTATTTTTGTGATTTTATTTATATTTTATAGTTCTCGAGATTATTTCGTCAAGTCTAGGATTATGTGTTGACTCGATTGAACTTTGGTAGCAATTTAAAATTTTTATTCTAAAACTCATAGAAAGGTTTAAGGTTTTAAAAATTTTGTCATTGTATATTATTTTGATATACGGTCTCGATTTACTTGTTAGGAATAGATGGATGAATTGTTTTGCGTACGGAGTTTGAGTTAAACGATTATTGAATTTCCATTTGTTTTTTAAGGTTCTCTTTTTCTTAGGTTATGAAATTTTGTATTTGATCTTGTTTAAAGTTTGGTTTTAACTTGGGTCATTTTCTAGGTTTCAGTTTTTTTTTTTAACTCTATGATTGTTTTCTAAGAGTACTGAAAAATTTAGGGGTTTATATGAAACATCTCCTCAAAAAGACTATCTTCCACTACTTGCTGAAAAGGAGATTGCACCTGAACCAGGAGATTGACTGCATATGATGAGATTTCCAAAACAGCGATATTCTAATTTGCATCCAAGAGCATATGTCAATTCTCATTCATTGCAAGGATGGTGAAAGATTCAAGAACGAATCATTTTGAATAAGGAGGGAATGATGGGGATCAAATGGCAACAACAAAGAATAAGATTTTTCAAAGAGAGTTGGAGCTTTAAGAAACACATGAGCGATAGAGATCTAAATAATTCAAACAAATCAATTATTAGAGGATTAAAGTTGCAAGTCATAGAGCTATACACCGCCAGCTTACCTGGAGAATCAGCTAGCCTTTGTTGCAAACCTGTATGCCGGCACCAAAGCTGTCGGCTTTGCCATCCAATGCTACCAGCGTGACACACTTACACCGCAGGCTTTATACAGGCCTTGACATCCATAGAAGCCTTTTTTTTTTTAAACCATCTTTAATGTTGCCAGCTTATGTAATAAAGGCTGCTAGCGTTGCAATATAGGCTGTCGGCCTTTCTTTGTTCGACAGTTTTATTTTGTTTGTCTTTTGAGTTTCCTTGTTTTAGTTTATAAGACTTATTGGATGTAAACATCTAAACATATCAGTCGATCGTACATTCTGAATGAATATTTCTCTTAAGAGATTTCTCTAGTGTGAGAGCTTTCTTTGGTTCTTTTGATAAAGTTTGGTCTTTTGATAAATCTGTTCTAATCAGCAAGTTTGATTAGGATGAAGTTCCTTTGTGATAACTTTGGTTCTAATCAACAGGTTTGGTTGGGCTCAAGTTTCGTTTGCTTCAAGATTGATAACTTTGGTTTCAATTGACGAGTTCAATTGGGGTCAAGTTGTTGTTTACTCATTTCAAGATGATTCTAGCGTTCGAATTTCATCAGCGAACGTTTGGGTCTTAGATTTTCAATACCTAGGGTTCGTGTTTTTCGTGTCACAACATTAATTAGCATTTAATCAATTATCACATTTTATTCTATCAGATATTTACATTTAATTATCCAAACATCTAATATCGAAATACTATCTTCTAAATTAACATATTATTAAGCTATCTACATGTCATATAGTTGAACTCATCAAACATTTAGGTCCAAAATAAATATATATTTTCAACTACTAACAAGAAATTTATACCAATAAATTAAATATATGTTAATTAACAAATGTCTAAATACTAGCTTTCAAATAACTGTACTTACATTATTAAAAATATTTTACTAACCTTTTATTGATAGCGGTATTTTAAATATTGGCTTTAGGTAAATGATTTGTGAAATACCTATAAAAGAAATTAAAAAAATATAAATAAATAAATTAATATTAATTTAACAAAAAAAAATATATATATACACACACACATATAGCTGGCAAATATGCTAGCGTAAAATATAGAGAGGGGGTGATGACCGAGAGAGTTGAGAACAGAATGTGGGTTCGTGAGAGACACAGTGAGAAGTGTTTGAAAATGAGAAAGGGAGAGAGATGTGTTCGGATGGGGGTGGGGGGGGGTTGGGTTTATATATATATAAAAGGCGAAGGTCGCCTCTCCTGGCCGAAATTTTAATTCGGCCAATTCCCATTTTTTCGCATCCTAACCTCAAACATTTTACTAGTGATTACATTAACACAAATTTTGATTAGGCACCTAGCCTTGAGGGATAGCGATGCATAGCGTTATTCACAAACTTTAGTATTAAGATTGCCACACCCAGGAACAAGAATACAATGGCTTTATCATATGCTCATTCCGTAAAAGCATACAGGATCTAAAATTTGTTGAACTGTTTGTAATCACATAGAATTTCTGCAAACTCCCAAATTACTCAACCTTCTAATTTTAACAAAACCGTCCATCAATACAAAATGCAGAATTTCAAAATTTTCATAAGCTAACAAAACTCTACAAAATCCACTAATTAGGCTTTATTGTATTTTACTCACAAGAAATTAAAATGTAAAATAAAATAAAACTCCTTAGCAATGTGAAAGAAGAAATGGCAAAATCGAACCAAATTAGTTGCCCTAGGTTATTCATTCCCAAAAAGGAACAGAATATCATCCTCGTAATTCCTTCAAAATCAGGACAACTACCAACTAAAGCCTGTTTTTTTTATTACGAATCTACAAGAAATGCAACCTCTTGCTTCAAGAAGTCATTCCCCAGTAAAGGGAAGTTGTTGAGCTAATTTACAACTGAATATTGCCAATAATTACCAAAAGGTGCATGTTGAGAACGTTTGGTTTGTAAACCATAGTGAGAAGAAGAAAAATCTGGAACCATTAAAATAGCAGAATCACAAGGAGAAAGAACTTTTCTGGTGAAAATTTCCACAATCTCTTTCATAACTCAGTGGTGATTTCAATGATAAAAATGATCCCTTCCTCTTCCATCAACAAAATTAAAAGATGATTCGGATGCTTTTATGCCAGTGATTTCCACATCACTATTACTTTGCTGGGCTTTTGATAGAGTTGAGCTGCTTGGTCTTAGTGCAATGTATGGTCAATGTCCATCTCGACATTGCTGATCACTATCCTAAGAGAGATTCTCCATTCGAAGATACCTCTTAACGCCAAACCAAGTGGTTGCAGGTGAGCGTCTTGGTGCCAGTGACACAGGCTGTATAGAAGGAGCAGATGCGGAAGGCCATGTTGGAACAGATGCAACAATAGGCTCCTCAGTAGTTGATGTAGCAGGCTTATAGGAGTGGATGCAGCAGATGCTTAGATGACTATTTCACTTCCTCAAGTTAGTATATTGCTTATTGATTTTGGAACATATGCCATTCTTTTCTATAATGCAAAATAAGAAGGGGGAAAAAAAGGCAAATGAGATTAAGAGGGAATTAACACTATAAGTAGCTAATTCATAGCATTGTTTAGTAACTCTTAGTGGATTTTACTACAAGAAGTGTCCCTTTATAAGTTATAGCTACTAAAAGACCACATCAGTTGAACTTATTTTGTTTCTTGATACTCTCCTAATTCATGGTCATTATAAGTGTGATAATTACATTCATTACATGATAAATATTCCATCTTGCAGTGACAGAGCCATAACTATTGTTACAGTAGCATACAACATATAGTTAATAATATTTGTTCATTATGCTTTACTATGAATATGTTTCCCTCTGTTTTTATTTTTGTTATTTTTTAAGGTAAAACCGAGATGCAGTTCTCATTGTCGTCATAATTACCCTCACAATCACCAGCTAGCAATTTCCTGTTATAAACACCTTGCATAAACTGGTCAATAACAAAGATGTCGAACTCAGAAGCTTCTTGTACATCTACGGTACCCCATCTCTACGTCTACTAGATGCTTCACAGAACAATCACATTTTTTTTCTTTTAACACAGTATTCATCAGCAAATTGATGCTCATCACTACCTATGTTGAATCTGTTTCCACAACATATGGGACCTTACTATTGTCCTTGATCACCTCTCTACTCTTACAAGCCTCATCATTTTCAATAATTTTATCCAATGCTGGTGGAATTGCTGTTCGAATCTGCCATAAAAGACCGTTCTAGCTCTGGGTTTTTTCCCATCAACTCCAAAACTATAGGAGACACACCATAAATGGTCCCCTCCTCACCCTCAACAGTCTCTCCCTGTTCCTTGACATACAATAATCCCGTCTTTGAGACCTTATTAAGGATCTTAGCTAGAGTAGAGTTTGATTGGATCGATGTTTGGTATGCGGGACCTTGTTGCGGTCTCCGTAAACATAGAAATACATTATATATCAAAATCAAAATAAGTGTTCAAAGGGCATAAAAACGCATATTTACTCAGACCAACAACTGTGTAGATTAGACTTTTTTAATATGTTTATCTGTCACGTGTAAATCACGTAAATCAATCCATATAAGGTAGAAGTAAATGTTTTGAGTAGCATATATGTGAACAGTTCAAGCACAATTTTTCGTAAATATGTAAGTAACCATCATCATAGAGAATTAACTTGTTAGAAAATAAAAAATAATAATAATAATGTAACAGAAAAGACAAGACCAGTTTCTAATATGGACAACATACAAGATAATTCAAAAATGAAAGAGGGGACCATGAATCAAACTCTTAATACCAAAAGCCAATCTTAGTCCAAGAAGGGATAATCATAATGTCCAAGAAAGGAAATTGATAATAATGTAACTTCCATCCACCCCTGAAAGAGCTAAATTAGTAACTGGAGAAACACCAACATTTTCCTGGTAAAGAAACATACATTGCCTGGTTGTTATATGCGAGGATGATTTCTTCGTCGTTACATTATATGAAAATGAGAACAGAAGAAGTATTATTTCGTGTTCATGGATTGTGCCGATGAAGCCAATGAGGAAGTGATCTCCGAAGACGCATTGTAAGGCGCCAAAGAACCAGTAGTTGTATACGCACCTCCTCTGCTGCTACTTGTTATCTCCAATGATGAATGGGGTGATGGAAAGGGTCCAAATGCCTGGGGATTGGCATATATCGGAAGGGGAGGTGTGGATGGAAGAATTGGCGGAAGAGCTTCAAGATTCAGAACACCTCGCGCCTCTCTTATAGTTGGCCTACATTGATAGTCTGGGTGAGCGCACCACAATCCAACAACCATTAGGTAGTGCATTTGTCTTCGGTTATAGTCTCCTTCAAGCTTGGGGTCAACTGCATCCAGTAGTTTCCCAATTCCATAAAGCTCCCATACCCAATCCACCAGATGAATATGACCATCGAATGGATCATTAACTTTTCTGCCACATGCTATTTCAAGTATAACAACTCCAAAGCTGTAAATATCTGATTCCTTACCAACCTTACCTGTGTAAATGCATTCGGGAGGCATGTACCCCATTGTCCCGGCTAAATTCGTAGTTTGAGATCCCTTTGCGTGGTCCACTAGTCTAGCCAAGCCAAAATCTCCCAATTTGACATTAAAATCTGAACCAAGCATGATGTTGCTGGCTTTTATGTCTCGGTGAAGCACGCATTGTTCCCATTCCTCGTGCAGGTACAACAAGGCCGAGGCTAATCCTTGTGCGATTTTGTATCTCATCTCCCACGTCAACAAGCTTTTTCCTTTAAATAAATGGGTGTCCAAGCTACCATTCGGCATGAATTCATATATCAGTAGTAGTTCCCTTTTCTCGTGGCACCAACCAATTAGTTGTACTATGTTTCTATGTCTTAGCTGGCTTATGGTCTTGACCTCTGTTGCATACTCCTTGATCCCTGTCTGGATCCTGGTGTGATCTTCTTAATGGCAACTTCACAATTACCTTCTCTTAGATAACCCCTATAAACCCTTCCAAAACCACCTTCTCCAAGTAACCGATCATTCGAAAAATCATTGACTGCAGTAGCAACTTCTCTGAATGAGAATCTTTTGGGACCAGTTGACCTTGCGAATTGTTGATCAATTGGCTCTATCATATCTTCATCTTCGCTTAGATTCCCTGTATTCCTTTTTGATTGATGATGATGCCACACAAACCCCATGACAAAACAGAGAAGCAAGAAAGATCCAACACCTGTGATGATCCATTGCCAATAGTTGTTCTTTCTCTTTCCCGGGGCCAGCAGTGGAGGGGGAACTGGAGGACCTTGCCTGGTGTTGTTTGAAGTAACTTGAAGACTAGATATAAAACTCCATGATTGTATTGTATGTGACTCGTAGAAGGAACCTGTTGCAGCAGAGAAACCGAATCTTACCCTTTCCGGCAAATAATCCTTCAAATTAACGCTGTGATGGACAGTAGAAAAGGAGCTGGCATTATCTGCATCCGTCAGCCTAACACTTAAAATCTGCCGACCAAAATTGTACTCGACCGAAGCATTCACTTTTCTACCGGAGCTAAAATTGTACCATTTCCAAGGAGCAGTCGCAACTGAATGGATCGTGTTTATATCGATACCTATATGTTCATATCTAGGATCCCAAGGATTCTCACTATAGTTATAGTAAGTATCAAATTCCACGGCGATAAAAGGCGGATAGGATCCATCATATGTCTCGTTGATGCTACCTGTCAAGGCAAAACCACCTCCTTTTGCACTTTCATTCATGTTTGTTCCATGAGGGGTGAGAAAAAAGCTCATGCCCTCGCCATACGGTTCAGTATCAGCTCGAATAACGAAACTGAAATTCGAGGAGAAGTCAGCAACAAGTCCCGTTGCGTGGTCCCACAGGTGTAAAGGCTCCTTGTATGTAGCCCAGCCGGAGCTGAAACTTGAGCTGTCGTAGCGACCGTCTTTGGTAAGTACGATGTCATTTCTCGACACATAAGTGTCACCTTCCAACAGCAAAATCTCGGCACCATCAGGGTTTGGGAAGCTGAAAGATAAACTTTCAGGGGATGTTAAGGTTGAGAATGGAAGAACTACCATGGAAAGTATAATATATGTTGCAGGTACAACTAAGCGGTTTACGTTGATGTAATCGACAATCATTTCCTTTAGTGAAGACAAACAGTTATTTTAATTTTAATTTATTTTTTTAAAGGACTCGAAATTAAGCAAACTCACAGTTGAAGGATTGGTCTCCAGACTCCGGACACCATTTTGGCTAATAGATGTGGCAGACAATCTCGACCAGAAGTGGCTTTTTTTTTTTTTTTAATTATTATTAGGAAAAAAGCCATTTTTGATACCTGAACTTTGATAAAATGGATAATTAGGTATTTAGACTTTTAAAAAGACCAATTTCATACCTAACAGAACTTGTCTTGGCCCTTTTTGGTACCTAAACTTTTAAAAAAAACTAATTTCATATCCAATTAAACTTTTCATGTCTCTTTTCACTACCCACTTGTTTATTACTTATTGAATTAATTGGACACGTGTGATGCAACCATAAGTGACGTAGTGTTTACGGCCATGAAAAGTTTAATTGGGTATGAAATTGATTTTTTTAAAAGTTCAAGTTTAATTGTCCATTTTGTCAAAGTTCAGATACCAAAAGTGTCATATCTCTTATTATTATAATAAGAAAAGGGATTCAAATTTATTATATTATAAACGTAATATCACTAGTTGTAAAACCCATGGCTAAAAATCTTAACTTGAATCAAGATTTCTTCATTATCTTTGAAATTTAAATCCCCATTAAGAGCCTTTAATAAATTAGAAAATATTTAATAGGTTACACACATCATATAAACATATGTGGATTACTAATTATATTTTATATATATAGTGAGTAGTTTATAAAATAAATATAATCCATATTTTACACATATAATTAGTATTAATATATAATTAGTACTTGCACCTGAAATATATTACCCATTAAAAATGTTTTAGGAGTACTTTAATTTTAGGAAATACTCACAACGAAAATTACATTATATATGTATCTTTTACATTATATTAAGCCAATCCAAATTTTATTTGACTCCGCTTTTGATAATACGTATTTACATCTATATATGTATATTTATTATCCATTTTTCTTCTATCGTATATGATATTAATTTCACCCTACTCTCCTTAAAATATCCTTTTAAAAATATTCCTTAAAATATGCTTTTGAAATAAAATTACCCAGTTTCTTTTGTTCACCTAAATACATATGAGCTTACAAATAAATCCAATTTATATATTTTTATTAGTTTTACACATAATTACACACGCACATTTGATAATAAGTTATAAATTTACTCATAAAAGATAGCATTACATTTTTAGATATGTATAAAAATACACAAGTCCAAGAAAAAAAGCATTATAACTCAAAATTTAATGATAATGTCAGACTTTTAGTTCCATGTGAGGAATTTATACATTAAGCCATGACACAGTTGATTTAGGGGTTAATCTGTAACATGGACCAACTTATACATACATCAACAGAGCATGGATGAATCCAAAAGAGTGCCAAAAGGAATCCTTCCGCTAATCAATCCGAAAATCAAACACACATACAACAAAAATAAGAGAAAAAAAAATTTAATATATATATATATATATATATTTGAAACAAAATATATATTAAAGATGGATATGATTAAGTGATTGTAGAAGAACCAGTCGTTTGATCATTTACATTAAAAAGATCATTTGTCATTCCTTGTATATGCTAATTATGAACAATCTTGTAAATTTATTAAAAAAATTATAGAATACTAATCTTTATATTTTGTTGTTCTTTCATCTAATATATATATATAGTCTTAGAGTGTATTATGAAAAAAAAAAAAATTTGTTTGATAAAATTTATTTAGCTATGTATAATTTAAAAATGAATGACTTTAATATAATTGTTTTTCAATAAAGAAATACTTCAAAAAAAAAAAAAAAGGAGTAAGGAGAGATATTAGGGTGATAAATGCATGTTAAAAAATGAAAATTTATAATTACAATATTTGAACCAAGAGCTCAAGATTGTAAAATCCAACATTGGACCACTATAATATATATGCTTAATTTATTCATAACTTCTTTTTTCAAAATATACATATAATATTTATGTATATAATTTATTTTAAAATGTAAAAAAAAAAATTTTCCAAAGCTTAGAGTCGGGCTCCAATTTGATGCAAAGAAAATTGTGGGTCGGTTCCTGGAAAAATTAGACAAATCCAAAAAGTCCAAGAATAATTAAATGCGCAACCCAACTTCTATAAGCCATAACTTTTAGCCTACAACTTTGTTTTCTTTATATGCACGCGAAGTTCTTTAGATATCTACAAATCTTGATAGATGATGAAACTCTAATTACAAAGGTATCTTTTGGTGTTATGGTATGGAGCTCGTCGGAACTCTAAAGTTAAGCGTGTTCTGGGCAGAGCAATCATAGGATGGGTGATATCTTAGATAAGCATTGGCACCAAAAGAAAAAATCATGCGGCATGTAGTCAAAGCAGATAATATCTTGATGGGAGAAGTTTCGAGACATTATAGGTGGTGTCAGAGCAGTTCACCAGCCGAAAATGGAGGAGTGTCATCTCTACTTAGTGTAGTTCTAGGCTTGTGTCACAAAACTGACAATGACGTTAGTTTTATAAGTGGAAAAATATGTGATATTCCTTAAATATAGATGGTGGAACTTTAATCATATGATAGTTTGGAATTCGTTAGAACTCTAAAGCTGAGCGTACTCTAGGAAGAGTAATCTGGGATGGATGATCTCGTGGGAAGCACTGGCATCAAAAGACAAAATCGTGTGACATGTAGCTAAAGCACACAATATCTTGATGGACGGAGTTCCGAGACGTTTAATGTAGGTACAGTATACTTAGGAAACTTGTACCTTATATTTAATAAAGTACATGTTCTATGGTAGCTATAGGATATAGAAAAAGCCCATACCTATTTTCCTACCTTGTGAGAGTAAGTTTCGAAAAATTCTATACATGAAATCTTCCTGCTAACAATTAATAGTAGCCTAGAACCTACTCGGTCGAGCAGGGTCCAGGTGGATAGGGCTACTTGCTCAACCCTAGTAATATCTATAATGAGTATTTAACTAAATTACATTAGAAGTTAAATGAAACTATAATTATATGATTTGAAGTTTTTTTGTATTTTTGCGATATTTTAAGTGTTTTAAGTTTGTTCTTTTTAGTGTTTATATAATCGATTTCATGTCATTTTTTATGTACTTTTACGTGGTGATAATATTTTTGTATTTGCAGTTGAGAGGATCTTAAAATAGGCCAAGTTAGATTTGACCAATCATGGTTTTTGCTAGATTTGAGATGTTTCTTAAATTTATTAGCTACAAAACATCAATAACACTAAATGTTCTTCGTCTTCTAATTTTAGGTAGGGTCCTTAAGTTAAATAAGACATGAATTTCAAGAGAACTTGGATTTCAACCCCTTTCATGTAAAACACTATTTAAAAGTCATATAACATAATCATTCATGGACACATTTGACTCTTACCAAATCTATTGTAAATTCAACTATTCCTAAGTCAAAAATTAAGTTTGGCCTATTCTTTTCTTGACATTGCAAGGAAATAAAGAGAAAAATTATTTTTCATCTACTTTTCATTATTACAGGATTGCAACTTTAAATCTCGTGATTAAGTAGGATGTATTCTTTTTATAGTGCATGAAAATAAGATCACCGTTCCTACGAGTATTTATTATTATCAAAAGTTCTACATAACATGTATACCAACTAATTTGCTAGATCAAGTAAGAGTAGAACTTTCAAGTAAGTTAAGCAATGTGATTATTGAACTTACTTCTTGTTGGGAACTTTTTAACTTGAAAATAAGTTGCTAGGTCACTTTTTCTCCTCCTTGATGGCATGGATATGGAGTTACGGAGATGAAGATGTTATTGTTAATTTGTGAAATAAAATAGAGGAGAAGAAAGGAAGAGAGAAAGTGGACCAGAGGGAGAGATGGAGAGGGAGAGAAAGAGTGGTGGTTGGAATGATAAGAAAATGGAAATGGATCTTCCATGATTAATTTTGTTTCTTATCCATGATTATTCATTAATGTGCTTTGCCCAAAGGGTATTATCTAAATAGTAGTACTTTATCTTAAAATACCTTGATTTTGGGATGCTTGTTGGCTAGTCAAAGATCTTGGAATGGATTTGGTGTGGGGGGTGAAGCTAGCGATGGGGTTGGATGGGAGCTTGTCTTGATTTTGGCTAATGAGATGTATTTATTTTTTCTTGAAATGTTATCCATTGAACTTAAACCCTATTTATGTATGCTCAAATTGTTAATGCACATCTATATTTAATTTGTCAATTCCACATGTATAAGTGTAAGCACATTATCATTTGTCTAAACATTTGTCAAGAAAGCATTTATTTACTCGATATTATTTGTCTTTATTGAATTTTTATTTAAGTTTTGAACATTATTAGGGTTACCAAATTTTGTAATAGAGTTAACAAGTTTTAGGATTAAATTGAGAGGGTCAAGCCCTCAAGTCTTATTATGAGGGTCTATTGAAAGGATTTTCATAATTTAGATCTTTCTTCTCGAGGTGCATTAAAAGTAACTCCAAGTCATACTCCCATGAATTGTTAAAATAATCCATAAATTTTTCAGGAGCTTATAGAAAGAAAGGCACAAGGCCATGCCAAACACTAAATAAAAATTAAATTAAAAAATAATAAATTATAAAATTAGATCATAAATATTAAAAATCTTAATATTGATAATTCAAAAGTGGTACTTATCCATATTAAGGAGAGCTATTTATCAAATAGGACTAAGTATTATTTTTAAATTCAAACAAGTTTATAGATTGGTATAAATGTATTTTACTTATATAAACTTAGGCTACATCGAAATTCATCAATGATTGGGCTTAAGTTAAAAAAAAAAAAGTTAATTTTTTAAGCAATTAAAAAAATGTATTAATATTATATAAAGTGGTGCAAATAATTTTTTTTATATTTATTATTATCTTCTTAAAATATTAATATTTTTTTAATCATTTAAAATATTGATTTTTTTATTTAACTTGTTTTATAAAACATTAACAGTATTTTTTAAACCACGCACTAGCACCTCATTTAATGTCTACAGTGATAGCTTTTGATAAAAATTTATTCCTTTGTATGTAGACATCAGCACGGGGCGGTTCCGAACCGCGAACCGCCCGAACCGTCACCGGCGGTTCCTGAACCGGGAACCGCCCCGTGGGTGGCGGTTTCGAACCGTTTAAGGACCCGCCGGTTCCGGCGGGTCCAAACGGTTCCTCTTGGTGGCACCGGCGGTTCAACCGGTCTGGAACCGGCGGTTCCAACCCGCCAGCAAAAAAAAAAAAAAAAAAAAAACAACCTACAACGAAACAGGAAAATGAAAAGAAAAAATGGGAGCGTGCGTTGGGGGTGGATTTGGGAGGTGAGGGGGTGCAGGGCGTAAGGGGAAAGGAGGGGAAGCAGGACTGCAGGGGGGAAGGGGGTAGGGGGCAGGGGCAACGGGCAGGGGCAGGGGCAGGGGGGTAGGGGGCAGGGGCAGGGGCAGGGGCAGGGGCAGGGGGGCAGGGGGTAGGGGCCAGGGGCAGTGCAGGGGTGAAAAAAAAAGGATACGAACCAAAACTGTTTATTTTGTTTTCTTTATTAAAAAAAAAAAAAAAAAAAGGTTCTACGGAACCGGAACCGAAACCGCCAGAACCGGCGGTTTCTTGGAACCGTGAACCGCCCCGGCTCTGACGGTTCCGGTTCCGGTTCCACGAAATGTGGAACCGTGAACCGTCGGTTCCGGTTCGGGTCCAGAACCGACCCGAACCGTGCCGATATCTATTTGTATGTCATGTCAGGTTGCCAAAAAGTGCCAAGTGTCTGGCATCTAGTACTTTCACGAGTACTCAACTGGCCTTAAAACATCGTCGTCGGCGTCTTCGTTTACTTGCTAAAAAGTCACCCAGTGATTCACATGGAAATTTCTTAGCGTGCAAGTTAATTAAACTCGCCCATTGGTTCATCTGGAGAAATTTCTTAGCATGCAAATTAATTAAACTCGCCCATTGGTTCATCTGGGACCCATATCCATTCATTCCTATCTTCCCCATTTCATAGTGCAAGATGAAGCCATCATAAATTAATGATGGTGAATGAATGCAAGTCCAGACTTAGCTCAAATTTTTGGGTTGTATCTACATTTCTTCATGCGATATTTCACGCAGCCCCCCTCATGTTAATCCCCAATCGATTCTGAATGCAAGAAGATCAATTCCACAAGTGGAGACATCTTTTTTATTTTTCTTTATCCCTTTCATTTTCGTTTCTTTCTTCCATGCTGGCGGCGTCACAGGTGCAATGTCCAAGGACAATGGAGGGCTGACGTGTACACACTGGTCCATTTCACATTTAACCAAATGCTAAAGCTATGTCCACAAATTCACAACGTTTTTTCATTCCATATAGACGCTAAGGCGGGATGCGGAAAACATAGTGATGTGGAATGATGGAATACTTTTTTTTTTTTGTGTATTTCTGCCTTAATATATCAAAATTTATAGATACATCCCTTTGTTACCATTGCACTATTACCTAATTTACAAGATATTAAATCTCTCTAATTACAGGATAAACAATAATTGATCGCCTAATTTAGATCCTAATAGCTAAATATTGAGACTGATATTAATGACTTTGAATTAAGCTGGATCTTTTCTTAATTTGATCGATGATGAATTTTCTCTGAGATCTGCATCTATATTGTCAACATCCCCCTCAAGTTGGGTTTAAACAAGTTGATTGAGCCCAACTTGCCAAGGATAATTTGGAAACTTCTTTTGTCCAGTGTCTTGGTGAATACGTCAGCAAGTTGATCTTCTTGCTTACACCTTTTCTCATACAAAGTGACAATCCACCTCGATGTGTTTGGTTCTTTCATAGAATATTGGATTCAACGCAATATGTCTAGTTGTTTGATTATCATAGTACGTTTGCATTGCTCCCTCACATGAAATCTTCATGCACTTAACAATTGCTTGATCCATAGAAGTTCACTTGTAGTTGATGCCATGACTCTACATTCTACTTCTATGCTTGATCTTGTTATTACATTTCACTTCTTGCTTTTTCATGTGACAATATTCCCACCTACAAAAGTGCAATATTCTGTAGTTGATTTCCTATCACAATTACTAGCCCAATCTGTATCTGAATAACTAACAATGGACTTAGTATCATTTTTCTTCATCTAGATTCCTTGACCAAGAGATCCTTGAGACAAACTAAATTAATCAAAACTTGTATATAAATGTTGTTAAAAAATGCATAATAGACTTATAAATATCCATACATTGTACATAATTCGATCATTCTTTAGATTAATTCCTCTTTTAGATAGTTTTAAGTTCTTTTCAATTACAATCACTCTTTGTCATAGGTGTTCTACTTCTTTAAACTTAAGTCCATTATTCTATAAATATCAATCTCCATTTGTGAATATTTAAGAAAAAGAAAAAAAAAAGTCATCATTACTCTTTACAAATTATTTTGAAAAAATAAATGCTAATTTATAAAATAGTTTTGGTTTGAAATTTAAAAAAAAAATCATCTCTGTAAATAAATTCACTTTAGGTTGTAAAATGTCATTGTAAAACGTGGTTTTCAAATACTTCTTTGTAAATTTCCATTATCCTTTCAGTAACTAATGTTTAGTTATTTCTAGAATATAGTTTTCTAATAAATTTTTAAAAAGGACGTTTTCAAAAAAATGAATTTTTTTCTCTCTCTAAAAATAAAAAGGAAAAAAAATTACTAACAATCAAGGATCTTTTGAATTCTAGGCCCAATGATCACTCACTTTAGGCTAAATTTAAACTATAAATGAAAAGAGATAAAAAAAATGGGGGCAACCAAAAGGACTTGATAAATTACTAACCAGGGATATTTGTTAGGCTTAATTTCTAAAATATAAACCCAATACAAAATGGGCATTTAGTAAATTATCTTGAGGCAATTGAAAGGTGGATGATTGAAAACCAAGGATAATACCTCATTATTAAAAAAAAAAAAAGTCTAGAATGATACGGGACAAGACAAATCCTAAACACTCGAGAGCAAAGTGACATTAAAGGGAGGAAAAAGACTCATTCATTAAAAGAGATCCGCCTTGAATTTGATACTTGGGTCAAAATGATATTAGAAATTCATTTCAATATCCCAAACACTTATCCTTTGCCAACCTAGTTGAGCTTATTAAGGAAGTATTTTAAAAGTAAGCCCTATCAAGAGCCATCCTACATTGGAGCTCCCCACAATTGGGCAATTTGGAGGTTAGGGTCATTAATAACGAGGGAAAAAAAGATTAATTAATGTGTGCTTTCCCTAATTGTATCAATTCGAGAGGAATTAATTGATATAGATAATTCATTTTCTTTGAAAGAAAGAAGAGACTCTATTTTGAAACCATACACAAACCATACTCTTTGAGTCATAAGCCATCCAATGAAAATTGAAGAAACACAAATCAACTTGAATTTATGTTCCCAAAAAGAAGAAGAAGAAGGAAAAGAAGAACAAAAAAGGAGAAAGAAAATGGGATTAGAAAAGAAAAAAAAAAGAAAAAAAGAGAAGAGAAAAGAAAAATGGAAAACATTTAAACAAGGTGATCATGCCTAAGGATTGGAGGCACATGTTTAAAACTCACAACCACCAAAAACTATCAAAACTCAATGTCCAAGGTCTACAACATATTTATATCATGGGACCCACCCATAATACCACCCTTTTAGAGACCCTTTCAGATTATAAGACAATTGATTAATACTCTTGAAACTAGAGACAAGCGCATTATTAGTTTTCCTTAATGGTTCTTGATTTGTAAAATCGGGAAGTATTGAAGATAAATTTCAAAATGGCTTGTGTATATGGTATCCCTTTTGGTTGAAACCAAAAACTAAAAGCCCATATTACGGTCTTAAAAAGACTTTAAATCGACCAATAAGCATCACTTACAAGTCAAATAATAATTTTTGGAATCCAAGTCAAATATGTGAAAATAAGCTTAAGAGAGTGTAAGCTTGGACTAGACAATTCAGAATGAAATAATTATCTTTAGGTTGAACAATCATCCATAGGAGCATGGAAAATCACTTTCCCTAATTTAAAAAGTATCTGCCTTGAGTTTAAGAACTATTTGCCTCAAAGTTGAAAGATAATGTCCCAATAAAAGCAAATTAAAGTCTTAAAAATTTTTGCCCCCAATGTTTACACATTTTTCGATGAGAAACCTTAAATGGTTTAGTAGTCAAGCCTATGGTTGAACTAAAATGAGTGATCAACAGGGCAAGCCCGATGTGTAATTGATCTCAAAGGATCCTTAGTTGTTGGCAAACATTTCCAAAAAAAAAAAAAAAAAAATAGGAAAGGAAAAAAACTTCTCCAAGGGCTTTAAAAAGAGAATTTTCTGGAAAAAAAAAAGTAAAATGTAAAGAGATTTTTTCAAAAAAAAAAATTCCCTCAAACTTTTCCATAAAAAAATTTCAAAAAGAAAAAAAGAGAGAGAAAGTTTTAGCTCAAAAAGTTTTCAAAAAAAAAAAAGAAAAGAAAATTAATAGAAGGGAAAAATAAGTTTTTGAAATGAAGGCATTGGCCTAACCATTTGAAAAGGAAAAAAAAAATTCAAAATGTTTTAGTCTAGAAGATTTCATCTAGTCGATTATTTTTCCTCAATCCTTAGGATCGCTAGCTCAAAGGAGTGTTGTCTTAGTTTTTGAATCTCTTGTTCGTAGGAGCGTCATCCGCCTAGGTATTAGGATCGCCTACTCAAAGAAGCGCCATCCTAGTTTTTAGATCACCTACTTATAGGAGCATCATCCACCAAAGTATTAGGATCGCTTACTCGATGGAGCACTATCCTAGTTTTAGGGTCGCTTGCTCATAGGAGCGCCATCTTCCATAGTTTTAGGATCATAAGCTAGCTTAAGGAGTGCTTATCTATGCCAGCTCAAGGAGCACATTTGTGCTAGATCATAGGCCAACTAAAGGAGGGCCTACCTATGCCAAATGTCAGCTCAAAGAGCGCCTACTTAAGCCAAATGCCAGCTAAAGGAGGGCGTCTGTACCAAACATAGGCTAGCTCAATGAGCACCTATTCAAGCTAAATGCTAGCTCAATGAGCGCTTTGTATTAAATCATAAGCCAACTCAAGGAGCGCTTATCTATGTTAGCTTAAGGAGCGCATTTGTGCTAGATCATAGGCTAGCTTAAGGAGCGCTTACCTAAGCCAAATGCTAGCTCAAAGAGCGCCTACTTAAGCCAAATGCTAGCTCAAGGAGGGCATCGGTACCAAACATAGGCTAGATCAATGAGCGCCTATTCAAGCTAAATGCCAGCTCAAGAAGCGCTTTGTATTAAATCATAAGCTAGCTCAAGGAGCGCCTATTCATGCTAGCTTAAGGAGCGCGTTTGTACCAAACATAGACCAGCTCAAGGAGTGCCTATCCAAGCTAAATGCTAAGTCAATGAGCGCGTTTGTGTCAGATCATAAGCCAGCTCAAGGAGTACCTATCCATACCAGCTCAAGAAGCGCATTTGTACCATATCATAGGCCAGCTCAAGGAGTGTCTACACAAGCCAAATGCCAGCTCAAAGAGCACCCACTTAAGCCAAATGCTAGCTTAAGGAGCAACTATCCAAGCCTAATGTTAGCTCAAGGAGCTCGTTTGTAACATATCATAAGCGAGCTCAAGGAGCACATTTGTGTTAGATCATAGACTAGCTCAAGGAGCACTTAGCTAAGCTAAATGCCAACTCAAGGAGCACGTTTGTATCAAATCATAAGCCAGCTCAAGGAGTGCCTATCCATGCCAGCTCAAGGAGCGCATTTGTACTAGATCATAGGCCAGCTCAAGAAGCACCTACCTAAGCCAAATGCCAGCTCAAAGAGCACCTACTTAAGCGAAATGCTAGCTCAAGAAGTGTGTTTGTACTAAACATAAGCCAACTCAAGGACCGCCTATCCAAGCTAAATGCTAGCTCAAGAGCACGTCTGTATCGGATCATAAGCCAGCTCAAGGAGCATCTATACAAGCCAGCTCAAGGAGTGCATTTGTACTAGAGCATAGGCAAGCTCAAGGAGCGGTTACCCAAGCTAAATACCAGCTCAAAGAGTATCTACTTAAGCTAAATTTCAGTCAAAGTGCACGTTTGTACCAAACATTGGCCAGCTCAAGGAGCGCTGATCCAAGCTAAATGCCAGCTTAAGGAGCGCGCTTGTATCATATCATAAGCTAGCTTAAGGAGCGCCTATGTAAGCTAAACGTTAGCTTAATGAGTGCATTTGTGCCAGGTCATAGGCCAGCTCAAGGAGTGCCTACCCAAGCCAAATGTTATCTCAAGGAGCGCCTACCTAAGTCAAATACTAGCTCAAGAAGTGCCTACCTAATCCAATTGCCAGCTCAAGAAGCGCCAATCCAAGACAAATGTTAGCTTAATGAGTGCTTATCTAAACCAAGTGCCATATCAAGGAGCGCACTTATACCACACCAAAACTAAATGACAGCTCAAGGAGCGCATCTGCACCAGATCTTAAGCCAGCTTAAGAAGTGCATTTGTATCAAGATCATAGGCCAACTCAATGAGCACCTCTCTAAGTCAAGTGCCACTCAAGGAGCGTATTTAGGTTGTTTATCTTGAGCCACGAAAGAAGTATGATCAAGGGAAGTTCGTCCTTTGACCATAATCCCTAGTAGATATATTGCAAAGGCACTACTTCTACCTCCAGGTTTGCTATAAGTTTTCAAAAGGTAAAAATGGGGTCTCTCTTTTATCTTTGTGGTAAAGTTTTAACAAACTTCACTACAAAGAGGGGCAACTGTAGATACCCCATTTCTGTCTATTTAAGACTTCAATTTATAGTAAAAATTAATATTATATTAATCCCGCAAATTACAAAAGGAAATATTAAAAAAAAGGAAAACAAACAAAAAAAAGAAGAAGAAAAAGAAATCATTACAAATGTATAAAAAATAATAATAATTTATTTTTATTTTTTTGGCCTGATATAATACTAATTTTAATTATAGGCTTGTCTTGGACTCAATCAAATACCCCATATAAATTGGATTATTTAATCGAGCTCATTTCGGAAGCCTTAAGTATTATTTTTGTGCAAACCAAAGTAAGGCACAAGCCAACAGTCTATATGGATAAGTCATTGGCATGCATAAAAGAGACCTGTGTTCGATTTTGTGAGGAGGCGAATTATCCTTTTTCTCCTTATTTTTTTCATATGCTCTCATTGGCTAAATGAGGTAAGTGCATATATCAGCAAGTGGGTAGGTGAGTGGTAGATAAGTAGGTAGGTGGGCGTATTGAGCCTATAAATATCTATCACATATCAAGGACACAACAAGACAAGAATAGGAGAATCATAGAGAGAGGAAAAAAAAAAACAACAACAGAAGAATTCCATACAGATGAGAACTAAAAAAAAAAAAATCATTGCAAAAACTCAAATATGAAGTTCTTGAAAAAAATTAGGGTTTCAAGGATAAAGCTTCGATTTTAAAGCTTCCTAAACGAAATTGATCAAATTAGTTAGTTCCAAGAGACTCTAGCTGCCACTTAGGTATCAAGAACCACCGCTTAGGGCCATTTTGAAGACAAACTAACATCATCGGAGTGTCCAGCACCCTTGGATTAGCCAAGGTGGAAATATTCCTTGCTTTAAACGCTGCTAGAATTGCCAAATAAGGAACCGCCGGCCACTATTCTCCTTTTTGAATACGATTCATGTGCGAATTAAAGCTTGTTCTGTCCGATTCGAGTCGACTATAACCCTATATCCACGCGCATCTCCAATCTGCATGCCGTCGTGGTCCAGGACTCCAGGTAAGTTGAAATCCCTGATTCTTTTTCTTTTTAATAATAATAATATGTAATAGTATAATAACTAAAAATAATAAATAAAAAAAGAAGCATGATAATAATGTGATTTAAGTAGTTGTGTGTATTAAAATATTTCTTTTTTGTTAGTAAATTAACAATAATTTTTCTTGTATAATGAATTTTAGTACTTTGTAATAGTCTTTTATGATGCTTGAATAATGTAATATGATAAGTGTTTATGTCATAATCTGTATATGTGGGGAAAATATATATTTTTTGTTCTCTTACTTTTGTGTAATTACTGAATTGTCACCTAGTAATACGGTATTAAGAAGAAAATAAATATATTAGATTTAGATGTAAATAGTAATATTGATGATACTTGATATTTTAATGACACTCGGAATATTGTGATCTTTGCATGAATTTTGTGTCCTACTTCATGTAATATGGATTGGATTTTGTCTTCTTATGTTTGATATGGGCGTATAATGCAATAAATAATAATCTCAATTTTGGCAATACTGTAATTTATGAAAATCTGTTTGACCATAATATGAATTATATCTATTCCTATAATTGTCTCAAGTTAAATTAGAATTTAGTCTTATTAAATCAATGTGTTTGATATGTTACTTATAATGTTATCTTGATTATGTCAATAAGAATCTTAATTTTAACCATATGTGAAATGGTTTGATGTATTATCATGATGTTTATGATATTATGTATGTTTGAAAATTTTTATCACTTAGAAAATATTTATTTTTTATGAAACTGCAAAACCTAAATTGATAGATCCAAGGTCCATGTCATCGAAAATGTTAATGTTATAAAAGTTAATGAAAGTAATGAATTTAAAAAGAAAAGAATTTTAAAATTCTAAAATTAATCAACAAACTAAATTTTTCTTTAAAAGAACTACATGTTGTCTGATTTGATTAGCGGGTACGTAGGCACCTCTAGGGTGATATAAAATATGAAAAAAAAATATTTTCTTCTTTTCTTTTTGTATTTTAAATATCAATATTATTTGTATGTAAATAATAACTAAATCATTCTTTCTGTAATAATAACTTGTGAATATTGTAATTTGTAAATATTCTTAACATTAGTAAATTCATAAGCATTAAAAGGATAAAATATTATTTATAAATTTTAAGTGGTAACCATATGGTTTTAATAGGATAGCTCTCGAATCCAAAGATATCTGGTTTAACAAAGTTGGTTTTAAACTCAATTTATTCGCAAACTAGTAGATAAATTAGGATCAACCAACCCATTGATCCTAACTTACAATTTTTTTTTTCGATTTTGATCGGATGGCGACTCCAAAATGTTTTCAAAAATTAAATTTGTTTTAATTTTTAGTCGGGGGTTTGTATTAAATGGGTTCGGGTTTAATACAGATCGGATTAAAAGAAATAAAGCCGGAAAATGAAAAATCCAAGCTCAACACAAAGTACTTAAAATTATTGTACAAATCAATAGGAGCCGGGCCCCAAACATCAGAGTGAATCAAACCAAAAGGTTTCTCAGCCTTATTCAAAAGCAAAGAAAAAGCTGATCTAGTTTATTTACAAAACCGACACATATCACAATAATTAAAGTTTAAATTAGGCGAAGAAACAAGTTTATTTAAAATTGTATTGGTTGGGTAGCCAAATATCTAATGCCGCAATTTATTCAAATTAATAGAATTATTGGTTGCAACCACAGCTTTATTTGAAACATTTAGCTAATATAGACCATTCTCTAGTTTGCCTTCACCAATCTTATTCCTTGTTATTATGTCCTGGAACACCACATTCTCAGGTGAGAAAATAATATTGTAGTTCAATTCAATGGTAATTTTGCTAATAGATATCAAATTTGAAGTAAACTTGGGCAAGTATAGGAAATTTGAAATATCTTTAAGGAAGAAATTGGTAATGCCAGTGCTGTGAATAGAGCTGGGCATATGGGCCAAAGCCCGCGGGCCGGCCCGTTGACCCACTTAAAAAAGCAGGCTGCGGCCAAAAAAATTTGGCCCATTTAAAAACGGGCCAAAATTTACCTGGCCCGTTAGCCCGTGGGCCAAAAGCGGGCTGGCCCGCGGGCCAAGAGTTAAAGCTTTAAAAAAAAAATAATTTAATGTTCAGTCAATAACCCTAAAGCTAAACGCGCCTAAACCAGAAATAGTAAAATAACAGTAAAATGCGGGCCAAATGGGCCATATTGGCCCTTTTTGGCCCATGTGGGCCAAACGGGCCAGCCCGTTAGCCCGCGGGCTAAATGCGGGCCGGGCCCTGGCCAAGTGATTTTGGCCCTTTTTAAAACGGGCTAAAAATTTCTGGCCCGTTTAGCCCGCGGGCCGAATGGGCCGGCTTAGCCCGGCCCGCCAGGCCCGTATGCCCAGCTCTAGCTGTGAATAGAAACTTTAGAACCATTAGCAACAGTTACTAGATGGAAATTTTGTTTTGTGTCAAGGTTTGTAAATTGTCTAAATTATAGGTCATGTGATTGGTAGCCCTAGAATCCACAATCCAAATTTCGTTATCATTAAATTTATTGTGAGAAGCAATACCTATGGAGGAGTTACCTGACTGTTTATTAACCTGACCTTGATTTTTGTTTAGAAAACAATTAATTTGTTGGATGAGTTGCCTGAGCTGCTCAGCCTGATCTAAAGCCGCATTCTCCTCCTTCTTTAGGTTGGCTAACCTTAGATGTGCCGCTCTTTCTCCTCTTTCTTGTTTCACTTCAGTTGGGTAGAGGTGTAGATGTAGGAACCAACAATGGTCCCTAGTGTGAGCTATTTGCTTGTAGTTGTTGCACTTGATGTTGTTGTTTCCATGACTCCTTCCTCTGTCTCGATTAGTAGGATTTCTCTTAGTTTCTCCTCTGCCCCTAACGATTGCGAAAGCTTGACTTTCAACTTTCTCTCCAGTCACTTAGATCTCTGAGCTCATGGCTTTTCTCATGGTATCCTCCTATTGTACCATGGACACAATACTCCACAAGGGAGGTAGTTTGGGGGATAGTAAAATCTAGGTAAGAACTGCCTCAAAACTAGGATCAAGACTGACTAAAAACTAGTAAATATTTTCTTGTTCTGACCTTTCTTGAACATTGTTAAGATCTATGGTTTATGGGAGATAAATGGCTAATTCATCCCATTTAGATTTCAAGGACCTGAGATACTGGTTTATGGTTTTGTTGTTTTACTTTGTTTGAGCAATTTCTTGATTTAACTGAAAGATGCGAGTAAAACTATTTTGTTGCCCAAACATTTCTTGGACTGAATTCGACATTTCAAAGGACAAATTTCATAAAACAAAAAGCTCATTGATTTGAGGCTCCATTGAATTTAATAGCCACGATATCACTAGATGATCATTCGTTTGCCATTGTTCAATGCTTGCTTTTGGCTCTTCTGGTTTTTTCTTTATACTAGTGACACAGCTAAGCTTGGTTTTGTCACCTAGTGAGAGAATTATAGCCCGAGCCCATGAAAAATAATTTCTACCATTAAGGAGGGTCGTGGTCAGCCTTAATGTGGGATTTGCCTTGTTTGAGTGTGATTGGTAGCCCCTTGATGGATTTACCATGCTCTCTCTTCTTGGATTGGGAATATAAGAATATTGGTATTGCTGGATATTTACTGGGATAGAGGAAATTGCTCTGATACCATGATGTGAAATGATGAAAAAAAATTTTGATTTTCTGCGTATTTACAGCCTTAATACATTAGAATTTATAGATACATCCCCTTTGTTGCCATTGTACTATTGGCAAATTTACAAGACATTAAATCTCTCTAATTATAGTATAAACAATAACTAATTACCTAATTTAGACTCTCACGGTTAAATATTGAGACTAACATTAATGGCTTTGAATTAGGTTACATTTTTCCTTAATTTGATTGATGATGAATTTTTCTTTGAGATTTGCACCTACATTCTCAACACATAGCCATTGAAGAATCCAGACACCGATTGAATATTTGTAGGATAGAAAAGCATTCTTTATTTTAGGTGTCTTATTTTCCATAAAGCTCTTAATTAAAAATGTATCTTAAATATTGAAATAGTTTATTTTTGAGGTATTGAATCTAATATTTTTATGAGATTATGATGAAGATGGATTATTATGTTATGACTTGTTATAGTATTGATTTTGAGTTGTGGCTATTTGATTAACATTATTTATATGTCTATTGACAACTTTGCTTGATTATCAATGTCTAGGTAAATTAAAAACTTTAGAGGGATTCAACCATTTCAAATAAAATAGAATGGGTTTTCAAAAAGATTTCTTATAGGGACACATAAGTTTTTTATAAAATTAATCTCGTTGTGCTCTTAAAGAATAGAATAAGGTGGAATTGAGACTACAAACAAGTCTACCGAGTGAAGTAAGCCAAACTTAGCTTTTGAAGCTCATAATTAGCTTGTTTAGAAAATTATAAAACTCAAGCCAAGTCAAGCAAGCATTCTACAAGCATGAAGTATAGGCTCAAGATTACTTTGTTTGAAGAAATGAATTTTTGTTAATAATATTGTAGTCTAATGACATTTCCCTAGTCTCTCAAGTGAGAGGTCTTAGATTCAAATCTCCTCTCTCCTTTTGTAATGGCAAAAAAAAAAAAAAAAAAAAAAGAATAAAAGGGTTTTATTTGGTAGGCAAAAAAAGAAAATAATAAAAGAGTTTTATTTCGAGTTCAACTTGTTTATAAATTGAGTTTAAGTTGATTCGAGCTTAAGTGATCTAAGTTCAAGTAACTCACAAGCCCCTAGAAATAAAGTAAAATTCATCTTGCCATATATACAATATGACTTAGGTTGCATATACGTATATAGATATATATTATATAAAGAAACTAGCTTGTTGTTTTAGTTATATATTATTCATATAATATGTAATTTTAAATATATTATGCAATTCTAAAAAACCGACTCATAAGACTAGATAGGAGTTGGAGCTCAACCCGTTAAAATCTCAAGTTTGAGTGGAACCAAACTTAAAAGTGAGTAAGGTTTAAATAGTTTCCAAACAATTTGATACATTTGCAACCCTAGTTAGAAGGGATTAAGGTAAGAAAAGAATCGTAATTTTTAAAAATGAAAAATAGAAATAATAGTTATTCAATTTAGTTCATTTGAGATTTTATGGGTAGATATGGAATGTCACATAAAATTAAAAAATAGCTATTTCCTTGATCCAATAAGAAAATTGCAATATTTTACTTTATAATAATAGCACTTTCGTAAAATAGCTATTTCACTAACTAAACACGGGATTGAGTCTAAAAGAAAGAAATAACTATTATATTCCATTCTTATAAAATCTACTAAGCATATTATAGCCAAATATGTTAAAGGGTTAGTTAACGAGCAGCTACAGGAAGAGATATCTTATCCACACGCACATACATATTGTAAGATTACAACCATGGGAAGATAAGTCTTTGGGATTTTGGTTGCTTCAAAAAAGAAAAAAATCATGCACACAGGCTTCAGAGATGACGATGAAGCTTTTTACATTTTAATGATTATTTTATTGGAGTGTGCCTGATTTATTATTTGGATTTAACTGTCTGGGTTAAAGTGACAGGGCTTAGAGAGTTAGACCCAATTATATTGGGATGATCATGGGAGAACTAGCATGGAATTGACCTGTCCAATTCCAACCTTTCTCAAATTGGCTCACACATACTGTGAATGAAGACCTCAATGGGCTTGGGTCCATGAGTGAGCCCACAATTATATCTATAATGAGAAAGACTCATTTTAGCCGTTGGTTGTCTGTCTCATCTGACGGAGGACATCGACAGTTAGATTCTCTATAAATACCCTTAGTCCTTATCTCATTTGGATAGGTGAAATCTTGGACAAACGCCGTCGTGCTGCCGGATTTTCATTTTTGTGAATCGATTACTTGACTCACTCAAGAATGCACACGATATTTGTGGTATCGAGTGAGGTGGATGCTTTTTAGCTCCCTTACCTATCACACGTATGTTAGAACCTATTGAGACTGCATACTCCTCCTTCCTACGCGTTTCTCTCTTGACTGTCCTTACACGTGTTGTTTCCCTAGATCGTGTGTAATACGATTATCACACGACATGCACGTGATTGTTGCATCCGGAATCATATCCACACATTTTTTACGAATCTACTAGGGAAAAAGAAATTGACACTCACATGATGGCACCTCCAAGAAAGAGACCTACCGATCCCACCGAGGGTACGGCTCAAGAAGTTAATGCTAATCTTGAGGCTGCTGAACATGACATGCCAGCACTTGAGCATGTGAACCAACTTGCTAGTACTCAAATTGACAATGTTGCGATCTTGCGTGCTGTGCAAGAAAATACCAAGCAAGTTAATCAATCAATGCAAGAAATCCACAAGACAATTCCAACAATTCATGATAATGTTTGCTCAGTATTTACTTGGTATAGCTGCTATTGCTGCCATGCAACTAGGTGCGACTTTGTCGACCCTTATTGTTGTTGTGCAACAACGCATTTCTCAAGCACCTCAAGCATTTCAACCTGCTAATCCTACTCCTATTGCTGAGCAAGATCCTACCAGAGTTAGAGAGCAAATCCCTCCATTGGAGCCTGTAGTTACACAACTGCCTGCACCTCAGGTAATGAATACAAGAGTTCAACCTAGAGCACTATTAGCCTCCCAACCTGCATTACATGCTCAACCTGGAGGATCTTCATCTTCACAGGCTACACCACAAATTGTCATTGGTGGACCTACTATCCAACGCAATGCAACTCCACTCCACTCCAAACAGCCACTCCAGCTACGCCAGTTGAAGTTACTACTTCAACTCTTAAAGGTACTTTCGTCACAAAGGAAGATCTAGACATGTGAGGGAAATATAAGCTAAGTCTAATATGGGAGTATTGGATCTCAAGCTTCCATACAATTAACGTATTGCTGCTAAGCCATACCCTTAGGACTATGTGAGTCTCAAATTCATGCTATTCAATGGTAAAAAAGGAAGTGCCAAGGAACATTTGTTGAAGTTCATTGAAACACTAGAGGTTTATGGATTTCATGATGATTTGAAGTTGAAAGAATTTTCTAAGTCCCTCACAGAGAAAGCGTACACCTGGTACATCAATCTTCCCCTTGGATTTATGGATTCATGGACAACCATGTGCAAGATGTTCCTAAAGAAATTCTTCTCCACATAAGAACGAGTAACCTTGACTGATATAGGAAGGATTCTCCAAAAGCCCAAAGAAGAATTAATAGATTATATTGAGCGTTTCAGGGAGCGTTCACTAGACATTTAAGACATATGTGATAAAAGAGAGCTAGTGAAAATTTGAATCTAAGGCATGTTCGCTGAGTATGCGGTGCATTTGGAAAATCTCTCCTTAGCCTCATTCTCCAGTTTGGTTGAGAATGCACAAAGGACCAATAATTCGGTTGCACGACAAAGAGAATGAAGTGCTAAGTTTACAAGAGAAAACCATCGGTGAATCTGGCTCAGAGTGAAGATTCCAAAGAAGGGAAGAAAGCAAGAGTTGCGAAGCCCAAAGGAGAGAGGGCAAAAGAAGCACAAACGTATCCTTACTCAATGGGAAAGGCATATGCTGTGCTAGATCAGTAGTTGAGAGATGAAAATCTCAAACTCCTAAGAGTAGAACGTTTGCTAACTCAGGAAGAAAAAAATAATCCTAAATTTTGTAGATTTCACAGGTTTGTGGGGCATCTTACTAAGGATTTTTTTACTTTGAAGAGGATCTTTAATGAAAGAGTTGAGAATGGTGAACTTATCATCGAGAATAATGATGTTAGGAATAGCCCACTTTCAGCTCATGGCAATCAATGTGGTGCTGTGAATGGTGAATGCCATTACCCATGATCCTGCTATAATGGAGTCAACAGATACACAACTAGTTGGGGACATGAAGAAAATGACAATACACTCAAAATTGAAACTCATGGGGATGATAATGTCATCTTTACTTTAATGAAGACTTCAAATTTTAAGGATTTCTTTGATCTCCGTGGATTTGATGATCATGCACGATTTGCAGCAACGACTGTATTTAACCAAATTGCGTAAGGTCATTATAGTGAATGCAACATAGTTCAACCTAAGAAAGGAGTGGTCTCTACAAGGGATTATGCAATTACATTTACTAAAACTGACGTGCACTTGAAGAACTTCAATCACAATCGTCCTTTGTATGTAGAGAGTGTACTTAATGGTTACCCCATCAAGAGGACATTTATCGATAATGGATCCTCACTCAATATCATGCCCATGTCTACTTTCAAAGCTGCAAGAATAGATATCTGGTACTTGATGAAGCATCCCATCGTAGTGAATAGTTTTATCAAATCTTCCACAATGACAATGGGTTATGTCAAAGTAAGCTTTAAAGTTGGGCCCATTCATAGCCTTGCTACATTTCATGTAATTGATGTACTGGTGTCCTACCAGCTTCTCATAGGAAGGACATGGCTGCATGAGTAAAACATGATATCCTCAACATAGCATCAGTGCATGAAAGGTCATTAGAGTGGAAGTGATATCCTAATCCATGCGACAAAGAATCCATTCAATCATAATGAACTCCACTTTGCTAAAGCTACCTTTTTCTATGAACATGAAAATGAAGCAGATATGACTTTAGTGGAATCCCATACGGAATCACTACCTACGGGAGAAGAAATTAAGAATCGAGAATTTAAAAAGAGAAAGAAGTGTGGTTATCGTAGAGGTGTAAAAAAACACAAGAAGGCTTATGGTAGTATGGAAATGCAAAGAACTGCATAAATTGAAGAAAGAGCTGTTTATAACCAAGAGTGTTATTATCATATCTCACTCATTTGCTTTTTGTTTCTGTGTAAACAAAGCGTTAGATGCTTTTACCTAATGAATGAGTTGTATTACTAGATCAATGAGTATTGTTCGTGAAAATATGATGGTGTGATCACTTATTTTCCTTTTCATCGCTATTTTCGCTGCAAAGTAAGAAACTAATCTTCATAGCGTGCAAAGCTAGTTTAAAAAAAAAAAAAAAGAGATTGACTTTTGATTGAGTAATATTACCCTTTAGTAATAAAAGAAAAACAATAACAAATATAACATGTGATTTAGACATCGTTGCTAACAGGTTAGAGCTTAGCTCCTAGGCGCATGATATTGATAGTTCATCGCCACTTTCTTCTTGGTATTTCTAGTTGTTAAGTAGTGAAGATAATTCCCTTGACAAGCTCCATTGAGCCAAGTAATCCTTGGCACATGGTATTCTACACGAGTACTATGTAGTCCAGTAGTTGGAAATACCCCATTGACTAATAAAAATTTATCGATAACAAATGCTATCGCAGCATGAGTGCGATTGATAATAAATGCTACTATTGTTGCATGACGCGATTGGTAAAACTACTACCATCATTGCATGAGCGCGGTTGATAATGAATGCGACTATTGCTGCATAGGCGTGAATGATCATTTTCCTTAAATGGATTGTCTAAACATCATTGCGAGGAAGTAGCAGTACTACTTTAATGCACATGATAATGTAGAGAGTCCACTCATCTCTTGTATTAGATAATATTGCTACTTGGTTGAAGCTTTGCTCCTAAGCGTGTATGATCATAAAGAAAAAAGGCATGTTTTAAAATTAAGTGTTGTGTTTCAATAACAATCTTGTTATCTAGACATGCTCGTCTATGATGCCTATAATAACTTTACAAGTGTCTAAGGGATTGAAGTGATCCTACTACTACATCTTTTCATGTGTTGCAACTATATGAGAACTAGTACTCAGAGCACATGATGACTAGATATATCACAAGGAAAAATGAGTATCAAGAATATAAATGGATATAGAGTTGAGAGTTGATTTTATTGTCATGGTCATTTCACATATTCGATACAACTCATATTGAAAAAGAAAAAAGAGAGACAATTGCATGATCAAGAAGATTGCACAAAGAAAGACACGATGGATGCCTATCATAACTCAATAAATTCTATGTGCAATGCACATTTGTGGAGCTTGAAGCACAAAATGTTTGTTTTACGTGATCCTCACATATGCAAGAATGCATGAAGTTCATTTGTGCATATGCTCAAAACATGTACGTGCATGTGACACTAGCTTACTCATGATGCTACATCGCTCTTATATAATACTGCCACACTTAGTCAATTAAAAGTACATGCATGAAAATAATGGTTGTCTTCAAACAAAGTTGATATGTTCCTTCAAGATATTGCAATGATGGCCCAAGCGAGTTCAAAAGGAGCATCCAAGTAGCAGGACACGACATCCAAGCCTATCCCTAAGCTTGAGTACAAAAAAAAAGTATCGCATGCACTATGAGCTCTGACAAGCATGGGTGCTAGACTTATACAAAGCAAGTTGAGCAAGGATATGTTACAAAGTCTTAAGGAGCACTAGTATATGATTCATTATATATGTTGATTCATACTTCAAATGAAACCATCAATCATTATCCCTATCATCGAAGTGAAGGTCTCTGAATGCCATTTTCCAAAACATGGCACGCGTCACCAACAACTTGTCTCCCACCATTTAATTTTCTAACAAAGACAATGATGCATACCAGACAGTTGTCTACTTTGAAGTATTTCTTAAGATATTGTTCATCTACAAGATGGTGAAGAAGGTAAGCTTGATACTAGAATAATGAAAGAAAAAAAAAAAGAGAGAGTTGAAAGAGTTGTTGATATAATGAAAATAGCAGATCAAGTTGTTTACGCAAAACTTTGATTTAGAGGAATGAGATGCTACTTGTGAACTCAAATCAATAGCATGAGACATATACAACAAGTGTATCAGTTAACAGAGTATTGCATTCATTCACTCAATGACTAGGTGCACAAGATGAGAAAGAGTTCCCTTATAGTGCTGCGGTTCCAAGATCGTCGCATGAGCAAGTGAGACATGGACAACCGAGGAGAGCCTCTCTCATAGCGGTGCGGTGCCAAGGTCATCATGTGAGGAATGGAATACGGACTCAATGTGTGGTTCCAAGACTATCACATGAAACTTAGGATGCGGATGGCTGAGAGTGTCATCATACAGCATGTGGTCTCAAGATTGTCATTTATGCGGTAGGAACACGAACAACAAAGAGATTTTTCTTAAAAATCATGGGCACCGTAGTCATTAGATGAATGAATGGAACACATGATGGACATGAATGTTGAAGTTAAGTATTCTTTTTGAATGTGTTCAAGAATCATTAATGGTTAATGACACTAATATAACCTTAAGTAGACAGTCTATAAAGTGAAAAATCATATTTGTAAAAATGAAGTCAAGAGAATACGTGATGAAGATTCAACACTTCAATCTAAAGCCCTATAATGCAAAAAAATGAGATGAGTTAGTTTTACAAACAAGGAAGGTTTCACTCATGCAGAATTTTATTGTCATGAAGACATATGTAATAAAAAGTACACACATTCTTAGGATGTACTTTCATTAGTAAAACTTGGGCAGAGCGATCATACGACTTCTATGACACGTATTGCTGATAAAAATGAGAATTTGATGGAGGAGGATAGGCTTGCTTTAGATGATGCCATCAATTTAGTCGTGTCAGATGATGATTTTAACCCACTCCTTGATTTGATTTCTTTGGAAGAGGTCCCTGAAATCCATAATTTTCAGCATTTTGTTACAAGAATGACACCATTGATGGCGTGTAAGCCCTTGGTTTTTAGAGTGATCCTAAGCCTTAACCCTAAGCCGGGAAGTCAATCGGAAACCTTAAGTCAACGGATCTCAAGTTAAACCCTACAATTTAGATCGGGAAATTCCGTGTTCGCAAACCGAGAAGTCGAAAATTAAGTAAAGTGTGTAGAATAGTTCATAGTAATATTTGATTTCTTAAAAATATCATATTGGTTTATTTTCGGCTTATTTCGAACCCAATTGGATATTGTTTTTGGAAAGCGTGTCCCGAGGCCCGAAAAATTAAAAATACATCTTTAATATTTTTATACTCATATTTTCATAAGGATTTCAAAAATATTGAGTTTATAATTTTTCGGAATCTAAAAATATAAGTTATAGCTTATATAAGCATATTTTGGTCGTACCGATAACATATTTGTTGAAATACTAAAATAATTAGATTAATTATTTAATTTTATTTATGAAAATTCTGCCACTCATTTAAAAATATTTTTCTTAATTTTATTTTATATATTTTCTTAATAAAAAGTACTTTTTCAACCCATACATCAAATACACTTCAATTGTTACTTCTACACATTATTCAAGTTTTCTTTCACTCATTCTACACTCCATTTCCAATGCATGGCAGCTGACCGCACTCCTAAAAATAGCCTCTTTTCTTTTATTTTAATGAGTTATTTAAGGATTTAAAGTCTCTTTGAGTTAGCAAATTAAGTGACACAAGTTACACTTTCAAAATTTAAGTTATAAGCAAACTAAACACTCCTCTCTCTCCCTACAAGAATCACGCTAGCCCCCTTCCAAAATTCTGCTATGGTTTTATTTTTTTTTCAATTATTTAACACACTCATCTCTCTATTTAAATCCCCTTATTTATACACTTTTACTCTTTGCAACCCTTCATCTTTTACACTCTCTTTTTCCTCTCTTTATCCCTTTCTTTGCCTTGTTCTTGCAAGAAAAACAAGCTGCCTCCATTTAAAAAAATTGCTTCTACACTACATTCTTGAAGATCCTTTGAGTAAACCTTCTTCTTAAGCTTCCATAGATACTATAGGTTGATTATATGGAGGTTTCATGCATCAAAGGACTCTCCATAATGCCTAAAGGCTAGAGATGATGATACCAAAACTTTGAAACACTCCTCTTGTTTATGATCTATAATGATATTGCTATATTTGTTGACTTTAAGACTTTATTATCTTCATATTTCAATATACTTTGTAGATCTAATTTTTATGAAGCTTTGGTTATGTTTATTTTAGATCTATAGGTTTAGAGCTTACTACCATGCATTTCTTTTATATTCATATTCGTATTATGTGTAGATATTAGATTTGAACTTGAATAAAAATAGTGAAATTCCTATCTTGGCAAGACCTATATTTAAAAACCCTCTTCCAAGTCTCAAAATGGAAGTTTTAGTTGAAAAAATAAAGGTTTAGTGGATGCATATCATCAAAACTTCTTTGTATAAGAATCAAAGGTGGTTTTCAAAAGTTACTGTCAAAATAAAAATCTCATTTTCGGATTTAGGCCAAGGCATGGTTTAAAAACATGTTTTACAACTCAAAAATGAAGATTTTATTCAAGAAATGGAAGGCTCTTAAGATAGGATAAGTAAAGGAAGATTTTTCATAAGTGTTGATGGATTTTATCAAAAGATATGTTCAAAAACAATTTTTGAAAATTCGGATCTAAGCCAAGACCCATTTTTAAAACCTATTATCTAACCTCAAAATAAAGATTTAGACAAAAATATAAAGGGCTCTTAGTATAGATATCCTAAGGATTAGATTTTCATAAGATTATATGAGTTTTCCTAAAAGGTATTTCTAAAATAGAGAGTTTTGTAAAAGACAAGTCTAGGTCTTATTTTCATTCTAAAACTCAAGAAAGAAATTCGGATTTAGGAAGAGATGAACTTTGAAAACCTTATTTTAGACTCCATAACAAGAGTTTTATGTGGAAAATGGAATACTTTGATAATAGGTGACATAAGAAAATTATTTTCATTGAGTCATCTTAGTTTTAGCAAAGGATTTTTCTCAAAATAAGAAAATGAGTTTCAACTCAAAATTTCGGTTTTTACAAAAGTAGATTCTTAGAATTTTCATTTGGATAATATCTTGATGATCATATAAGTATTTAATTCTTTATCTTTGGTTAGAAGTTCTCTTTACAAGTATAGAACCAATATAAGTTGATCTAAAAAGTTAAATGGAACAAAAGTAACAATTTTCAATAATAACTCAAAACTAGAATTTTTGTAACCTTTCTGTACAGTAGCTTTTCGACCCTCAAATGACCTAGGATATTTGATTTAACTTGAGAAATGGATAGATTTTTCGAAGTAGATAGAAATCGATATATAATATGCGCAATTCTGAGAGTTAGATATGACCATTTTAAGTTAGGACTTTATCTTAGGCGAGAATTGACGAACTTAGTAAATAGAATTGTTAAGTTTATTAGAACTTTATGAGAAATACTCATTGAGGGTATTCCTTGTACTTAGGTGATTTGGAGGACGGATTTCCACTCCCCGAGGACTACTACGACTAGTGGATTTCTCTCCATGGCTGAGTGAGTTCATTTCTTAAATAGTTGTGCTCATGTATGTGCTTGTAATCATAGTAGCATTAGAATTAGGAAAAAATAAAATTATGATGAGTTGTGATATTATCTTGGTTGAATGAATGATAAGTATATCGAGACGAGACTTGTTGAAAAATCATTGTATGAGCTAGTATAGACTTGGATTGTCTGAAATTCTCTATGATTGCTCTTAACCTACATAATTAACATGTCACGATTATATGAATAAACTGCACATGCATATCATATAGTGAGTCACATTGCATTAGCTAATATACCTTTGGTGGGACAAGAGTATATTAGCGGAGGCGAGTGGGCCTATGTTAACATTAAGGATGCGAGATCGCTTAAGTTAACGGAAGTGATGTAAGCACTTGAATCAACTACATAAAACAACAGATGTTGTAAAACTAAGAGAAAGAGATCAGGATTATGGTTGCATGACTTATGAACCACCCCACTCAAGATTGGAATTGTGGTTGGATGACTTATGGACCACCCCAACCCTAAATGGAGGGCGTAAATCTATTCACATATGGCTCTCGGAAAGTCATATGCTTGTATGCTTATTTGCTTGTGTATTTCATATGACTGCTAAAATTTGTCTGTTATATACTGCTGTTGAGTATTAAATATTTGGGAATGAATCTCACTAAACCTGTTATCTTACACCCCGATAGTTTTGTTGTGGTGTTCCCATTTTTTGTTGTTCAAAGAGAACACTTTTCACAGGGTTATCTTTTGGATGAAGGAGCTTTTGAAGAAGTCGGGACCTAGCTAGAGGCATGGACTTCTAGGAAAATCTTTCTAACATAAAACCTAATGTTTGTGACATGGTTTTAGATTGGATAGACCTCTATTATTTTTTGCGGGGGTATGCCCCCTTGACTTTTGTAAAGACTTAACTTATTTATCTTGTTGTGATTTCTATTCTTAATACTATTGTATGCCTTCTTAAGACTATTCAATTCAATGTGTGATCCTAAAAATTGTGCAAGTAAACCTTACATCCGATATGTAAACTTATGGGATGACTAAAAATGTCATAGTTAAGTTTAAATATTGAGTGTGGTGGACTGTCGCGTTTTGGTTATCTTTTAGGGCGTGACATGGTGTTTGTTGGGAAAGGTAGAGTAAATGAAGTTAGCATGCTGCTGTCGTTCGGTGTGGATTGCCACATAAAGGCAAATGATGGATCAACTACATTGGAGGTAGCTGAGCGTGAGAATCAGCACGAAGCTGCTGTAATGATTAAAAAAAAGACACATGGAAAGTGTCTTTTCCTGTGGGGTTGAGGAAAAGCAATTACTTGATAAATACATGTCAACAACTAATCCTAATCTTGTGGATGTTATCCTGATAGAGCAACTATTAAGGAAGATTTGTACTGACTCTCAAGATGGAGCTATTCTTGTTTTTCTTCCAAGGTAGGAAGATATTAATAAGACTAGGGATAGATTGCTTGCTTCTACCGTCTTCAAAGATGATTCCAAATTTTTCGTATTAGCTCTTCACTCAATGATGCCTTCTGAGGATCAGAAGAAAGTCTTTAAACGCCATCCTCCGGGTTGCCGCAAAATAATTGTCAAATAATATTGCTGAGACTGCAGTTACCATTAACGACTTATGTTGTGTTTGTGCAACGAATGCTGGAGACTGCCGAGAATCAGCTGAACTGGCAACTATTTCAGCTTGTGATGATTATTCAATGAGCTAAGTTGCCGGTCTACTTGCAACTTCCCAAAGCTTGCTAAAGGCGGAGGGCCATCAGGCAAGTGCTTCATATTGGCTATGACAATATCAGCTAAGAGATCTAGATGGATTTTTGAAATAAGAACTTCAAGTGATTCTGCACCTCTTTCTCCTTTAGCAAGCAAAGCACCAATCATAGCAATCATTTGTTCAATAGGAGTTAGATTACTATCCATGATAGGAACATTAGGTGATGCACCATTAGCAGAAATCGGATCGTGCCCAGAATCTTTAGTATGGACATGCATAGACCTTTTCTTCATTAGGTCACCAGGGAGAGGCATTTGGCTTGATTGTTGATCTTCCTTGATCAAACGAGCATCACGTGAAGCACGCTCAGAATTTCTAACAGACTTATAAACTCGTCGAATGACATGATCAGCAGCATCCCTAGCGTTCATTGCTCATAGAGCCCTGACCAACCTCTCTCTTGCCTCCATAATGGATGGATGACTGGATCGAAGAAATCCGAGAAAAGTAGATCTTAATGAGTGCTGGATGCTGGGGCCATGAAATCCCTTCACCATTTCAAGGTTCTTTTCAAAATTAGGCAGTCCATAGATTACTGTGTTAAACTGCTGCAACCTTCTTCCTTGCAATGGCAGCAAGGCAACTAATAACCATGATTGTCAAAGGACCAAGAAGACTACTCGCTGCATGCAACAAATCCAATAAAGTTGCAAGAGTTCTCCTCACTTCTCCCATGAGAACAACACGATCCAAAGTGGGGTATCCATTAGAACAACACTTTCATCCACGCCTCGCTCAATTTATTTGGCCCATAAGCGCAAGCTAATTAAGCAGAATGTTCACAAAATATCTGGCTGCACCCTCTTCCAGCTCATAATCAATACCCTGAAAAAATTCCCTGACAAAGGATAAGACAGGCTGTTTCCGTTGTTCAGGGCTAGTGGAGAGTCCATACATAAAAGCATGTGCTTTGTGCTTAGTAGCATCGAGTATCGACATCAGATGTCTTTCTTGCTGCTCTTCTTGGCATCTTACCAGATGGGCAAGAATGGTTGTGTAGAGTACGAGATCCACCTTGGTAGCAGAGTTTACATAAGCTTCCAGCAGACGTTTGGCAGATTCATATGATCCGCTCTTCATACAGGATTCAAATAACTATCGTATAATGAAATTTTTGGTCCTGATCCCCAAAGAACTCATGAAATGCAGCCAATGGAGAGCGAGATCAATGGAGCCATCATTGATATAAATCATCAGAACGTCACTAGCGCTCACATCAGTAGGGAACCCCATAGAGTTCATTTCCAGCAATATTTTGGCAGCCACACCCACAAGTTTCTTATTAGCAAGTAAAATATGGAGAGCAGGAAAGGTACTTAACCCAGGTTTGAGGCCCGCATTCATCATGGAGTTGTAAAGCTTCATGGCAGAATCAACCTGTTCTGCGGCAGCCCACCAATAGAACGATACAACAATATCCTTAAACCAAAACTGAACACACACACATTGAGTTCCAGTATAGCAAGGCAAAGAGAAGTACTCGAACGTATGCATCAGATACTCGGCACAAAAGAGATCATGATTCCTCTAGTCTAGATGGGATTAGAATAAATCAGATTAATTTTGCAGCAACTGAAATTGCTGCGCATTCACGGCATTGGAAGCAGATGAAACCATACCAAGTGGAGGGGTTCAAAACACCTTTGAGGTATAAAATCTCTTGCTTCGTCATAAGATATCCCATCAAGACGATAATTAAAATCACCAAGAAATATGATCATGTCTTCCTCAGATAATTCAGGAATTATTTCAACCGAGGTACCACCAATTGCATTTGCACCTCGAACAATTTGATCAGCAGTTGATGTACCTGCTGCAACCAAAAGGATTATGGCAGGCCATATTTGTAAGCGAGCCAAAATAAAAGGGCTGAGCAGTCCATAATTGAAGAACAATAAATTCCAGTGGCAGCAGATATTTTAGTTGATAACAACAGCTAAATAACGGGAGCTAAATCCATTATGAATTCTAAGTGTCTACGTGGCGGGTGGTGCACTCATTGCCAATCCGATCTGACTTAGAAGCTGTAGCAAAGTGGTTGAGCAATCCCTGCAATCACCGAATAGAACAAGAACCAACCTACCTAAGTTAAAGTCACTGAAAATGTAGAGTAAAGCAACTTCACCAAATGGTCAGTGCACAAACTTGGTAGAAAAAGAAATCCATTGCCTATAAAAGAAAATGTCATAGACTTGGTGGAAAAGAAAATCCAACCCATTAAACTTTAAAAATATTAAACTTAAAAAAAAAAAAGGAGAGTCAGAATGGGATGAAGAGGGAAGGAGAAATTGGAATAGTAAAAAGAAGCATCAAAGAATTGCCAAAGTGAGTATGAGCTCCTTTTCCTTGTATGGTATACGACCAACCGATTGTACTCGAACGCCCCAAGCAAATGTACAGCGCTACAACAACACCTCAACAGAGTGTGAGTACAATGAAAAAGAAGAGGGATTGGAGTGAAAAAAAAAAAAAAAAAAAAGAAAGAAAGAAAATAGAATATAGTGAAGGAGGAAGAGAGATGATAGAATTTATAGATTGTCATGCCAATCGCAAAGGGCATGTAGCACACATGCCGCACTAAAATTAAAAAAAAAAAATACAAAATGATTCCGTGTCATATGGGAACAAGGAGGAAGAGCACGGAAAAGTTGGTGACTTGTCACACCAACCAACCAAATTTGAACAACCACGTCTTTACAGTACGAAATGGTACAATATTTATCAGATTTGCATGTTGGCATGCAGAGTGTGTGAAGTTTAAAATGCACACGCCAACCAGCTAAATTTGAACAAGCATATCACTTGCAATACGAAATTTTGTAAACTTTTGGCAAAATATTTGTCTGTTACGTGTTAATAACAAACACACCAGCAAATGAAAACAAAACAAGAGGGAATTAGTTAAATAAATTCAAATTTAAAGATGCTTTTGACTCCGAGGTTTTCAGATACATGAGGTCTAAAGATGTTTTTGATTCAGAGGGTTTTCTAAATTTTACATGCAATTCGAGTCTAATAAGGAAAAGAGTGTAGTGAGGAATATATGCCATACCCATCATACTAAGAACGAAAGGGAATCCAAGCTGAAACTGAGGTACCTGTATTAGATATCTAGCTCAAGGGTGATGTGAGAAGTTTCTGTTGCATACAAAACAAAATGAACATAAAATGAGAAATAGAGAGTGGAATGCCCTTCAAGCTACAATGTGAGAAAATTGCTTTTATTAGCCTCCCTATTATTCAAAAACAATGAGATAACCCCTCTTACTATACCATCAGGGCCATTTTCAGAATCTACAAGTATACATGTATTGGTTGGCAATTGTTTAATGATGAAATGGGATAGTGATATTCCACTACGAGAGAATATTAAAAAAAAAAAAAAAAAAAGATTCGATGCATATACGAAAAAAAAAAGAAGAACTTTTTGGCTATTTTAGTACCACGATGAGGCTTATTGAGTATGTGAAGAGTTATATATTCTCAGTATGGACATATGATAATCCCTTGAGGGCAGTGATGGCTTATCAAAGAAGCTTGTTCAATGCCGAGCAATTCTTCCTAAATTGAGAGGGAATGTGGACAACTGGTGCTTACTGGTGCAGAATATCTTGTTATCAATCAATGATTATCTGAATGATGCCTTCTTTGGCTTAGAAGAAGGATCAATGAATGATGAAGTTTTAAAATCATTGGTTCCTTCTGGAAAACAACCCCCTCCGCCTCTTGGAAAAAGGGATGCTGTAGTCAAGGGCACAAAATGGTTAATCTCCTAGTGAGATATTTATTAACACTTGTTGAAAGAATCCTACTAGTGGATGGGTTTGTGCCCCGAATCTTATCATTATTTATGACAGCCCAACAGTAGGAACTCATTCTAAGTTTGCTCTCTTCATGACTGGAATGTTGGATGTATTGAGAAAGGCCATGCATAGTCAGATATTACTAGATTCTCCATATGTCGCCCGACTTATTTCAAGATATTTCAAGCAATGTACACTGCCAGAATTGAGGGAAAAGGTCTACTCAGTCATAACAAACTTGCTGATGTCCATAGGGACTGGTGTTAAAATATTTATTAGATAAGAAGTGGTTGATGGTGCATCTATGGATCTGAACCTAGAAATTGGAACTGGCGATGCATTTGCAAATTTTCACTCGAATGAGAATGAAGTATCTTTGTCGGCTAATTGCAGGAAAAGGAAACGAGCTTCTAAATCTACTGATAATAAACATGAGATAAATGATTTAGTTCCCACAAGTCATCAGAGAGTACCATCTGCTGTCAACACAACTGCTTTAAAGGCTTTGAAGGTACTTTTGCTAGTGGCCTTGAAATCAGAATGTTGGAGGTTAAAAGTTGATGAACTCCTAATTTCTATTGCAACAATTGTCATGGAGGAAAGATGTTTTAATGAGAATAATAGGAGCTGCCTTCTTAATGAACCAGCATTTGTATAAGAGGAATTGCAACTTGCAACTTTAGAAGCATTATGGGCATCTCTACTTTCGCGAGGTAACCGCCACCCATATATAGCTAAAAGTCACGAGCTTTTTGAAAAAGGCAAGGGTCAAATTAGGACAGAAGTTGTTGCATGCTATACCTTTGCTCTTTCATCACTTGAAGTGCTAATACATCCTAGGGTTTTTCTACTGGATAATTCCTCTACCACACCACAAGACTCCTTTGAGAGACCCTCAGGGAAGTTTCTTGCAAATGGCTATGCTAGCAGCATACGAAGGAAAAATGCACATTCTAGTGGCCAACAAAGACAGGAATTTGGCCTCTTGGATTCAAATGATGATGAACTCTATAAATTCCATCTTCATAATGGCAATGATGATGATGAAGAGAAATGAACTGGGCATTGAAAATGATTGAGAGTGTAAAAGGTGTTTTGAACATGCTAAAAAGGCGGCTTGAGTTATTTACACATTCTTGTACCTCGAGAAGATTTAATTGCCTGGCAGCATCATAGTAGGCTTTCACATTACGGATTGTTAATGTGTCAAGGAATAGTGTGACTGATTTATAGTGCACATGCATTAGGCAAGACTTTTGTAATTCGAAAGGCCTTAAATAATGCCTAAACCCCTTCGATATAACTCGAAGGACTTTGGTCAGGAGGCAAAATATAGACATATGGATTTCATTATAAAGGTTTTAAGCCTGATTTATTATTTGGAATTAACTGTTTGGGTTAAAGTGACAGGGCTTAGAGAGTTAGACCGAATTATATTGAGATGATCATGGGAGAATTGGCATGGAAGGTTTAGAGTAGGGCTCGTTGGAATTGGCCTGCCCAATTCTAACCTTTTTTAAATTGGCTCACACACATTGCAAATGAAGGCCTCAATGGGTCTAGGTCTATGAGGGAGCTCACATTCATATCTACAATGAGAAGGACTCATCTTAGCCGTTGGTCGTCTATCTCATATGACGGACAACATTGACAGCTAGATTCTCTATAAATACCCTTAGTCCTTACCTCATTTGGATAGGTGAAATCTTGGACAAATACCGTCGTGCTGCCGGATTTCCATTTTATGAATCGATTACTTGACTCACTCAAGAACGCACACAATATTTGTGGTACCTAGTGAGGTTGATGTTTTTTAGCTCCCTTACCTATCACACATGTGTTAGAGCCTATTGAGACTGCCTACTTCTCATGCCTACACGATTCTCTCTTGACTATCCTTGCACGTTTTGTTTCCCTGGATAGTGTGTATCGTGATTATCACGCGGCATGCACGTGATCATTGCATTTGGAATCTTACCTACACAGAGTATATTTTGAAATATTTAATACAATTACTTTACATAATGTGTGATTTTCTTGTTTAATATAATTTACGTGTCAATGTTGGCATTTCAAAAAAGTAAGTACCATAATAACCACAGAGAAAACTTTCTCATTAGGCAACGTTTTGAATGGTTGTATAAAGTTTCAAGTTTGGAATCATGAAAACCAATAAAGTTGAAGTAGTTACACGTTATATATTTTGACGAAGATTTTTCCATTCCTCCTTCTTTCTTTCGATATTTGATAAAAAAGAAAAAGACCATTTCGTGTGGTTATTCACCCATAAACCATATATGAGCATTTAGCGTATACTAGGAACCCCGATTATGAGATTCTTAGTCCCACACCGGTATAAGTATGTGTGTGTCTTTAAAGTTTGAAGGATGAAGGTCCTACATTAAACATCTGCGTTAAGTGTCTTTACATGAGTTTCTCTTTTCTCCCTTCTCTCCTTCAGTCTTTGGTAAAATAAATAAATAAATAAAGTTGAAGTAGTGAATAGGTAGCTAAAAATTCCCAACTCATAACATAAACACTGTTTTATTTGTGTTAAAATAAAATCAACATTAAAAATAATAAAAGTGCTCAATAGGCTAGCTTCCTAAATCTAGGATAAATGTAGAGTGCTATGTGGCAAATGTATGTATGTATGTATGTATGTATGTATGTGTGTGTGTGTGTGTGCGTGCATGTGTACGTGCATGGTTGTTTAGTATTGTTAATACATAACATATTTTAACTAATAAAAAAACTAATTTTAACATTCAACTTATCTTTAATATCAACATGAAGTGATTTTTCCAATGTGGTGGAAATTTGAATTTAATATGCCTTTCAAAAAAGGTTTTACATGGAAGTAAAACCTAAAATTATTTTCATATGTATGCATGTTTATATGCATGTGTGCATGAATGCATGCACTACTCTTGGCTTTTACAATGTTAGAAATTAAGGTTTAGAAGAAAATTATCAGGAGACCAGAGTTACAATAGATGAGGATGATAATTGAAGGGAGAAAAATAATAATAAGTAAACCCGATGACAAAGTGGTAATAGTCGGCGACACAAGAGAAATGCAACAATAACTTAGTTGAGGGTAAAATTAAATTAGGAAAATACAGGAGAGTAAAGTGGATTTATAAAGTATATGTATTGAAGTGCATATAAATTTGAGCATGTGTTCAAGTGTCTAATTTTTCAAGATTCATAGGACCTCTATTATATTTCCTTCTCCACAATCAACGTGCCACTAACTTCATTAAAGAAATTAGCACAAGTGATAGCTAGCCACTTCAATTATAAACTTCTAAGCCCACAATATAGACAAGACACCCAACCCTGCTAATTAATCCTTATGTTATGCTTCGTATGTACCAATCATTTGATATTGAGTGAACGTTCTTGTAAAAACAATTTTACTATTACATTATTTCTCATTAAGGGATACTATGGTATTTAGTTGATCGTAATAGTAATTCCATAAGAAATCAATATTACAAAAAATATTGAATATCATTCATTGCTCAAATTTATAAATAACATTTCCATTGGTGGATAAATTTTCTTTTCCAAAAATATCCTTATTTAAATTAAATATTAACAAATGAAAAACTTATTACAACTCTATTTTGTTCCTTAGAAATTGTAATTTCATTACAATCTTATTGATTTTCAATCAACACAGTGAACGAACAATAAATGAGTTAGAACGGAATGGAATTAATTAAATTAGAATTAATTTTAGAGTGATGAATTCATTCTTATGTTTAAGAGCGTTCGTAAAATAAAATGAGATGGAATGTGTATAGGCATAGTAAATAGGCCACGACTCGTGTGAGTTGGCAGGCGGGCCGCAGGCCTAGCACGGCATGTACGACACTTGAAGGAAAAAGACAAAAGCGAGTACACATAGGCCGACATGCTGCATGCGCCGCACATAAAATAAGTGGGCCAGCAATGTGGCACTCAAGGTACGCAAACCAATGTAAGTCTTTTTTAAAATAAATAAATAAATCATTTATTATTATTTTAATTAAATATATTTGTCTTCTTAAAAAATATAGTATATTTACTATATTTTATTTTTTAAAAATGATTTCAAATGTATTACTATTAATATATTAACTTTAATTTTTTTAGAAAAAAAAAAATGAAATTATCAAATAGTATTGTAATAGTAATTAATTTATATTAAATGTCAAACTTCCTTAATTAATTTATTTAGAATAATTTTAAATTATTAAATAAATGAAATTAATAAATACATTGAGATTAGTGGAAAATTAAATTTTATTAGTAACATTTTTAACTACAAAATATTACAAGAATATTGCTAAAACAGAAAAGGTAATCAACATGCACCTTCGTAGGAACCTCTTCTAGTCTCACTCCACTGTCCTATATGTGTCTGCTGCTGCAAATCCAGTGATGATAATGATTCCCCTGATCCCTGAGTCGTTGTCTTTAGGCCACCAAAAGTGTGGGCCTGTTTACTTCCTGCTAAGGGCATCGAACCAATCTATTAAACACACACATGCTTCAATAGTAGCATCTCTTAACCTATGGCGGTGCGATTCAAAGACCTGTCTACCCGAACTAAAAGCTGACTCTAATGAAACTGTTGAAGCTAAAGAAGCCAAAACATATTGTGTGTTATAGGAAAGCACGGCATCGTGTGTGTCCTTTTCTTCTACCAACTCAGGACATTGAAATCTTCCCCCTTACTCCCCCATCCTTGCTTTGGTTTCTCCTCATCAAGTTACTAGACCTCGTATACCAGCATGTCACTAAAGATTTCCTAAAAGCCACACAGCTGCTCCCAACATCCTAGTAATTTGTTTACTTCTCTTTAGAAAACCCTAAGATAAGCGACTACTGGATTATTATGGTGGGGGTGGCGGTGGATTATTATAGTATGAAGACTTATGGCTCTAATTCAAGATCAGTCATACTAATATTCTTATCAAATTCCTTGAGGAGCGCTTTAGTCACAGAATTATACCGTGAATCTAACATTGTTACAACAAAAAAGTTAGGGAAAAGGAGCAAAATAATCTCGGAGTTTGCTAGCCATTGCAAACACAGTGGCGGCTAGATTAGGATTGAAATTATAATTACTTAGCATGTTCGATATGTCAACCAGGCAAGGAAGTACCCAGTTGCTGGGGTAGTAACAACCCAATAAATATTGTGTTAAGCTAAGAAATGCATTTAGGACCTCTTTTAAGTACATGCGCTATTTGTCAATCCTTACTCTTCATTAGACCAACGGTAGGATTAGATGGATTGAGCAGGGGTAAACAATTAAAGCGAAGATAGTTAACCAATAGAGCAATTTTTCTTTAGAAAATGCCTCATGCCCACACCATAACTCACAAGACATACATGGTAACCTTGCCTCAAACAGCCTCATCAAAAGTTTTCAGGCTGGCTCTTTTACCAAGTATTGTGCCTTAATTTGTTTACTCATGCTATAAAACCTTATCTCATGATACAAAGGCCTAATAAGGTTTTAGAGTATATCTTTATACCTTAAAAGGAAGCTAGCTGAACATGATAAAGGGAAAACTTACAAAAGTTTTGTTGAAGATTGTGAAGGTATATTACAAGGACACTCTTGCAGAATTTAAATACTAAAAAATATCACTCAAAAAACATTAAAATACTCTCTCTAATATTTTCCCTAGTACTTTAGCCTCCCTCAACTGAGAACGTATCTACTTTTATAGAAGATTTTTGCAGAGGAAACAGTAAAAAGTGCTAAAGTGTGAAACAATGTTGCTACAATGTTGAACAATGTTGCTACAGTGTTAAATAGTATTGCTATAGTATTGAACAGTGTTGCTACAGTGATGTTACAATAATTCCTGTGTTTTTCCTTTTCCACATTCTTCTAATCTTCTTGTCTAATTTCTTCATTTGATTTTCCTGTTCCATATTTTCGCTTCTCCTTTTGTCCTTTTCAAACCAATAAAATCCTACCATCTCCTTCTGAATTTATTTTTCAAACCTGCCATCTTTTTTCTATTTACTTTAATTTTTGCTTGTCCTTTCTTCCTTTTTCAAAATTTATACAAAGCCTACCATCTTCCTTTCTGATTTTTTTTTTTAAACTTTTAGCCACAGAATCCATCCAGATCTTCTTGTCCTTCCATTTTTTTATCCTCCTTCTCAGGTAATTAAGATCATATAAATTGTCCTTTTCATCCTATTCATCTTCCATTTTGAGACTTTATCGAAGTATCTTTATATTTGTTTCATGTCTTAGCCATATTGCTCTTTTTTGTTTTAAGAAGATGAATTTTGTCTTAGTGGTTGCAATAAGATGAAATTCCAGATCTTTGGTATATACATTTTTTTTTCAATATTATAGATTCAACTATTTTTCCAAACTGTTTGTTGATTTTAGCCTGTGGATCTTTTGGATGATTGAAACCTTTCTCTTATTAGAGAAATCCAAACAAGTTAATGTTGGTATGGATTGAAATTCTAACCATTCTAGTAGTATTGCCTTTATTTTTACATATTATTTTATAAGGATATCATGTTTCCATTCTATTTCCCTTAAAGCTGCTAAAATTTCATGGAACATTTTTCCATGGGTTAGGCCATAAATTGTGAAAAATGTACCAATAATTTCTGTGACAAGTTCCATAGTCCAGAAGAGTAGCCAATGTGTATTTTTGGTTCCCATCCTAAATCCTTTGAAATAGTTAGATCTATAGCTATTGTGTGTATGTTGTATTGTTACATGTTTTGGACAACAGTATTTGTTTGGATAATGGTTATTTATTTCAAATTGTGAATCCTTTCCTAGAGAAGAGTAGCATAGAGGATTGGGATACTCTTTTACTCTTTACCATTGTTCCAAATCCTACTCCATCAAAGCATATATGTTCCTCTTGTACTGTTTTTTGGAGTATTATAAAAGGTTTCAAAAATTTCTCCCTTGCATATCCTTTAATTAGCCATTTTGCGGGGGATGGAAGTTTGGAAATAAATTCATCCTTTTAAAGAATATATGCTGTTGCATTTTCATATTCTTTTGAGGTGTTTTTCTGCTTTTTGCTATGAAAAGGGAAAGCTTCTCTGTAGTCTTCACTGTGTTCTTTAGTACTTTCAATACTCCTTTTCTTACTAGGCTTTATCTTTCTGTAATCTTAAGAGAAGATATCTTACTTTCCTGTTCTTCCTTTAGGGATTTTAAATCCATATGCTTTTGTGTACATTTAACATATCTTGTAGTACTTTTAATACTACTGAAGTTATCAAGAGTTAGATCAACATAAATTTCCTATTTTCCTGACATTTGTTTGACACAATTAGTTGCAATTTCAAGATTATTGAAACCTCTCCATGAAGGATTGGGGTAATCTAAAATTTGATTTTGGACATCATTTCAATAACAAAAGGTTCCTGGTCAATGTTCTTTAGCGACTCCATACATTTGATATTTCTTTTTATTTTGTCCATACGTTCCTTGTGGTAATTCATATTCTTGTGGTTTTTTCATATAGCAAGTTTCCTATGTGGCTTTAACACCTTGTGTTTCTATTTGATTAAAATACCTAACCAGAGCACAATAAATTTCATATTTAAATTTGTCCTGATTAGTCAAAGACCATACACCATCTATGAGAGCAATATGTGCTTCGCCCTTAACATTAATTGTGGGTAGTGCTTGGAACTTTTTTGGAGAATTTATTGGTAATATAGGTAAAACTATATGACCGGTGTGACCTGTGGTCCTTCCATTACTTCTGATAACCTTAGTCCTTGAGAATTAGAGCTACTTGCCTGTGAACTTTGTGAAAACATTGACCCCCTTGGTGGCCTAAGTCCTTTGTTTCCTTGGAATTCCATGTTTTCTAAAAAGAAAATTAATTATATTAGTAAGCAAGATAATTTATCTATTGTCGTATTATGTTTCCCCTTTATGTGTTCAAATTCTACTTTGTATCCTTTATTTATTATTATATCTTTAAATTTTAACCACCTCCTACTAATTCTATTACTTCTTATGTTCATTGAATTTGACTATAGCTTCATAATCTATTCTAACTAACATCTCCTTTTTATTTAACAAAAATAATCTAAAATTATCTATTCTCTATTTATACTAGGTAAATTCTTTTCCTTAAACTTTCTACTTGTGTACTTGCAAATTTCTTCAGTTTTTCTTTCAGTATATTTATGGGGTTTTCTTGATAAAATTCCTTCCCATCTTAGATAACATCCATTACTTTTAATGATCAAGAAATATGTGTTAGGAATAATCTCAACTTTGATAACCTTTAACCTGTTCCTTTATTTTCCTTATTTGCTTTATGTTTTCCTGAGACAAACTTTTAAAACCAAAAATTTTATTATAAAAGGGTCTTGCTAAAGAATTCAAATCTTTTATAAAAGATCTTGCATAATTTAGTAAACCTAAAAATGCCTGTAATTTCTTTTTATTCATTTGTTTAAGAAATTCTAACACCTTTCTGACTATGTGTTCTTGTAACTTGATTCTTCCTTCTCCTATTTCTATACCAAGAAATTTAACATTCCTTTGGAAAAACTGTGCCTTTTTAGAGCTTATCACTATTCCTTGCTTTTGAAATTTTGAAAGTACCATCTTTAAATATCCTATGTGTTTATGTTGACTTTTAGAAAATACAAGAACATCATCTACATAAATTGCAATAAAATCGTTTAGATTTTGAAAAGATATATCTATCTTCCTTTGAAAAATTGAAGCTGCATTCTTTAAGCTAAATTTCATAACTTTGCACTAAAAATATCCCTATGGACTGGTGAAAGCAGTCCATGGTTGTGACTATTCATCTATTTTTACCTACCAAAATCCTGACTTATAATCAAACTTACTGAATATATAACAATTTTGTATTTTGTTGACCAATTTAGTTTTATTAAGAAGATTGTAAGAATTATCACTTGTGTTATCATTTAATTTCCTATAATCTATTATCATCATAGATTTTCCTCTTGCTATTTTCACTTCCTTTTATAACAATGAATGCATGACTTTTATGTTGATTGTCTGACCTTTCTATGACCATAATTCTAACAATTCTTTTATGTGCATTTTAAAATCTTGCCTATCTAAATTATCATATTTTATTGCTCTAGAATAAATTCTTAAATTAGGATTTATTATATCTAATTTACATATTATTTTATTTCTTTCCCAAAATCTTATGGGATTTTCATAAAAAAATTCTTCCTTTTATGGGCTATTAATGATTTGGTCAATATTTGGGTAACCTGTTTTTAAATATGAATTTTCTAAAATCTTATATACCTTTTTCCCAATTTATCATTTTTTTTTCTTAATTTAATACTATTTCTTTCTGCTTAATTTCTTCTTTTAATAATTCTTTTAATTCTTTTGATTCCTTTGAATTTTCCTCTATCCTTATTTTACCGTTTTCCTTTTCTTAACATTCTCCTAATTTTTTACAATGACAATTCTTTTCATCGTTTTCACTATTCCTTTGTAACAATCTAATGTTTGGTTCTATGTTTTCTAAATCATTTTTCCTTTTTGCATTCTCTATATCTTCTTGTCTGAATTTCTTCATTTGATTTTTCTGTCTCATATTTTCCGCTTGTCCTTTCTTCCTTTTCAAAACCTACGAAATCTTACCGTCTCCTTTCTGAATTCCTTTTTCAAAACCTACCATCTCTTTTTCTGGTCTGCTTTAATTTTTTGCTTATCCTTTTCCTTTTTCAAAACCTATACAAAGCCTACCGTCTTCCTTTTCGAAATTTTTTTATTATTATTTATAGCACTTAATACTACGAATTTCCAACTTCAGAATAAAGACCCCCATACGTGCATCTCTTTGAATAATAGTCTTTTAGACAAATTCAATAGAAGCTTTCTAACGCATAATACCTATAAACCTAAGCCTTCTTTGCTAATTTCTTTATAATGCTAGTTATATGTCAGACTGGTAAAAACAATATAATGGGGGTGTCTAAATCTTCTTGATAGACCCTTAAAAGCACGCTAAAAAAATCTAGATCTTATGTTGCATATACCTTATAGATGTGTAAAAATTCGAATGCTTTCTTCCTAAAATTAAATATAGAAATCATTCTCTTAAATTTTTATAGGGATCACAACCGAAAATGTTCATGAGATTGAGGTATTGGATGACCCTGTGAATGAACCTGAGGCTCGATCGTAAAGATGTTATGATCAAGTACAAATGGGTCATATCAATTGTGTTAAATTTAACTTATAAAAACACGTATATAATCATATGGAGTCATATATGATTTAGCAATTACATGCCATGCTGACAACCATCTATATGCAATCAAGTGTCCGTACATGGCTATGAAAGTTTCTTGACTACACACACCTACTCAATCCAATGCCTTTGCATGATTCTCCAGATTTCTTAGTTTTCATGTCCTTGTTCATTGCTATGGTTCTATGCCAGTCCTATCAAATGATCATATCCTGAGAATAAATGCATTCTCTCTTATACGATTATTTTTATATGTCTACTGGGTGGACAAGAAAATGTAAATTTAATGATTTTTAACTTTTTTTTTTTTCATTTACAATGTAACGCCCTAAATATAGGAGCATTTACAACCCACCACGCCCTATGAGATATGAACATGCTAAGATTCAAAACCTGCTAATATCCATAATAAATACCTTATGACTTTTAAGAATATAACTTTTATTAAATTAACAATACAAATTTATAAGTTATTACTAAGAGATATTCTATAATAAATACTAGGCACTTAATATCTTTTAGATCACCTACTCTATTTTTCATTAATCTTGACATGATTCTATTTTTCATATAGACGGTCTTCAATGCTAACGATATTCCCAGCTTACTAACTATAAGCACCTAGCGATACGACCGTCTACACGTTCGTCATCTACATCTAAAAAAGAAAAGAGTGAGCTACAGTTCAGTATGATATACCACAAACACACACACACATGATCAAACAAGCACACATTCCCATGCATACCCGTTAATGATGCAACAACCAACATTTTATTATCTTTACTTTAAGCCAAACAACCAATATATGAATAACTCAGTATCCTGCCACACGTAAGTATAGTAATTCATACATATATATATAATGTTGAGTACTCCCCATCATTCAAGAGTCTAAAACTGAATATTGAGTCCTCCCCAATATTCCTGAAACCGAAACAACTATATCTACATAGATCATTTTCATAAACAACTCCACTCGGCACACATGGATCATCAGGTTGCCGCGATAATAACATTGATACTCTTCACCAATAGCTACACACAAGCAACAAACACATAATTAAAGTCAAATTTATATTTAGTCCATTTCAAGTTTTTAATCGAAACAAACACAAGCAACAAACAAAGTATACATGTACCCAGAAATCGTTCCATTTCAAAATCAGTATCCACTATTTCAATTACATATAATTAAATTGTTTAGAAACTTCTAATATCTAACTTAAACTCTCATTATATTCTTTTCACTCTTGGTCCTATTCCGTATATACCTACGTTTTCATGATCTTAAAGTCTACTTAAATTATAAAGTGAACAGCCTAACAAATCCTACCGTTTTTAGGTTAGAAAAATAGTGAATTTTAAGGTATTTTATCATGCATAAACTAGTATACAAATGGGTATATGGGTTGGTATCAATTTGGTAAATGTTGATTCTCTATAAATAAAGTTTTGATGATAACAAAAAAGTTAAAGAAATCTAATTATTTTATTAAGTGCACAGGATCTTAAGTTAAGTTCATGAACTAAAATAATAACAAGGCTTTAATCAAGGATATTGGAAATCTAGAGGCTTATATAGAACATGAAAAGAACTTTGATAACTATGAGTGCTTCATTCAGAAGATACTCTAGAAGGTCATACAGAAGGTTGTTGTGTTGTTCAGAACATAACACAAAAGGCCGCCTTAAGGAAAAACCAAAACAAGAGTTATTAAATGGTATACAGAAGATATTACAGAAGGTGTAAAAATGGTTTTAACAAATATTCAAATTTTCATCCGGAAGTTGATACAGAACTTGTATATTATAAAAGCTTGTGCATTGAAGCCTCAAATGTTATCCAGAAGAATAACCAGAAGGTCATCTAGAAGGTAAAAGTTTTTTAGAAAAGTATTTAGAAGATAGTCCAGAGGATAGTTCAGAAGGGCAAATGTAATTTTTAATAGTAACCTGGTTCTACGCGAATTTACTGTTCATCACTTCAATCTTGGTCTATTTCATTCCAAATTAGTAAAATTGAGTATCTTGAAGACCTGGCTCCGAGATAATAAGTATATTTGGGTAATATACTTATTTGTTCCACTTAAGTTGGTTCTTATCCATAGGATTTCAAATTTTATCCAAAAAGTCGAAAATCAAAAGTATAATTACAGTTGCTATTTTTTAGGGATTGTTTTTCGGATGAAGTTCAAACTAGATCAGAACTTAAACCAAGGAGATCGACATCAAAAGATAAGGCTATCCAAAGAAGTTATATAACGGAACGGATTTTATGGGAGAAAAGAAGATAAACTTTATCAAATTAGTTGAGGATCACAATGACTACAGAAAATTCGACGGGATAAATCAAAAATCAAAACAAGATAAAGGAAATATATCACTTACCCCTTTGATTAGGAGTGGGTGTGTTCAAATTTGAGAAGAATAAATCATGCATGCAAGGATTTGAATTCAAATTTGAAAAGAGAAGATAAGAGTCATGAGATTTGTTTTGAGATAGTTGACGAAGATTTATCCATAGCTTGTAAGAATTTTTCAAACGTTAGAAGAAGAAGAAGAGGATAAGTGCCGAAGAAGAGAAGAGAGAGAGAGAGACAACTACTATTATTATTGACAGCAAAAAGAACTCCCTCTTGTTTTTTAATCTAATCAAACTTATTACTAATTTTACGTAGCTTCTATAGAAAGAAAAAGAGAGAACTCCCATTACATATAATCATCCTTCACGAACTGTTTTGCCCATTTCTTTTCTTTTAGCAAATTTACGAATTACTCTTTTACCTGTGTAAAAGAAGGAACTTGTTGTTGCCTTCTAGTTGATAGTTCAATTACATGATTAGACTTTGTAGATCAATTGTAGCTTGAGGATAGCTGTAAGAATCGAGTAGAGAAGATTGCACTATCTTGTAATTTGAATTTATTGGATATAGTGGAACAAACCCATAGGATAACGAGATCCCTGGCTTGGAGCTGGAAGAGTGAATTGACGCATAAAGCAAAACTACTATAAATAGCTACCTGATTCTCTTTTCCCTATCTTTTAAATTCTTGCAGTTTATTTTATTTGTTTAATTGTTTAACTTGTTTTCACAAATTTTACAAAGGGGATTTAAATTTTTAAATGGAAAAAAATTTTGAATTCTTGATAATAATCAATTCAACCCCCCTTTTTGATTATTTAAGTGGGACCAACAGTAAAAAAAAGAAGTCATAAAAAGGTCTACAGGGAGGTATATGGGCAATACATGGGGCAAACATGACCTTGTGTTCTCCTGTTGTTCTTTTTTAGGCATAAATTTTAAATTGACGAGAGGAGCAAATCCAAGAGCATGAGGTCATGTATATGTCATATTCTTTCCATGTTATTTTCTTGTTGAAAGCATAGAGAGAAACTGATATCTTGTGCTAAATGATGTAATTCGCTTCATTTTTGGTAAATATTATGGTAAAATCCACTTGAAAAGCAAAAGAATGTGAATTTAGGATCAATGGCACAGCACTTAAACAAATGAACTACATTAGGATGCCAAACGAGAGAAAAAAATTTGAATCAATTCCTAGGTTCAATGTTAAAATCACTATAGTAAATCATGCAGAATGAGTTCAATTGGTTGAACAAAGTGTCCAAGTACCATGGCATCATCTTTGTTGATTGCAATTGTACACAGGATATAATTTAACCAAGATAAAGCATCACTCATGTATACTGCATAATAATGATAACAATGATTCAAAATTGATCTTCAAAGCAAGAATTTGAATTATTTTAATGATTCAGACACATGAGTTACAATTGAGATGCATAACTCTGTTTAATTGCAATGCCAATAGCAAAGGAGTATGAGTAACAACAGCAGTTTTACGAAGTTCCTCTAATTGCCAACAAGCAGCCAAGCACTTAAGCTGCAAACTTTAACTCTATGATAGTCCAACCAAGCTTCCCAAGTCCAAACAACTTACAACAGTACTAGAGTGCAATAGACCCACTTAGCACCACTTTGATAGATTGCACAAAAGCAAAGATCATCCAAGCTGCTAGAATTTGAGATGTCCATATCAACCAACGAGCATTTAAGTTAGATTTTGGAAAGCTTCGCTTGTTCAAAATTAGAAGAACTCCAATCAGTAACAATACAACACGACAACAAGCCAAGCAGTGCCTAACAAGCAGCTATATAGCACCACGACTTAGAATTATAGCTATAAACAAAAGTTCCTTACCAAACCTATGGAGTGCTCAATGTCTTGATCAGAAGCACCCAACAATGTGTAGCAAATGCCTTTGCACGGACCAACGAGAACTTGAAACCAAGAAAATAGCAGCAGCTTGAACTAAGGAGCACCTCATGACCAACACGAACGCATCACAGTAGCGAACATCGAGCGGTCATGTCCTTGTAAGGAGCATCAATTGCCACTATATTCAAAGTTACTCAAGCGCCACATACTAGCAACATCCTGAGCATTCATAGCATAGAGCACCCTGGCCAACAGCTTGAGCACTCATACCTAGCCACAACAAAATCACATTCCTAAGCCCCTAGATTTTTCGGTAAATATAAGGAAACCCTAAAAGCCAGAACTCAAATTAGAACCCTAAAGTCAACTTAGTTCTATGTTAAGTCTAGTGAATCTTAATCTAACAATCCCGCATGCAAAACCTAAAAACAATAAAAATGAGATAATTTTGAATTATAGTTCAGAATTATATAAGAAAGCTTAAAAAGATCAGATTCGCTAAAATTTAACTCGTTTCAGACCCGATCGGGATCAGTTTCTAAAATTAGGATCCTAACAAGTAAAATGGTGAAAATACTCTGATAATACTATTGAACTCGTAATAATATAAGGATTTAAAAAATATCAGTTTTAGAATTTTTTAGTAATTGAAAATATCATATATAGCCCATTTATGCGTATTTTCTTTACTACTTGTATTTTGATTGTCTAGTCTACTATTCATGATACTATTTCTACTATTCATTACTATTTCGCTATCTCTACTTTTTCTTAGCACCTACTCTTACACACTTACAAACCTATTTCTTATATTTACTTTTCACATAAAACCTTACACATATCATATCTTATTTTTTAATTTCTTTTCATTACAAAACAACAAATTTAATCAATTTCTCTCCCCCTTCCAATGCATGGCTGGCCCCCCCATTCCCCTCTCTATCTAATTATTTTCTTTTTCATTTTATTTAATTACATTAATTTTCACTTCAAAACTCTATAAATACCCCTTCTCTCCTTCATACTTTACACATACTTCTCAAACCATAATAAAACTTTTGCAATTTTTCTCTCAAATCCTCTTTCCCCTTTTGTAAATCGTGAGTGACCCCTTCCATTTCCAAAAAATTTTTCACAAATTTTTCTTTCATTCATTCATCACAAACCACCTTCCATCACCATAAAACCTTAGGTAAAAGTTTCAAACTATCTTTATGTCATGTAACTTAACATGATCATGATGTACATTCCTAAACCTATGGTGTTATGGAAGCAACATTATGTTCATGTTTTGTTCTTATTCATACACAAAATTTTCTTTACATTATTATGTTGTTATATTATTATTATTGTTATTATTACTCTAATCTAACTCGATATATGTATCACATATACGTATATCTATTTTTCTTATAGCCTATAAGCTCATTAACCTAACCTTTTATTTATCATGCTCTTATATTCTTGCTATTTATTTATTTGTTTATTTCATGCAATTTTATTAAGATTAGTCTTTTTAGTCTTAGACTTGTCCTTACAAGTCAAAACAATTTTCATTTTCTTTTTTCTTCTTTTTATGGGACTTGTCCATATTCTCAGTACGAAGAGACTTGATACCAATCTAAGACTCCCATAATTTTCTTGTTTTTCTTTTTAGGACTAGTCGATTTCTAGTCCAGAAGCCTTAATGAAAGATAAGACTTTCAATACTTGACTTTATTTACATGTTCTTTTTCTTATTTAATTTTTTACATCTCTTATTTTCCATATAAGTTATTATTCTTTTATTATATAATATAGTCATATGCTCATGATCATGCATACTCACTATGTTGTTGTTTAAATAAAAGGAGTTCTTTTCTTTTATTAAAAATTTAAAACTAAAATCCTTACAAAAATATTTTTTGGCACTTAAGAAAAGTTTCCATTTGAAACTTAGGATTATAATTGAACAATATCCTTTTCAAAAATTTAAATAAGTTCATCATAAACTTTAAGAGTTAATATTATGTAACGCTTTTTTAAAACATAGTTATAAAGTTCTTTTACTCTTTTTTTTTTCAAAATAAATAAATTTATTATTAAATCTTAAGATTGGTAATTCTTTGTTATACAAGTTTTTCTCAAAAACTTACCTAAAGGGACTCATACCATCACTCTAACAAATACTAAGAACTGTGCAAATTTCTAAGTAAGTTAAAATCAACTCATCAATAGTTAAGGAAAACACTTAGAAAAGTAATACCATTAAACAACCTAAACTAACAAGTTTTCAAAAATATAAAACTTATTGTTATAAAGTTTATGAAGCAGGAATGATAGTTAAGATATAAAAAGTACTCATATGAAATACACTAAAAATCTTTGTTTTTATTTCAATAATTTACAAAGGGAACTTAAGGGTTCCAACATTTAATCTTTTATGAATAACCATATTTGGACAACAACACTTGAATCATGCATATAATGTGAGTTTATATATGTATAAAATGGATTTTTCAACTACATAAATAACTATGTATTTGCTATGGGATTTTTAGTCAATGAAAATTTGGAAAAATATATTTTAAGGGTTTGAATTTTCGTACCAATTTTGTAACATACAGATTTGAAACCTAAATGGCTTTTTATGACAAAAATAACATTAGGAATAAATAGATCTTTTTGAGTAAGTAGAAAATGACATATAAAATGTGAAACTCCGAGTTAAAATGAGCAAGATATCGTCACTTTAAGCTAGAATTTCTTGCCATCCGAATTTTGATGAAAATGATAAATAGAATTTGATAGTTTAAGTAGATTTTAGCTTAAATACTCATTTCGGATATTTCTTTTGTTTAGGTAACAAGGAGCACGACCTTCTCTTTCCCAAAAGGATTTTCCCAACGATTACTTCAATTATAGAAATTACGCATTGCCGAGTGATTTTCTTTTACGTTTACATATTCACGCATGTGTTTATAGAATAGAGCACTAAATATTAGGAAAAGATAAAAATTGATATGCATGTGGGTTATCATGGGAGCTATGTATATGATACATTATGTGTATTTAGTAAACGATAAACATACCGGAGCTCAATTGGTTGATTAATATAAATTGTCTCTATGTATATTGTTGTGTGTGTAAATATTGATTGATTGCCTTAAATGAATTAATGTCGGATCATAAATCCCTTAAAACTAAATTGCTTATGCATATCACTTAGAATACCATCTTCGCATTTCGCTACTACTCCTTCACATGGGACTTGAAAGGTAAGCTACCTAATTACATCTTGAGGAATTAGAACGTTCAGAGAATAGGGCCTCATAGTGTAGCCGAGCCAGATTCGATCGTTTTTGGGTAAAGAAAGCCCGGGGACTAGTAGTATGGTTGATTGAAACCCTAAGACGTGCGCAAATTTCAAGGAGGTCGATTATGACCCATTTAAAGCATTCTCTAACAATGAATGAAAGGGCAAATCCATTCTACATACGAAATCGGATAGTCATATGTGTCATTTGATCATAAGGTTGTTGCATATCATATGTTTGCTTAATGAACTCATTTGATCGCTTTGTTATGAGTACTTTTATGCAAGGATTATCTCACTAAAATTGTTATACTTACCTCCCAATAGATTTCTAATGTTGCAAGACCTTTGTTTTTGTACCCGAAACTACCTTGATCATCCGGATATAGAACCTATGCTTTTGAGAAGCGTCTAGAGGAATTCTATTTGAAGACTTTATATTAGATTTCCTTTAAAATCTTCCAGTTTTAGTTATCTGTCTTAGTAAGACTATGTTATTTTGAGTTTTATCAGGGAGATGCCTCATAAAAGTTGTAAGACCTTATATTTTGATGAATTATAATAGCATTGCCTTGAATGTTCCGCTGCCATTCTCTTAAAATGCATAATTTCACTGGTCTCTCTTTGTTGTAAACGTACGTCTTATACCAATATGAAAGGGGATGCCTCATAAAAGTTGTAAGACCTTATATTTTGATGAATTATAATAGCATTGCCTTGAATGTTCCGCTACCATTATCTTAAAATGCATAATTCCACTGGTCTTTCTTTGTTGTGAACGTACATCTTATACCAATATGAAAGCTTTTGAGTGACTAAGATAGTCATTCTCAAGTTTTAATATTATGTATAATGAGCTGTCATGTTTAGGGTATCTATTGGGACGTGACAACATGAGCGTCAATCATGAAAGGAGCACTCGAGCTTCACCAATTGAGTGCCAGTCGAGCAAGCATCCTGTACTCCAGCTTCAACACCCCGTCAATCAACCCTGACGGTCCCTTGGAGCGTCCCACCATGCAATCACAGCAGAATTAGTTGAGCACCCCTGCTGCACTTGATTAGCCAAAGCAGCGCTTGGTGGACCACTTAATGAGCGCTCCCAGGAACCATGTTGGACGCCCATTCGAAGCCACACGCAGCAGATAAGAAGCAGCAGCATCGACCGGGACATGTCCAAGACATAACACTTGAAGAGACCAAGCAAACCACGCAGCAGTCGAGCTACTGCTGTTCCCAATAAGCATCCGAACTAAGTTGTACAAGATGAGCATACGACATAATTCTCTAAAAGGGAACAGTTGAATTCTTTAGTTGTCGAATTAAAACAAGTGGAGAACCCATCAGCTGACAACAAGGAAATCGTTGTTTCTATCTTATAAAAGTGAGATATCTTGAGAGGCCCACGTGGTTGTCCAAACCTAGCAAAGCGACACATGTCTTAACTTGGTGGAGGCCCATGATATATTTTATTTCGTCATTGAAGTGTGTAGTAGAAGAAGGATACCTACAATAGCTAGTAATAACTATGGATCAAAGAAAGCCTGACCCACGTGTAAGGCCAATTAATTCTTCATGACAAAGGCTGGGCCATCATCTTCCTATTTTGAAAAAAGCACATGTCAAGCCTTTTGATGGAAAGAGCTTATAGAAGGAGGCACACAGAACAGAGGGAAATAGAACAGTATCCAGTGAGATTTTTAGTATTAAGAATTTTCTTATCAAAATCAGTATGAGTTTTTCAAATCAAAGGGCACTAAAACCCTATTGTTCTAACAACACTTGAAGGTGATTTTTAAGTTTTGAATGCAATTAAGCAATGTCCATTATCGATTTGTGGGTGTGAAGACTTTGATGAATGAAATTCATTTAAGGTGTTTCTAAACATTGTTCTATTATGTTTATTGGTTAATTGAGTTATTGAGATTTGCTTAACGTTTTTGTAAAAATGTTACATTGATGGATTAGATGAAATGAATTGCTTGACTTGCTTTGATGTTGATATTTGGTTATTTGGGAATTTAATTATTGTTGTTCATGATCAATTTAATTTGTATTAGGCCCATATCAATTAGATAGATTAGGACTAGAGATACTCGGAAGAGATTTGATAGTCTGAATGAACACAACTTGGGTTTTTGGAAGAAATTTGTCATAGGGATATATAGATTTTTTACAAAACTCACGCACTTAAAGCGGTTAAATTACAAATTTGGTTACTTGGCGATGCTTGGTTTGTAATTTTAACTAGAGTAGTAATTTTGGTGAGAGCAAATTACTATTAACTAATAATGATAGATAAATCGCTTTAGTGGGATGATTTATGCTATATCAAGATTTTGCTACTCCAAGAAGTGGATAAGTTCCAATCAGTGTAGTCAAATCACAACTAATCAATTTCAATATTCATTGAAGACATTAGTTTAATTCAAGTGAAAATATAAGTACAGTGTTCCTAATTAATTTTTAGCATCTCCTAAACCTGAGACTCTCAATTGTTTATTAGGACAGTCAATTTCAAGTGTTCAAATTAGATTTTAGCTTAGCTTTAATTAAATTAAAATTGGATTGTTTGGCTTAGGGATTAATTTGATATCTAGTACTTAACATGAGTCTCTGAGGATACGGCATTAACTCACTATACTGTACTATTTCCATGACTAGGTTTACTTGCCAGTTGTTTCTTACTTGAAATGAATTTTACAAAACCGTGCAACTGAGGATTGATTTTATTAAAGTGTGTAAATTAGAGGCAAGTCAAAAACACGACTAGATATTCGAGGCTATGTATTAGCCGTATACTTTTGGAAAACACTATTTTGATTATAGAGAGGTACGCAACTAGGAACACGAGGCCATGTATTGGTCGTGTACTTCTGGAAAAAGCACTATTTCCTCCAATTCTCATGTTTCCAAGCCTAAAATCATTTTAAACACTTCCATATAAGTATTTTTAGCCCAAAAACCATACTAAAACATACACTACATTTCTACATTACATTTAACACTAATGATCAAATATAAAATACACAAGATTTACATTACCTCTCATCTTTCTTTCGTATCTAAGAAGTTCCTAGATATCAATTTCGTAACAACCCTTTTCTCCTTACCCTCTCGATTTAGTGTTGCCATTATATGATTGGGTTATCCACATTATAATCGTGATTGGGCATACCATAGAATCTTGTCAAGTTTCTTCAAGATTGGTAAAAGGATATTAAGAGAGTGAGACTTTGCCAATTTTCGGTACATATGTGAGAAGTTATAGGGAAAATGAGAGTTAACAACTCTTATGTCTTTTTAATTGTACCCTACCAAGCAACGTATCTTTTGGACAAAAGCATTCCTCTCTTAAAAACTTATATTACTTAAATATCATTCTTTTAGATTTTTAATTACTTTCATGCCTTTATGTATGTTTTTCTTATTTATTTATTTTAGGGCATTTCAACAATAAAAAATTGAGATTGTAAGAAAGACATGTTGTTACATGGTATAATCTAAGAGTTTAGTAATTTTGAAATTGAAAAAAAAAAATACATGGAATTAGAAATAGAGGGATCCAAATCGATGAAAGAAATGATTAAAAGTTGCTTGATTCTTGCCGATACAAGTTCTTGAACTTTAATAGTTTTAATGGCATAATTGGAAAAGAATATAAATGAATGAAATGGTCAAAAATAATAAAATACGCAGTGTTTCATACCATCATTATGACAGATTCATCATAGTCACCAAACTTATTTGCATCAATAAAAGAAGATCCTAAAGTTACTATCAACAAAGAAACTTGATATTTTCCAAGAAAAAATGCTAACACCTTAGTTAGGCTTTATATCGAATAATTATTGTTTCATACAAGATAGGTCATTCACCTTTATTATTAGAATACGTAAAACTAGTTTTAAGGGACCATAATTGTTTAGATTTTGAATAAAATCATTTCAATATTGATAGATATAGTGAATTAATTGAAGAAATCTCGGAGAGTGATGAGGAGCTAGTAAATTATCAGGGTGTAATTAGGAAATTGTGACTTGTAGGATTGCTTTGATCAATTAGTGTTAATAAAAAAAAATAATGCTAAATTCATTGCAAGACTACACTCTCAACTAGAACAAATTAAAAATTACTAGTGTAATGATTATATCATGGAAAAGGACAATAAGTTGCACAAACAATTAAACTTCTCCTTCAACAAAAAAGAGTGATTATGGCATCATGATCAATGGCTAACTGGATTATCTATGGTGATAACAATACCATATCTTTCACCAACACACTCTAAACTAAAGAGCTCAAAATAAAGTTGTCAAAATCAAGGACCTGAATGGCTAGTGGTAAAAGGAGGATGTAGCTTTTATTCAAGTGCACCTAAACTAGTATAGTGCATTGTTTGCAAGTAATGCACAATAGATTAGTGATCGGGTGCTAGATTGCATTAAGAATGAAATCTCAGAAAGATAATGCATTGCAAATTCAATTAGTGGAAGAGGAAGAGCTGAAACATGCATTTTTATTTTTCATCTAGGAAGAACAAAAGCACTAGTTCTAAAGGGATTTAGCCACTTATTCTATTAATCAAATTAGACTCTGATCATACTTGCATAGCATAGGCTATAAAGAACTTTACACAATCAGGTTTGCCTCATAAAAACATTGATCTTATTAATATAGTTCTTATTTCCAAAATCCATCATCTTGAAGATATAACTTAGGTTCATCCATGTAATTTATGTAGCTATAGCTATATGAACATTTCAAAAGTTTTTTTCAAATAGGTTACTACCAATCTTAAATTCTAATATATCTCATTTTTAATGTACCTTTGTTCCAAGGTGTTTAATTTAGATAATGTAAGTATGAATCATAAAATATTCATAATCTTAGAGTTAAAAGGCAATAAGATAAAGATTTTTATACACTTAAAATTGAAATGGCTAAAGTACATCATAGAGTAAAATGAATTTTTTTCCCCCAAAAAGCAATTATGTGTAAACTAGGATTTTTCTCATGTATGGATTCAATGGGCCACATGAGAGAAATGGATTTTGTTTTTTTTTTTTTTTTAAGATTTGGTTATTGTATATTTTTGGAAGCAAATTCATCATAAACATAGAAAAATTTCATCATTGCATCAATTGATATGAGAACTTGGAATTTCATCTAGAATTTAGAGTGCATGCTAAAACGAAAGCACTGCATTTAAAGGATGGACATAAAGATGTAGCTAAGATTGGTTACAGATGGGTTTTATAAGACCCCAACCTAGTCTGCTTCCTTATGAAGTCTCACAAGTCCAATCTTAAACCTTATAGAATTTTTATTGTCATATCCAAATCTACCCCATGGGGTATCAATTGACTTACCCCTCCCTATTTGACCCGAAAATGCTAACTAGCTAATATCAAACTAAGGATGAAATTAAAACGCTAGATGTGAAAAATTGGTGAGTTGTAAATTCAAAAAAACATGCCAAAGAAAATAAACACATCAAACTATCTATACTTTTATCATAATTCTCAAAAGTTTTCTCCATATAAGGAAATATATATACATATAACTTCAAGAGCTTGGTCGTAATGCTATGTATAATGTTCTTTGAAGCTCTATATAATCCTTAAAAATCTATTGTCATTTGAGTTTAAATTGAATTTATACTTAGTTGTTTTATATTAAATTTTATTATACTTGGCAAATCAGATTTCCCATTAGGTCATAACTATGGCTCGCAACCTAACCTAAAACCCTATATTGCTGTAAAAAATTTCTGAAACTCATCCTAAGACTTTATAGGCTCAAACTCTATAGGTTTTTTAGTGGTTAGGTACCCCGATAAAAAGTCACCCAGTTGCATCCTTAAATGGGCACAAATTTTTTAGCTATTAATTACTAATTGTTTTGTAAGGAAAAATATGACATAAACCAATGCCCCTTTTGTGATTTTAGGAAAACAATTGAACACTCTTGATTCCAAAGTTAATACATGCTACTTGTATGTTATAAGTTATATGTTGATGGCTCTAACTTAGGAAGAATAAACTAGCTACCAGAGTAAAAGTTATTTAATAATTTCTCAAACAAGATAATGGCCAAGCATGTCTTCATAATAATTATATTCATTCTATGCAAAAACATGAAAATGTAGAAACGAGTGTTCAACAAAAAGAATCCTTATTGAAAAAGTTATAGAAGAAATAGTGAAGATTGAATATCTAGTGGCACTCAAGAAGTCCCTAACAGATTGGACTGAAGGCAAGAAGACATTAAGGAGCACCATCAATGTAAGCCCTCGTTTTATTAGCAATGTGAATTTGGTTTCGGAAATTGAAATCAGGAACTGAAACCCTAAAGGAATACCCCTGGACCAGTTGGACTTGGAAGCCTTAAGTCCAGCAATTCCAAGAACAAAACCCTAGAATAATATAATTGAGTTAACTCTAGAATATAGCCCTAAATAATTTATTAAAACAATCGAAGATCAGAATTTGGAATAATTCATTCGTTTCGGACACGATCGGGATCTGATCTCGAAAACTGATCTCTCGAACTCGAGAATAGAAAAATAATATGTAGGACTCGTTGGAACTAAAATTTAATAAGGAATTCAAAAATATATTTTTAATAATTTTTCGGGATATAAAAATTACAATTATAGCCCTTTTATCGTATTTTCATTACCATTGGTAATTTAGTTGTTTAATCAACTTTTTGATTTCTTTCATACTATTCACCAAGTACAACCACCCATACTCTATTCTTATATCCTTACAACCTAATCTTACATCCTTACAACCTATTCTTATAATTCACATCATTTTCCTTGTATTTTCTTTTCCAATACAACTTTTACTACTTACATTACTTATTAAATTTGAATTTTATTACACAAAATAAATCAAAACAACTCCCTCTCTCTCTTCTCTCAGGTCCGGCACCCCCTCCCTTGTACACTCTCTCATTTGTTTGATGTTTTTTTCAATTTATTATTCATACAAAACCCTAATTTCTTTTTCTATATAATATCTCTTTGACCTTTTACTATTTCACTTTTTCTTATTTCTTACAAATCAAACTTTTGGAAAGTTTTTCTCTCCTCTCTCTCTCTATTCTTGCTGTGAGCTTCCGTTACACAAAAATTTTCTCTAAGTCTTCTTACTCCACATTTCTAAATAGGTAATAGATCTTAACCCCACCACACAAAAACATGTAATGGCAAGATCATACATGTGTGATTCCTCTAAAATCCCCATGAGCTTTAAGCTAGGGATGTGGAAACACTTAAGCATGAGATCCTTACCATCACAATGTTGTGGATCTTGAATTCTAAGTTATCTCACTATTATTTTGCTATATTATTGTTATATATTGCTCTTATAGAAACTTTGTGCATATATATATATATATATATATTTACTCTCATCTACATATTGTTTAGGTGGTATTTGCATCCATGACATGAGTAGTGTAGTAGATCTACTTGTTTAGAGTATTTAAATGCCATAGTTGCTTGTTTTACATACATAAAGGATTTGCAATAACATAGTCTTAATGAAGGTGTTGCCAAAACTCAAGATCTACTTCGTTTCTAACAAAAAGTGATTTTTGAAAATTCAGATTTTGAGAAAGAACCATTTAGAAAACCTATTTTCCAACTCCAAAATGAAGATATTACAAGTAAAATGAAGGGCTTAGGTGATAGATACCATAGAGGAGTGATTTTTATGAGATGAGCTTAGTTTTACTAAGAGAAATTTTCAAAATAAAAAAAGGACTACAAAAGTTAAGTTAGAGCTAAGTTTCAATACCAACAAAAATTTTTAAATTCGTCACTAGGGTGAAATATCAAGAAAACACTTATTTGTCAACCCTAAAACAAGAGTTTTATTAAAGAAATGAAAGCCTTAGGGGGTAGATTTGATTAGAACTTAATTTTAGAAAGATTAAATGAGTTTTGTACAAGAAATAATCTAAAAAACAAGTTTAAAAAATTTGGATCTAAAAATGACCCTCATCTAAATACCTATTTCCAAATGCAAAAATGAGGATTTTAATAGAAAAATAGAAGCCTTAGGAACTAGATGTAATAAAGACTTGATTTTTATAAGAGTAAATGTGTTTTATCAAAGTATAAACCGAGAACAAAGGAAATGTTTCTAAACTTGGATCAAACAATATTTTCATTTCTAAAAACTGTGTAAAATTCGTCACTAGGTAAAACCACATTTAAACATCTATTTCTAACCTTTAAATGAAGAATTTTATTAAGATAATGAAGGTATTAGATATATAGATCATCAAGGCCTTACCTTAGTAAAATTATAGAGGATTTTCAAAGAGATAAAGCTAGTTTTCCCAACCAAGTGTTCTTGAAATTGTTGCAAAGTAAAAGTTTTCCATAAATTCTTTTAAATTAAAAATCATCAAGGATTTGCATGAATATAGCTCATATCATGTCATTGATGATAATAACTTGTAGATATTGCATGCACATATAATATACTTAGTAGAAATAATGCAAATTTCACAAAACAATTTCAGAAATGTAAGTTTTAGCTACTGATCAGATCTGATCCGAGCATTCCAAGACCTAAAAGTTTTCAAAAATTAAGGATAACATCATAAATAGATAGATCTTTCGAAGTAGATAGAAATCGGTAGCTTATTTTCAAAATTCCGAGTTAAAATGACCAAATTATGGTCGTTTTAAGTTAGAATTTCCATCTACCACAAAAATTACGAACTCAAAAGTTTCTATTTAATAAGTTGGAATTAGTTATGGTATGAAATAATCATTTGGGTATTTCTTTCATTTAGATGACTTTCAAACGAAGGAAAATTCTTGTTTTCGGAACACTACCATTAGAGATCGGTGTCCATGACCGAGTGAGTTCACTATCTTTAAATTACATGCTTATGATTGTGCTTGTAATGATAGTGGCATTAGATTTAGGGCAAGATAAAATTGGAATATGCATGTGAATTCTATTTGATTGAATCGATGATAAGAATATCGAAATGGGAATTGTTATAAATATTTGCATGATTTAGTATAGCATTGAAGTGTTTGCAATATCTATGATCGCATTTAATTCGCTTAATTAATATGCAATGATCTTATAATTAAATTGACCATGCATACCATATGTTGAGTTACATTACATTTGTTATTATACCTTTGTAGGAAGAAGGTATAATAGCTAGGCAATGAGTGAGCCGGAAAACTCGAATGTTGGCATAATGGCCTAAATTAAAATGAAAGTGGTGTAGGCACTTGAATCAACTACAAAACTAGTGAGTGGATGGGCACCTGAATCAACCACTAGATAAATGAAAAAAATTGAAATCTATGGTCGTATGGGCTTAAAACACTTAACCCTGAATAGAGGGCGTAAATCCATTCAACATAGGACTTCTAGAAAGTCTTATGTATTGTATGCTCACGTGCTTGTGCATTTCATATGATTGTTAATATAACTTGCTTGCTCTATTGTCTGATAAAGTATATAATTTTGGAAGTGAAACTCACTAAGCTAGCATAGCTTATACGTCCACAGCTTCTTTTTAATGCAGTTTCTGTATATATGGTTGCATCTCCGGACTTGGCCAAATAAGGTAATACGAAGTTAGGAGTGTTTCCCATTAGAAGTTTATGATTAGTTCTATATAGTCTTTCATAGTAAACCTTAAACGATTGGGTTGTACTTAAAAGATATTACCTAGACTTTTGTTTAGTAGGGGAATGCCCCTTACTATTTTGTAACTGATCCTGAGATAAATGTTGTTTAGTGTTTTATGCTTATTCTATCAAGTTGAACTATCTATCTCTAACTGCAAATGTATTCTATTGTTGTAAGGGAATGCCTTGCATTCTAATACAAGACTTTTGAATGACTGTAGCAGTGATTCTTAAGTCTCATTTTGCATGCGCCGAACTGTTATGTTTAGGGTACCCTTTGGGGCATGACAATTAACATGTATAATCTAAATGGTCTTCGCTCCTATTATTTGTCAAAATCAACTATAATGGGGCATGTAGCTCATTATTGCAAAGAAGTGGCACTGATATGGTTCATATAAGTTTTCAAGGTAATGTATATGAAGCAATAATTCACATGGAAGTGCATGACAATGAAATTTCATAAGCATCAGCTATTATATAAGAATGATGACATCAGGATGAAGACTTGAAAGTAGATTATGAATAGGATGAACTCTAAATATTTTGAGTGAATTAGATATAGAAAAGCTAGTTTTTGGAGATGTTATGGAGTCATACAATACATTATTTTCTTTAAAGAACTAGGTTGCCAACCACAAGTGAGAGATCTACTTTGGGTATTTCCATTCTATCTTATCATTCTCATTTGTTATTTTTAGGTTGTGAATCTTATAAACACTTGATGTTTATTATTTTTAATAAGTAGCTACTTTCTTGCAAAAGGGGGGAACAAAGAAAGAAATTCTACTAGTAATATGAAAGAGTAAAGCATAAAACAATCTAATAAAATAATTCAATTTTTTTTTGTAATAATATAAGAGGGATATTATGTGCAAAAATATAAGATAGTGTTAGAAGTATTATTCCATACTACCATGCACATTTTATAACCTTGAAGTTTTCTAAATGCTCTTTTTGTGTTGTGTTAGGATTCTGAATAAGTTAAAATCATGATTTTTTATATTTTAATAACCAAATTGAAATGATGTTGCACCTTGTCTTTAAAAGACCATTCTTACCATCACATAGCTATTGATTCTAGAAAAATTCATGCAATGCGATCATCCACAAGCTTTTTCTTTATCCATGTAGCTAACACCATAAATTATTAAACTTTATACATCATCACTGTAAAATAAAGAAATAAAGATGAAAATATAATGAATTATGAATCATGAGACGATATAGGATGAGTTTAAGGTCAAAACAAGTAAATTGTAAAAGTTTAAGTTTGGTTGTAGGAAAAATATTAAAGTTTGGATTTCTACAATTTTTTACAGATTGTACGCCGCCTCTTGGAGAATCTACGCCGCCGGTGTAGAGACGACGTAGGATGGGAACAGTAGCATTTTTTTCTTACGCTAGGAGGAACACCGCCGTGTTCACTAGGGTTTCCCTCAACACCGGTATGGAACGCCGGCGCGTAGTCCGTGGTTTTCGGCGTATGTAGTAGTATTGAAGTTCTAGGAAATCAAAGCCCCAATGAACGCTGCTAGCGCTCGTGTAAATTTTGCAGGCATAAGGTGTACGCCGGCAAGATCTACACGTACGCCACCGGTGTTGCGCCAGCGTATGACTAAATTTCTATAAATACGAGTCGCGAAAAACAGTTTGGACAGATTTTCTTTTATCATTTTCTTCTTGCATCAAAGAGGGTTTTGGAGTGTTCTTAGAGATCCAGGCTTGGAGAATCATCAGGAGGGTGTTTTCGATCCAAAGTAAGTAATTTCAATCTTCTCTTATGGATTAAATATGAGATTGTATAAGTTTTCTTAGGGTTGGGTTAGATTTTGCATGAAGGTTCTTGTGAGGAAACCCTAGCACGTGTGAGATTTGTGATTTGGTGAATGCAAGTCGGGTTTTAATGATTCAAAATTGTAAGTTTATCTTCTCTATGATGGATTCAAACAAAATACAGGTTAAACAATCCTCATACGTTCTTATTGTTGTGCATATTAGGGTTTTGGGTGAAATAATTGGTGTTTGTGGAGTTTGATCGGAATAGATAGTGCAGATAACGGAGATTTCTTTTCAGGTTAGGTTTTTTGGAGAATTCATGTTAGTTAGGGTATTTTGATAATGCGATCATATCTGTTGATGTATATATATATATATATGTTGTAACAGGACATTTAGAGTTGTGGAAATATTGTTGGTGTGGATATAGGAGTTTGTGGAGTTCTGGTTGTCTTGGCTATTGTTGGTATCAAATTCTGAGGATTTGATTTATATTCCTGAAATTGAGAAAGGTATGACCAATCCTTGCTTGCTGTTTTTGTTTGTAAGTTTAGTATTGATTGAATGCTTGTAAGAATAGAATTTCTTAATAAACTAAATCGTTATTCGGGTTAATAGTTGTATGATTGATTGTGCTTGGCTTTGACCAGTAAAGACCTGGCAGGCAGTGATACTGATGAGGCACCCTGATGATCTTGGTGTGAGGTTGTCCCTAGTGGACTCGTGCCTTGATATGATTCCGGTAGAATTATGTGTTCTGGATTCGAGGTGTTTAGGGAGTACCCATTCATCCATATATGTATATGATTATTATTTTCAAAGAGTTGTTTGATTTTCAATGGAGTATGAGTAACTCCGAATTCAGGATTAGTGTATGCCTAATACGAGACTGTGTTGTTTTGTTAGCTTAAGAAAGATAATAATACGATTGTTTGCATTAGTTTAAGCTGCATGAATTATATGCCTTTTTTATGTGCATATGCATTTGTTTTTGGATTGGAGTTATCATATTGGGCGTCGCTGCTCATTCTTTTAAATTTCAGGTACATGTGAAGAAGATATAGTGTATGATTTATCCGGTTATGATTTATTTTTTGATAGCGAAGATGGCGATAGTGGACCCGACTACCCAGCCAAGAGTTAGGCTTCATATACCAAGTTTCTGAGAGATGACATGTTTTGATCATTTGAGATTGTAGTTGAATTCATTGTTGGTTTTAAATGAAAAGATTTTAATGTAAACAATTTTTAGTTTCTGTTGAATTTGTTGACTGTGATGTCAACTTGGATTTTATGCTTGAACCATGAGTTTATGTTTTATGAAGTATGAACTTTTTAGTTTTTAACAGGTTTGGTATCCTATGAGTTACCTTATGAGTGTTTACAGGTGATGATTGTATTAATTTATAGATAATAGAGCCTTTGCGTATCTTATATAAGAGGGGATACGTGGCGGGTTGTAATGCCTTTTTAGGGCGTTACAGCTTATTTGGTATCAGACTATAGGTTTTGAATCATATAGATTTAAGTTTTGATTCCTTAGGACGGTGAGAATTGAGGAGTGGGTTAGAATAATAGGTTTGTTGTTTAGTTAAGTTTGATGTTGTCTTATAGATTTAAGTTTTGATCTTGAGTTGGATACCCTTATTCTAATTTCATGGTGTTTTGTTGTGTTAGAATGCGTCCAAGAAGAAGAATTCCTGAGGAGAATGAGAATCTGGGGCAGCAACAGGATGAGCAGCAGGCTCAGAATCAAGACTTGCCACCACCTCCACTTATTAGACAGCAGGTTTCGATCGATGCTGCACAGCTTATGCAAGCTGTGAATGCTTTGTTAGGAGTGGTTGGTCAACAACAGCAAGATATGAGGAGGGACATGTAGATGGTCCAAGAAAACACTGAAGCCTAGAGACAGGAGACACAAAGGTTAAATGGGAATGGAGGAAATGGAGCTAGGCATGCAGATGTGCTTAGTTTGAACAAATTTGTGGACTTGGTGCATAAGTTTGAGCCAGTACCAGGTAAGCCTCTCGAAGCACAGTTGTAGATGGAAGAGGTGGAGAAGACATTTGCTGCTCTGGATATCTCAAAAAACAAGAAGTGGAATATGCCTCCTATTTGCTAACTAGGAGAGCCAACAACTAGTGGTTAAGCACTAGAAGACACATGACTAGTATAATTACATGGCAAATGTTTCAGCAGGCCTTCTACAAAGAATTCTTTCCTGACAGTGTTAAGCAAAGAATGCTTCAAGAGTATTACACTCTGCAGCAAGAGAAGATGATGGTGAAAGAATATGAGGCAGAATTGCACAGGTTAATGAGATTTCTACCTGACGTTTTGAAAGAGAGTGAAGAGGCCAAAGTTAGCAGATTCATCACTAGACTAGAACCTGAGATCCAGTATCAGGTAAATTTGATGGATTTAAGCAACTACTCAGCTGTGATGAAGAAAGCTAAGACAGTGGAGCAAGGTTTGAGCAGGATTAGAAGCCGTGAGCCACAGATGAATCAGGTATTTTTGGGCAAGAGGCCAGTAGCTGGTGTACTTACACAAGATAGAGGCAAGAGGCCTATCACTCAGAATTCAGGCCAGTAGTGCATAATACATATAGAAGATGCGTGAGATGCCTCGGACCACATGATGTAAAGGATTGTAAGTGGGTAGAGAATGCTTGCTTTTCATGTGGAAATCTAGGACACAAGAGTAATACCTGCACAGACAAAGTCATTCCACAGGTTTTCTGCTTCAAGTGTGGGTAGAGGGGACATAGAGTTGTAGATTGTAAAGAAGGGCCATATGGCAGAGTTTATTCTAGCCAAGGGCAACGAGCACCAACAAAGGTTTACGCTTTACAGCGTAGTGAGACTTCTAGTGTTGACACTATCGCGAGTATGTTTCCTATACTCTTGCATAGTGCATATGTGTTGTTTGATACTGGTGCCAGTTTCTCTTGTGTTTCTGAATCTTTTATGTCCGTTTGTGGTATATCAGCTAAGTTTATGCCAGGATGTGTATCTGTTAGTGCTCCTTTGGGAAGTGAGTCTGTATTGAATAGAATATGTAAAAATGTGGATATTGAGATAGAAGGTAGACATCTACCTGCAGATTTAGTGGTGCTAGATATGTTGGATTTTGATGTGATTTTTGGTGTAGACTGGTTGGCAAAGTACCATGTGGTGATTGATTGTTATAATCTGGTAGTAGAATTCAGTTTGCCCAATGGTGATCAATTTGTTCATAAGTTAGTAGTGCAAAGACCTCTAGTTTTACCTACTTATGAATTGTGGAGAGGATCAGTTTTGGCTGCTATGGTGAAAGAAGATAAAAAGGAAATAGTGTTGTCGGATGTTCTAATTGTATGTTAGTATCCAGAAGTTTTTCCAGAGGATCTGCTTGGATTACCACCAGAGAGGGAAGTGGAGTTTAATATTTACTTGGTACCCGGTACTGTACCGAAATCTAAAGCTCCTTATTGAATGGCTCCTACAGAACTTGCTGAGCTTAAAGTGCAGTTGGCTGAATTATTGAAGAAGAAATTCATTAGACCTAGTGTTTCACCTTGGGGAGCTCCAGTTCTATTTGTCAAGAAGAAGGATGGTAGTATGAGACTATGCATTGATTACAGAGAATTGAACCAGGTGACAGTGAAGAACAAGTATCCCTTGCCACGAATTGATGATCTGTTGATCAGTTGGCAGAAGCTTCAGTATCTCAAAGATAAACTTGAGATCTGGATATCATCAGTTGAGAGTGAAAGCTGAAGATATTCAGAAGACAGCTTTCAGGACAAGGTATGGACATTATGAATTTGTTGTCATGCTTTTTGGACTCACCAATGCACCGGCAGTATTTATGGATTTGATGAACAGAGTCTTCAGGGATCTCTTGATATATTCGTGGTAGTCTTTATTAATGATGTATTGGTGTATTTAAGGACTAAAGAGGAGCATAAAGAACATTGAGATTAGTTCTGACCAGATTTGAAGAGAAGTTATATGCAAAGTTGTCAAAATGTGAGTTCCGGTTAGAACAGGTATCTTTCTTAGGATATATTGTTGATGGTAGTAGGATATCAGGGATCCTAAGAAAGTCAAAGTAGTTGTTGAATGGCCAAGACCCAAGACTGTGACGGAAATAAAAGTTTTCTAGGACTGGTAGGATATTACAGAAGATTTGTGGAAGATTTTTCCAAGATTGCTAGTCCTTTGACCCGATTGATACAGAAGGGAGTGAAATATGAATGGAGTGAGAACTGTGAAGCTAGCTTTGAGCTATTAAAGAATAAGTTAGTATCTGCTCCAGTGCTAGCCTTACCCGTGAGTGGTGAGGAGTATGCTATATATAGTGACGCCTCTATACAAGGTTTAGGATGTGTGTTGATGCAGAGAGGCAGGGTTATAAAATATGCTTCCAGACAGTTAAAGCCCTATGAGAGGAATTATCCTACTCATGATCTGGAACTAGCAGCAATTGTGCATGCTTTGAAACTGTAGAGACATTACCTATATGATGAAGTATGTAAAGTGTATACAAATCATGAAAGTTTAAAGTACATCTTTACCCAAAATGAGTTGAACATGAGACAGAGAAGATGGTTAGAATTGATAAAGGATTTTGATATTGATATTTAGTATCATCTCGGAAAGGCAAATGTAGTAGCTGACGCCTTAAGCAGGAAGAGAATAGAGAATCTTGTAGCTTTGATCATGATGGATCGTCATCTGATTGATGAAATGAGGAAGCTTGAATTGGAAATAGTCACAAGACAGGTAGGTGAAAGATTGGCTAATATGAAAATTCAACCTACTCTTGTGGACAGAATCAAGATAGCTCAAACCGACGATCAGAGTATCTTGGAGATTAAGCAAGAATGGAGATGGTAGGGCACTAGAGTTCTACATAGATGATGAAGGTATCCTTAGGTACAAAGGGAGATTGTGTGTGCCAGTGCATGTAGAACTTAAGAAGGAATTGTTGAAGGAAGCGCATTACTCCAGTTTTCCATTCATCCTAGAGGGAACAAGATGTATCAAGATTGAAAAAGCTATACTGGTGGAACAATATGAAGAAGGAGATAGCTAAATATGTATCTAAGCCATACGTGTCAGATGATTAATATTGAGCACAGAAAACCGACAGATGAGTTGAAGCCTTTGCCAATTCCACAATGGAAGTGGGAACATATCACTATGGATTTTGTTTGTGCTTTACCCAAGACAAGAGATAAGTTTGATTCAATTTGGGTCATTATGGATCGTCTCACAAAGGTAGCTCACTTTATACCTATTAAGACTGGTTATAAGTTAGAGCGTTTGGCACAGTTGTATATCAAAGAGATTATGAGACTGCACGGAATACCAGTAACAATCGTATCAAATAGGGATACTAGATTTGTTAGGAGATTTTGGAAAAGTCTGCATCAAGCTTTGGGAACCAAGGTTGTGTTCAGTACTGCTTATCATCCTCAAATTGATGGTGATAAGATCATATTTTATTCAAATCTTGATGATCAATTGAGCTAGAATGGATATTTGTTTTGATTAAATTTTATGTTTCAGGACTAATTTGGATAAAGAAATCAAAATAAGAAAATTTGAATTGAAAAGAGGAAATATTGAAGTCAAGGGCGACAATTCATCATTGAAAGCCACCGGCTTTTAGACGGCGTAAAATCTAAGGCCGTTGCACCACAGCCAGCTTTGCCCAGCACAAGTTAAACAACATTCAAAGCCGCCTCAAAGCTGCCGGCGTAGAAGATGAAGAAGCCAGCGTAAATGAAGGCCGGCAGCCCAGAACTAAAACATCACCAGCTTTGAAGGAGTTACACTCTAAGCCGGCATGAAAGCCGCCGGCCTTGAGGCAGTGTACATGGAAGAATTGAAGAGACATGAAGACATGAAACGCTTGAATGAAAATGAAGCAACACATCTGTTTGAATGCCTACGCCAGTGTCAAAGCCGCCGGCCTTGAGACGGCGTTCGTTATAAATCTGCCCAACGCTTCATTTCTGACTATATACGCCGGCTAGATCTACGTTCTAACCCGCCGGCGTTGAAGCGGCCTACATTGTAACAGATATTGAAGGTTGCCAGTACACTGCCTGCGCAAAGGACAATTTGAAGATACGCCGCCTGTAAGCCGCCGGCGTAGGATCCATAACGGCCGGCGTACATTGTGAAACAGCAAAGTTCATTGAATGTTTTTCACGAAATTTTTCCTATAAATAGGGGGTCTTCCCCTCACATTCAGAATCATCCAAGCATCCAAGTATCCAATACTACAAATAGCTTTAGAATATTTAGAATAGACATTTCATTAGAGATTTTTGAAGAGATATTTGAAGATATACAAGATTTGCAAGTGAAGCTTTAGTATTTTGAATTGGTGATTTCTAATCTTATTCTTTTTATGCAATTCATATACTTGAATATTCTGATCATAATGAAATCATTTGCAATTTCTTATTTGATTGTTGAATCATCATCCATGAGTAACTAAACCCTTTTTGTGGGAAGTTGATGAAGCTCTAAACATGCTAAAATGATTTTTGAACCCATGTTATAAGATATTTAGAATCTTGAAATATTCATATTGAATTCTGATTATTCATCATATTTTGGTGTATAAGAATTCTAATAACTCGGAAGGGAAATTAGTGTTCACATGAATTCATAAATTGAGATTAAATTACAATTGCGGAAGCGGCGTAGTTTAATCTAGTTTAGAAATTGTCCATGAATATTAATGCAATGTTTTATGTTGATTTCTCACTAAGGAATTAGGAGATTTTAATATAAAGTATTAGTCAATTATAGAATCGGGAGATTTATAATTGTAATTTTGATTCCACTAATGATTTATTTAACGTAAGTTATTGAATTGTTTTGTGGTTTAAAAAGGTTTTCAAATTTTGTTTTTAAATCTTGATAATTTCTTATGAATATTCATGAATCTAATTATCATTATAACATGAGTTTAAGTTGACAAGCAATAGTTTAAAGTGGATTCTGCTCCTTCCCACACTTTTCACTATATCCCTCTCTTTGAAAAGCTCATTGCATTCATATAGATAATTAGTTAGATAGTTTAACTTAATCATCTCTAAAAGATCAATTGCCTAGATATTAGTATTAGTTGATAACTAGTAATTAGTAAATCCTCGTGGGAGCGACACTTTATTCATGCTATATTACAATAGAAGACCTAGTACGCTTGCTAGAATTAGACTAACTTCAGCTTTGCTAGTAGTTTAGGTTTAAATTTAGTTTGAAATTTTTCCTTTTCTCTTTGCAGGTTATATGCGAAGAAGTAGAAGTGCTGAAATTCTACCTTTAGATCTAGAAATCGAAAGAACCCTGCACAACAGAGAAAAGGAACCAAAGAAGAGGAGCAATGGCAGAAAATCAAGATAACAACAACCAATTGCAACCAGCTGCTCCAAGGGCAATTCGAGACTATAGGTGCCTACTATTCAAGATCCCGCCATACGAATGCCCACTGTGGAGCAAACAACTTCGAGCTTAAACCGTCCTTGATTCAAATGGTTGAATCACATCAATTTAGGGGATATCCGAATGAGACGCCAGATGAATACTTTGCCAAATTTCTTCAATACACCAACACTGTCAAACTCAATGGTGTAAAAACGAAGTCATCCGACTTCAGCTTTTCCCTCTCCTTAGGGATAAAGCTTTGGCATGGTACAATTCCCAACCTCCAGATTCGATTACTACATGGGCTGATCTAACAAAGAAGTTTTTGAAGAGATTTTTCCCCTCCAGCATGAACCGCCAGGTTAAGAAATGAAATTTCCAACTTCACCAAATTCCCTGCAGAATCATTATATGATGCTTGGGAAAGATTCAAAGAGGCGGTCAGAAAATATCCACACATGGTTTACCCGATAATCTACTAATTGAAAATTTCTACCTCAGTCTTGATGAAGCTTAAGGTCATTAGTAATGCTACATCGGGGGATCACTGATGGGAAAGACATATGAGGAAGCTAGAGATTATTGAAGAATTACTTCTGCTGCACATAATTGGAGTTGTGAAAGAACAAGATCTAAAGTAGCCTCATTGGAAGACAAAGAAGATATCTCACAACTCAAGGCTCAAATGGCAACCTCATCACTCAAGTAAGTAAAACTCACAACTACGAATACTTCCAATAAAAAAACAACAAGTGTTTTGTTGTGAGATTTGCTCAGGTTCACACACTCCTCTTTTGAGTGTCCACATGGATAATCTTCAAATGACGAGCAACTTAATTATGTGGGAAATTTCCAAAAAGGCAATTTTGGAAACACATATCATCCGAATATGCGAAATCATCCAAATCTTTCATATCGGAATGATGCCAATGTTCTAAACCATTACCTGGTTTTCAAGGACAAGGATATGTGAGAAATGCTCCACCTCAACAGCAAATTCAAACATCCACTTGTAGACACCCAATTTTTGCCCAATTAAAAATTAGGCTTAAGTTTAGAATAAATTAATGTCATGTTGAGTTCATTAAAAATAATAATATAATATATAATAATAAACAATAGTATAAAAAAAAGAGAGAAAAGAGAAAATAGAAAAAATAAAAATATAGAGGAATAAAATATGTATAATAAAATAATTAAATGAATAATAGTAAAAAATATATGTAAGAAAAATTAAAATAAATAATTATTTGAGCTTAATATAATATATATTTTATTAGTATTAAGTATTAGTGGGTTAGCTATATGACCAAGGCACAGGCCAACGGTCTAACGGTTCAGACCATAGACACAGGAGCAAAGGGACCTAAGTTCGAATCTAGCCTAAGGCAGATTTTGCCTCTTTTTTGTTTATTTTTTTTTTCCAAAAGACCATCGGTTCATCCACTTTGAGACCTCATTTGAGCAACGAATCTTTGTGTTTTTTCGAAATTAATTGTACAGACACAAACTAGGCATGGGATACATCACATCTATACACACATTCGTGCATTATTCATCCCAAAAGGCACATTAATTGAGACATGAAAATTGGGAAAAATTCAAATGGACATGATTTTTCAATTTTAAAATTGGTCGAATTGTGTTCTTTGATCAAATTAAACACACTTCATCGAAGAGTTATGATGTATAAACATAAGAAATCGTGATCAATTTGAACCAACAATCACGAATCGAGTCCCAATTTTGAATCGTTCTTATTGAAAAAGTATAATGATTCGTGATTCAAAAATTGAACAAGTACGAAGCTTCGAAATGACAAATTGTTTCGAAATCATAAATAGGATCACCCACAAGCAGAAAGCACAATTCAATTTTGCAAAATACACACTACACGATCGAGATCTGAAATAGAGGAAAAGTGTTCGAATTGCAAAATTTGCAAATTCGAAGTGATCAAGAGGATTTCGATCCAATTTAAAGAGTGTTAGGATCATCTAGGAAGTGTTCTTGATTGATTATAGTGTTTAGATTTTGCTCGAATTTGCATTTGGAATTTCTGCAAATTTTTCGAAAATTTTTTATCCTTGCCGCCGTTGGACCACCGCACGAACCGCCACTTGGTGGTTCTGGGAGTGAACCACCACCACCAACGACGCAGCAGCCAGCCCATCCACGTCGGGCCGACAAGGTTGCAGCCTTCGAAAACCACCAGGAGCGGCCGAGGAACGCCTTGAAGTCACCGCCATCGTCTTCTTCACCCGACGGGTATCCAAGATCCGACCCGAAATCCGAGATCCAACCCAGTCGTCGTCGGTCAACGGTGGTCGGTCGACGTCAACGGTCGTCGGTCAAAAGTTCAGCAGTCCTGTGGTCCAATTTGATCAGAGGATCTTACGGTCCAGATTTGATCAGAGGATCTACGGTCCAGATTTGATCAGAAATTCTACGGTCCAGATTTGATCAGCAGATCCTACGGTCCAGATTTGATCAGCAGATCCACGTCCAGATCGCGATCAATTCCATCAGACGGTCAGATTTAGTCCACAGATCAGACGCTCCAGATCTGATCTGAGAAAATCCAACGGTCCAGGTTAGTCTGCAATATTTTTAGTTATTATTATATATTTAATTTCGGAAAATAGAAAAAATAGGGAAAATAGGAAAAATTAATAAAAATTCGTAAAAAAAATCCAGAAAAATCCAGAAAAATTAGAATAATTATTTTTAATAATAAATTTACATGTTTTCGCAATTTTTGATATTTTTGGATATTTTTGAATATATTTGCATATAGATTGATCTTTAAATATATATTGATGCATGAGATTTTTGTTTTTGTATTTTAATTTTGTTATATTTTGAATATGTTCTGAATATGTGATGATTATTGAATTTTGAAAAATAATAAATTATAAATAGATTTTTTAAACCAAAATTGTTGTTGAATAATAAAGATAAAAATTGTTTTTTTTTTAAATCATGATATTAATTAAGTTTTTATCAAAATTATCTTTATAAATTTGCTATAAAGATAATACTCAAAGTTTTCAAAATTGATTTTCATGTAGCATTAAATTAGCCATGAATTATCATAAATTGATTTTTTAGAAAAATGATTTTTGAACTTAGAAAAATATATTTTTATGAAATAAAATTCAATTGATTAGATCATAGGATCATCAAAAAGTTTTCATAAAAATTCAAAATTTAATAAACTTAAAGTGAGAATATTTTAAAAATATAAAATTGATAAAAACTAAGTTCTTTATAAAAGAACTACGTTTTGTCTGATCTCGATTAGCGAGTACGTAGGCACCTACGGGGCGACAATAAAATTAGAAAAAATATATTTTGTTTTGATAGTTTGAAATAATCATTTTGTACATATTATAAGTTTTTTTTTTTTGAAAAAAATACAAATGTTTTTGATATTTAAATCCTAAGAAAAAATACATAAAAATAAAAATGAATGATTAAACTTGTAGATATTTGTTTTATAAATGTTTTGTTTGAATTTTTTTAGTATAAAAAGGATAAATTCTAAATTTTAAATTTAAAGTGGTAACCGCTTAGGTTTTAATAGGTTAGCCCCCGAACTCAGATATCTGGTATTTTTTAAAATTTGATTTTTAAATCAAACTTTTCGCAGACTAGTGGCTAAGTTAGGATTAACCGACCCATTAATCCTGGCTTTCATTTTTTCCGATTTATATCGGTGGCGACTCAAAAATTTTCAAAATTAAATTTCTTTTAACCCTAGTCGAGGATTCATGTTAAATGGGTTAGGGTTTAATATGAATCGGGTTAAGAAATGAACCGGATGATTTTCAAAATCCAGGCTCGACAGCTTGGCGACTCCACTGGGGACTCGCTTATTTTTTTTTTAAAAAAAAGAGGGCTAGCCACTTAAGTTTAAAATTTAAAATTTATCCTTTATTTTTGTATATTGTATAATTATCTGTTTGTATGTGTTTTTGTATATATGTTTGTAACTTAGATTTTAAATTAGTTCATTTCATTCGCATATGCATTTGCATTCATGCACACAATGTGTGCTAGATACGGTCGAACCCAGGCCGTCTTAAGAGCCTAAGCGAGGAGTTCGAAGTAAGGTCCGGGGGCTGTGGTTTCCACCCTCTAGATCAAGAAAAGACTCCCACTCCGGTTTAGCCTTATGATTTGCTAGACCGGGGAACCTATAGAACCTTACCAAATCATGCATTCATCAACTTGGGATTTGACCAAATTTTTTCAAAAAAAAATGGAGTTGTATCATTTATTAAAAAAAAATCAATTAAATAAAACAAAAAGTTTTTAATCAATTCCAACAAAGTCTTAAAAAATGTGGAGTTATATTCTTGGCCCTATAAGATAGTTAGATAAATAAAAAGGATTTGATGAAGGTTTCTAAATCATTGTTTCTAAATACAACCCCGGTAAATATTTTTCAAAATCCTAGTGGTCAATATCCCCATTTGCATTCGTGTGCTAGCATATTTGCATTCTTGCATTTGTATATATTTCCTTAATTAAAAAATGAAATGTGTAGAATAGATTTGTATATATCCATTAAAGTGTAAATTATCTACCTATAGTTGTAGGTTCTTTCCAAACAAAGTTAGACTTGTATATAAAATTACTTTTGTCATCAGTAGTCCATTATCCTCAAATCAATCATTTTGTAAATATCAGCCCCAATTAATTTTTGAAAAAAGGGAAGAGGGTCATTTGTTTACCTCTATTCTTGTAAGATAATTTTTGCCTAAAAAAAAAAAAACTTTGAGTTGTAAATAAATTTCCACTTTACCATTTTCCAAACCTCTTTTGTTAATAACCATTTTTTTAAAGGAAGAAGATAAAAGTTTTTCAAATTTGTTAAAAAAAAAAGAGATGAAAGAATAAAAGTTTTCAAAAAAAAAATTTATAAATAAAGAAAAAAAGAAAATTGCCAACAGGAAAAAATATTTCAAAAATTGTTACCCCAATGATCATTCACTTTCAGCAAAAGGCAACTAAAATCAAAATTAGGGACAACCAAAAGGACTTTACCAATTAAGGGGCATTTGATTTACCCAAATGGGGCATTTAGTTAAATATCTTGAGGCAATAAAAAATGGATGATTGAAAGCCAAGAGAAATATCTCATAAAAAAATTGCCAAGGATGAAAAGAGGCAAACTTAATCCCAAACACCAACCCTACACACACTCGAGAGAGGAGTGAATTGTGAGAGATAAGGTGGACTCATTCCTTAAAGGAGGTCTGTCTTGAATTTAGTACATGAGTCAAAATGAAATTAGGCATTCATTTCAAAATCCTAAACACATTTATCCCCTTTGTTGACCCATTTGAGCCTATTAAGGAAGTATCTTAAAAATAAACCCTGTCAAGAACCACCCCGCATTGGGGCACCCCACAATGGGGCAATTTGGAGGTTAGGGTCATTATTAAGGAGAAAAAGGAATAACTTATATGCACTTGACCTAGTCGCATCAATTCAAGAATAGTCAATTGACACAAATAAATCATTTCCTATGAAAGGAAAAAGAGTCTTCATTTCAAACCATACACAGCAAATACACTTTGAGCTATAAAAGAATAAATCACCTTGAATTCGTCTCCCAAAAGGGCAATGAAAATGAAAAAAGAGAGAAAGAAAAGAATGAAAAAAGAGAAAGAAAAGAATGCAAAAAGAGAGAAAAAAAAAAAAGAAAAAACAAGAAAAGAAAAAGACAAGGAAAATCAAGAGGAAGATCAACAAAAAGATAAAGAAAAAAAAAAAAAAAAGCAAACAAGGTGATCAAAATCAATGATTTGCAAACACAAACACATAGTTCAAAATCATCAAAATTCATCAAAATTCAAGCCCCACCCACAAATTCCACCCTTTGGAGACTTTTTGGATCAAAGGAGTTGATTTATTAATACCCTTGAAACTAGGGGCAAGTGCATCATCAAGTTTTCCTTAAGGGTTCTTGACTTGTAAACCCGGGATATGTTGAAAATTTTTCAGTAAAAAGCCTTATGAAATATCCCTTTTCATTAAAGCCGATAACCAAAAGCCCACATTACAGTACAAAGAAGACCTAATAGATTGACCAATGTGTATTACTTGCAAGACGGACCATAATTTTTGGAATCCGAGCCAGAAGTGAAAATGAGCCTAAGAGAGTGTGAGGAAGTCCTCTTTGACTAGGCAATCAAAATGAGATAACCAATCTTGGTATAAAAATAGTCCACAGGGGCATAAAATTTACTTGTCCCAATTTGAAAAATATCTGCCTCAAGTGTAGCAATTATTTGCCCCAAAATTGAAAACAATGCCCCAAATATGAATTGAAGTCCCAAAAGTACAATTTTTTGCCCCCAATGATTAAAATTTTTCAATAAGAAACCTTTAGTGGTTTAATGGTCAAGCCTGTGGCTGAACTAAAGTGAATGATCAATGGGCAAACACAATTCATTTTTACCTGTTGGTAACTTTCTTTGAAAGTAAAAGAAAAAGAAGAATTTTTCAAAAATATAAAAAATTACCTTTGGTTCAAATCTTTGATGATAAAAAAAAAAAAAGACATTTATGAGAAAAGTAGGGATTGTAAGTTCATCACTTTCCCAATTAAAGCTAAAAAAGGAGAAGGAAGTTAGGTTTTTCAGGACCACTTTTTCAACTGACTCTCTCAAACCAAGTTTTTTAAAAGAAATAGCAAATTGTTGCTTTCTTAATCAAGTTTTTCAAAAGAAATAGCAAATTATTGCTTTCTTAATAAGTTTTTCAATCAAAGAAATAGCAAATTATTGCTTTCTTAATAAGTTTTTCAATTCAAAGAAATAGCAAAATTGTTGCTTTCTTAATAAGTTTTTCAATCAAAAGAAATAGCAAATTGTTACTTTCTTAATCAAGTTTTTCAAAAGAAATAGTAAAATTGTTGCTTTTTAATCAAGTTAATTAAAAGAAATAGCAAAATCGTTGCTTTCTCAACCAAGTTTTTCAATAAAAGAAATAGCAAATATTGCTTTCTTGTCTAAGTTTGTTAATCCAAGTTTTTCAAAGAAATAGCAAAATCGTTGCTTTCTTGTCTAAGTTTGTTAATCCAAGTTTTTCAAAGAAATAGCAAAGTCGTTGCTTTCTTGTCTAAGTTTGTTAATCCAAGTTTTTCAAAGAAATAGCAAACTCGTTGTTTTCTCAACTAAGTTTGTCAATCTAAGTTTTTCAAAGAAATAGCAAATTCATTGCTTTCTGAACCAAGTCAATCAAATTTCCAAGAAAGAGAAAGTAAATTCACTGCTTTCTCAAACAAATTCTTCAACCAAGTTTGTGAGATTATTGTTTTCTCGGCTAAATAATCCCCAGTAGATTTAAAGTGAAAAAGAAAGAAAAGTTTCCGAATTAGCCCAATTTTTAAGCTATAAGTCTCTAGAAAGTTTTTTTTAAATTATCATTATAGGGTCACCTGCTCAAAGGAGCGTCATCCTATCGTTTGAGAAATTAGGATCACTTGCTCGAAAGAGCGTCGTCCTATTGTGTTAAGAATCATGATCACTTGCTCGAAGGAGCGTCGTCCTACTGTTTTGAGAATTAGGATCACCTGCTCAAATGAGCGTCATCCTGCCTTTAAGAATTATGGTTATCAGTCAAGTCAATTCGCACCAAATTATGAGGGACCAAATTGTCATGTCCTCAACCCAAAGAACCCCAAATGGATTGAAAAGTCACAGTCAGGAAATTATGTACCCCTCAGTCTAGACTCGACAGATAGTTTAGTACTGACCAAATTAAATCCATCCATTCAAGATGGTGACCAAAATTAGAAATCCATCCATTTAAGATGGTGACCAAAATCCATCCATTCAAGATGGTGACCAAAATTAGAAATCCATCCATTCAAGATGGTGACCAAATTTAGAAATCCATCCATTCAAGATGGTGACCAAATGACCAAATCTATATTTTTAAGTTGATGCCATTTGTCTAGAAATCCAAAAAGATGACCTAATTCTGTCAAGTGAGCAAAAAATTGGCTATCTTTTGTCTTTGTAGCTAAGTTTTATTCAAACTTAGCCACAAGTTTCCTCAAATAGATCAAAAAGATCAAGTTTCCTCAAATGGATCAACAAGTTAAGTTTCCAAGAAAATCAAAAATCCCCAAGTGGATCAGAAGATCAAGTTTCCCCGAAGATCAAGAATTCCTAAATGGATCAAGAAACCAAATCTTTAAGGTTTCAAAAATCCCCAGTAAACCAAAGCCCATAGGTCCGGCAAATGACCAAACCAAAGCCCATAGGTCCGGCAAATGACCAAACCTAGGATCGACAGATGACCTAGCAGTTTTCTATAATCTAAACCCGACAGACGGTCTATCAGTTTTTTAGTTCTAGGCCCGACAGATGGCCTATCATTTTTCTAAATCTAGGCCCGACAGATCCTATCATTTTCTAAATCTAGGCCCGACAGATGGCCTATCATTTTCTAAATCTAGGCCCGACAGATGGCCTATCATTTTCTAAATCTAGACCCGACAGACGGTCTATCAGTTTTTAAATCTAGACCCGACAGATGGTCTATCATTTTTCTAAAATCTAGGCCCGACAGATGGCCTATCATTTTTCTAAATCTAGGCCCGATAGATGGCCTATCATTTTTCTAAATCTAGGCCAGACAGATGGTCTATCATTTTTCCAGAGCCTAGGCCCGACAGTTGACCTAGCAAATCTTAAAGTCTAAACTCGACAAATAGTTTAGCACGAGATAAAAATCCCTTTGTTAAAAAACAAAATTTGGCAGGAGAAATTAAGCAAAAATTGGCTATCCTTTTGTCTTTGTGGCAAAAGTTTTGTTCAAACTTTACCACAAAGAGGGGCAGCTGTAGACACCCAATTTTTGCCCAATTAAAAATTAGGCTTAAGTTTAGAATAAATTAATGTCATGTTGAGTTCATTAAAAATATATAATATAATAATATAATAATAAACAATAGTATAATAAAAAAAGAGAGAAAAGAGAAAATAGAAAAAATAAAAAATATAGAGGAATAAAATATGTATAATAAAATAATTAAATGAATAATAGTAATAAAATATATGTAAGAAAAATTAAAATAAATAATTATTTGAGCTTAATATAATATATATTTTATTAGTCTTAAGTATTAGTGGGTTAGCTATATGACCAAGGCACAGGCCAACGGCCTAACGGTTCAGACCATAGACACAGGAGCAAAGGGACCCAAGTTCGAATCTAGCCTAAGGCAGATTTTGCCTCTTTTTTGTTCATTTTTTTTCCCAAAAGATACATCGGTTCATCCACTTTGAGACCTCATTTGAGCAACGAATCTTTGTGTTTTTTCGAAATTAATCGTACAGACACAAACTAGGCATGAGATACATCACATCTATACACAATTCGTGCATTATTTCATCCCAAAAGGCACATTAATTGAGACATGAAAATTGGGAAAAATTCAAATGGACATGATTTTTCAAATTTTAAAATTGGCCGAATTGTGTTCTTTGATCAAATTAAACACACTTAATCGAAGAGTTATGATGTATAAACATAAGATTCGTGATCAATTTGAACCAACAATCACGAATCGAGTCCCGATTTTGAATCGTTCTTATTTGAAAAAGTATAACGATTCGTGATTCAAAAATTGAACAAGTACGAAGCTTCGAAATGACAAATTGTTTCGAAATCTATAAATAGGATCACCCTACAAGCAGAAAGCACAATTCAATTTCGCAAAATACACACTACACGATCGAGATCTGAAAATAGAGGAGAAAGTGTTCGAATTGCAAAATTTGCAAATTCGAAGTGATCAAGAGGATTTCGATCCAATTAAAGAGTGTTAGGATCATCTAGGAAGTGTTCTTGATTGATTATAGTGTTTAGATTTGCTCGAATTTGCATTTGGAATTTCTGCAAATTTTTCAAAAATTTTTTATCCTTGCCGCCTTTGGACCACCGCACGAACCGCCACTTCTGGTGGTTCTGGGAGTGAACCACCACCACCAACGGACGCAGCAGCCCCATCCACGTCGGGCGGAGGACAAGGTTGCAGCCTTCGAAAACCACCAGGAGCGGCGAGGAACGCCTTGAAGTCACCGCCATCGTCTTCTTCACCCGACGGGTATCCAAGATCCGACCCGAAATCCGAGATCCAACCCAGTCGGTCGTCGGTCAACGGTGGTCGGTCGTCGGTCAACGGTCGTCGGTCAAAAGTCAGCAGATCCTGTGGTCCAGATTTGATCAAGGATCTTACGGTCCAGATTTGATCAGAGGATTCTACGGTCCAGATTTGATCAGCAGATCCTACGGTCCAGATTTGATCAGCAGATCCTACGGTCCAGATTTGATCAGCAGATCCACGGTCCAGATCGCGAGTCAATTCCATCAGACGGTCAGATTTAGTCCACAGATCAGACGCTCCAGATCTGATCCGAGAAAATCCAACGGTCCAGGTTAGTCCGCAATATTTTATTATTATTTTATTATATATTTAATTTCGAAAAATAGGAAAAAATAGGAAAAATAGGAAAAAATTAATAAAAAATCATAAAAAATCCAGAAAAATTCAGAAAAATCCAGAAAAATTAGAATAATTATTTTTAATATAAATTTACATGTTTTCCAATTTTTGATATTTTTGGATATTTTTGAATATATATTTTCATATAGATTGATCTTTAAATATATATTTGATGCATGAGATGTTTTGTTTTTGTATTTTAATTTTGTTATATTTTGAATATGTTCTGAACGTATGTGATGATTATTTAATTTTGAAAAATAATAAATTATAAATAGATTTTTTTAAAACAAAATTGTTGTTGAATAATAAAGATAAAAATTGTTTTTTTTTTAAATCATGATATTAATTAAGTTTTTATCAAAATTATTTTACAAATTTGCTATAAAGATAATACTCAAAGTTTTCAAAATTGATTTTCATGTAGCATTAAATTAGCCATGAATTATCATAAATTGATTTTTTAGAAAAATGATTTTTGAACTTAGAAAAATATATTTTTCATGAAATAAAATTCAATTGATTAGATCATAGGATCATCAAAATTAGTTTTCATAAAATTCAAAATTTAATAAACTTAAAGTGAGAATATTTTAAAAATATAAAATTGACTAACAAATTAAGTTCTTTAAAAAGAACTACGTTCTGTCTGATCTCGATTAGCGAGTACGTAGGCACCTACGGGGCGACAATAAAATTAGAAAAAAATATATTTTGTTTTGATAGTTTGAAATAATCATTTTGTACATATTATAAGTTTTTTTTAAAAGAAAAAAATACAAATGTTTGTTGATATTTAAATCCTAAGAAAAAATACATAAAAATAAAAATGCATGATTAAACTTGTAGATATTTGTTTTATAAATGTTTTGTTTGAATTTTTTTAGTATAAAAAGGATAAATTCTAAATTTTAAATTTAAAGTGGTAACCGCTTAGGTTTTAATAGGTTAGCCCCCGAACTCAGATATCTGGTATTTTTTAAAAATTTGATTTTTAAATCAAACTTTTCGCAGACTAGTGGCTAAGTTAGGATTAACCGACCCATTAATCCTGGCTTTCATTTTTTCCCGATTTATATCGGTGGCGACTCTAAAAATTTTCAAAATTAAATTTCTTTTAACCCCTAGTCGAGGATTCATGTTAAATGGGTTAGGGTTTAATATGAATCGGGTTAGGAGAAATGAACCGGATGATTTTCAAAATCCAGGCTCGACAGCTTGGCGACTCTGGGGACTCGCTTATTATTTTTTTTAAAAAAAAGAGGGCTAGCCACTTAAGTTTAAAATTTAAAATTTATCCTTTATTTTTGTATATTGTATAATTATCTGTTTGTATGTGTTTTTGTATATATGTTTGTAACTTAGATTTTAAATTAGTTCATTTCATTCGCATATGCATTTGCATTCATGCACACAATGTGTGCTAGATACGGTCGAACCCAGGCCGTCTTAAGAGCCTAAGCGAGGAGTTCGAAGTAAGGTCCGGGGGCTGTGGTTTCCACCCTCTAGATCAAGAAAAGACTCCCACTCCGGTTTAGCCTTATGATTTGCTAGACCGGGGAACCTATAGAACCTTACCAAATCATGCATTCATCAACTTGGGATTTGACCAAATTTTTTCAAAAAAAATGGAGTTGTATCATTTATTAAAAAAAAATCAATTAAATAAAACAAAAAGTTTTTAATCAATTCCAACAAAGTCTTAAAAAATGTGGAGTTATATTCTTGGCCCTATAAGATAGTTAGATAAATAAAAAGGATTTGATGAAGGTTTCTAAATCATTGTTTCTAAATACAACCCCGGTAAATATTTTTCAAAATCCTAGTGGTCAATATCCCCATTTGCATTCGTGTGCTAGCATATTTGCATTCTTGCATTTGTATATATTTCCTTAATTAAAAAATGAAATGTGTAGAATAGATTTGTATATATCCATTAAAGTGTAAATTATCCTACCTATAGTTGTAGGTTCTTTCCAAACAAAGTTAGACTTGTATATAAAATTACTTTTGTCATCAGTAGTCCATTATCCTCAAATCAATCATTTTGTAAATATCAGCCCCAATTAATTTTTGAAAAAAGGGAAGAGGGTCATTTGTTTACCTCTATTCTTGTAAGATAATTTTTGCCTAAAAAAAAAAAAAAAACTTTGAGTTGTAAATAAATTTCCACTTTACCATTTTCCAAACCTCTTTTGTTAATAACCATTTTTTTAAAGGAAGAAGATAAAAGTTTTTCAAATTTGTTAAAAAAAAAGAGATGAAAGAATAAAAGTTTTAAAAAAAAAATTTATAAATAAAGAAAAAAAGAAAATTGCCAACAGGAAAAAATATTTCAAAAATTGTTACCCCAATGATCATTCACTTTCAGCAAAAGGCAACTAAAATCAAAATTAGGGACAACCAAAAGGACTTTACCAATTAAGGGGCATTTGATTTACCCAAATGGGGCATTTAGTTAAATATCTTGAGGCAATAAAAAATGGATGATTGAAAGCCAAGAGAAATATCTCATAAAAAAAATTGCCAAGGATGAAAAGAGGCAAACTTAATCCCAAACACCAACCCTACACACACTCGAGAGAGGAGTGAATTGTGAGAGATAAGGTGGACTCATTCCTTAAAGGAGGTCTGTCTTGAATTTAGTACATGAGTCAAAATGAAATTAGGCATTCATTTCAAAATCCTAAACACATTTATCCCCTTTGTTGACCCATTTGAGCCTATTAAGGAAGTATCTTAAAAATAAACCCTGTCAAGAACCACCCGCATTGGGGCACCCCACAATGGGGCAATTTGGAGGTTAGGGTCATTATTAAGGAGAAAAAGGAATAACTTATATGCACTTGACCTAGTCGCATCAATTCAAGAATAGTCAATTGACACAAATAAATCATTTCCTATGAAAGGAAAAAGAGTCTTCATTTCAAACCATACACAGCAAATACACTTTGAGCTATAAAAGAATAAATCACCTTGAATTCGTCTCCCAAAAGGGCAATGAAAAGAGAGAAGAGAAGAAGAGGAAAGGAAATGAAAAGAAAAAGAAAAAGGAAAAGAGAGATCAAAAAAAGATAAAGAAAAAAAAGCAAACAAGGTGATCAAAATCAATGATTTGCAAACACAAGAGGAAGATCAACAAAAAGATAAAGAAAAAAAAAAAAGCAAACAAGGTGATCAAAATCAATGATTTGCAAACACAAACACATAGTTCAAAATCATCAAAATTCAAGCCCCACCCACAAAATTCCACCCTTTGGAGACTTTTTGGATCAAAGGAGTTGATTTATTAATACCCTTGAAGCTAGGGGCAAGTTGTTGGTCCCGAAAAGAATAACCAAGAGGGGGGTGAATTGGTTATTTAATAAAATTTAACCTTTTTTAAAAATCAACCAAATTCACTCTACTTAGTTACTCAAATTAAATGGCTTCTAAAACTCTATTTTAAATATATTGATAAATTTCGAATAATATCAGACAAGATCAAGTTTGCAAATAATTAAAAAAAATATGTTAATAAAAATTTATTTTGCTCCCAGTTACTCTCTGACTGATCTTCTGAGTTCAATGTTCAGTAGAACTTAAATTTCCAGTTACTCTCTGACTGGTCTTCTGAGTTTATAATGCAGCAAGAATAAACAATAAAATATGCACGAAATTAAAAAGATAAGGTAGAGAAGAGATTGCAAGATCGATTTATAGAGGTTCCGCCTCGAGCATCAATCCTCTCTTCCAGCTCCAAGCCGGGGACCCGGTATTCCTCACCGGTTGTGTTCTACTATCCAATCAAATCAATGAAGTTACAAGAAGTATTTGCCAAACTTTTGGCTACAATTCACTTAGCTTGATTCTCACAAACAATCAATCAACTAAGCCTACTTGTAACTCTCAACTCACATTAAATGTGTAACAACAAATCAGAGGAATAAAGAATTATGTTTCCTCAAATGTATTCACTCAAGGAATAGTGACAATAGAATATGACAGTAAATTTGCTCAAATTCAAAGAAATTCGTGGCTCTTTGTTTTCTCCTCTTTTTCATGTGATTGTGCTTCCTTTTTTTTCTGTCTTGGGTGAGTATATTTATCCTTGTATCTTTCAACGGCTAGGAAATCAATTGGATAAACTTTGCTCCTTATTTTGTGCGTAATATTAGCTTTTCTCTTTCTTCAAAATCTGCAAATTTTGAATAACTTGAGATCTTGTTGTTGTGATCTCGAAATTCTTGCTCCAATGGATAAGTTTAAATCTCCAACAACTTGTATAATTATCTTGAACTTGAAATTCGAATTTGAAATCACCGTTGTTGACTTGTTCCTTCGTCTGGTACTGTTCATGCAACAAAAATATCGTATTTTCCATAAATTTCGACTTCCTTATATGGATAAATAATCATCAAACAAGTTCCTTGCATATTTGGATCATGTTTTCCATATTTCCAACTAAAACTTGAATAAACTATTGAAAATTGATCCTTATAAGTCACGTTCTTTTTCGTTGATGTTAAAACAGAATTTTCTCAAAAAATAAACTTTAATCCGATGAAATTCGAATCCCCATGGATATTGAACCAACTTTGTAGAACACATTGAGTATATTACCCAAATATACTCAATCTTTGGAGCTGGGTCTTCAACATATTAAATCTAAAAAGAAAATTCGAATCTGGAGCTGAAACTCGTCATTTTTTTTTTGTTGCAGTTCACCTTCTGATGTACCTTCTGAGGAACCTTCTGACGAACCTTCTGATAGTTTAACAAACCAGTGGAGAACCTTCTGATTAACCTTCTGACAGCTCATTTGTTCTTGAAATCTTCTCCAAACACTTTCTAAAGTATTTTTTGCATGGAGTCTCTTTTGAAATCATTCTCTTAAGTTATTGTAAACCACTTTGATTATATTAAATATTATTCTCTTAAGTCATTGTAAACCACTTTGATTATATTAAATCTTTGCACATTTAATGAATATGTTAGTAATTATTTACTCCTTTTTGTTATCATCAAAATCATCATTTGAGATAAACCAACATTCTCCCCCTTTTTGATGATAACAAAACCCATATAAACAAAATAATAAATTTTTTTAAATGTAAAACATTCTCCCCCTTTTTGATGATAACAAAACCCATATAAACAAAATAATAAATTTTTTTTAAATGTAAAGTTCAATCTAAATATTCATCTCATATTTTGTTTACTTTCTCCCCCTTTTTGTTAGCATCAAAAACAAAATACTCATTCAAAGAATATAACAAAGTACTCTTTTCATATATTAACATATTTGTGCAAAAGTGTTTTTTTTTTATGCTCTTTTTTTTTAGTAGCTGCAAAAAGAATGTTAAATCATGCAGATTTTTTTTTTTAAAACAGAAATGTTTTGTGCAGAAACTTATAGAAAAAAAATGCAGAATTTTTTTTTAAAACAGAATATTGACAGATTTTGTAGAATTTGTGCAGAAAATTACATAAAAAGTGCAGAAATTTCAGAAAATGCAGAAAATGTGCAAAAATTTCAGAAATGTGCAGAAATACAGAAAAATATGCAGACAATTAAATAAAAAAACATGCAGAAATACAGAAAAATGCAGTTTTATTGCAAAAAAATGCAGCAATTGCAGTTTTTATTGCAGGAAATGTGTAGAAATTATCAAAAAAAATACATATATTGTAGAAAAATGTAGAAACGTGCAGAATTTAAAAAAAAATGCAGAAAAATGCAAGATTTCCTCAAAAAGTGCAGAATTTTGTCTTAAAAAGTGAAAAAATGACATAAATTTGTTCATATATTGCAGAAAATTGTCCTTTAACATACACATAACAAGAAATTGCATAGTAAAACAATTTCAACACATTTGTTCAATGTACTTGTTTCAAACATTTCTCCCCCTTTATAAATTTCTTTTAGAAAACAAGCTCCCCCTTAATATGATACCAATTGATTTAAAAAAGTATTCAATAATTATTTTCATATCAAAACATGGAGAGCAAATAAAATAATATATAAGGGAGTTGGAACAATAGTATCAAATTTTCAGATTTTTCCTTCTTGCTTATGAATGCATATTATTTTCTCTTCCAATTGAGGCAATTATTGATCATGATAATATCTATGTGCATTTGCCTTTAGTACCTGCAATTCACTCACAAACAACTTAAACTTCTTTACGAACCCATATAAGTTTGGGTCCATCGAAAAACTTGTTTCCTTGTTGATCACTAAGCTTGTTTCTTTTGTAGAAACAATATTTTTCTATATGACCTATTCTATTACAAAATGAACATGCATATGGATGTGTATTGTTCATTTGATTTACCTTTTGATAATAATTTTGTCTTGGATAATTATTATATGCATACCTATACCCTCTGCCATACCTTCTGATAGGATAATTTTGTTGAGCATACCTTCTGATGTAGCCTCTGACATTACTGTTCTTACTCTTAACAGATTGTACAGTAGCTTGTTCATTCCCAGATTCATTTGCTTTTATAAACACTGTTTTATTCATGCTATTTATCGAATTTTCATGTTCATCCAAGTCCATGCTTAATAAATGATGGTCTTTGACTACTTATAAGCATTTTTAACTTCTTATCACTTTCATTAAACTTACTAAAAGTGCTTTCAATAGATTGTGACAAACCTTCTACTCTTCCTTTTAAATCTTTAATCTCATTCTTTAAAACATCATTCTCTTTCTTCAAAACATCAGATTTGACAAACAATTTTTCATTATCATTTTTCAAAATATCATTCTCATCAACAAGCAATTTATTTATTTGTTTCAAAACATCTTTTTCATTTTTCAAAGCTTTATTTTCGGCATCTAGTTTTGAATTCTTCAAATCAGCCTTTTTAAGTGCCTTTAAGAGCTTTTTCATCTCAGAATACATTTCATTTTCACTCATTTCAACTTCGGAATCAGAATTTACCTCGGATGTAGCCATTAAACACAAATTGGCTTCTTCTTCATCTTCACTTGTACTTTCTGATTTAGTTTCTGACTCGTCTAAATCACTCCATGTGGCAAGTAATGATCTATGCTTCTTCTTATGCTTTTCCATCTTCTTCATAAGCACAGGGCATTCATACTTAATATGGCCCGGCTTCTTGCATTCATAGCACACCACTTCCTTTTTCTCCTTCTTCTTTTCTTTCTCTTTGTAACCTTTTCCTACATCACAAGTGGAGCAATATTTCTTATACTTAACAGTTTTCTTACCTTTTTTCTTTAGAATTTTGTTGAGATGTCGAGCTAATGAGTTGACTTCCTCGTCTTCATCACTACTAGAATCAGAATCTGAGTCATCATCCACTTTTTCTGTTTTGAAAGCTGTTTCCTTTTTGTTTCCTTCACTCTCTTCTATCACATCTATGTGAGATTGATATGCCATCAACTTTTCTTTGAGTTGGCTTAGGGAGAGAGTGCTAAGATCATTAGCTTCCTCTATTGCTGTCTTCTTGGCATCCCAAGATTTCGGTAGGATTCTTAGAATTTTCCTAACAAGATCAGATTCTTCCAACTTCTTTCCAAGAGAAGCTAGCTCATTAGTAATAGCAATAAATCTATCAAATGCATCCTTAACTTTCTCATTAGGTTTAAACTTGAATAACTCATATCTTTGCAAAAGTGCATTAATTTTAGTATCTTTTATTGTTCTTGTTCCTTCATATGTTTCACTAAGAGTATCCCATATTTGTTTAGCAGTGCTACATGAAGAAAATAAATAAAATTCAGATGATGCAATGGTAGTTAAAAGAAGATTCTTAGCTTTGTTGTTTTTCTCAATGGCTTTCTTTTGATCAAGAGTTATATGCCCATCGCCATTCATAGTGACTTGTGTGTCTCCAAGCAAGATAACCTGCCATGAATCAAAATCATTAGCTTTGATGTATGTCTCCATTCTCATTTTCCAGTAAGGATAATTCATGCCATCAAAGAATGGTGCTCTATCAATTGCAACATTATTGTCAACCATTATTCAAGGATCACTCAATATGAGAAAGAGTTTAGCTCGGATATCAATTGTAGTTATCAAAATTTTAAAACAAAAACTCTTTCTAAAAATTGAGCCCGCTCTGATACCAATTGTTGGTCCCGAAAAGAATAACCAAGAGGGGGGTGAATTGGTTATTTAATAAAATTTAACCTTTTTTAAAAATCAACCAAATTCACTCTACTTAGTTACTCAAATTAAATGGCTTCTAAAACTCTATTTTAAATATATTGATAAATTTCGAATAATATCAGACAAGATCAAGTTTGCAAATAATTAAAAAAAATATGTTAATAAAAATTTATTTTGCTCCCAGTTACTCTCTGACTGATCTTCTGAGTTCAATGTTCAGTAGAACTTAAATTTCCAGTTACTCTCTGACTGGTCTTCTGAGTTTATAATGCAGCAAGAATAAACAATAAAATATGCACGAAATTAAAAAGATAAGGTAGAGAAGAGATTGCAAGATCGATTTATAGAGGTTCCGCCTCGAGCGTCAATCCTCTCTTCCAGCTCCAAGCCGGGGTCCCGGTATTCCTCACCGGTTGTGTTCTACTATCCAATCAAATCAATGAAGTTACAAGAAGTATTTGCCAAACTTTTGGCTACAATTCACTTAGCTTGATTCTCACAAACAATCAATCAACTAAGCCTACTTGTAACTCTCAACTCACATTAAATGTGTAACAACAAATCAGAGGAATAAGAATTATGTTTCCTCAAATGTATTCGCTCAAGGAATAGTAACAATAGAATATGACAGTAAATTTGCTCAAATTCAAAGAAATTCGTGGCTCTTTGTTTTCTCCTCTTTTTCATGTGATTGTGCTTCCTTTTTTTTCTTCTTGGGTGAGTATATTATCCTTGTATCTTCCAACGGCTAGGAAATCAATTGGATAAACTTTGCTCCTTATTTTGTGCGTAATATTAGCTTTTCTCTTTCTTCAAAATCTGCAAATTTTGAATAACTTGAGATCTTGTTGTTGTAATCTCGAAATTCTTGCTCCAATGGATAAGTTTAAATCTCCAACAACTTGTATAATTATCTTGAACTTGAAATTCGAATTTGAAATCACCGTTGTTGACTTGTTCCTTCGTCTGGTACTGTTCATGCAACAAAAATATCGTATTTTCCATAAATTTCGACTTCCTTATATGGATAAATAATCATCAGACAAGTTCCTTGCATATTTGGATCATGTTTTCCATATTTCCAACTAAAATTGAATAAACTATTGAAATGCATCATTGTAAGTCACGTTCTTTTTCTTGCTGTCAAAACATAATTTTCTCAAAAAATAACTTTAATATCCGACGAAATTCGAATCCCCATGGATATTGAACCAACTTTGTAGAACACATTGAGTATATTACCCAAATATACTCAATCTTTGGAGCTGGGTCTTCAACATATTAAATCTAAAAAGAAAATTCGAATCTGGAGCTGAAACTCGTCATTTTTTTTTTGTTGCAGTTCACCTTCTGATGTACCTTCTGAGAACCTTCTGACGAACCTTCTGATAGTTTAACAAACCAGCGGAGAACCTTCTGATTAACCTTCTGAGCTCATTTGTTCTTGAAATCTTCTCCAAACACTTTCTAAAGTATTTTTGCATGGAGTCTCTTTTGAAATCATTCTCTTAAGTCATTGTAAACCACTTTGATTATATTAAATCTTATTCTCTTAAGTCATTGTAAACCACTTTGATTATATTAAATCTTTGCACATTTAATGAATATGTTAGTAATTATTTACTCCTTTTTGTTATCATCAAAATCATCATTTGAGATAAACCAACACAAGTGCATCATCAAGTTTTCCTTAAGGGTTCTTGACTTGTAAACCCGGGATATGTTGAAAATTTTTCAGTAAAAAGCCTTATGAAATATCCCTTTTCATTAAAGCCGATAACCAAAAGCCCACATTACAGTACAAAGAAGACCTAATAGATTGACCAATGTGTATTACTTGCAAGACGGACCATAATTTTTGGAATCCGAGCCAGAAGTGAAAATGAGCCTAAGAGAGTGTGAGGAAGTCCTCTTTGACAAGGCAATCAAAATGAGATAACCAATCTTGGTATAAAATAGTCCACTGGGGCATAAAATTTACTTGTCCCAATTTGAAAAATATCTGCCTCAAGTGTAGCAATTATTTGCCCCAAAATTGAAAACAATGCCCCAAATATGAATTGAAGTCCCAAAAGTACAATTTTTTGCCCCCAGTGATTAAAATTTTTCAATAAGAAACCTTTAGTGGTTTAATGGTCAAGCCTGTGGCTGAACTAAAGTGAATGATCAATGGGCAAACACAATTCATTTTTACCTATTGGTAACTTTCTTTGAAAGTAAAAGAAAAAGAAGAATTTTCAAAAATATATAAAAATTACCTTTGGTTCAAATCTTTGATGATAAAAAAAAAAAAAAAAGACATTTATGAGAAAAGTAGGGATTGTAAGTTCATCACTTTCCCAATTAAAGCTAAAAAAGGAGAAGGAAGTTAGGTTTTTCAGGACCACTTTTTCAACTGACTCTCTCAAACCAAGTTTTTTAAAAGAAATAGCAAATTTGTTGCTTTCTTAATCAAGTTTTTCAAAAGAAATAGCAAAATTGTTGCTTTCTTAATTAAGTTTTTCAATCAAAAGAAATAGCAAATTATTGCTTTCTTAATAAAGTTTTTCAATTCAAAGAAATAACAAAATTGTTGCTTTCTTAATTAAGTTTTTCAATCAAAAGAAATAGCAAATTGTTACTTTCTTAATCAAGTTTTTCAAAAGAAATAGTAAAATTGTTGCTTTCTTAATCAAGTTAATTAAAAGAAATAGCAAAATCGTTGCTTTCTCAACCAAGTTTTTCAATGAAAAGAAATAGCAAAATCATTGCTTTCTTGTCTAAGTTTGTTAATCCAAGTTTTTCAAAGAAATAGCAAAATCGTTGCTTTCTTGTCTAAGTTTGTTAATCCAAGTTTTTCAAAGAAATAGCAAAGTCGTTGCTTTCTTGTCTAAGTTTGTTAATCCAAGTTTTTCAAAGAAATAGCAAACTCGTTGTTTTCTCAACTAAGTTTGTCAATCTAAGTTTTTCAAAGAAATAGCAAATTCATTGCTTTCTGAACCAAGTCAATCAAATTTCCAAGAAAGAGAAAGTAAATTCACTGCTTTCTCAAACAAATTCTTCAACCAAGTTTGTGAGATTATTGTTTTCTCGGCTAAATAATCCCCAGTAGATTTAAAGTGAAAAAGAAAGAAAAGTTTCCAAATTAGCCCAATTTTTAAGCTATAAGTCTCCAGAAAGTTTTTTTTAAATTATCATTATAGGGTCACCTGCTCAAAGGAGCGTCATCCTATCGTTTGAGAAATTAGGATCACTTGCTCGAAAGAGCGTCGTCCTATTGTGTTAAGAATCATGATCACTTGCTCGAAGGAGCGTCGTCCTACTGTTTTGAGAATTAGGATCACCTGCTCAAATGAGCGTCATCCTGCCTTTAAGAATTATGGTTATCAGTCAAGTCAATTCGCACCAAATTATGAGGGACCAAATTGTCATGTCCTCAACCCAAAGAACCCAAATGGATTGAAAAGTCACAGTCAGGAAATTATGTACCCCTCAGTCTAGACTCGACAGATAGTTTAGTACTGACCAAATTAAATCCATCCATTCAAGATGGTGACCAAAATTAGAAATCCATCCATTTAAGATGGTGACCAAAATCCATCCATTCAAGATGGTGACCAAAATTAGAAATCCATCCATTCAAGATGGTGACCAAATTTAGAAATCCATCCATTCAAGATGGTGACCAAATGACCAAATCTATATTTTTAAGTTGATGCCATTTGTCTAGAAATCCAAAAAGATGACCTGGTTCTGTCAAGTGAGCAAAAAATTGGCTATCTTTTGTCTTTGTAGCTAAGTTTTATTCAAACTTAGCCACAAGTTTCCTCAAATAGATCAAAAAGATCAAGTTTCCTCAAATGGATCAGCAAGTTAAGTTTCCAAGAAAATAAAAAATCCCCAAGTGGATCAGAAGATCAAGTTTCCCCGAAGATCAAGAATTCCTAAATGGATCAAGAAACCAAATCTTTAAGGTTTCAAAAATCCCCTGTAAACCAAAGCCCATAGGTCCGGCAAATGACCAAACCAAAGCCCATAGGTCCGGCAAATGACCAAACCTAGGTTCGACAGATGACCTAACAGTTTTCTATAATCTAAACCCGACAGATGGTCTATCAGTTTTTTAATCTAGGCCCGACAGATGGCCTATCATTTTTCTAAATCTAGGCCCGACAGATGGCCTATCATTTTCTAAATCTAGGCCCGACAGATGGCCTATCATTTTCTAAATCTAGGCCCGACAGATGGCCTATCATTTTCTAAATCTAGGCCCGACAGACGGTCTATCAGTTTTTAAATCTAGGCCCGACAGACGGTCTATCATTTTTCTAAAATCTAGGCCTGATAGATGGCCTATCATTTTTCTAAATCTAGGCCCGACAGATGGCCTATCATTTTTCTAAATCTAGGCCAGACAGATGGTCTATCATTTTTCCAGAGCCTAGGCCCGACAGTTGACCTAGCAAATCTTAAAGTCTAAACTCGACAAATAGTTTAGCACGAGATAAAAATCTCTTTGTTAAAAAACAAAATTTGGCAGGAGAAATTAAGCAAAAATTGGCTATCCTTTTGTCTTTGTGGCAAAAGTTTTGTTCAAACTTTACCACAAAGAGGGGCAGCTGTAGACACCCAATTTTTGCCCAATTAAAAATTAGGCTTAAGTTTAGAATAAATTAATGTCATGTTGAGTTCATTAAAAATATAATATATATAATATAATAATAAACAATAGTATAATAAAAAAAGAGAGAAAAGAAAATAGAAAAAATAAAAAATATAGAGGAATAAAATATGTATAATAAAATAATTAAATGAATAATAGTAATAAAATATATGTAAGAAAAATTAAAATAAATAATTATTTGAGCTTAATATAATATATATTTTATTAGTCTTAAGTATTAGTGGGTTAGCTATATGACCAAGGCACAGGCCAACGGCCTAACGGTTCAGACCATAGACACAGGAGCAAAGGGACCCAAGTTCGAATCTAGCCTAAGGCAGATTTTGCCTCTTTTTTGTTCATTTTTTTTCCCAAAAGACACATCGGTTCATCCACTTTGAGACCTCATTTGAGCAACGAATCTTTGTGTTTTTTCGAAATTAATCGTACAGACAAACTAGGCATGGGATACATCACATCTATACACAATTCGTGCATTATTTCATCCCAAAAGGCACATTAATTGAGACATGAAAATTGGGAAAAATTCAAATGGACATGATTTTTCAAATTTTAAAATTGGCCGAATTGTGTTCTTTGATCAAATTAAACACACTTAATCGAAGAGTTATGATGTATAAACATAAGATTCGTGATCAATTTGAACCAACAATCACGAATCGAGTCCCAATTTTGAATCGTTCTTATTTGAAAAAGTATAACGATTCGTGATTCAAAAATTGAACAAGTACGAAGCTTCGAAATGACAAATTGTTTCGAAATCTATAAATAGGATCACCCCAAGTAGAAAGCACAATTCAATTTCGCAAAATACACACTACACGATCGAGATCTGAAAATAGAGGAGAAAGTGTTCGAATTGCAAAATTTGCAAATTCGAAGTGATCAAGAGGATTTCGATCCAATTAAAGAGTGTTAGGATCATCTAGGAAGTGTTCTTGATTGATTATAGTGTTTAGATTTGCTCGAATTTGCATTTGGAATTTCTGCAAATTTTTCGAAAATTTTTTATCCTTGCCGCCGTTGGACCACCGCACGAACCGCCACTTCTGGTGGTTCTAGGAGTGAACCACCACCACCAACGGACGCAGCAGCCCCATCCACGTCGGGCCGACAAGGTTGCAGCCTTCGAAAACCACCAGGAGCGGCCGAGGAACACCTTGAAGTCACCGCCATCGTCTTCTTCACCCGACGGGTATCCAAGATCCGACCCGAAATCCGAGATCCAACCCGGTCGGTCGTCGGTCGTCGGTCAACGGTCGTCGGTCAAAAGTCAGCAGATCCTGTGGTCCAGATTTGATCAGAGGATCTTACGGTCCATATTTGATCAGAGGATCTTACGGTCCAGATTTGATCAGAGGATTCTACGGTCCAGATTTGATCAGCAGATCCTACGGTCCAGATTTGATCAGCAGATCCACGGTACAGATCGCGAGTCAATTCCATCAGACGGTCAGATTTAGTCCACAGATCAGACGCTCCAGATCTGATCCGAGAAAATCCAACGGTCCAGGTTAGTCCGCAATATTTATTAATTATTTATTATATATTTAATTTCGAAAAATAGGAAAAAATAGAAAAATAGGAAAAAATTAATAAAAATTCGTAAAAAATCCAGAAAAATTCAGAAAAATCCAGAAAAATTAGAATAATTATTTTTAATATAATTTACATGTTTTCGCAATTTTTGATATTTTTGGATATTTTTGAATATATATTTGCATATAGATTGATCTTTAAATATATTTGATGCATGAGATGTTTTGTTTTTGTATTTTTTTTGTTATATTTGAATATGTTCTGAACGTATGTGATGATTATTTAATTTTGAAAAATAATAAATTATAAATAGATTTTTTAAACCAAAATTGTTGTTGAATAATAAAGATAAAAATTGTTTTTTTTTTTTTAAAATCATGATATTAATTAAGTTTTTATCAAAATTATCTTTATAAATTTGCTATAAAGATAATACTCAAAGTTTTCAAAATTGATTTTCATGTAGCATTAAATTAGCCATGAATTATCATAAATTGATTTTTTAGAAAAATGATTTTTGAACTTAGAAATATATATTTTTCATGAAATAAAATTCAATTGATTAGATCATAGGATCATCAAAATTAGTTTTCATAAAAATTCAAAATTTAATAAACTTAAAGTGAGAATATTTTAAAAATATAAAATTGACTAACAAATTAAGTTCTTTAAAAAAGAACTACGTTCTGTCTGATCTCGATTAGCGAGTACGTAGGCACCTACGGGGCGACAATAAAATTAGAAAAAATATATTTTGTTTTGATAGTTTGAAATAATCATTTTGTACATATTATAAGTTTTTTTTTTAAAAGAAAAAAATACAAATGTTTATTGATATTTAAATCCTAAGAAAAAATACATAAAAATAAAAATGCATGATTAAACTTGTAGATATTTGTTTTATAAATGTTTTGTTTGAATTTTTTTTAGTATAAAAAAGGATAAATTCTAAATTTTAAATTTAAAGTGGTAACCGCTTAGGTTTTAATAGGTTAGCCCCCGAACTCAGATATCTGGTATTTTTTAAAAATTTGATTTTTAAATCAAACTTTTCGCAGACTAGTGGCTAAGTTAGGATTAACCGACCCATTAATCCTGGCTTTCATTTTTTCCCGATTTATATCGGGTGGCGACTCTAAAAAGTTTTCAAAAATTAAAATTTCTTTTAACCCCTAGTCGAGGATTCATGTTAAATGGGTTAGGGTTTAATATGAATCGAGTTAGGAGAAATGAACCGGATGATTTTCAAAATCCAGGCTCGACACCACTGATGCATTACTAAGGGATTTCATTGTTACCACAACAAATTCACTCAACAATCAGAATGCAATCATTCAAGATTTGCAAGGGAAACTCCATCAACTTGCACAACAAGTGAGCAATAGACCATCTGGGTCTTTACCAAGCAACACGGAGGAGAATCCTAAGTCTGTAAATGCAATCACATTGAGAAGTGGAAAGGAGATTGCTCCAGTTGAGGAAACTACTAAAGATGAAGAGGAAATTCCCCCACAAAACAACAAAGGGAAACGAAAGATGGAGGAAACTATTCAAAAACCACCTGAGGTGAAATCATATGTTCCTCCCGTTCCTTTTCCAGGAAGATAAAGCAACAAAAGCTTGATGAGCAATTTTCAAAATTCCTGGATGTTTTCAAAAAGCTGCATATCAACATTCCATTCTTAGAAGTAATTCAAAGAATGCCTTCCTATGCCAAATTCATCAAGGAATTGCTGTCTAACAAGAGGAAGATTGATGGCAATGTGATACTCACTAGAGAATGTTCCATGATCCTACAGAAACAAATAACCAATCTGCCTACTAAGCTCCGAGATCAGGGAAGTTTTACTGTTCCTTACACCATTGGTGATTGTTATTTTGATAAAGTTTTAATAGATTCTGGTGCAAGTATCAACTTAATGCCTTCATCTATATTTCAAAAACTAGGACTTGGAGATTGCAAGGATACACATGTAACCTTGCAACTTGCTGATAGAAGTGTAAAATACCCTAGGGGTATTGTAGAAAATGTCCTAGTTAAAGTTGACAAATTCTTTTTTCCTGTGGATTTTGTAGTACTTAACATGGATGAAGATAGGGAAGTTCCCATGATCTTGGGCAGACCGTTCCTTGCAATAGGAAAAGCACTAATTGATGTGGAACAAGGGCAGCTCACATTAGGGTAATGGATGAACAGGTTACTTTCAATGTATATGAGGCAATGAAGAAATTTGATGATACTAATGCCTGTTACACCATCAATACCATTGATGAGCTGGTTTCTGAGTCGCTTGAGGAACAAATTGATGTGGAGACTATGGAGTCCGTCTTGAGAGACGTTGACAATTGGAGTGATGATGATGAAGATGAAGAAATATTGGAGGATGTACCAATGATCAAAACAAGATATTATGAATCTTTGGGTACAAATGAGCAAAAACAAGTTCCGTCTTTAATGCAGCCACCAACCTTGGAACTGAAACCACTTCTTGACCATCTGAAGTATGCATTTCTTGGAATTGGCGATACTTTGCCAATCATCATCTCATCTGCATTGACAGATAAACAAGAACAACAGTTGATTGATGTGTTGAAAAAGCACAAAGAAGCAATCGGATGGACCATTGCTGATATCAAGGGTATTAGCCCTACCATTTACACTCACAAAATTCTTATGGAAGCTGAGTGTAAACCTACAGTTTAACCACAAAGGAGACTCAACCCGACACTTAAAGAGGTTTTCAAGAAAGAAGTGTTGAAGCTGCTTGACGCAGGTATCATCTATCCTATCTCTGATAGTAAATGGGTTAGTCCGGTTCAAGTAGTGCCAAAGAAAGGTGGTCTGACTGTAATAAAGAATGAGCAAAATGAATTGATTCCTACTCGTACTGTGACTGGGTGGAGAGTTTGTATTGATTACAAGAAGTTGAACGATGCCACTCGAAAGGATCACTTTCCACTTCCCTTCATTGATCAGATGTTGGAGAAACTTGCAGGGCATGATTATTATTGTTTTCTTGATGGATATTCTGGATACAATCAGATTTCTATTGCACCCGATGATCAAGAGAAAACAACATTCACTTGTCCTTATGGCACATTTGCCTTTAGGAGAATGCCTTTTGGACTTTGCAATGCACCTGCTACATTTCAGAGGTGTATGATGGCTATATTCTCATATATGCTTGAGAATTTTATCGAGATCTTCATGGATGATTTTTCAGTCTTTGGAAAGTCATTCGATCTTTGCCTTGAGAATTTAGCCTCGGTTTTACAAAGATGCAAAGATACCAATCTGATTCTGAATTGGGAAAAATGCCACTTCATGGTTAGAGAAGGGATAGTGTTGGGTCACAAAATTTCTGCGAGAGGGATTGAAGTGGATAAAGCCAAAGTGGAGATTATTGAGAAGTTACCACCACCCACGACTGTTAAAGGCGTCAGAAGTTTTCTTGGACATGCTGGCTTCTACAGACGATTCATCAAGGACTTCTCCAAAATTTCAAGACCTCTTTGCAACCTTCTGGAAAAAGATGCGGTGTTCAATTTTGATGACAAATGTCTACAGGCATTCAATTTATTAAAGGAAAAGCTCATTTCCACACCAGTAATCATTGCGCCAGACTGGGAGCTTCCGTTCGAACTCATGTGTGATGCCAGCGACTTTGCAGTTGGAGCAGTACTTGGTTAGAGACGAGGTAAGATCTTTCATGTTATATACTATGCAAGTAGAACACTTAATGAGGCCCAGAGAAATTATGTCACTACTGAGAAAGAGCTTTTAGTTGTTATCTTTGCATGTGATAAATTTAGGCCTTATTTGATAGGTTCTAAAGTTGTAGTATACACTGACCATGCAGCTCTCAAGTATTTGTGTTATTATTTCTCTTTTGATGTTTTGATGATAACAAAAAGATTAAGTATTACTAATGAATTTTTGAGTATGCAGAAATCTCACATTTAATGTGATAAGTGAAGTAAGAGTTTTCAAGAGCTAAGCAAGAAGTTATGAAAATTTAAAGATAAATCAGAAAGTAGTTCAGAGACAAAATAGAAAGACAAAATAGAATTCAGAAGGAAACTCAGAGAGTGAAACGGCTGAGCGACAAAAAGAAACTGCTCAGAAGGTAACTCAGAAGGTAAACTGGGAACAAGAACAGGATTCGCACAAAAAGATCACAGTTCGAATCTTTCAAAATTATTTTATTATTTTGAAGATCCAGCTCCAAAGTTGAGTATATTTGGGTAATACATTCAAATGTTCCACAAAGTTGGTTATTATATCCAAAGGGATTCGATTTTTTAAATCAACGTATAAAAACTCAAAAGCTCATGACAGAAAAATTAAATTAATCAAAGATCAGATTATGTCTGTTATTTATGGCTTGGGTTTATATTCAATGATGTTATAGAATTCGTTTTGTTATCAAGTTTGACAGTCAGATCAAGAAGGAAAGATTCTATCCTATTCTTTTGAGATTTAGAAGATATTTCACGAGAAAGTCTATCTTCAAGATGGTCAAACAATGATATGGATAAACATCAACGTTATCAACAGCAAGATAAGATTTGGATAATCACAGAAGTATATCAAGCACAAAATCAGGAACTACTGGAGATTATCATCTATCCAATTGTTTTGAATTCGAATTCACTAACCGTTTTCAACCGAAGAAGAAGGAGAATTTTAAATTTAAATATCTCAAAGACATGAAGACAGAGGTGTGTGAGAAAGACGAGAATAATCAAAAGCCTTTGAGAATCTCTTGCAAAATTACTGTCATTCGAAATTTTCCTTGAGCTGAAATTTTAGAAACGTTTATTCTTTTGTTTCAAAGCATTGTATATCTTGAGTGAAGCTAGATAGGCTGAGCAGAGTGTTTGAAGTTATTTGTTGAAGAACAAGCTTGTATTCTCATTTCTTTTGGAAATAGTGGAACATACCGGTGTGGAATACCGGGTCCCCGGCTTGGAGCTGGAAGAGAGGATTGACGCTCGAGGCGGAACCTCTATAAATCGATCTTGCAATCTCTTTTCTACCTTATCTTTTTAATTTCGTGCATATTTTATTGTTTATTCTTGCTGCATTATAAACTCAGAAGACCAGTCAGAGAGTAACTGGAAATTTAAGTTCTACTGAACATTGAACTCAGAAGATCAGTCAGAGAGTAACTGGGAGCAAAATAAATTTTTATTAACATATTTTTTAATTATTTGCAAACTTGATCTTGTCTGATATTATTCGAAATTTATCAATATATTTAAAATAGAGTTTTAGAAGCCATTTAATTTGAGTAACTAAGCGAAGTGAATTTGGTTGAATTTGAAAAAGGTTAAATTTTATTAAATAACCAATTCACCCCCCTCTTGGTTATTCTTTTCGGGACCAACAATTGGTATCAGAGCGGTTCTCTTTTGATTAATTGAGTGATCTTTGAAAATGGCTGATAACAACATTGCAATGAACAAGGCTCCTTTCTTTGATGGCACGAATTTTGCATATTGGAAAATGCGGATGTCCACATACATTAAAGCTAACGACTTTGATTCTTGGCAGGTTATCTCACATGGTGATCATACTGTAACGATTTCTGATGATGAAGTGTTGACTCTACCAGAGAAGAGGCTGATTGAGACAAATTCCAAGGCTAAGAATCTCTTACTCATGACTATTGCATCATCTGAATTTTATGTGATATCATGTTGTGAAACTGCAAAAGAAATATGGGACACTTTATGCATGACATATGAAGGAACTGAAACTATAAAAGATACTAAGATCAATGCATTACTTCAGAAATATGAGCTTTTTAAGTTCAAATCTAATGAGAAAATAAAGGATGCATTTGATAGATTCACTGCCATATCTAATGAACTGACATCACTTGGTAAGAAAATCCCTGAACCAGATTTGGTGAGGAAAATACTCAGAATTCTTCCTAGAACGTGGGATGCGAAAAAGACTGCTATTGAGGAGGCTCAAGACTTGAAGAGATTGACTCTTAGTCAGCTGAAAGAAAAACTCATGGCATATGAATCTCACTTGGACACCACGGAAGAAGCTGAAACAAGCACGAAAGCCATAGCTTTCAAAGCTAAGAAAGTCAGTGAAGCAGAAACCGAAGATGATGATGACAGTGATGATGAAGACATTACTTTGCTGGCACGAAGGCTCAATAAAATGCTCAGGAATAAAAGAGGTAAAAAGTTCAAATTTACTAAAAGAAAAACTTACAAAGGTGATGCAGGTGAACTATATAGAGAAAAAGAACAAAGAAAAGAGAAGAAGGAAATCATTTGCTATGAATGTAAGAAGCCAGGACATATAAAGTATGAATGTCCATCTCTCATTGAAAAAATGAAGAAGTTCAAAAAGAAGAACAAAGCGATGATGGCAACCTGGAGCGACTTGGATGAGTCAGAAGCTGAATCAGAAGAAACTGCAAGTGAAGATGAAGAAGAAGCCAACTTGTGTTTAATGGCAGCATCCGAGGTAAACTCTGAGTCTGATGCTGATATGACAGATAGTGAGATATATGTAGAAATGAACAAATTGTTAAAGGCTCTCAAAAAGGCTAATGTAAGCATATCTAAGTTAGACATTGAAAATAAGGCTTTAAAAAATGAGAAAGATGTCTTGAAACAAACAAACAAATTGCTTATTGATGAAAATGACACTCTGAAAATTGACAATGAAAAATTGCATGTAAATTCTGGTAATCTAAGAAAAGAAAATGGTGTTTTGAAGGATGAAATTAAAGATCTAAAAGTAAGATTTGAAGATCTGTCAAAAACCATTACAAGCACCTTCAATAAGTTTGATGAGAGTGATAAAAAATTAAATATGCTACTTTCTAGTCAAAGAATTGGAAACAATAAATATGGACTTGGATATGAAATTGGAAGTAGTTCTAACCATATGAAAAAGACTGTATTTGTGAAAGCAAAGGAAGTTGCATGTAATCAACAACCTGTTATCAGAAGGGAAACAATGAATAGACCCATAAACAATAACAGAAGGTACCTCAGAGTGTGCCCTGAACAAAGATATCAAGTCAGAGGCAACCTCAGAAGGTCCAGTCAGCGATACACTCCAAGGTATCCTAGACAAAATAGATGGAACCAGGTAAATGCAAGATATAATATAAGACCTACCTATACTTGTTTCTTCTGCAATAAAGTAGGACACATTGAAAAGTATTGCTTTTATAAAAAGAACAAGCTCAATTCGAATCAAGTAAATAATAAGGAGAAAATGAGCTTATCTTATCAAGGACCCAAGCTTGTCTGGGTTCCTAAAAGGGTTTGATAGCCTTTTATGATTAATTGCAGGAACAAGGAGCAAAAATAAAAGGAACTTGGTACCTAGACAGTGGGTGCTCAAGTCATATGACAGGTGATGTTTCCTTGTTTACAAATTTAGTATGGAAAGAAAATGGTTATGTAAGATTTGGAGATAATAATAGAGGTAAGATTATAGCCACAGGTATGATTGGTTATCCACCACATGCTATAGAAAATGTTTCACTTGTAAAAGGACTAAAACATAATTTGCTAAGCATAAGTCAATTATGTGACAAAGGATATAAAATGATTTTTGAGAAAAGTAAATGCTATGCATATGATGATAAAGGTATTAAAATGTTTGAAGGATTTAGAAAGAAAAATATTTACCTAATTAAACCATCTGATATGGATATTGAGTGTTGTTTTCTTTCTATATCTGATAATGTGCATTTATGGCATAAAAGACTTGGACATGTAAATTTTTATCAACTCGAAAAGTTATCCAAAAAGAATCTTGTTGCTGGATTACCAAAAATGATTTTTAAACAAGATATTAAATGTGATACATGTCTTAAAAATAAAATGGTATCAGCTCCTCATAAAAGTAAAAATGTAATATCTACCAAAAGACCTTTAGAATTGTTACATATGGATCTCTTTGGTCCAACAAGAGTTTCAAGTATTGGAGGAAGCAAATATGGACTTGTTATAGTTGATGACTTCTCAAGATATACTTGGGTACTGTTTTTGAAAAGTAAGACCGATACTTTTGATGCCTTTCAAATTTTTGCAAAACAAATTCAAAATGAAAAAGGTTTTTCAATTATATCTATAAGATCAGATCATGGTACAGAATTTGATAATGCTCAATTTATTTCCTTTTGTGATGAATTTGGTATAAGTCATAATTTCTCTGCTCCTTACACACCACAACAAAATGGTGTTGTTGAAAGAAAAAATCGAATAATACAAGAATGACACGTTCAATGCTTAATGAAAGCGGTGTTGCAAAGAATTTATGGGCTGAAGCTGCTGCAACAGCATGTTATATCATAAATAGAGTTTATATTAGACCTTTCACATCAAAAACAGCATATGAAATTTTTCGAGGAAGAAAACCAAATGTTTCTTATTTTCATGTGTTTGGTGCAAATGCTTTGTGAAAAAGAACATTCATAATCTTGGTAAATTTGATGAACGTTCCGATGAAGCAATATTTTTAGGATATTCATTGAATAGTAAAGCATATCGGATTTTCAATAAAACATCCAAAGTTATTGAAGAATCAATAAATGTGCGTTTTGTTGAAGAAATTAAAATGATTGTGATGATGATAATACAACTGTGTTTTTGAAAAATGCTACTAATGATGCTACTGTATCAGAATCACCAAAGAAAAATCCTAAAGAAACAATGATACCTGATTACTCAGAAGCTAGATCAGAAGGTCAAACAGAAGGTAATACAGATGCTAGTGCTAATACACCAGATAACCCGAATGCTTGGAGATATAAAACGGCACATCCACCTGAATTAATAATTGGTAAAATAGATACTGGTGTTAGAACTAGATCAAAACTAAAAGACTTTGAAAGTCACTTTGCTTTATTATCAGAAATTGAACCAAATTGTGTTGAATCTGCTTTGATTGATGATAATTGGATAAATGCCATGCAAGATGAATTAAATCAATTTCAAAGAAATAATGTATGGGATTTAGTGCCTAGACCTTTAAATAAATCTATTATAGGTACTAAATGGGTATTTAAAAATAAATTAGATGAAAATGGCAAAATAGTAAGAAACAAAGCTAGACTTGTAGCAAAAGGTTATTCTCAAGAAGAAGGAATAGATTATGATGAAACTTATGCACCTGTTGCTAGGTTAGAAGCCATACGTTTGCTACTTGCTTATGCATGTTTTAAGAATTTTAATTTATTCCAAATGGATGTAAAGAGTGCATTTTTAAATGGTTATATTAAAGAGGAAGTGTATGTTGAGCAACCACCAGGATTTGAAGATCCTTTCAAGCCTGAATATGTATATAAATTAAGAAAAGCTTTATATGGACTCAAACAAGCCCCAAGGGCATGGTATGAGAGACTTAGTGATTTTCTCATCACAAGTGGATTTCAAAGAGGTAATGTTGATACAACCTTATTTTTGAAACATTATGATAAAGATATATTGATTGCACAAATTTATGTTGATGATATAATTTTTGGATCTACTAATGAGAAATATTGTCAAGATTTTGCAAAGCTTATGCAGGCTGAATTTGAAATGTCTATGATGGGAGAATTAAATTTCTTCTTGGGTCTACAAATCAAACAAACTAAAGAAGGAATCTTTCTTCATCAAGAGAAATATACAAGGCAAATTCTGAAAAAGTTTGGTTATGAAAACAACAAACAAGTGACTACACCAATGAGTACTTCAATCAGGTTAGATGCTGACTCAGAAGGTAAGAAAATCAATGAAAAACTTTATAGAAGCCTTATTGGATCTTTGTTATATCTTACTGCTTCAAGGCCAGATATTTTGCTTGCTGTGTGTATATGTGCTAGATTCCAAAGTAATCCAACTGAAAATCATCTAAAAGCTGTTAAAAGGATATTCAAATATATTGCATGTACTGCAAAATTAGGAATTTGGTATCCAAAGAATCAAAATTTTGAATTGATTGGTTTTTCTGATGCTGATTATGCTGGTTGTAAAATAGATAGAAAAAGTACATCTGGAACTTGCCAATTTTTAGGAGATAAATTGATTTCATGGTCTTCAAAGAAACAAAACTCAGTTGCTTTATCTACAGCAGAAGCTGAATACGTATCTCTTGGAAATTGTTGTGCTCAAGTTCTTTGGATTAAACAACAAATGCAAGACTATGGTGTTGAAAATAAATTTATTTCGATTAAATGTGATAATACAAGTGCAATTAATTTGACAAAGAATCCAGTTCATCATTCACGATCAAAACACATTGAAATTAGACATCATTTTATACGAGATCATGTAGTTAATGGAAATGTGTGTATTGATTTTGTTCCAACTGAAAATCAACTTGCAGATATATTTACTAAACCCCTTGATAAAACCAGATTTGAATTTTTGAGAAATGAGATTGGAATGTGCTATCCTTTTTAATATTTTATTCATATGTTTTTCTCTTAAAAAATATATATATATAATAATAAGATAGTAAATAAATTAATAAATTCTGTGTTTGATTTTGAATTCAAAAGATTATGGAAAACGTGCAAGACAAGTGAATCATTAATCACGTCTCCATTTTCCCACGCATTTCAAACGGCCAAGGACGTGACTCTTCCATTTCCCTGTGCTGCTGCTATTCGTCATCCAACGTCCTTCTTTTTCTAAACAACTTCAAAATTTCTCTCATTTCGCGCTCTCCTTTGATCTTCCAAACCCTAACATGGCACCACGAAAATCATCAGACTAGCCTCAAAAGGTCCTAAAGGGAAAGTTGTAAAGGAACGATAGAGATTCGTGATGAATCTTCTGATTCAACACGAACACTCTCTGAACTTCAAGAAGGTAGAGAGAAGAACGAAAAAGAAAATGAATCTGTCGAAGTTGACCAAACAACCCCTGAGACAGAGCAAGAAAAGGAAAAAGATTCGTCTTCTTATGAATCTTTAGATGTTACTACCCCAGAATCTGAAGGAAAGACTAAGGAGGGTTCAAACCCTAAACCAGACGGTGACTCAGACGGTGATTCAGAAAGTTCTAAGGAAGAAATATCTAAGTCACCACAAAAGAAAGCGAGTTCAAAAAAGAGGAAACTGTCTTCAAGATCCCCAAAGAAAATGTCAGAAGCAAAAAGAAGAAGATAGGAAGTTCTTCTAAGAAAAGGTATGGGAATATCAAGATTCTTGATAATTCGTTCATAGATTTTTCTTTCTTTAAGAAAAATGGGTTCTATTGGAACCATTGGCTCGATAATATAGGATGTAGAAATCTGTGTAATTTGTCTAGTGAAGTTGCTGGAGAAGTTATCAAGGAATTTTATGATAACTTGACTTTGTTGGATGGACTGAAGTTAAAGTCTGAAATAGCTGGGCAAAAAGTTAAGATAACTAGGAAAGATCTTATTTCATGTTTTGATATGAAAGATGAGAAAGATGATGACTTCTTTGTGTCCATTAAGAAAAATGATCTGTTTCGTGCAATAAATGATGGAGTGGGAACATATTCTGAAAAAGATGTGTTTAATACTGAGTTTAGCTTGTTGATAAGGCTGCTACACAAGATAGTTGTAGACTGTTTGCTTCCAAAGAATGGTAGTTCTACTACGATTAATAAAACCGAAGCTATTGTCATTCTGGCAATAAAAAGAAATTTAAAGCTTGATCTACCATCTTTGATTCTGAAGCATCTGTGGAAAACTAAGTTTAATATGCCTTATGGAAGCATGTTGATGAAGTTGCTGAGGTTTAAGAAAGTAAAGCTGCCAGAAAATGCTAAGTTTCCTCAGAATCTGAAAAGAATTGGGGAAATAGTGCTTATGAGAATGAATATTAATGTTAAGCACAAATTCTGGTTTGCTAAGGATGGAGCTTGGTATGTTCATCCTAAGTTCAGCAAAAGAATTTTTGATTGGGAGAAAATTAAGTCTGCAGTTGAGGGGGAGCACTTACTAAGAGCAGACAGTGGTTCAGAAGGTGATACCCAAAAGAAGGATAAAAAGAAACCTCCAATGCGAAGAGCAGGAAAAGAGGTTATGAAGGAAAAGAAAAGGAAGAAACCTGCAATCATGACTGGAGGGAAGTTTGAAATTAAGGAAGGAGAAGGAAAACATCTGGACACTGACTCAGATAGTGACTCAGAGGGCATCTCTGTTAAGGGTCCAGGAGAAACATCAAAATCAAGTTTTAAGAAAGCTATTCTTGATCTGATGGAGAAAAGATTTACAGAAATGAAGGCTGAAGTAGAACACATGTTCGAGGACATGTTTACAGATCCTACTCATGGCTCTGTTTCATCTCCACCTCCACAACATGATTCTGTTCCTTCTCCACCAGTTTTTGAAGCTGACATGGATGTTGATCCTCCTGAGAAGTCTGAAGCTTCACATCCTGACAAGGAAGTTTCACCACCCACCGACAGTGGAACCAGATGTTCAATCCTTTCAGTTGATTCCTTTCTCTCAACCCTCTTCAACATCCGAACCACAACAACTCCTCAAATCATTCTTTCTGATGTTCTGATAGAGTATCTGCAATCATTCAATCCAGCATTTAACTCTTCTCCACCTCCTGAAAGCTCAACTCTTCCTATCGTTAGGTATTCTGGACGGAAGAAGACCACAGCTAGGAAGTCAGTCAAGCCCAAAAAGAAGCGCTAATTTTCTTTTCTGCTTTTTTGTCTGTTTTTTTTTAAGAACTCAGTTGTTATGATCCTTTTTTTCAATGCATTTCTTTCAGACTATTTGCTTTCTCTTTTATGGTATTTATTCTACTTGCTGATAACAAAAAGGGGGAGAAGATATTAAAACAAAGATAATCATGCAAAATAATGATTAATGAATTTATGTGCGATGCAAGTTTTGTGCAGGTTATATAAAATTATGTGCGATCAAGTTGTGCAGGTTATATAATGTTATATTATGTTAAGTACAATTATAACTCGTATTTTATCATGGATTATGCAGATTATGCAAATGAATGGAGTTATCTTGAAAATATTTTTTTGTTTTAATAGATGGGTTTTGTTATCATCAAAAAGGGGGAGAATGTTAGTATTTCTCTTTTGATGTTTTGATGATAACAAAAAGATTAAGTATTACTAATGAATTTTTGAGTATGCAGAAATCTCACATTTAATGTGATAAGTGAAGTAAGAGTTTTCAAGAGCTAAGCAAGAAGTTATGAAAATTTAAAGATAAATCAGAAAGTAGTTCAGAGACAAAATAGAATTCAGAAGGAAACTCAGAGAGTGAAACGGCTGAGCGACAAAAAAAACTGCTCAGAAGGTAACTCAGAAGGTAAACTGGGAACAAGAACAGGATTCGCACAAAAAGATCACAGTTCGAATCTTTCAAAATTATTTTATTATTTTGAAGACCCAGCTCCAAAGTTGAGTGTATTTGGGTAATACATTCAAATGTTCCACAAAGTTGGTTATTATATCCAAGGGGATTCGATTTTTTTTAATCAACGTATAAAAACTCAAAAGCTTATGACAGAAAAATTAAATTAATCAAAGATCAGATTATGTCTGTTATTTATGGCTTGGGTTTATATTCAATGATGTTATAGAATTCGTTTTGTTATCAAGTTTGACAGTCAGATCAAGAAGGAAAGATTATCCTATTCTTTTGGGATTTAGAAGATATTTCACGAGAAAGTCTATCTTCAAGATGGTCAAACAATGATATGGATAAACATCAACGTTATCAACAGCAAGATAAGATTTGGATAATCACAGAAGTATATCAAGCACAAAATCAGGAACTACTGGAGATTATCATCTATCCAATTGTTTTGAATTCGAATTCACTAACCGTTTTCAACCGAAGAAGAAGGAGAATTTTAAATTTAAATATCTCGAAGACATGAAGACAGAGTGTGTGAAAAGACGAGAATAATCAAAAGCCTTTGAGAATCTCTTGCAAAATTACTGTCATTCGAAATTTTCCTTGAGCTGAAATTTTAGAAACGTTTATTCTTTTGTTTCAAAGCATTGTATATCTTGAATGAGATTTGTGTAGAAGTGAGAGTTACATTTAGTCTCTGTAGATCAGTAAATAGCTTGAGTGAAGCTAGATAGGCTGAGCAGAGTGTTTGAAGTTCTTTGTTGAAGAACAAGCTTGTATTCTCATTTCTTTTGGAAATAGTGGAACATACCGGTGTGGAATACCGGGTCCCCGGCTTGGAGCTGGAAGAGAGGATTGACGCTCGAGGCGGAACCTCTATAAATCGATCTTGCAATCTCTTTTCTACCTTATCTTTTTAATTTCGTGCATATTTTATTGTTTATTCTTGCTGCATTATAAACTCAGAAGACCAGTCAGAGAGTAACTGGAAATTTAAGTTCTACTGAACATTGAACTCAGAAGATCAGTCAGAGAGTAACTGGGAGCAAAATAAATTTTTATTAACATTTTTTTTAATTATTTGCAAACTTGATCTTGTCTGATATTATTCGAAATTTATCAATATATTTAAAATAGAGTTTTAGAAGCCATTTAATTTGAGTAACTAAGCGAAGTGAATTTGGTTGAATTTAAAAAGGTTAAATTTTATTAAATAACCAATTCACCCCCCTCTTGGTTATTCTTTTCGGGACCAACAATTTGTTTGCTAAAGCTGATGCAAAACCTAAATTAATTAGATGGGTTTTACTACTGCAGAATTTGATCTGAAATTAAAGACAAAAAGGGAACTGAAAATGTTATTGCTGACCATTTGTCTAGACTTGAGTCTAATAGTCTAGAAATTCCCATCAATGAGAAGTTCCCTGATGAACAGTTGCATGCAGTAGAGATTCTTGATTGCCATGGTATGCTGATATTGTGAATTATTTGGTTAGTAAGATTATTCCATATGGTTTATCATATCCTCAAAAGAAAAAGTTTTGCATATGTAAATACTATTTTTGGGATGAACCATATCTGTTTAAAAAATATGCTGACCAAATAATTAGAAGATGTGTGCCTGAATATGATAAGCTTAGCATTTAGAACACTGTCATTCAAGGGAAGCAGGAGGACACTTTGGTGTTCAAAGGACTGCAGCAAAAGTATTGTCATCTAGATTTTATTGGCCTAACTTGTTTCGTGACTGCAGGAATTTCATATGTCATGTGCTCAATGTCAAAGGACAGGTTACATTTCTAAACGACATGAATTACCACAAAACAATATTCTGGTAATGAGCTTTTCGATGTTTGGGGATTGACTTTATGGGTCCTTTTCCCTAATCTTTTTCAAATAAATACATAATTGTGGCAGTTGATTATGTTTCAAAATGGGAAAGGAAGTGTTGCTTTACAAAACAAATGATGCCTGAGTAGTTTTGAAATTTTTGAAAAAGAATATTTTTACCAGATTTGGGTGTGCCCAGAGCTATAATTGTGGGGGGTCTCATTTTTGTAACAGGCAATTTGAAAAACTTTGGCAAAATTACGGTGTTACACATAAGTGCTACCCCCTATCATCCACAAACAAGTGGGCAAGTTGAAGTTTCTAATAGGGAGATAAAAAGAATTTTGGAAAAAAACAGTTAATGCATCAAGAAAAGATTGGTCTTCAAAATTAGATGATGCATTATGGGCTTACAGGATTTCTTTTAAAACCCCTATTGGAATGTCCCATACATGCTTGTTTTTGGTAAATCATGTCATCTTCCTGTAGAACTTGAGCACAAGGCATTTTGGGCTATAAAATTCCTTAACTTTGATGAAAAAGCTGCAGGTAAAAAGAGATTGCTCCAATTGAATCAACTGGAAGAATGAAGAAATGAGGCATTTGAAAGTGCTCGTATTTATAAGGAACGAGCAAAGAAATGGCATGATAGGAACATCATCAAACGAGAATTTTTTCCTGGACAAAAAGTGTTACTTTACAATTCTCGTTTGAAGTTGTTTCCTGGAAAATTACGGTCAAGATGGTCGAGACCGTTTGAGATAGCAAAAGTTTTTCCATATGGAGCGGTTGAATTAAAAACTGAGGATGATCGAACTTTTAAAGTGAATGGGCAACTGCTCAAGCATTATTTTGAGGGGGAAAATCTTGACAGTACTACTACTGTCATTAATCTTAAAGAACCATGATCAGGTCAGGAAAGTCGGGCTAAGCGACTTCAAACTAAGCGCTTCTTTGGAGGCAACCCATGTCTAATTTTAGAGTAATTTTTATTTGTTTGTTTTTACTAACTTAGCTATAAGTGTGGCAGGATATTTAGTATTTGAAAAAAAAAAAAAGAAATTCAAAAGGTTGAAGGCCGGCTCAGAGCTGCCAGCCTTGACCAAGCTCTGAGAAAACAAGGAAGGCCGGCTTAAAGCCGCCGGCTTAGTGCCGGCGTAAAAGTTAGTACGGGAGTAGGTGAGCACCGCAATTTAGGCCGACTTGGGAAAGGTCTAGGCCGCCGGCTTATATGCCGGCGTTGGAGTACAAGATTTACGCTGGCAAGGGAAGGTGAAGGCCGCCGGCTTAAGGTCGGCATTTATTGCAGATTTCTTGATTTCTGAAAATTCCTGATGAAGGCCGGCATCTGGGATTCAAAGCCGCCAGCTTTGTGCCGGCGTATCCATTTAGGCTGGCAGCGTAAATCGAAAAGCGGCCAGCTTTGAGCTCTCGGTATGCAATTTTTTCACTTACACTGGCTTAAAGCCGCTGGCTTACATTGCAGAAATGCCGGCGTACATTGTGCAGAAGCTTAAAAACAGGTACGAATCTCTCTTTGTCTGTCATTCACTCATTCTCATTTTCTCTCAATCACTCTCAATCAACAAGTTCAATCTCTTGGTCATTATCTCGCGGTGTTTAATCCCTATATCAAGTAAGTCATCATCCTTTACCCTTGTTGTTTTATTTCAAATCCGTCTGTATGCAATTTTAAGATTAATTTGTCAAAATGGGTTTGAAATTTTTATCATTGATATAGCTTTCGGTTGTTAATGAAAATGATTGCTGGGATGATATTGCTAATTTTTTGAAAGTGGATTTCGGTTATTCCAATTTGTTCTATGTCGATCCATGAAATGTGTTAGATTGTAAAGTTAGGGTTCTTGAGTTGTGTAGAGGATTTCAATTTCGAATTTGGGGTCTTGTGGAGATGATGTTATAGCTGCTGGATTTGTAATTCTATACTACTTATTAGCTCCAATTCTTGCATTGTGCTCAAATTTGCTCAGAATTGAAAGAGGAATTGGATTTGTGTTCAAATGTTACAACAATTTCAGTATAAATTTGATTTTGGGACAAAAAGGAAAAATTTTTGAAAATCAATTTATTTGAAAAATTTGAAAATTCCAACGTTCAATTCTGAGCTGGCGAGCCTAAGCTGCCAGCTTTGAAAGTAATATGCAAGTGTATATGATCCATGCAATTCATTAGTTGATTAGTTTCAATTAGTAATATGTATTGATATCCACAATGTTTAAAAACATGTTTTAGGCATATATCAGAATTTTGCATTCCTTTATACTAATTGAATTCAATTTATTTGCAGGAATGGCCCCAAAACAAAAAAGACCAAGAACGGGTGATACTTCTTCATCGGGTTCAGATACCCGAAATCTGCTGTCCAGTCAGCAGTACGCCAAGGACAGAAAGAAAAGGCTGGTCAAAAACGACTTTATAAACATCCAGTATTTAGACTGGTGCTTGCTGGATCAGTTTGATATGGTAGACAGAATTCGAGGGATTATTCAAGATCCAGCGTGGCTGAGATTATTTGACCTTCATGAGCCTGCTTACAAGAATCTAACGATAGAATTCTTGTCTACGGTAAAAAATATCCCAGACCGTGAGGAGTCTACCTTCCAGTTCCAGGCCTATGGACAGATACGGGAAGTCAAATTGAAGCAGATAGGCCATATTATGGGACTGTATGACAGTACGGAAGAGAACAGGACTTTGCCAAACAGCTGGCCAGAGGACATGACACAGGAGGCTTACTGAGCCCACCTAGTTGGTCCTGGATCAAATGAGCACTTTGTCCCATCAAAATCACTGGCCACGTCATTCCGTGCCGTTGAGCACAAGCTCCTCCATCACATTATTGCACACACCCTGAGCTGCAAGAAGACGAGTCACAGCAAGGTGACTACATTTGATATGTTCTACCTGTTTAGCCTTATTAGAGGTTACAGGATTGATCTCGGGGTGGAGGTAGCAAATTTTATATAATGGCAGGCTGAGGATACGAGGACACGAGGTCTAGGTTGTGGAGGCTACATCACACGGATATTGAAGGGGATGAACATTTTCGAGCCCCCACAGGACGATGAGGTATATGAGTGCAAGGGGATCACATCTGCACCATTTAAAGGCTGGGGTTTGCTAAAACACCCCAGGCCAGCACAGCCACCGGTATTGGAGGAGATTGAGTTCCAGGATATTTTTCCTGGAGACGTTCCATTTGAGATGCCATCTACATCTGCTCCACCTCCTCCTACAGGCGCTTCATCGGCATACGGTATGGACCAGCTTAGGCTGGATGTTGAAGAGCTGAAGCATCAGAGTCAGGAGCTCAGAGATAGTCAAGAAAGGGAGAGAAAGAAGAACAAGAAATTCAGAAAGACTATCTTTGATGCGCTGAAGACGGCCATCTGCTGCATTAGCCCAGAGACGGGGGCTGGCATGACCTATCAGACTTCATCTGAGTCTCATCACTCAGATAGGCTCAGTTCTGAGCATACACAGATGGTCAGCCCAGGAGATACTGTGAGACACACACCGGAGGGCAGCAACAGACAGAGCCCGGGGCCAGAGAGCTAGAGACCCTGCTAGCTCTTATTTGCTTTTATTTGATATCTATATTATTGGCCTGTATATTTATTGAGTACCCAAGTCCCTATGGGTGAACTCATTTCTTCTTTTTCTGCTTTTATTCTGCTTTTATTTTGTTTTTTTTTTGTTTTTGTTTTTCTTTGTAGTGATTACAGGAATCGAGCAAAGCAAATCTCTTGCAATGCCAAATTTTGATGATTATGAATCAACTGACTTCAGGGAAGTATCCAATTCATTTCTTTTTTCGTTCCTCTGTTTTATTTGCTGAAAATCAGTGAGGTCACTGTTTGACTGAAGTGTGGGGGAAGGAATAGAATTACATGAAGTGCTGAAGTGATGAATATGATCTGTTTGCTGTTGTTTTATTGAAAAATCTCCACCTTGTATTTTTGGTTTGAAAGCAAAATCATGAGGAAATTCTGCCAAAATTTTTCAAAAATCTCTTGAAATTGGAGATAATACAAAGCAAAGAATGAAAATCAATGAAATTGACTTGTCAAAGTATCTTACTCACCTGCTATTGTGATTGGTTTACTAAGTTAAAATTAAGTTTTAAAATTCTTAAGGAACAAGTTTACTTGATTTTTAACTTTGGAATTGGAAATTTAAGAGCTGGTTGAGTCCTTTTGTTGAAAAATAAACAGGTCTACTTCTTGAAAATTTTAATTTGTATATATTCTTTGAATTTTAACACTTGGTGAAAGAGGTAGAAGAAACTTTTAAACTTAGTGATCCTTCATAAAAATAAGTCTTTGATATTGTATTGCATTCAAAAAGAAAGAAACAAGCATAGCCACTACTCCTCTGACTGAAATTTTGAGTTATGAGTATCTGAACTTGAATGTTAAAGTGAGGAAGAGTTCTTAGGGGTATTTTGAAACCTGGTCACTTAGGTGATGAGCTTGGGATGTGCCGACTCAATGAACTCACTGTAACGAGAAGGAAAGAATGGCAAAAGTTCAATTCATGAGCTTTGAAAAATAAAAAGATAGAGGCAAAAACCTCTCAAAAGAAAATAAATGCTTGAGAAAGAAAAAGAAAATTGAATGCAAAATATGCAAAGGAAGGAGACTTATAATAAAGAAGGAGAACTTCCAAGGAAAAAGTAGATACCACATGCTTTCATTTTGTGTTACTTAGAATATATATAAGCTAGAAATCCAACAAAGTTTAAATGAGTATTTTTCCTTAGTGGATTGAGTATCTGCTTTTGAATAGAATGTTCCTTTGTTAAAAGTTGAGATTAAAACTTGTTTTGTTTGGATTAACTCTTAAATTTTGATTATAATACTCTAATTGCAAGGAATTGGTATGGTTAGAGCTGTAGATACAAGAGAAACAAGTTAAAGAAGTTGAGATTTAAATTGGAAAATTGTACTATCTATAAAGAAATTTCATTTTATTCTTCATTTTGCTTGAGGACAAGCAAAAGTTCAAGTGTGGGGGAATTGATAAGATCATATTTTATTCAAATCTTGATGATCAATTGAGCTAGAATGGATATTTGTTTTGATTAAATTTTATGTTTTAGGACTAATTTGGATAAAGAAATCAAAACAAGAAAATTTGAATTGAAAAGAGGAAAAATTGAAGTCAAGGCCGGCAATTCATCATTGAAAGCCGCCGGCTTTTAGACGGCGTAAAATCCAAGGCCGTTGCAGCACAGCCAGCTTTGCCCAGCACAAGTTAAACAACATTCAAAGCCGCCTCAAAGCTGCCGGCGTAGAAGATGAAGAAGCCAGCGTAAATGAAGGCCGGCAGCCCAGAACTAAAACATCACCAGCTTTGAAGGAGTTACACTCTAAGCCGGCATGAAAGCCGCCGGCCTTGAGGCAGTGTACATGGAAGAATTGAAGAGACATGAAGACATGAAACGCTTGAATGAAAATGAAGCAACACATCTGTTTGAATGCCTACGCCGGTGTCAAAGCCGCCGGCCTTGAGACGGCGTTCGTTATAAATCTGCCCAACGCTTCATTTCTGACTATATACGCCGGCTAGATCTACGTTCTAAGCCGCCGGCGTTGAAGCGGCCTACATTATAACAGATATTGAAGGTTGCCAGTGCACTGCCTGCGCAAAGGACAATTTGAAGATACGCCGCCTGTAAGCCGCCGGCGTAGGATCCATAACGGCCGGCGTACATTGTGAAACAGCAAAGTTCATTGAATGTTTTTCACGAAATTTTTCCTATAAATAGGGGGTCTTCCCCTCACATTCAGAATCATCCAAGCATCCAAGTATCCAATACTACAAATAACTTTAGAATATTTAGAATAGACATTTCATTAGAGATTTTTGAAGAGATATTTGAAGATATACAAGATTTGCAAGTGAAGCTTTAGTATTTTGAATTGGTGATTTCTAATCTTATTCTTTTTATGCAATTCATATACTTGAATATTCTGATCATAATGAAATCATTTGCAATTTCTTATTTGATTATTGAATCATCATCCATGAGTAACTAAACCCTTTTTGTGAGAAGTTGATGAAGCTCTAAACATGCTAAAATGATTTTTGAACCCATGTTATAAGATATTTAGAATCTTGAAATATTCATATTGAATTATGATTATTCATCATATTTTGGTGTATAAGAATTCTAATAACTCGGAAGGGAAATTAGTGTTCACATGAATTCATAAATTGAGATTAAATTACAATTGCGGAAGCGGCGTAGTTTAATCTAGTTTAGAAATTGTCCATGAATATTAATGCAATGTTTTATGTTGATTTCTCACTAAGGAATTAGGAGATTTAATATAAAGTATTAGTCAATTATAGAATCGGGAGATTTATAATTGTAATTTTGATTCCACTAATGATTTATTTAACGGAAGTTATTGAATTGTTTTGTGGTTTAAAAAGGTTTTCAAATTTTGTTTTTAAATCTTGATAATTTCTTATGAATATTCATGAATCTAATTATCATTATAACATGAGTTCAAGTTGATTAGCAATAGTTTAAAGTGGATTCTGCTCCTTCCCACACTTTTCACCATATCCCTCTCTTTGAAAAGCTCATTGCATTCATATAGATAATTAATTAGATAGTTTAACTTAATCATCTCTAAAAGATTAATTGCCTAGATATTAGTATTAGTTGATAATTGTCTAGTAATTAGTAAATCCTCGTGGGAGCGACACTTTATTCATGCTATATTACAATAGAAAACCTAGTACGCTTGCTAGAATTATGCTTTAAAATTCATTACTAATCTCAGCACATCAGATGGGCAACCTGAAAGGACTATACAGACTTTAGAAGATATGTTGAGAGCATGCGTTTTGGATTTAAAAGGAAGTTGGGATGAGCATGTGCCGCTAGTGGAATTTGCTTACAACAACAGCTATCAAACGTCGATTGGCATGCCTCCATATGAAGCGCTTTTATGGCAGGAAGTGTAGATCACCTATTCATTGGGATGAAGTGGGTGAAAGACAATTGTTGGGACCAGAGTTAGTCCAAGATGCAGTTGACGAGGTCAGTTTGATCAGGCAAAGATTACAAGCTGCTCAGAGTACATAAAAGAGTTATGCGGATAAACGAAGAAGACCATTGGAATTTTAGGTAGGCGAACACGTTTTGCTAAAGATTGCACCAACAAAAGGAGTTGTCAGATTTGGCTTAAGAAGAAGTTAAATCCTCGATATGTAGGACCATATGAGATTCTTGAAAGGATAGGTGATATGGCTTATAGATTAGCTTTATCGCCTGATTTGGAGGGAGTGTATAATGTGTTTCATGTATCCATGCTCAGAAAGTATATTAAAGATCCGTAAGAAATTGTAGCACTTGAACCATTGGAAGTACAGCCGAATCTTACGACAAGTGAAAAGCCCATCAGAATTGTAGATTCTAAGGAGAAGATTCTGAGAAGCAAGGTGATCAAATATGTGAGAGTATAGTGGACTAATCAAACTGAACGTGAAGCTACCTGGGAGCTAGAAGAAGATATGAGGACAAAATATCCAGAGTTGTTTTATTAATCCAGGTAACTTTCGAGGACGAAAGTTCTTTTTTTGAGAGGAGAGATGTAAAATACAAAAATAAGGATGAAAATATAATGAATTATGAATCATGAGATGATATAGGATGAGTTTAAGGTCAAAACAAGTAAATTGTAAAAGTTTAAGTTTGGTTGTAGGAAAAATATTAAAGTTCGGATTTCTGTAATCTTTGATAGCTACCTCCTGGAGAATCTACGCCGTCGGCGTAGGATGGGAATAGTAGCGTTTTTCTTAACGTTGGGAGGAACACCGTCGGTGTTCACTAGGGTTTCTCTCAATGCCGGCATGGAACGCCGTCGGCGTAGGTCGTGGGTTTGCCGGCGTATGTAGTAGGATCGAAGTTTTGGCAAATCAAAGCTCCGATGAACGCTACCAGTGCCCGTGTAAATTTTGCCAGCGTAAGGTGTACGCCGGCAAGATCTACACGTACGCCGCCGGAGTTGGGCTGGTATATGATCAAATTTCTATAAATACGAGACGCGAAAAACGATTTCAACAAATTTTCTTTTATCATTTTCTTCTTGCGTCAAAGAGGGTTTTGGAGTGTTCTTAGAGATTCAGGCTTGGAGAATCATCAGGAGGGTGTTTTCGATCCAAAGTAAGTAATTTCCATCTTCTCTTATGGATTAAATATGAGATTGTATAAGTTTTCTTAGGGTTGGGTTGGATTTTACATGAAGGTTCTTGTGAGGAAACCCTAGCACGTGTGAGATCTATGATTTAGTGAATGCAAATCGGGTTTTAGCGATTCAAAATAGTAAGTTTATCTCCTTTATGATGGATTCAAAGAAAATACAGGTTAAACAATCCTCATACGTTCTTATTGTTGTGCATATTAGGGTTTTGGGTGAAATAATTGGTGTTTGTGGAGTTTGATCGGAATAGATAGTGCAGATAACGAAGATTTCTTTTTAGGTTAGGGTTTCTGGAGAATTCATGTTTGTTAAGGTATTTTGATAATGCGATCATATATGTTGATGTATATATATATTTGTTATAACAGGACATTTGGAGTTTGTGGAATTATTGTTGGTGTGGATATAGGAGTTTGTGGAGTTCGGGTTGTCTTGGCTGTTGTTGGTATCAGATTCTGAGGATTTGATTTATATTCCTGAAACTGAGAAAGGTACGACCAATCCTTGCTTGTTGTTTTTGTTTGTAAGTTTAGTATTGATTGAATGCTTGTAGGAATAGAATTTCTTAATAAACTTAATCGTTATTCGGATTTATAGTTGTATGATTGATTATGCTTGGCTTTGGCCAGTAAAGACCTGGTAGACAATGATACTGATGAGACACCCTGATGATCTTGGTGTGAGGTTGTCCTTAGTGGACTCGTGCCTTGATATGATTCCGGTAGAATTATGTGTTCTGGATTCGAGGTGTTTGGGGAGTACCCACTCATCCATATATGTATATGATTATTATTTTCAAAGAGTTGTTTGATTTTCAATGGAGTCTGAGTAACTCCGAGTTCAGGATTAGTGTATGCCTAATATGGGACTGTGTTGTTTTGTTGGCTTAAGAAAGATAATAATATGATTGTTTGCATTAGTTTAAGCTGCATGAATAATATGCCTTTTGTATGTGCATATGCATTTGTTTTTGGATTGGAGTTATCGTACTGGGTGTCGCCACTCATTCTTTTAAATTTTAGGTACAGGTGAAGAAGATATAGTGTATGATCTACCCGGTTATGATTTATTCTTTGATAGCGGGGATGGCGATAGTGGACCCGACTACCCAGTCGAGAGTTAGGCTTCGTATACCAAGTTTCTAAGAGATGACATGTTTTGATCATTTGAGATTGTAGTTGGATTCATTGTTGGTTTTAAATGAAAAGATTTTAATGTAAACAATTGTTAGTTTCTATTGAATTTGTTGACTGTGATGTCAACTTGGATTTTATGCTTGAACCAGGAGTTTATGTTTTATGAAGTATGAGCTTTTTAGTTTTTAACAGGTTTGGTATCCTATGAGTTACCCTATGAGTATTTACAAGTGATGATTGTATTAATTTGTGGATAATAGAGCCTTTGCGTATCCTATATAAGAGAGGATACGTGGCGGGTTGTAATGCCTTTTTAGGGCGTTACAATCACCATAAGTTATTATATTAGCGTATAATAAAAACATATAGGATTTTATAGTGCAACATGAATTTGCCCAGAATACTATGAAACATTTATTCTCAACCTTCTTATTACTCATACTCAATTTTTTTATCCTAAATCTCAAGCCAATTTCATTCTTTGTGCTCATAACTTGAGATTAAACAAACTCATTTTTCAACTTAAAGAATTAAGAATAGATGATATGTTAAATGAATAAGATGATGTATAAAATGAATAATAAATTCCCCCCTCCCCACCTACACACACACCATTAAAAAAAAAAAAAATCTCCCCTTCTCTTACTTCTTTCTTTCTTTTTATTTTCAATACATCACAAATGTTTCCTCCCCTTATTGTTTTTTTTTTTAACAAATTAATGATATTTCTCTTCCATTTTTTTAAGCTTCGTTTTCCTTTTTCCATTCAATAACATTGTTTTCCTTTCCATTCTTGTTTTGCAGTAGGGATGCAACCGAGGCGGGTCGTTATAAGGTACCCGCGCTGCCCGCCCCGCTAAAAACCCTATAGGGTTTAGGGTCGGGTTTTGGGTTGTACTCATAACCTGTTGGGAAAACTCGACCCGATTTAATTAAAAAAAATTAAAAATTTTAGTTTAAGGAATTTACTTGTTCATTAGTTGAATGATGCTTTTCATATAATCATTTTGTTATTCATGTATTAAGTCACATGATAGGATATAAAATTATATTTACAATTAATAATCATGACCAATTATCCAGAGAAAATCGATTTCCATGTGCAACCTCCCCACTTTTTCAAAATTCATTTCTTTCCCATGCAACACAACAAAGTATAAAATTTAATTTTCTCAAAAAAATATATATTATATATATAATGCAAATAAATCAAGAATATATAGATCGTCGTGTAGTGTCATCATTTTATTAATATTATTATTATTTTGAGTTGTTATGTATTATATATATATATGTAAGTCTTCTAATAAATAAATAATAGCTAGTGACTTTTCTAAAAGCATATACAAATTCCGTCATTGTAATAATATTTTCTACGATAATGCTATTATTGGTGTCTATATATACACAACACAGCTCGTCAATCCTATTAAGAAGTGTTTCTTTTATATATCTATTTGGTATTTATCTCAATAATCAATGCACATTAAAAAACCAGATAAATCGAATAATCTATTTTTTTATTCATTAAAAAAGCAAAAGATGAAATTTTTCCTAATAAAATATTGTCATGTATTTACACACAAAATCTATGTATGAACATCTAACAAGGAACGATCGAAATCAAAATCTGATTAAATAAAAATGAACTTTGCAAATGTGAATGGCCTCAAACACTTCTTATTGGTAATTACTGCCTTGTTATTGCTTAAGGTATATATATATGATCAAGAGATGGCTCTTTTTATTTATTCATTATTGTAGCTTGTCATAAAAAGCGAGAGAGGGAAATGAACTGAATCAATTCATCTTAGGCATAATTTAATTATTTTTTCAATATGAGATGACATCGTAATAATATGGCAAAACATAGATGATTAAAAAAAATACTGTGGAAAAGATAAAAGATTAAGATTTTCCATAAATTTATCGGGTCGGGTTCTGGGACCCCCTTTTTATAATCGGGTTGGGTTTGGGATAGAATGACCCGACCCGAACCCGACCAGTTTACATCCCTATTTTGCAGAATATCTTATAACAATTTCATGATCCAAACTTCCATACCCAAATGGGTCAATCATAAAGTTTAGGCATTTTGTGGATCCCAAGTATCATTTTCTTAAGGTCAAGCCAATACAAGAAAAGGAGGTTTCAGAGTGAGAAAGAATTCTTATCTCTAAACGTAAAATTTTGTAATAAAATTCATCACTACTAATTCTATTTGTGGAGATAGAAGTTATTTTACTAATTCTCTATTATGGAATTTCTATATTTAATGGTCAATTTTCTAATAGTAAGCATCAAAAAATCTGCTCTTTCTCCTCAAATATTTCTATTTTGCTTGGTGTCATCACTCCTTGTGTATTGAAGCTACACTCCACCAATAAGGCTGCAACACCCCATAAAGAGACATTAACACTTTGCAACGATATATATTTTTAAGCAAACAGGATCTTTTAGTTGCATTGATAAAAAATGACAAGTACATATAAGTCATAATTTAGTATAATAACCGGTATCAAGTCTTAAATAATATAATATTAAAGACCATATTCCTATCTCATAAGTCTCCAAATACATAAACAGATATTTCAAATACTAACTAATTTATGACTAGAAAATAAAAATAAACAACTTATCTCGAATATCCCAAATTCTTCTAGCTTATAAATCTTACCGAAGTCATCTCCTGGAAGAAACGAGCCAAGGTCTTAGAACAAGCCTAAAAGGTCTTTAAAAGTGTGGGTGAAACAACGGGCTTAGTGAATAATCAGATAAATTACACATCAAGTAAGTTCATTAAAAATCATATGTAATGCATCGATCAAACAAATACTCAAAATATTAGTCTGGATGATCTAGAATCCAAACAGGTTAGAGATTTACGTCTTCTTATTGGGGTTAAAGGACTTTGACTTAATGACCCATCTACCCAAGAGAAACTAAATATACCAAAAAAAAAAAAAAAATCAACGATTTCTCGTTTTAGATTCTCACTTTAATTTAGGGATATTTTAACTAACCATTTCTTGCATTAATCCTCAGAAACTCCCTAAGTATTAGTAATTTCAAATGATACCAAAGATGGTGCCCCTTTGTTGCCACTTAGTTCCCATGGAACCAATGAAACAAAGATAATCTTGAGTAGAACTAACAGTTTAGAAAAACTAAGTATTAACAGAGAACTGAAATACTAATACTTAGTAAGCTGTCATACTTTTAAAATTGAAAATAATGTAGTTCATGTAATGCATGATTATTTTATTTACAATGCCAATAATTCTTAATCAAGCTTATAGTGATCATACATTACACATAACATAGATTATGTCTTTCTCAAATCATCAAATATTTTGTATTATTGCTTTTATTATCTTAGTTTGTCAACACAAACAAACAGCTCATATCACATACTCAACAGACTTCCACATCAACCATATTCTTATCTTTGCATTACATATGCCATTAGTTACAAACATAAACAATGTAATAGATCTTATTTACTCACCTACTCATGATGATCAATTGTAATACTCCTCAGGAAAATTTACGAACTGATTAGTATCACCTATTGAACGAATAAATATTTACTCAAAAGATATTATATATATATATATATTTGTATAGATAAACCCAATTGATTGTTTAAGTGTCCTAAAATCAGTCTTTATCTTTTCTAGATCTATTCTATCTTTTCTAAGTTATTATTTACTGATAACTAATAGTTTTAAAACTTATAAAATGTTTTATTTTTATCATATAATTATAGAATTTGTGTTCATAATTCAGTATTTCACTATTATCATCATTATATTTTTATATCATTCTTTAGTTTGACCACTTTGTGGTAACTAATATTTATTTTCTATTATTTATTTTCATATTGTTTCCCTTGATATCTTTTCATATTATATATATTATTTATGGAAATCACATTATTCTTAATTATATCTTATTCACATTTTCCATTCTTATACACATACTTATGTAGAATAATTATCATACTCTAATCTTTTGTTTAATATAACAAAAGTGTTTCTTATTTATAATGGTTACCAGAGTTTAACACTTAACAAATATTTAAACATACTAATCTTAAAATATTTATATATATTTATTAACTTTCATGTTCTGTTTCTTTTCTTCCTCTCTCTTTATATATATATATATATATATATATAATACATTATGGATGAAATAGATTTCATCTAGGGCAAATTTTGTATTTACCCTAGCAGTCAACGTTGCTGGCCTTCATGCATGCACAGCCGGCCTTCATTTTGGACGAAAGGAATTTCATTTAGGGAAAAATTTGCATTTACGCTAGTAGTAAACGTCGTCGGCCTTGATTTTACGTAAGTTCATTCCAATGTAAGCTTGCTTGAAGGCCGCCAGCTTATCCCATGTATGCCGCCAGCCTAGGCAATGTACATCGTTGGCGTAGGGCCAACTTTCATGTACATTGTCGGCTTTGGGCTAGCTTTCTCCATTGTTCATCATCTTCTTCATTTTTGCATTTTATTTTTCAGAGCTTCTTTCTTCCTATATGTATTATACTTGCATGTTTAATTATTTTTTAATGTTTTAATTTCCATGGTCATCGATTACTATTCGTGATCTATCAACACATATAACATCTTATAATCATCATAATATGTAATTTCTTAGCTTCTATACATATCATGATGCATAAATAGAGGTTTAGAGTTTGATATTACCTTGTTTGGAGCTATTATGGAGATGTTTAACCCTCCCTTAGACTTGATACAAACCTAAATTAATAAGAATATTGTTTAAGCTAATGTTTCATACACATACTAACTTAAGAAGAATTTTTTTCTTACCTTACTTGTTCACTTCTTAAGCTTGTAGGTGTGTCTTCTTGTAGCTTTATTAAATGGGGTTGTGTTTATGTGTGTTTTGTGATGTTGTTTTGGGCTAATACTATGTGTTTTAAGTGCTTTGTTTGTAGTTAATTAATGGAGGCATTTATAGGCAAAGGGGCTGCACGCTTCTTATTGAATTTTCAGTCAAGAATGCAAGTTGTTTTTACTCAGGTTGTTGCAATTAATAAGGCGTCTAATTTGAAGAATTTTGATTGGCTAATCCTTAGGCAATTGAACTTTATTGTGTCAAAAATTTGAGCAATTTGCTTAAGGGTTTCGGTCACTGCAATTTTTCTTAGAACTTCTCAGTCGCATATCATGCAATTTTTATTGAAAATAGTACAATTAAAACTTTAATTTTATTTAATTAATTAATTATCTTAGTTTTATGATAGTTTATCAGACTAAATGGTATATTTATATTAGTTATATAGGAGTTTTATCTCTAAAAATTTATCTAATGCTCTTATGATTTCCTAGATTATCAATGAGTTCAAATTTTGAGTTTAAAGTTTACGCAATTAATTATTTTTAGAGTTTTATCTCACATGATAAGGATTTTCTAGACTTAGTAAGCCAATTTTGGTTTTGGTCTCTAAGAGGTTAAGGATTCTCTAACTAGAATAATGGTGTAATCCAAACATTTATTTGAAGTCTAGATTGTTAGTTATGGATCTGTTTTTGTTCCTATTATGTATTTATAACTCAAATGATTCATCCTTAAATTATCGTTTTCTAAATATAAGCTTTATTGGTTATTTACTTTTTCATGCATTTGAAATCTTATCTTAATTATTTCTATATTTGTAGTTTTTAATACCCACTATGAAATCTTGTCTTTGGTATCTATTAATATCTACGGAACTTTGTTTTAGGGTTTGAAGTTATATAAAGGTTCATTACTACTCGTAGTTTTATTTTAAGGTATTTGTTGAATCCTACATTGACCATCTACTTTTATATTAGTATTTCTATTTATTTTTACAAATATAAAAATTCTCGAGGTTTACAAATGATACTCCATTAGCTAAATAACAACATTACATCATCGAAGCTACGTCTAATAAGCCCATGAAAGGATCAATCATATGTTATTTATGTTAATATTTATATCTAAAGTCTAGAATGTGTTATAATTTTGTATTATATATGTTTCTATTTTTTGTTGTTATCATGTGTTTGTTTCTAATATGATGACAAGTGTTGTCAACTCTGTAAGTTCTATTGTGTTGTTGGTGACAGTTAAGGATAATAGTTATGCGTATGTTTGTGATGTAGTGGACATTTATTGTGTGGTTTATGGTCAAAAAAAAAAAAAAAACAAGGGAGAAAGAGAACAAGACATGTATTTCTCAAAAAGAATTTTAGAACTTTTAGAGTTTTGAAGAGATCTAAGGTTCTCTCAAAGTAGGCAAAAATTATCAACCATTTTTTTATAGGATTTAAGTTTCTCTCTAAGTATCCTGAATACTTGAACAAAATAAGTAAATTTGTAAAATGAAGTGTAAAAACAAACACTTGGTTTGTGAGGATTTCACCTTCATTCAACCTAAGACAAGATCACAACCACAATCCCTTGACAAATTACTATAATGCTAGGCTACATGGAGGATATTAAACAACTTTAATAGCAGTTTGAAGTGTTCTTAGCCATGCACCAAGCTGATTGCATGCAAGTGAAGCTTTATCATGATAATTGGAAAGTCCATCACATGAAGTCTCAATCAAGCATGACAAAGTGACACAACAATAGGAGATTAAAGAGGTAAGAGGTCAAATAAAAGCATAATCAACCAATTTGTGTGGGAAATGACAAAAGAGATTTTGCTTTTAAGATGGCATAGCTTGAATTTCCTAGTGTGATGGATCTTATGACCCCTTAGGATGACATAACTGATGTGAGCACATCTTTAGACACCACCAAATTCAAGATGAATAACGGGTAGAGCTAACTACATCTCACAAGGAATGGGATGTCCAACTTTGGTTTTTGAAGTTAGGACGCAACTAACCTGGTTTTGATAAGGAAGGAGTTAAGGCCTTTTATAACTTATGCTTTGGACCTCCTTAATGGAATAACAAATTAAGAGAATTATCAATGCTTGAAGAAACTAGATCGGCTAAGGCATATTAGTAAAAGTTTGAACAACTTCCAGCACAAACTCTTTCCTTCATCCAAAAACATAAGGTAGCAATTTTTATGAGTGGGCTTTAAATTACATAGTAGCAAAGGTACAATTGCATCAACTAGGGGATTTTACTTATGCAATGAACTTAGTGTTACTTTATAAGAAAAATCAACAAAGGCGATAGGAGAAAGTAACAGATAACAAGCCAAAATCAAATAGAGGGAAGAAGAGCTAAAGGTCTTTTATTTTAATTGTGATTAACCTTTTTCAATGGGGCACAAATGTAGGAAATTATTTGGATAGTAAGTGTAGATGACAAATACAGGGAGAGGAGACTAGTATTGATAAAGAGACTAATGTTTGCATGTGAGGTTGTGTGAAATTCCAAAAGGCGGGAGTAAATGTTATAACATCATGAATGGGACTAGCATATATTTTTTTACATCAATATTTATGTCTAAAGTCCAACATGTCTTATTATTTTGTATTAATATTTATGTTTCTATTTTTATTGTTGTCATGTGTTGTTATTAGTGTAATAATAAGTGTTGTGATGGGAATCATTTCACGGCTTTAATTATCGATCTAGGAGTGAACAAAGATCAAGTGAGGAAGGACACAAGATGCGAATTCAAGCCAGGAAGAAATCAAGAAGTTATAGCAACTAAAGGTTGGCTATGCAACAGTCCAACACTAGCAGCCTTCTCTTCAAAGCCAGCGGCATACCCTAAAAGCTGGCAGCATTCAAGATACATCACAGGGTGTAGAAGACAACGTGTTCGTCTCGAATCATCGACCTTCTAAGTATACTGACCCAAGGTTGGCAGCATTGAACCCCAATGCCAACGGCATTGAAACATTGGTCGGTGATGTACTTTGCCGACCTTTGACCCAGGACACAAATTTTTCATTTATTTCATATTTCTTTTATTTTGCTTGTTGGATAATGTTATATATGCCCTTTTTGTAATCAAATCTAATTAGCTTTTGATATTTTGAAACTTAGTTTGAAAATTTTCTCTCAATCATGCTGTTAGCAATCCATTTGTGATTGTGTCGAGTTTCTATTCTTATCAATCAATTAGATTGTGATGAACAAACCACTCCATCTTGTTTGTACATAATATCAAACAAGAGAGAGTGTGTATTTTGAGTTGATTTGGTGTGTCATATCTGCTATCAATGTCAATCATATCTTTTAATTTCCTTGCATCCAAATTACAAAACCCTAAAAATATCACCTTTTGCTTATATCGATCGAACCCTTAAAAGAGATCACTTTGTAGGGATCAAATTCGTCGTATTGCAGCTGGTGGTGGAAAGATAGAGGAGCAATTACAAGCCTTGATTAATCTTGTTACTAACCTATCTACAAGATTGGAGTAGATGACATTAGGGAAACAACCTATAGTTAATTCATAGGCACTACCTCCGATTGCAAATATTGATGTTCGATAGGAAGGAGTAGGAAGAGGTCATAGAGGAAGACAGAATTTAGGTGATGACCATGCCTATCATGAAGGGAGAGGTGACAATTATGAAAATGATTATTATCATTGTGAGTTCTTATCGTTAAGTTACAAATGCCTTCGATTGTAGGTGGTAGTTTGGCTAATGAGTATCTTGATTGGGAAGACAAGGTAGAAGGCTTATTTGAGTGTTATGACATAGAAGACCATATGAGACTTTGACTTTTTGTTGTTGAATTCACAGGTTATGCTACCTTATGGTGGAGGAATGTCCTTGCCACATAAAGAAGGGATGGAGAGGTTGAGATTAGAACATGGCAGGATATGAAGTGACCCTTTAGGTAGAGATTTGTTCTCGAGCATTATAAGCATGAGCTGTTCATGTGTATGCAGACATTGAGATAGGGAGGAAAGACTATAGACGAATATATCTAAGATTTGAGACCTTGATGATTTGTTATGGAGCTACTGAGTCTCTTGAGCAAACTATAGAAGGCTTGTTTCTGGCTTGAAGTATGAAATTGCTTGTATTATCGAGTTGCAACGATATAGTATACTTGAAGAGGCCATCCAGTTAGCTCTAAAGGTTGAGAGGCATAGGCCTTCAAATCTTTACAGAACACCTACGAGGTATTCTTCTAAAACATCTTAAGGTTATTCTAAATCTCCAGTATCTGGTAGTAGGGAAGTAGGTCAGAATGTTGATAGTGATTATAATTTTAGGAAGGAAATGCCAATTGATAAGAGTAGGGAAATCTACTCATGATTTCAGTAAAGCTGTAGTGAATAGTGAGTTTAAGAAAGATATTGCTGGTAGTTCTAGAAAGAAAAGTAGAGAAGTAAAATGCTTTAAATGTCAAGGTTATGGGTATATTACTTTTCAATGGCTTAACAAATGAGTGATGACTATCACTACTAGGGGATTGGTTGAAGAGGAAGAGGATGAAAGTAAGTAGGGTCCTGGTGAGTTACAGGCTGTTATAAATTCTTATTATGAGGATAAGGAGGCCCATACTTTTGAAACCCTAGGGAAGGAAAAGTTTATGAGTTTAGTGCTGAGATAGGATTCAACTTCTCTATCTTTAGTTGGCCAAGAACAGAGGGAAAATGTTTTTTATGCTGGCTACAGAATTCAGGGACAGCTATGTGTGCTCCTTATTGACAATGGGAGTTGCGCCAATATGGCAGCAGCTTCTATGGTACAAAAGTTGCAATTTCCTACAGTTCTACATCTTGGTCCTTATAAACTTCAGCGGTTAAATGATCAAGGTTGCCTACTTGTTGATACACAGGTTAAGGTACCAATCTCTATTGGATATAGGTATCAAGATGAAGTCCTTTGTGATGTTTTACCTATGATTGCTTCTCACATCATCTTTAGGAGGCCTTAGATGTTTGATAACCAGTTCTTCATGATGGATATTTAAATAGCTATGCTTTTCAAAGAAATGATAAGAGTATTATTTTACATCTTATGACGCTTGGAGAGATTTGACCAGCTCAGAGTGAAATGCATGACCAACAAAAGAAGAGGACCATGTTAATGAGTAGAGAGGAGATGATACCAGTTTTAGATTTGAGGACAAATCTTTAATAAGCATAGGAAGATGATGGGAATCATTTCATGGCTTCAACTATCGGTCTAGGAGTGAACAAAGATCAAGTGAGGAAGGATACAATACGTAAGTTCAAGCTAGGAAGAAATCAAGAAGCTGTAGCAACTGAGGGTTAGCTGTGTAGTAGTCCAATGCCGGTGGCCTTCTCTTCAAAGCCGTCGACATACCTTAAAAGCTAGCAGCGTTTAAGATACATCACTGGCATAAAAGACAGCGTGTTCATCACGGGTCATCAGCCTTCCAAGTATACCAGTTCAAGGCTGATAGTATTGAACCCCAATGCCGGTGGTGTTGAAACATAGGCCTGTAACATATCTTGTTGACCTTCGACCCAAATGCAGATTTTCATTTATTTCGGATTTCTTTTATTTTGCTTGCTAGGTAATGTTATCTATACCCTTTTTGTAATAAGACCTTATTAGCTTTTGATATTTTGAAACCTAGTTTGAGAATTTTCTCTTAATCACATACTCTTCTCAATCCATTTATGATTGTGGTGAGTTTCTGTTCTTATCAATCAATTAGATTGTGGCGAACAAATCACTCCATCTTGTTTGTGTGTAATATTAAATGAGAGAGAGAGTATATTTCAAGTTGATTCAGTGTGTCATATTTGCTATCAACGTCGATCATATTTTTTAATTTCCTTACATCCAAATTACAAAATCCTAAAAATATCACCTTTTTCTTATATCGATCAAACTCCCAAAGAGAGATCACTATATCTAACGAATTTAGGCACATCATGTTGTCAAGTTTGCGATTAAAACATGATGGTGGTGGCAACTAAAGATAATAGTGTTTTATAGCTATAGTGTTATGATCACTTTAATCATTAACGAATAAGGTTACTTCAATCTCAACTATGCAGAAGGCATTAAATTGCTAGACGTACTATAAAGCCACTTTAACTCATCATGAAAAGATCACTCCAATCTCATGTATAAAAGACACCAAACAATGATGTTAGCTATGTCTAAATGTTAATTATCGTGAATCATGACAACATGGTTATATATACTAATCTCCTTTTGAAGTTCATCAAGCAAGATTGTTAACCACAACAAAGTTCTTTCATGAAGATAGTCTACAAGGAAATGAGGTGGGTATAGAATTTATGTGTTAAGGCTTCGAGTCATATGTCAAAGAAGTAATGAAGGCTTTCATATAGTAAGACTATAGATAATGTACTTTAATTGATAGCAAAGCCTATCTTAATCATGCAAGAAAAGTTGCATGATATAAATTATGTCTTTAACTTTTGCCTTAAGTGTGATTCTATAGATACAAAAGCTCTAACTTAACCTTTCCTTTACCTGCTTAGATACCACATAGAAGACATTCATCAAATATCAAATGCTCTAACTGAAGATCATCATCAAGATTGTTGACCTAAAAAATCTTGATGGATTAGAAGATCTGCTCTTCAGTGCTCTTATAGACCATTGTGTACGTGTTGAGTATGAAACTTATGTAGTTTTTAAAGTATGGCTTGCCCGCCACCCTCTATCATATAGGAGTTCCAAACCTAAAATATAAGTAATAGACTTCACCTAAATCTATTTCAAAAGCTTTTTTAAGAGATACCTTTGTTACATATAACAAAAGATTTGTGAAAAGTCAATTGAAAGCTTGCATTAGATGCAATTTTCATGCAAAAGATTAAAAGATGTACATCTTCCAAGATGAAGTCAAGCATATACTAAATAGTTGTTGTTGTACTAGAATTCATGATACAAGTGGCCACATGTCATCCTCTTTGTGTGCATCTTCATTTTGTTTTTCCTATAAAGACTTAATAAATTTACTCATGCAATTACACTTAAAGAAAGAGACCCCCGAAGTTATGTCTTTTTCTTCTTTACTACAATAGACTTTAGTCTACTAAAATTAGAGCAATTGTTGTAGTCTCCCTCCTATTGCATTTCATCTTTTGTTAGACCCATGTTAGGCATCTTTCACTGAAAAAAAAATTGATGTATATCTTGTATTTCTAATTCCGGTGTGAGCAAAGTGATATCAAATTACACATTAATGTTAATAGCAATAGCAATTGCTACATAAGCAAACTAAATGTAAAGGCATTAAAATGAAATATCGAGTATTCTCTTGTGTACCATGTACCCCAAACAAAGTTTTGGCAACAGGGTCATCTTATGAAGTCACAAACATAGTGTTCTCCTCATTCACTTGGAAATTTTCAACGATGTTAAGGCAAGTGTCATGCTACACTAGATAGTTTTCCTAGTTTCATTTTGTCAAGTGCTTCTCCTTTCCTAGTGGAGTCACCAATAGTTAATGTAGGGGAGGTCAATATTGACGATTGATCTTATTTGATGTGCGTGAAAATTTGACCTTACAAGATGTTTAGATCTGTGACATGTTGAAGGATGTCACAGAGAAAGGTATGAGAAGTGGAGAGCCGGCAAACTTAAATTCTTGTAACACACATGTGACAACCTTTTGAATAGGATGTCTTAATGTGCTCTTGATGTGTTCTTGTTTATTCCATTGATTTGATCTTCTATAGAGTGATTCTTTCATATCAATGATATTTGTATAAAGCTTATCAATGCTTTAAATTCCGAATGAGGAAGAGGAGGAGGTTTTTATACATAAATCTCTAACTCCATCTTAATTATTGGATGAAACTGAGATGGAATTACTAATAACCAATTGCTAAGAGTCATGGGATCAATCATGTGCTTTATACTAGGCTTGAATGGTGTTAAGCTTGGTTGATCCTAATCTTTAAAAGACTTTAGTATTAAATCAAGCCCACCTTCTTTTAAAAGAAATCCAAAATCTTATATTGCTTTTATTAAGGCTTATCCAGGCCCAAAAAGTCTAAAATGAGCCTAGAATGGCCTCCTTTTCATGTCCGGGACAATTGGACAATTTAATATTCCAGCAATCCTAATATACCAAATCAGATCCCTCTACAGCATCCCCAATTGGGTTTGGTTTTTCAAAATCTTGTTAATAACTCAATAAACATGTCCGTGACATTATATAAGACTAAAGCTTGATTACCGACATAATTCTTTACCGGTTGTTCCCACCTCGAGCTTACGCGGAGTTGCTTCTTAGTTTGAAATAAAATTTGTACATCGTGAAAAAACTATTTTTCTATAATATTCTTTTTAGTACTATTGAGTTTCTTAGATTAGCTTGTCATAGTATGCAAGAGATTACCTATGTACGGTATTAACAGGGATTTTTTGCTTTTTAAGGGATCAAAACAAAACTTTACGTAACTTCTATAGGTAATTAAAAAGAAATGTAGCCTCTGTGTGGCATTAGATGGGATTGAATCTACTAAAGATTTTAAATTCTGCAAGTGCATGTTTAGCAGATAGAAATTAGACAAAAACAGTTGGAATTTTTTATACAGCTTAATTTTTTTATACATCTTTAATGTCCCGGGGAATTCGCAGTTTTTGTTTGTTGTTCTTTTCTTCCTTTTAAGATCACCTAAATGATAGAACAAAGAAAGAACGAAAAGATTTTAAATTTCACAAAATCTTTATTCCCATACACTAGAAATATTAAACAAATGTCTTTACATTTCAAGTAAATCATTCGAGATTTCGACATTAATATTCTTACATCAGTTCAGAACTTTCCATTTGCCTGAGATTCCAGCTTTGAAAAATAACCCTCAACTCAAACATGCCACCACCAAAGGGGAAAAAAATCCTACTCTTATACCTGTATTCCCTATAAAGCCTTCTAGGATAAATTTTTGAGTTTAAATTCAGAGTCTTCCATGCCCACAGGAATTATGAATGCCATGTTAATGTATTTCCTTGCTTCTCTTTTAAGTCGCGAAGAAGAAAATGAATAATACTAGAGTGGTTTGTTTAATGTCGATGAAGATTGCAAATAACTTAATTTACTTACTTAAGACATTCGTAACTTTAATTAAATATTAGGAAGCTTCTACGGTCATATCACTAGAACTGTCTAATAAGTGGAACCATCAATGATGATGAGTAAGATGTGAACCATTTGATAACCCATAAAACTAGTTTTGTAAAAATTAATAACGAAATCATAAAATTTTTTTAAATTGTTAAACACACATAGACAAGACTTCTAATACTGAATCAACGTAGTTATTATAAATTTTCCTTTTTGGACATTTGCTATACTCTTGTTCTAAATATCAATGTCTAAGATTCAAACCATGTTTGAAGATCTGATTAAAAATGAATTAAAGTTTTCATCCAGATCCACAGCACATAATAATGGTCACTACAAAAATAAAACAAAGGGCCTTTCCCGTCCAGCAAGGTGTAGGCTTCATCCTTCGATTTAAAGTCTATATATATTCGTAGCAATTAGAATATAAAATACACGTCACTATTTTATATTTATTATTATTTTTAGTTTACAAACTATGGAATATGAGTAGGAAATTCTGGCTTTAATAAACTGGATGCAGAGAGAGAGAGAGAGTTCAAGAAGACACTGATATCCGTTTGATCTTAGTGGCTGTGCATTAATTTTGCCCAAGATAATAGACAGAAATATTTATTTTGTACAAATTTATACCTCGAAGCCCTCTTCCGCAGGAAATATACATATATATATATATATATAACAGGGTTTTTAACAGAATTATACGTGCATTCATTGCTATTGCCTAATGGGATTTACAAGACAAAAATTTCGATATTTAGAAGAAGATTAAAATTGGTATAGATGAAAATAATTACATATTCTCTACCCAATCAAAAAATACAAGCAGAAAAAGACTCGATTTTTGCCCTCAAACTTTTTACACATTTCATCATTACCAAGGTACGAATCGGTCCATAAGCAAGCACACAGTAGCCTCAGAGAGTGTACTCTCCTTTTGATGTACTTCTATTTTCTCCTTCACAACGTTCTTCTTCTCTTCAACTTGTCCCTCATCATTTTCCTCCCGTCTTTTGCCCTTCAATTGCAACATCTTTTTAAGCTGGACTTTCTCTGTGAGCTTTGTGAACTCACTCTCCCATATCTCGACTAATGCAGACATGTTTTGGAAATGTACGCTAATTCTTCTTATAAGAAACAACTTTTGGGTTGATATATGAAAATTTATAAAAAAAATAAGACATGGGCTTGTGGGTATTTATAGGAAAAATTTAGGAAGTGAATGGTTTTTGTGGTAACAATAAAACAGTGTTAGTTGATGGTTTTGTTTAGCTGAGGTGTTGGGTTTTGACCAATGGAGGGAACCTGTGTGTGGGCGCACGAGGTTAAACCATACGCGGGTTGGGTGGGGAAAAGGACAAGTAGAGCGAAGTATAATAACATAGGATATTCTATAGTAATGGTTGTGCTTATCTTCAGGGGCTAGCCACTAGTTCCTTTTGTTCACGTGGGAGTACTCATGTAGTTATACGACCATTGTTTTTATTTGTTAGGAATCTTCCAGATAAATATCCTACGAAAGGGAGTGCTTTTTTTTTTTTTTTTTTTTCTTTCCTTTCTTTTAATAACTACGATGAAACATTCTATTCCACGGGGTTATAATAGCTTTTAGAAATAGAGGTAATTTATTAACTTTAATCAAGCAATAAGACCGTAGTTTATTTATTTATTTATTTTTACTAATTATGCAATACATTTTTACCTGCTATGGTATCCTATTCCTGGCGGCATGCGAATATGATGAAATAATGCGGTTGAGAAAAAAAAAAAAAACCATTAATATTGTTTTAGGAATGCAATTTTGAAAAGCGGTGCATTGATGCATGGCCATATAATGTCTAAAGCAATAAACAAGTTGAATCCATAAGGTATAATGTCAAACATGAGCTATAATTTTGCAAAGAGGTGGATTGTTAGATGGCCATATCCATGTCTAATGCTATAAACAAGTTGAGTTTATAAGGTATAATGTCAAACTTGAGCTACTAAACTTTCACTTTCTCTCTCTAAGTATTTTTTTTTTTTTTTTTGCAAACCCTAGTGCAAAGAGGAGTGGTCACGTGGCCGCCCCTCTCTTTTAAATTTTTTTCATTTTTTACCGCATTTATCTAGCAGATATATTACTATCGATCTCATTAGTCATATATTTACCACTTTTGACATCAGATTTGGGTAGAATCTAATATTTTCACTACCATTGATGATCCAAGTGGTTTGAAGACCATGGATATTAAGTAAATATTATAAGGTCAGTAGTTTTTAGAACAAGCAGATCCATAAAATATTTGTTGCTTTTGTTTTTAACTTTATTTCTATCTTAAGTATGGGATTTTGTTATCTTTTTTATGATCTAATCCACTCATTAGTTGGTTGGGTTTTATTTTCTCAAGAGAATTTCTATCCTCTATCTATATGTGGCTGAAAGAGGCAGAATTAGAGGAGGAATATGTGTTGTTGGGAACTGATAGGTAGCTTAGGTGGACATCTTTTCTTCCGTGTTTCATTAATACCAAGGAAATAAGAGGAAAAGAAACAATAGTGACAAAATTACCCCCTTATTTGCCTTTTAAAGATTGTGAGTAGCATTGTTCTAATCTCGATGCGATTTCTGAGTAAAAAAGCTCACAAATAAGAAAAGAAACAATATGAGCTTTTAACATAAAAATGTAGGAGTCCCTGAACAAGTGTCTTTTTTTTTTTTTTTTGCCCCAAGAAAGAGGGCTTTGCGAGGACAAGAAACTAAACAATGTTAAAGTTTGCTCTTGCAGTCTTGCACTATTTATAATCCCATAAGCAAACCTATTTAGCAAACGTGTTTCCTCACCGATTTTATCGATTCCTTGATTTAAAAAATCTAAAATTAATTTTTATATAGTTTGTTAGTTTTGTTAAAATAATCAAACCTAGAAAGAATAAAACTTGGTCAGTTGAATATTACAAATTACAATGTGACAAATAAATTCCTAATGAAAGTAAGTTTAATTAAACATCACAATATTCATTCATTAGCTACATCATATCTTTGTATTATATTGAACCTAGACCTAATTAGATATAAGTGACTATATTTAATTTAAATTCATCACAATTGATGGTTAACTCTTTAAGCAAAATGATAGAGAGTCTAATCTACATAAAAAGAAGTTAATAATATGGTGTTAAAATGATTAATCAGAATATCTTGTCATTCTCCTCTTCTTCTTCAAGTATTATCACATCATGAAAGGGTAACGAGTGTATAAATAAATAGTAGGATTCAAAAGGCACAGCAATCTATATAATCAAGAGAAGGAAACTTTTTAACAATTCTAGCATTAAAATTCTGTAAATGTATAAGAAGACAAAATCCTACTATATAAACATGATAAGTCCAATGGTATTAAACTCTAGTAGTATCACATTTAGTCTCTGAAATGAGAGGTATTATATTCAAATCCCTTTCCTTTATTATAAAGACCAAAAAAAAGGGGAAAACTTGATAAGAAGATAAATCTAACACTATATGAAGAATAAAACTACTTTCTAATATGATATTACATAAATAAGATAGCTCCAAATAGAATTTATATGTTACATGAGAATATGGGGTAAGTAAATGAAACTCATATTTGGAATAGGAAAATGATAATCACATATTGAAGAAAAGAAAGATGATAATAAGTTAACTTAGAACCACCTATTTGAAAGCCAAATGAGTAACTGGACTGACATGGAGGAACATCGTTCTACTCAAAGAACAATACATCTGGTTATTTGTTTTATGCGTGGATGTTTCCTTCATCAATACATTATATTAAAAAGTAAACAAAGGAAGTACTATACCGCGTTCAAGAGCAGTGCGGATGAAGCCAATAAGGAAGTGATCTCAGAAGATGTGTATTCTCCTCCGCTGCTGCTATTGGGCGTATCGCATAATGAATGGAGTGATGGAAGAGGGCCATTCACTTTGGTTTTAGCGTATGTTGGAACAGAAGGCCTGGATGGAAGAAGTGGTGGAAGAGCTTCAAAATTCAGAACATTTAACACTTCTCGTATAGTTGGCCTAAAGCCGTAGTCTGGGTGCGCGCACCATAATCCGACAACCATTAAGCAATGTATTTGTCTTGGGTCATAGTCTCCTAGCTTGGAGTCTACTGCATCCAGTAGTTTCCCGATTCCATAAAGCTCCCAAACCCAATCCACCAGACGAATATGGCCATCGATTGGATTATTTGCTCTTCTACCACAAGTTATTTCGAGTATAACAACTCCAAAGCTGTAGATATCTGATTCCTTGTTAACCTTACCCGTGTAAACACATTCAGGAGCCATGTAGCCCATTGTCCCAGCTAAAACCGTAGTTTGGCACCCTTTTGTATGGTCCACAAGTCTAGCCAAGCCAAAATCTCCCAGTTTGGCAGTAAAATCAGAATCAAGCATAACGTTGCTGGCTTTTATGTCTCGATGAAGCACACATTGTTCCCACTCCTCATGCAGGTACAGCAAGGCGACGCCAACCCTTGTGCGATTTTGTGTCTCATCTCCCACGTCAGCAAGCTTCTCCCTCTGAATAAATGGGTGTCCAAGCTACCATTTGGCATGAATTCATAGATCAGGAGTAGTTCTTTTTTCTGGTGACACCAACCAACTAGTTGTACTAAGTTTCTATGTCTTAGTTGACTTATGATCTTGACCTCTGTAGCAAACTCTTTAATCCCCTGCCTGGATTCAGGTGTGATCTTCTTAATTGCAACTTCACAATTGCCTTCTGTTAAAGACCCCTTGTAAACTCTTCCAAATCCACCTTCTCCAAGCAGCCGGTCATTCGAAAAGTCATTGGTTGCAATAGCTACTTCTTTGAAAGAGAACCTTTTGGGTCCAGTTACCTTTGCAAATTCTTTATGAATAGGCTCTGTTGTTTCTTCTTCTTCTCTATGATTACCTCCATTTCTTTTTGATTGATGACGAGACCACAAAAAGTACAAAACAAAACTGAGAAGCGAGAAGGATCCAACACCTGTGATGATCCATCGCCAATAGTTGTTCTTTTTCTTTGAAGTAACTTCAAGACTAGAAATAAAATTCCAGGATTCTATTGTATGTGTCTCGATTCTACGACCAGTTGAAGCAGAGAAACCGAAGGTTACCCATTCCGGCAAATGGTCCTTTAAATTTATGCTGTAATTAAGAGTAGAAAAAGAGCTGACATTATCGGCATCTGTCAACTTGACACTTAGCATACGCTGACTTGAATTGTACGCGACGGAAGCATCTACTTTTCCTCCCGCAGCAATTCTGTTCCACTTCCAAGGAGCAGTCTTCACAGATTCGGTGGTATTTACATCAATACCGATATGCTCATAACTTGGATCCCAATAATTTATACAAGTATCGAATTCAACAGCAACAAAAGACCGATAGGATCCTTCATATCTCACAGTGGTCATATTCACTAAGCCACAACCACTACCGGCTAAGCCTTTTTGCATGGTTGTCCCAGTTGGAGCGAGAAAAAAGGTCAAGCAATCAGCATATCTCCTTCCAGAAACAGCTTGAATAACGAAACTGAATTTCGACGTGAAATCAGCAACACGACCCGTTGCACTATCCCAAAGGTGTAAAGGCTTATAGTATGTAGCCCAGCCGGAGCTGTATTCTAAGTCGGTGTTGAGACGGTCAGCAGTGAGTTCGATACGATTTTGTGACACGGCTACGTCTCCTGTAAAGTGTAAGTTCTGGGTATTCCATGAACCATCAGGGTCTGGGAAGTTGAAGGATAAAGTTTCAGTGGATGCTAACAACGTTGGGAATGAAAGAACTACCGTGAAAATTATAATGTATGTTGCAGGAAGTACAAAACGATTTGTTTTGAGGTAATCGACAATCACCTCCATCATTGAACACAAACAGTTCAAAGATTTCTTTTGTTGAGGAGATGGGAATTAAGCAAATATGCTAGCGGATGGATTAATATTGAGGGCCCGACCCGACCACTTTGCGTGTTATCTGGGGCCCATCTTGCATTACTTTTCTCCCTTCTTCTTCATGTCACAATCTCAACTTCTAACGCTGTTCCTTCGTTAGTTCTGATTGAAAATTTTTATCCCCAAATTCGATCCTTTTAAAAAATTATATCTTTTTTTTCTGGATTAACTATGTTTATCAATTAAAAATTTATATATGATAATTATATCATAGTTGTCGATTTTTTCTTTATAATGCTATATCAATTTGGGGATTGGCATTGATGTAGTTAGCTATCATCTCCTTTAGAGAAGATATACAATTAAAATATTCTATTGGACATATAAATATTTATTTTACATACGAATTTATTTTTTAATAAATAATTTATTTGAAAATAATATATAAAAATTGCAGAACGACTAAAAACCGACAAGTCAAGCAGAAAATATATGTACAAAGTTTATCATGTGTAATAACAACGCAGTGGATCAATATATTTCTGAATGGAAGACAACACGTTTGGGAACTTCTGATTGGATATTAGGAAAGAGACTAAGAGTCTACAATGGTTTTATAATTGAAAATCTCAATTTGTAATATGGTCTAGTTGTCTAATTTTTTTTTAAATATACAAACTCATAAATTGATTTGTCTAACAAGCGTGTTTCACATCTAGATATTTTTGGCCAACAACTTTTATATTACAATTTTGGAGGAAAATATAATCAAATTCAGTCCATTCCATTCAAGAAAATGAGTGCAGTGATTTAGTTATTTCATACCTAGATTAATCCTAATAATCAATTAAAAATCTGCTCCCTCGTTTCATCATTATGTCGCGGTGCTGGATTGGGATCTTCAGTTAAATTTCCAGTTCGAATAATTAGCAAGAAGAACATATTATTATTTTAGGAAGATTGTTTTTTTTTTTTGGATAAATTTAATTAATATTTATAGAAATAGTATCTATTAATAAGATTAATATATACATTTATATATGTCAAGTCTTTAATTAAATTTAACTTTTATTCTATAAATAAACTAGCCTTATAAAAGTTAAGACAATGAATTATGATGAAATAAAAAATATTTTTGTCTCTCTTATCTCTCATGGTATTCGATGGAATCAACAGGTTAGCGGAAGATTACTTTCTAATATCCGTGCATGAATCAGCAGATTGCAATGTTTATCCATTTTCAAAAGCCGCACTTTTATTGAGCTTTTAAATTTTGATACCTATTTGTCTAGGTATTATTAGAATCAACAGACATAAGAAGATCATCTTTCGGTAATCATGAGTGATTCAACAAATCTCGATTTTATCATCTCGATTTTATCACTCATCACTTTTTGGATATTTATAGAATCAACGAATCATGATACTTATCTCTTTTTTCTTTCGCTGCGTCAATTAATAGATATGTTTAGATCTAATCTGCACCGATTCGAAGTTTTTGTAGTCGCTCCATGACGTTTGTAGATATTCACGCACAGCGGGAGATTCCTAGCAATTGTTTGAAAATCACAAAATTGTTTTTACTCTGAGTTTGAAAATTTCAGTTGACTGCATTGAGTTTAGGTTAGAATTTGTTAATTGAATTTAAAATATCATTGGTTTATCGTTATTGTATGTACAGTTTACTTGTCAATAGCTATATAATTAGGTGTTTAAAGAGGTTGTTAAAGAACTGATTTGGCATTTAAGGGTACAAAATATAAGATCCTTACCATTAAATAATTTAAAGAGGTTGAACTTTCCGATCTGTTGGCTGTTTTTCTTTTTTCTCTTTAAATCTTTATTTATTTTTTCCTTTCTAATGTATTGCCCCGTCTATTATATTGTTTCATTTTCATTTGAGTAAAAGTCTATTAATGGTATCCAACTGCCAAATGTGGTCCCTGTGAAGGAAACTCATTTGGCCTAGTCGAATATTAATTAATCGGTGCCAAGTCTTTTCTTTGACTTGTTCAAAGTCTTCTTGTTTCTTCGTAGAAGATTCTTATAAGTGAATGATTTCTGAAAGATGAGATACCGCGGGATTCATATAATTTATAGTCACGCAATTTCAATTAACGGATACGTTGGAGCCTAAGGAGGGTCAAATTAATTAAAAACCAATTTACCTATGGAACATCAAATTAGGATTTTAGGGTAAATTAAATTAACCTACTGAATCTGGACTAGAAAGCCACACATGAAGCTTGCATGGATGCTTTTCATTACGGAAATCCAATAGAAGACCATGACACGCCAAATTATCTCTTAACCTAGAACCTTTATGCTCATAATCAGAATTAAATGGAGAGAAACGACGAGAGGAGAAGGTTTCAAGAATTAGACAATTTTCTAAGGAGATTGTGCGGTGCAGCAGACAAAAATCAAAATCATTGGGTTTCTTTTTCCTTTCTTTTTTTTTTTTTTTTAATATTTTGGTAGAAGGAGATTGTGCGGTGCAGATGGGGAAAGAGAAAGAGGCGGAGGAGAGACGGGGAAGAGCGAGAGAGAGTAAAAAACAAAAAAATAAAAAAAAAAAATGAATATGCTAACATAGAAGAAAGAAATTAATTGTTAATAGAAATTCCTTTCTAAGCCCATATATCGTCCGATTTTAACAAGATTCTGACAAAAAGTAGAGCTGCAAACGAATCGAGCTGAACTTTTAAAGACTCGTGCTCAGCCGTTTAAAATTTAGTGAGCTTGACCTCGAGTCGAGCTTTTTATCGAGTTTGAAATTAAGGTTCGAGCTCAGCTCATTTAATTAAACGAGCTTAAGTTTGAGCTCGCCTTGGCTCATTTATGAAACAAGCTCAAGTGGAGTCAAGCTTTTTATCAAGCTTAAAATTTAAGTCTGAGCTCAATTTGTTTAAATAAATCGTTTTTCATTCTTTTAAACCTAAAATATAATATATATACATAATTATTAAATATAAATTAGTTTTTATTATTTTTATTATGTAGTAATAAATAAATATATCATGCATAAGAAAATTTACAAATCTATTAGCGAGCTTCTTAACAAGTTTGTTAACAAGCCCACTCATAAGCTTGTTTATGAGCCGGTTTACAAACCTAAATCAAAGCTTAAGCTTGGCTCGTTTAGATAAAGGAGCATTACTTTGGACTTGGACTTGGACTCGGACTCGGCTCGTTTATTAATCGAGTCAAGCCGAGCCAAGCTTGAAGTGAGCCGAGCTTGAAGCGAGTCAAGCTCGAGTAGATCGCGAATAGCTTGGTTCATTTGCAGCTCTAACCAAAAATACCATTGGTTCAAGATTTTAAAAGTCCAGGTACAATTCTGTTATATTTGAAAAGTTCAGGTTCCGCCAATAAAACTTTTCTTACCTTATATACTTATAAAATAAATTAGGATATTTTATTTTCAGTAATCTTTTCATCTCCTTTGTAGCAAGAATAATTTGATTCACCTATACTATCTCAACTAGATTGCAAACTAATGGATTATTTACACAAGAAATAAATTATATTCTTGTATAACATATAACAAATTATATATAGAGTATAAATATAACATATATAAAATATATATCATATCCAGCAAATGAAGATTGTATAATTTATATATATACTAATGTACAATTGATTTATTTATTATATATCTACAACATATATAAAGCATGTAGCATGTACATAAGATATTTATAATAAATGTGGGGCGACAAATGAGCCAAGCATTTGAAGGTTCAAGTTCGACTAGTTTAAAAATTATAGAGCTCGAGCTCGTGTCAAACTTTTTATCAAGCCTAAAATCTAGGTTCAAGCTCAGCTTGTTTACAGATCGAGCTTGAGTCAAGTCGAGCTTTTTATCCAACGTAATGAGTTTTGATTTAGCCTAAAATTAAATATCAAGCTCGGCTCATTTATATGGCCCATTTCTTTTTTTTTTCAAATATAAAAATAATATATAAGAGTTGTTGAATATATATACATATATATTAAGTAGAAAGTAATTATTGTTTTAATTATTTATTTATATATCATAAATATATAAATTATATATTTTCTAATAAGCTTGTTAACAAGTCTACTCTCGAGCCCCTCCATGAGGCTGTTCACAAGTCGGCTCGCAAGCCTGAATAAAAACGCGAGCTCAGCTCATTTAGATCAAGAAGCTTTATCTTAGGCTAAAGCTCGGCTTATTTACGAATCAAGCTTAAGCCGAATTGAGCTCCAGCTCAAGTAGCACACGAGTAGCTTGGCTCATTTGCATCCCTGAATAAATATATATACCACACAAACATATATCTATATATAAATAATCTATATAACATATCATAAAATAATTATATTAAAACATAGATTAAATGTAGAACATTTATAATGTTAGAAATATATAAATAAGGGAAATTGCAAAAACATTCCTTAAACTTTAAAAGTAGTGCAGATTGATGCCTCTTACTTTGAAAGCATAGTTTTTGATCCCTTAAACTTTTGTTTACATATATGGTTAAGGACACGTCACATTTTCCATTAACAATACGAAACAGAATGTAGATTTACCCCTTAAATTTTTCATCAATGTTTGATTCACTTGTTAACTTTTATCCATATGCAGATTTACAACCCCTCTTTCCACTCCTAAAACAATTAACCGTCTTTACGGTGTTAAATTTTGAAATTTTAAGGGGTCAAAAACCACACTTTTAAGATTAAAGGGATAAATTTACGTTACCTTTAAAGTTTAGGGGGTGATTTACAATTATCCCTATAAACAATAAATGTATGACTTGCAAAGTACATATAAAGTATGAATTATATATAACAAATATCGGATAAATACATACGTATATAAAATAATTTCTATATGTGTGACATTACATATAAAACACATATTTATAAGATATATGTGTGTGCGTGTGTGTATATATATAATTTATCTATTCTTGTATTAAATCTATAGTTTATCAATTTATAACTCATATGTTATATATATAAATGTATATATTTTATAATTCATTTGCTATATGAAATAAATAAGGTAAATGTCATATTTGGTATGGCAAAAGGAAAAAAAAAAGGGTCATATTTTACTTGAATTTTATGAAATTATGTAATTAATTACGTAAAGTTTCAAAGTGTCAATTTACCACTCATGAAGTTTTCAAGTTCACTTTTGCTACCAAAATGGGGTACTTAATTGCAAAATTTGACAAATGTGAGGTAGTTAATTGCAAATGTAGGTAAGGTTTAGGTAATAAATTAATATTTTTAAACTTCAGGTTATTAACTAAATAAATTGATGAAGTTTGGTTATCAAACGTGACATTCACCTAAATGAATATGTTGCATACATACGTGTCTAAGCATGTTATTAAGCACAATTTATATGTATAACATAATATAAATATATATTGATACACAAACATTACATTTTCATTAAACTATAGATTATCTATATGACTTTTATAGATCATTTAGATTATATAAATACACATATATAACTTGTAGAGCATATATAAAATACAAATTATGTATAACTTATATTATTTAAATATATATATGCCATAATCTTTACATATATTAGATAACAAATATATAAGACATTTATAACATATATGTGTGAGTATATGTAACATACCTGTACAAGTATATATCTATAGGTTATTAACCCATTAGGTTAATATTATAAATAAAACTTGAACTTTGAAATTGATTAACTCAGTATTAAAAAAAATTATTTACATTGTCCATACTTCAGATAATATCATTAAAACATTTGCGGACATGTGAAATGTCCACTGGTGTATTGTCATGTGTCATGCAGTGAGTTATAAAAAATTCATCAATCTTACGTGGAAATAACATGTAGAAAACTTGAAAACATAATGTATATTTTCTAAAGAGGAAAAAATAAAAAAGGAAAGTTGAAATACCTAAATAAAGAAAATTATATGAAGGGGTAAGAAGGTAATTTTGATAATTTTAAAATAGGGACAATTTTGTCTAACCGCCATATCTTATTAAAAGAGACATTGTTTGCAAAATGTTTAAATAATAGGAAAGTAATTGCTCATTTTTCTTTCTCTGTTCTCCTTCTAATGTTCCATAGTTTCTATCATTCCTTTTCCAAACCTCATTTACAACTCTTAAGGGATTTCAAGAAAGTCTATGGTAAGTAACGTTTTTTCTTCTAGCCTTTGCTTTATCTATAATGTAAAAGCATGGATATTTAAGTTAGGTGTTTTTGCGATTCAAAAACATTTATCTTAGAGATCTAACAAATTTAGGAGAGAGTTTAGATGAATCAATGGAGGAGAAGCTTGACGAAATTCATAAAAGGAAAAGTTATTAGCGAATAGCAAGAAGGTAACATGTTTAACTATTAACTCAATTCTTTTTATGTTTTCATTGGTCAAATCTACGTCTGTTGATTCAATTGTTAGAGTAGGATGTTTATCGATGACATAAAAGCGATGGAAATAAGTTTTGGAATGAAAATGAGAGAAAAATTGCAGAAAAGGGTTTTTTAGAAGTACATGGCTTATACACGGTCTTGTGTTTCAAGCTGTGTACCTCTCTAAGTGTGAAAGTTGTGTTTTTTGAAAAATAAGGCTAATACACAGCTACATGTATCAAGTCGTGTTTCTCTCTATGGTTTTTAACAAAAGAAGACTAGCAAAGAACCAGGTATATACATGATCTTGTGTTCTTGCCCATGTTCCTTTCTATGAATTTTGAAACTTTGCACGAAAAATAACACAAGGAGAAACACGAGGTCTTGCTCCCCTTATGTACCCCTCGTGTATTACCCTGTACCTTCTGTGGACTTTTTATGACCTATTTTCTCTACCTACTAACCCTATACCCACTTGGATACTAGTTTATGCATGTTATAACACCCTAAAAATCATTCTTTTCTAGCCTAAAAATGACTAGGATTCATTAAACTCTTTTCTTCATGATTTAAGTATACTTTAAGGTCTTGAGAACATAGTAGTAACAGAGCATGACCGAGAGTGATAGAATACATTGAGAGTTTAAGTTGGAGATATAGAAGTTACTAAACAACTTATGTATATGGAATTTAGGCAGTAGGTACTGGTTTGGGATAGAATAACTAATTCTAGGTAAATGTATACCTTTCTTGATGCTTATGCATGATTAGGATAGAATCTTAAATGGATTAATTAAATATTTAGCTAAATAAATGCATTTATTGCTTGTACGTTGCTAATGGTAATAGGTAGAGAGTATCCACACTATTATCATGATAACTTGATGATCCATTTATGACAGTGTCCTGAGTTCAGTTGTGCATGGAAATGATCTAGATAGATCTAGTACTTTGGTTTCAGGAATATTAGGAAGTACCCGATATTCATGTTTTGGATTCTTAGATATAGGGGAGTATCCAACATCATATACATGTATATTATTATATCTACATGTGGCAGGATACTAAGATATCTCTATGTTAATCGTATGGCATAAATCAAAGATAATAAAACATTGATTGTTGCATTAGTATTAGACCTGTATGTGAATGTGTGCTTCATGAATCATGTGTATTTGTTTATGGTATGTTGCACTAGGCTCTAGCTTACTATTTTTCTTTTTTAGGTATTAATGACAAACATATAAACAAATGTATCATTAGGTGTTTATGGTTAGTGGATTAGGAATATTGCTAGCAATGAAGACCTTCCAGATGATGACTAGAGATTATAGAAAAATAAAGTAGTTGGCTTGAAGAGTAGTAGGTGCTTAGTGTTTTACTTGTAGTGATAACTTATGATCTTCGTAACTTTAGTATTTCAAATGTTAGTCAACTCTTAAAGAATTTAAGTAGATACTTATATGGCTGGTTATGGAGACAAATAAGTGAACTTATGAATTTTTTGGAGATATTGACACATAAGTAGCTTTGGAATATTTATGATATTTATGGTAGTTATAGCATGTTTCGAGCGTTTGCATGTCCTAATCTTGTATGGACACATGGCAAGTTGTAAATGCCCTGAAATTTAAACCATTATAAAAGTTAAACATATGACAATAGTAATTAACCTTATAGAGTGCCAACAAAATGGGGAATGGAAGGGAAATAGATTCAATAATCTCGGCACAAAAACATTAATCCCCTTATTGCCAACGAACGAAGGAAACAACTGGTCAAAGGATATAGAAGAAATTGAAGGAACACTACACCTATGTTGAAGGAGCCAGAACCCTAGTTATCTACCGCAACCAATCACTACAAAAAGCAAAATGGTGAACCAAAATCTTGAGAAAAAGCCATATGCCTAAAATATGCAATAATAGAAAAAGGATATACAATTTGAACTTATCAAGTTTAGCTCCTGTAGAAAATAATAAAAAGAGCATTTAAATCAGCAACTTCAAGCCCTAAAGAACCCTACAAAGCATAGTAAGAATCCTCTAAAAGACCAAATTGACAAGCATGAAAGTGGTCAAAGCTAAAAAGAAGCAATTTTTTTATTTGCAACCAAAGAAGCAAAATTGAAGGAAAAAGGTTACTAAACTGAGATTAAGGATGCTAAATAACCCATAGCTAACTTAGAAGAAGGCTCCAATTAGATCACAAGGGGTTTAGTGAATAGAGGAAAAATACCTTGAAAAGCCTAATGTTTTAATCCATGTGAAAAATATGTAAAATTGGATGAAAGGGGTATACATAAATTGTTTAGAGACTTCTGATTAACTTAAGTTGCAATTGTTAGTGTTTAGGAGTAACCCTCGATAGCAAACGAGCTAAAAATAATAATTATTTCTAAGAAGCCACCTCTAATTGTCTTCTTATTGGACACTAGGGAAATAGAAAATGAGTCATGTATATCCTTTGAGGAGAAGATTAAGATTTGCCAATATCGATCCTATCAATCTACTTAACGTTAGTGGTAGCCTTTCTCTTTAGTGGAGTGATAAAATTGATGCTGAGATATATTAGAATTTAATGCAATTGTGAGAGACGCAAAATCATTGGGCTAGAAGGCGGAGTTAGTCTGAGAGTGACATATTGTTTTGTGAAGCTCAAATATTCTAGTTAGTTAATTCTATAGTGTTATGTAAAGCTCAACTATTCTAGTTAATTAATTCTATGGGATAGGTTTGAGTAGCATCTCTGGCTTGGTTCACTGACATCGGATGTTAATAGGAGATTTGAACAAGAGAGTAGAGAAAAACCAAGTAGTATTTGTAAGAATGATATCGATCGTATGTTAGTGGACATCAAGTGCCACAGCTCAATATTCAAATGATGTAATATGAGGATGAATGAGTTGTTAGTAAAGGGAAGGTTGGATATGAAAAAGTTTAATAAAAGTAGGCGGCATTGTTTGTCTTTCTTAGCTTCTGTTCAAGTTTTTTTTTTTTAGTTTCTATAATAATATGTAAATAGCTAATGTTATGTTTGGTTCATTGAAATGAAATAATATAGAAAAGAAATAATAATTTATTTATCATATGATTAATATACATATATATATATATATTTGGAAGATGCTTTTCATGATGACTAGCGATTCCTCTAGGAAGAAATAGGAGTTGTTGATTATTCCATGCTACATGGAATAGATATTCTTTATAGTATAGTTTATATATAAACCAAATGAGGAAATAACGATTATGTGGTAATAAATTTCAAATACTAATTTCATTCTTGTTAACCAAACATAATACAAGCCTATTCATATCATAATTTCATCACTAAGTATTTAATATTCAAAGAATTTGAGTTTCAATTGCAACATTGTAATTGTTTTCATCTATTTTTGTTGTACTACAAAAAAATGGGCTTGAGAGACAAAAATTATAATCTCTAAACATAAAATTTTATCACAAAACCTATCATTATTAATTCTATTTATAGAGATATAAGCTATTTTGTTAATTTTCCATCATAGAATTTCTATAGTATTGAACTTAAAGCAATTATTAGAGAAAAAATTAATTATTATTTAAAATACACAATACATGCATAAACCATAAAAACTGTAAACTTAAGATTCTAATTTTTTTTATTGAAAACTTTTGGACAAGTATCTTTTTTTCTTGTGATTTTAATACTTAGGGTAGCAAAAAGGAGAAAAAGAAAAGGAAGAGACACACATACATTACAATGTTAAAATAGCATTACTCATATGAAATTTACTTAAAACCACTTTATTAATTTTTATTTTACATAATGTTAGTAAATTATTTTTATCTAATTCACAAATTTAAAAAAAAAAAAGGAAAGAAAGAAATAATGAATGAAAACACCTTTTATACATGTATGAATGCTTTGTGACTCAATTAGTGGTGCCGAAGGGATGGTCTGAGTAGGCCAATCGATTTCACCTATAGACGCTTGCAAGTTCTTTAATTCAAAGAATGAAGGTTGTATGTAAAGGACAATAACCCCAACTTACAATAAACAACATATTTGATAGCAATTATCAATGAAGCCATTAAATTGTTTATGGCTTTTTAGTACATAGGTGTCAAGAATGCTATTCTATTTAATTTCAACTCGTTTGTTTGAAAATTGTGCGAAATCTACTAAGAGAATCTCAAGGTTTTGTGAGTATGGATTCTAGAGTTAAGAAGTGTTAATTTCTCTAAGTGATATGAGCACTAGTCTCATTGTTAAATGCAAGGTGTCATATATCTATGGTTGAAGCATAAAACCTTAATTCTACTCAAAATCAATTTAGTTTGGCTAATTTTTTTTTATATCCTTTCTATACATGTTTTTTAATTCAATTTAATTGATTGTTTCTGCAATTAAGATATGTAATATTACTACTAGAAAACTAGCCTTTAGAGACAGAAAATTTGTGATGACAAATATCTATCTCAAAAAAAAAAATGTGGATTTGTGATAACATAAATTACGAATAATCTTATCATTTTTATATGCTTTTGCAATAGAATTTATGATGGATTATAAATTGATTTGTGAAGAAACTATTTCCATTAGAAATTTATCTCTTATTTTAGTAGGAAATAAATTATTTTAGTACCGATTTCATTTTTTTAAAATTCCATTGCAAATTTGTCTCTAAACTAAATTTATTTAATTTATGTATATATAAATAATTATGTTTAAAATATAGTTTTAATTATACATATCAAATATAATATATATAAATGTGTAATATATAATATGGACTTATATTGTATTTGTAAATTAATTTATTATATAATAAATATAATATTTATAATCAATGTCATTTACAACTAATACTACATATTTTATATAATATATTAAATTACATATTATAAATATAATAAAATAAATGTGCTTAAAATATGCTTGGTATAAACATTTATACATTTCATAAGTTATTATTTACATCTATTATATATTCTTTACATAATAACTTCTTGTATAAAAAATTAAAAGATAAAGCTTGATAAAATAATATAACAATAATATAATATGTTATATAGTAATATCATAAAATACTACTTAAAAATAAAGTATATTCATAATAAAATATGTAAAATAAAATAACTACTATATAATAAACTTAGTGTATATAAATATTTTATTTATTTTAATAATATATTAATAAAAAATGTATAGATATTATTTGTAATTTTTTATTATATATATTTATTATAATTATTCATATGTTATTGAATATATAAAAAATCTTGTTATATATATCTTACATAATTTATTTTTACATACTATATATTATTTAAATATAATAACATATTTGTCAAAAAATAATATACGATGTAAAAATATAGTATATATAAATAATAAAATGTATAATATAAAATAATTATTTAAATCTTAAAACATTATAATTTATATTATATATTATTTTATTAATATATAAATAAAATTAGATTTTTATATTGTTTATAGCATATTTATTATATATATCCATAAAATTTATATATTTATAACTTTTACATAATTTATTAAGTGTAATAAAAATCATATAAAAAATAAACATAGTACTTAAAATATATAATTTATTAAGTATTAATAAAATATAAAATAAGTAATGTATAAATTATATATATAATCATTAAATATATAATATTATTTATATATATTATAATTTTTTTCAATAATAATATCATATTTGGCCAAAAATTATAATATATACTAAAATTTTTTATATTATAATTATTATATAATTTAAATGAAAAATCCTTAATAAATAGGCAAAGTGAGATTATAAGATATAAATTAATTATAAAAGATATGTAAAATGTTTTATAGTTATAATATTGTAAATTGTGATATTACTTAAATAAACAGTAGTGGAACTTTATTCATGAAGATATATTAGTTTAGTGCTTGTGAAAACTCCATTGTTAAATGTGCTTAATATATAACATTCAATGATGGTTGACCTTCTATGAATGATAAATAGGAGGCAAATGAGATTTTTTTAAAAATAATTTATCTTTGAATTAGAGATAAATTTGCGACGAAAGAATTTTATTTATTATTACTAATTGGGTATTTAATAATAACTATTTCTAAAATAAAGACAGATTTGCAACCGAAATTTTGTTGTGAATTTGTATAGGTAATAAATCTATCTCTAAAAGAATTAGTAATGATAATTTTTAAGACAAAAATTTACCGTGGAAAATCTATCTATGAAAGTCTTTAAAGACAGATTTTTTTACTTTCAAAGATAGAATTTTTGTCTCTAAAGTTAAAATTTCTCGTAGTGATGTCCTTAAAACATGTATTTGTTGTAATCTACACATCTAATCCAAAAGGGAAAAAAAAAATGTCTTTAGGGAGAAGGGAGCAAAATTTTTCCTAAAATATGCTTAGACTTAAGGGTGTTCACAAGTTGATTAACCAGTTAATAATCTCATTTTTTGAACTAAACCATAATTATTGGTTTTTTAATATCTTAACTCAAAACCGATCTATAAAATTGTTAGCTAGATAGCTTTCGCTCTTGTCTTCTCTACTAGGTAGCCTTTTCCCAAGTTTTACCTTCTTAGGGTCTGTTTGGATTGGCTTTTTTTTGGTAGATACAGACACATTTTCAAACTTTTTGCTAACAAATTATTTATCAAGAAATAGATATAGATAAAAAAAAAGTTGACAGTTTTCATCAAAAGATCAAATAGAACAAAAATAGATAATATTTAGATGCAAATCGGATATATTTACACATATCATTTTAAAAAAGATATAATACAGATGAAATACATACAATCCAAACAGACCCTTAAGTTGCCCATTCTGCTTGCACTAACACTGTCACGCCCCAATGGGTACCCTAAACGTGACAGTCCGCCACACTCAATATTAAAGCTTAAGTATGACAACCTTAGCTATTTCCAAAAGCTTTTATATTAAGTGTAAGGCGTACTTTCACAACTTTACAGACCATATATGGAATTATAAAGCTTAAGGAGATATAGAAACATATTAAGAAAAGATGATTCACAATAATTATTCATTCATGGCAAAGACTTTACAAACTTAGGGACAACTCCCTAAATTACTAATCTATTATATGAATATTTGCATGCTAATACTATGCTACACTTTACCCAAGTTTCTAATGTTCAAGAGAGATTACCTGCCCGCATGGTCCACGTGGCCTTAACCATAAGTAAGGAAACTGCAAAAGATATCTATCAGGGTATAAGCTAATAGGCTTAGTGAGAACTATTTCCATAAATAACTTCTTGTAACAAGATTTAAACAAGTTGATTTAATCAAACAAAAGTAATGCACAAGCACGTGGACAAACAAGCATATAGTTTTTCTGGGAACTATATGTTGAATGGATTTACGCCCTCCATTCGGGGTCTGGTGATACATAACCTCAACTCAAGTAGTTTTAGATAAAAAATGTTTTCTTGCTCACGAGCACACATCGTCGAGCATTCCGAATCTACTTGAATGACCTTGCTTTTGGATCTACCACCAAGCATATTCCATTAAGCCGCCAAGCAATCGCTTTCGGATCTCCCGCCAAGTGTTGCTTTCGACATGAGCTTACTATCCTTCTCACCCAAGGATAATAACCCAACCATGCAATGTGACTCACTTCGTGGTATGCATGAGTTCATTAATTTATAAAGTCATAACATAATTATTTTCAACTTTATGGCGATCAAGGAATTTCACACAAATCAATATTAAACTAAAACAATCACTTAGAACAATTCTGGCTTCGATATTCTTAGGATTCTTTCAAGGAATTATTTTACATGCATATCGGTTTATCTTTTCCTAACTCTAGTGCAACTAATTTACAAGCACAATAAGTGTAGCATTTAATGGAAATAAACTCATGATGCCATTGTCGTCTATTCCTCTAAGCGGATGAGTCGTTCACACACTCCACTTAATCGTAATAATTCTCGGGGTGAAGAAATCCTTCCTCGGGGTTACCTAACCAAAGAAAATACCCACAATGAGTTTTTCTTGATGAATTTCTTGAATTTTGACAAAACAATGTCAAAAGAACGTCAAAGTTCGTATAGAAGAATGTTTCAACTTAAAATGGCTATAACTTGGTCATTTTAACTTGGAATCGCGCATATAATATACCGATTTCTACCTACTCGAAAAGATCTACCCATTTCCAAAATTATTTCCAACAAACAAGGCCATATAGGCTCTGAAAAAGTAGTGACAAAATTCACCACGGATTTTCAAGTAAAAACAACTTCGGTTCAAGAAATCAAAATTTGTTTGATAAATACTTAGTTATCTATATAGTTGAAAAATTCTCTTTTTATAACTATATAACTCATATTTAAGCATGCTCAAGTGTCTTGTTGTCCAATTTATTTTTCTTAGGTAAACAAGTTGGTTTGAAGCTTTTTCGGAAATTGTTTTTGCAAATTTCTTTGAAATGAATACCTTGTTTTCTTTATTTTCTAAAAACATTTTATGTTGGTTTTATTTATCTTTTTCTACGTGACATTTGAAAATAAAATTTTCTACTTCTAAGTTACATTAATACTATATTTGAAGTTTTCTAGGAATTATGCTATTCTTCATTTTTCTTGTGTAAATACCTTTGTTTACTTGTTTTAACAAAAATCCTTACTCGATATTTTTCATTCTTTTTCTCATGTCTCATATTTTTCAAAAATAATCATTCATGCATGAAAATTTGTTTTCTTCATAAAAACAATGTGGAACAATTAAGGACTTTTTGTAGAAAAACTAATTTCTATAATCTTATTAATTTCCTCTTGTAACTTGAAAAGAAATAACTTTATTATTTTCAAACCATAAATTTTCTTTGCCTATTTGTTTGCAAAGGTCTTTACTTAAAATTTCCTTAGATCCATTTTATTTTCTTTCTTATGAAAAGAACCATTTTTGTCAACAAAATATTTTCTTTTGAAAATCAAGGCGGATAATAAGGATTTAAGTGGCTTTTTTTTAGTAAAAGTATTTATAAAATTATAGTGAGTTCTTTTTGTAACATGAAAAGGAATGAGTTTATTTGTTGCTTTATAGATTTTATACTTTACATAAACTTATTCTAAGTGACAAAATTCTTCTTTGTTTAAATAGAATTATGGACAACAATCTAAATGAACATGATTATGAAATATAATAACTAAAATAACATAAAGCATAATAAAGTCAAGTATTGGAGTCTTAGCTTTTTCAATGCTCCCGGGACTAAGAAGTAAACTAGTCCCATAATAAGATAAAATGAAAGAAAGAAAAGCTTGTTTTGACTTGATGAGGACAAGTCTAAGACTAGAGAATAGTCTTAAAAACAACTTGGAATAAATAAAATGCATTGAAGTAAATAAATTGCATGAAAGGTAAATAAATTGCAAGATCATGAGCTTATATGCTCTAAGTAGTATATATAGCTATATAGATATAGTAGATAGGTATGAACATAAAAGAGACATAAATAAACATAAGGGAAACATAAATGAATATAAAAGAAACATGAACATAAAGGAATTATGATTATGGACAAAAACAAAGTATGAACCTATTGTTGTTTTCTTAACCTTCATGTTTTAGAAAACACACATTAAGTTCATACTAAGTAGATGAACATGGAAACTTCTTGAAGAATTTTTACCTAAAGGAGATGAGCTAAAGAGAACTTCTTGGAGAGAAATTCTTGAGAGATTTTGAGAGAGTAATTTTAGTGTAGAAGTGTGTGAAAGAAGTGAAAGAGAAGGGGGTATTTATAGGAAATTGAGGAGTGATTTTTGTGTGATTAAAATACAGTAAAATTAAAACAAATTGATGGGCACTAAGAGAGGGGGGGGGGGGGGGGGGGGGGGGGGGGGGGGGGGGGGGGGGGGTTTTGTTTTTTTTTTTGACTTTTTGAAGAAATAAAAGATGTAATATGTAAGGTAGATGTGATATAAAGTTATGGAAAGGTAAAAAGTTAAGATTATAGGTTATGTAGAGTGTAAGAATAGGTGTAAGAAAAAGTAGAGATAAAAGAATAGTGTAGAATAGTAATGAATAGTGTAATGTAAAGTAGATATGACAATTAAAAGTACCGGTAGTAAGAAAATACGCGTATAATAGCTATATCTGTTATTTTTACTTACCGAAAAATTACGAAACTGATATTTTTGGAAAACTTATATTTTTACGAGTCTAACGGTGTATTCGGAATATTTTTACTATTCCGGGCTTCCGGACACGTTTTTCGAGAACTGTGTCCGATCGGGTTCGAAGGACACCCGAATTTCGCGAAACTGAAACTTTTATAAAACCTATGGTTATTACGAACTATTCTAGCTAATTATCCCAACTTCGTTTTCAGGGCAAAGAAAACGGCAATGCCGGATTTAGTTGGATACGGTAACTAGGGTTTTGTTGACTTTTAGGGTTCCGTTTGACTTCCGGTTTAGGGTTTTATGCTAAACTGATTTCGAAAATTTAGGGGTTTACAAACACTCTTAATGAGAGCACCAATATTAGGTACCAGGCCTAAAGAGAGATACTAACTCGAAAGACTAGCCTATCAAGTGGGAGCTTGAATACCCTAAATACTCACATAAGTTGAAAATCTAATTGGGATGGTTTAAGTGAATAAAATAAGTAAACAATAGAAAAGGAATAGACAATTTGAGATAATTAAATTAGTAAATAAGTTAAATTGAGATTTTGAGATTTCAAATATCTTTTTTAATTGTTTAATTGTTTTATTTATTCATTTTGACAAATTGAATTTCATGATCTTTGCTAATTTTTTAAATATCATTCACATACTATAATTTCAAATCATAAACTCTTAAACATTCAATTCGAATGCGTTGTTTAAACAACTAAACCTTGAAGTTTAATTTAAGTTTCATTTTCTAAAATTTTTATAAATTTTAAAATCAATTACTTATTTAAAAACATCAATTTCTTGTAAACTAAATTTCTAAATTATATTTCTAAATCAAGTTATTAATTTCAATAATATATATCTCAAATTATTTTCTAATTAGTTTTGATACATAACATAATTATCATAAATGTTTAAATATAATGCCCTATTATAAAAATATGTTAAATTTTCCCTTATCCTTACCTTTTTTCTCTCATTTTTCCTTTTTCATTTTTCTATTCCAACCTTTTCCTTTCTTGTTTCTTTTCTTTCATTTTCTCTTTTCCTTCTTTTCTCTTTTCTGTCTTCAAAAATCTAACCCTAAAATCACAAATTCAATAAGGCTAGATAAGAAATTAAAGTTAGAAAAGAAGATAGAAGTTGGAGAGCAAACTTAAGGTAACTCCATCAACAAGAAAAGAAGATCAATTTGCAGGTGGTTGCTAAAGATAAGTATAGTTGTTTTATTTTGTTTGATTTGTTGTTTCCATTTATAAATGACGACTAACAGTAGATATAAGTAGGATTTAAGTTAAAACTTGTAAGCTTGTAACATGTAAGCTTACAAGCTAAAACCCAAGTAAGATCATGAATGATAAAATTAGTATTGAGATGAAACATGAAGTAAAAATATGTATGTAGATGACGATTCTAAGCTTGCATATCAATTATAAGATGTTGGATGTCGAAATATGATATAAAACAAGTAGTAAAATAGATTGTGCTTTCGAACTAAAAACAGAGCAAAGAGCATAAGGAGAAATCGAAGAACTAAATTCAGTCGTGCTCCTCACTTTTTTCTTGAAACTTTTGAAAATTATTCAATAAAGAAAAAACATAGCTAGAACACATCTTGCCTTATCCAACTGAGGTTCTCTTTAATTCATTTTACATGTACATTTCCAGAACAACATGGCTAAAACATGGTACCCCCTATTTCCATGTGTTCCTTTTTGTTTCTTGCATGTATTATATGTCAAGTGAAACATAGCTAGAACATGGGGTAATGTTTTTGATCATGTATCTCATTGAGCCCTCGAAATAAGAACCCGCAACGAGAAACACAAGGGAAATATGATAAAACATTCAAAAATGGTTCTCTTTGACATTTATATGCTTAGCTTTTCAATGAAACACGGAAAAAGCACGGCTTATTTTATCACGTTGTGTTTATCATATGTGCGTCATGTTTCTCAAATGTTTCCATTTAAAAAGAAACACGACTGAAACATGACGAAATGTATCACCCCATGCTTCTCTCTAATCTCCAAAACATGAACAAGCATGATGGAAATAAGATGGAATGTATTTGATCATGTTTCCTCATATATATGTACACAAGATGAAACACAGCCGTGCACCTACTTGTGTTCTTCATAAAAATTTGAATAAAATAGAAATAAAATGAAATGAAATAGATAAATGATAGTTAATATGTTATATTAGTTAAATGATATAATGAAGAATGAATTAAGTGGATTCATCAATTAATAACTAATTAGATTAAATATAGAAGTTAGATATAAAATTAACTTAGTTAATAAACTTAAGCTCAACTCGACTTAATAATCTTTAGTAAGATAAAATGAATTAGGTTGATTAAGTTTAATTACTTGACTTAGTAATTGAATTAAATGATTAATTCTAATCAACTAAGTTCAGGTCAAGTTAATGTAGATTTAATAACTTGTATTTTGGCTTAGCTTAATGTGTAGGTTTAAACCATAAATAACATTAGGAGTATGTTGTTTCAAATGCATGCTTGGTAGAAATGATTATGTTGAAACTGAACAATATGAGTGATGATGTTTTATAATAAATTATCATAAACAAAAGAAAAAAGAAATAAATTGACAGACATTGAAGAATTATTCGTATCTTGGCAGGGCGATCTTCGCACTCATGCAAGGGTTTCTACTTAGTGTCAAATAAAATAGGATTTTAAAACGAGTTTGATTAAGTAAGTGGAAAAATTAATTTAATTGTTTATATAGTTTAATTTTATGAAATAGATACTTGTTTGCCTCTGATCCTGTCTTTTGATTAACCCTCTGAGAATTCTTCTAGATTATCTTTGGTATCCATTGAGTTTTAAATAAGGTACGCAGTAACGTGCTTATTATCTGTTAAGGTAGGCGTTCCTAATAAACTAAAACTTAAAGACGACCTAATAATTGAGTATTGCTTGTGCTTGTATCGTTGAATCTGATCCCAGAAGCGGTAACCTTGTTTGGAGCCAAGCATGGTAGTTTAGTCACATAGACCACTGGTGCCAAGATACAATGACAAATACTAAGATACAATGGTGTGCCAGATCAATGACGATTCATAAGTGGTTGAACGAGTAGCAAAGGGATAAATAGTCATCATAATATTTACTTAGGCTTAGGATGAAGAAACATGGTTTAGTTCATGTTTATGGGACCAGTTGAAGTAAACGATGTTATGGAATGAGATAACCAAAGCTATTAACGACTGTAAACACTTGATGAGGCTATTTTCTCTTTCTTGGTTAGATATAGGAGATATAAGTATCCAAGTTGCTTATATCAACTTTTTGAGCAATAGCTATCACTCAGGACTCTTAGATTCCTACAAGCTTGTTTTGGAGTGTGAGTGCTCCAGTGTTGATTTGTTTCATTTTAATTAAAGAAAAGAACCTGTTGTTGATACATTACATTAGATTAAGTGTTATAGTGACATCTCACCTATGATTGTATTACTGTCGTACTAGGCTTCGACTCACTGTTGTCTTCTTTCCAAATATTGATTGATGTTGATGGTGATGATTGAATATGGAATATGGGATAACTCAGGGAAAGATTATTGAAAAGTGAAGTGAGTTAGGACTGTAGATGTATTTTATTTTGTTTAAAGAACTGGATTTATCTTTTCTGAAGCTGTTTTCTTTAAAAGCCTGGTGAAGTCCATGTTTTGTAATGAGCTTTTAAAGTTTTATTATACGATCTAGAAGGGTATATGAGATATTTGATGGTATGGTTTGTTTTAAAAGTTGATCGAATCATGTGAGTAGAAGTAAGAATAGTTTTTATAAAGTTTATTTTGCGAAGATAAACCTAGTTGTCTTTATAATCTAACTAAATAATTTAAAAATTTAAAACCAGCTAGCAAATATTTGACATAAATAATTTCTTTTATGAAAGCCTGAGAGAATGATACTTTAGGTATTATATGTGGCTAACGGATTTGTCACGCTTAATATTAGACGTAAGGCATGTCGGGTCCTTATAGAATGGTATTAGAGCTAATGTTTATCTCGGACATTTGCCCTTGTATAATAAATTAGGTTGCAAATAGAATCGATGGGATGAGTACGAGGGAAAACTTGGGTATGCGACTTATGATTGTTTATTGTTTTGCATTGTTAAATAAACCATTAGTTAATAACTAATAAAACTAATTAGACACACTAAATTAGTTAACTTGGCTTAAATTTTTTTTTGGTTAATATCTAAAAATGAAATTAACCGGAACAAAGCATAAATTATTATGTAGGTTATATTGTGTAATTGTTTAAGTTTTGTATGTTATATTTTGTATCTTACATTTTATTTAGTGATGTGTATATATTTTCTTGTGAAATGTTTTGTTATGTAATAAGTATGTGTGTTGTAAGTGATGTATTTTTGTGTCTTGTTATGTAATATGTGAGTGTTTGTCTTCTATGTGATGTATTGTGATTTGTGTGTGTGTATGTCTTATTATGTGTTATGTATGTGATATAATTGTGAATGTATGTTTTGATGTTGTTTGAAAATGAACTTAATTCAACTTTTACTAATTGAAAATAGAGCGCAAATGATTTAAAAAATAAGTAGGACTCGCCTTCCCACCACCCCCACCACACCACCCCAAACCCCCCCCCCCCAACCTTTTAAAATTTGAAATAGACTTTAATTGATTGTATGTTATGTTTTGGTATGCTTGTTTTTCTTAAAGGATGTATAGAATATAATAGGAGCTTTCTTTCTAAGTTGTATTTGTTGGTATATTGATAGGAAAAAAAGTTATCTGTAAGTTAATTTAGATATCTTTAAGATTGATAATGAATCTTATCAAGCTATGATTTTCAAAACAACAGTCTAAATTAAATTTTAAATTCTTCTATTGTCATAAAACAAGTTATTGATAGTAAAACAATGATAAAATAAGATAAACAAAAAGTATTTCAAAGAAATTAAAAGTAAGAATATTTATAATTAATGATCAAGAATCAAAATCATACAAAAATAAAAATGAAAAATGAAAAATCTTAATTGCTTTTGTTAAAATAAAAACACTAACAAGGCTACAAAATGTAATGTTGTGATAATTGAAAGAATATTAATTTATGTTTCACATGCACATCATCATATATATTTAGATAAGGATGGAATAGCGAATTTTTAACTTTTAATTGTTATATTTCAGTGTTTGTGTCAGTTAGTGTAAAGCCGTCATGCATCTTTGTAAGTTAAGGGTCCATTTGAGTCAAGTCAAAGTCCGAGTCGTCTGTCGTCTTGTTGAGTTTAAGTCTGGTCTTGTTGAGTTATGAAGGTTGAGCGATCGCTAAACTAGTTCCTATTGTTTATATATACTATATTGCATGAAATATCAGTATGGTGAAGGGTTCAAATTAAGAAATTAAGAACAAGCGATAATTATATGGATGATTATAAGATATAATACTAAAACAAGCTAAAAAAATTAAAATTTTGAATTATGAAAATAAAAGAATTAAATAATGAATAATAAATGTCTATCAAGAGATAATGTTAAACCCGAATAACACAAAAAATTCAATTATTCACAAAATAAAAAGAATAAAAAATATCAAATATGTGTGATAGAAGAAGAGAAATAATGTAATCATGTATACAACAAAAAATAATTTTATAAATAATTTAAAATTTCTTTTGAAATAAAAAAATAATAAAATGTTTGAAACTGATAAATAATCAAGTGAATTTCGAGGTCCAAATTCTTTTAAGGGGGAAAGAATGAAATATCTTAAATCCTTACATAAGTTAGAAATCTAATTTGGATAGGCTAAATGAATAAAATGAGTAAACAATACAAAAGGAATAGACAATTTGAAATAATTAAATTAGTAAATAGGTTAATTAAGATTTGAGATTTCAAATATCCTTTTTTTTTAAATTGTTTAATTATTTTATCTATTTGTTTTGACAAATTGAATTACATGATCTTTTTCCAATTTTTTCAAATATTATTCATATAGCCTAATTTCAAATCATAAACTCTTAAACATTCAATTTAAGTGTTTTATTAAACTCCTAAACCTTGAATTTTAAATTTAAGTTTCATTTTCTGAAATCTTTATAAACTTTGAAGTCAATTACTTGTTTAAAAATATCATTTCTTAAACCTAAACTCAAATTAAATATGAGTTTCTTGTAAACTAAATTTACATATTATATTTCTAAATCAAGTTATTAATTTCTATAATATAGATTATCAAATTATTTTCTAATTAGTTTTTATACTTAATATAATTACTTGAAAGGTTTAAATCTAATACCTTATTCTAAAAATATTAAATTTTTCTTTATCCTTACCTTTTTCTCTCCTTTTTCCTTTTTCATGTTTTTGTTCTAACATTTTCCTTTCCAGTTTCTTTTCTTTCCTTTTCTCTTTTCTTTCTTCAAAAATTCAACCCTCAAATCTCAAATTCAATAAGGCTAGAAAGTTAGAAAAGAAGATAGGAGTTGGAGAACAAACTTAAGGTAACTTTGTCAATAAGAAAGGAAGATCAATTTACATGTGGTTTCTAAAATAAGTATAATTATTTTACTTTGTTCAATTTGTTCTTTCTGTTTATAAATGATGACTAATAGTAGATATTAGTAGGATTTAAGTTAAAACTTGTAAGCTTGTAACATGTGACCTTATAGGCTAAAACCTAAGTAAAATCATGAATGATAGAATTATGATTAAGATGAAGAATGAAGTAAAAATATGTACGCAGATGATGATTCTAAGCTTGTATATAAATTATAAGATGTTAGATGTTGAAATATGATGTAAAACAAGTAGTAAAATAGATTCCGTTTTCAAAATAGAAATTGAGCAAAGAGCACGCAGCGAAAACAAGGAACCAAATTCAATCGTGCTCCTCAGTTTTCCTTGAGAACTTTTGAAAATTGCTTATCAGAGGAGAAACACAGCTAAAACATGGCTTATCCTATCCAATCGTGCTTCTCTCTAATTCATTTTACATGTACATTTCTGGACTGAAACATGCCACCCCCTATTTCCTCGTGTTCCTTTTAGTTTCTTGTGTGTATTATTTGTTAAGTGAAACACGACTAGAACATGGGTAATGTTTCTGGTTGTACATCTTGTTGAGCGCTTGAAGTAAGAACCTTCGACAAAAAAACACGAGGGAAACACGACTATATGCATCCAAGCATGTTTCTCTCTGACCTTTGCATGTTTAGCTTTTTAATGAAACACAGGTAAAGCACGTCATGTTTTTCATTTGTGCATCATGTTTCTCAAATGTTTCTATTCAAAGAGAAGCATGATTGAAACATGGTCCAATGTATCATGCCATGCTTCTCTCTAATCCCTAAAATGCGAACAAGCACGATGGAATGTATCTAATTATGTTTCTTCATATATATACACAGGATGAAACATGGCCATGTACCTGCCCGTGTTCTTTATAAAAAATTGATTAAAATAGAAATAAAATAAAATGAAATAGATATATGATAGTTAATGCATAATTTTAGTTAAATGATATAATTAAGAATGAGTTAAGTGGATTTACAGATTAATAACTAATTAGATTATAGATAGAAGTTAGATATAAAATGAACTTTGTTAATAAACTTAAGTTCAACTCGACTTAATAATCTTTAGTAAGATAAAATGAATTAGGTTTATTAAGTTTAATTAACTTGACTTAGAAATTGAATTAAATGATTAATTCTAATCAACTAAGTTAAGGTTAAGTTAATGTAGATTTAATAACTTGTATTTTGGCTTAGCTTAATGTGTAGGTTTAAACCATAAATAGCATTAGGAGTATGTTGTTTCAAATGCATGCTTGCTAGAAATGATTATGTTGAAACTAAACAATATGTGTGATGTTTTATAATAAATAATCATAAACAAAGAGAAAAAGAAATAAATTGACAGACATTGAAGAATTATTCGTATCTTGGCAAGTCGATCTTCGCAGCCATGACAAGGTTCCTACTTAGTGTCTAATAAAATAGGATTTTAAAACGAGTTTGATATAAGTGGAAAAATTAATTTAATTGTTTATGTAGTTTAATTTTATGAAATAGATACTTGTTTGCCTCTGATCCTATCTTTTGATCAACCCCCTGAGAATTCTTCTAGATTGTCTCTGGTATCCGTTGAGTTTTAGATAAGGTACGCAGTGACATACTTGTTGTTTGCTAGAATAGCCAATCCTAATGAACTAAAACTTAAAGATGACCTAATAATTGAGTATTGCTTATGCTTGTGTCATTGAATCCGATCCGAGAAGTGGTAACCTTGTTTGGAGCTAGGTACGGTAGTTTAGGTACTTAGGCCACCCTTTTCATGATGCAATGACAAATACCAAGATGCAATGACATGTCATGATTAATAGCGATTCATCAATGGCTTAGCGGGTAGCTGATGGGACAAATAGTATCAACGTAACATTTTCTTAGGTTTTGGATAAAGTAAAATGATTTAGTTCACGTTTATAGGGCTGGTTCAACTAAATAATGTTATGGACCGATTTAAACAAAGTTGTACAACGGCTGTGAACCCTTGATGAGGCTATTTTCTCTTTTTCGATTAGATATAGGAGATATAAGTATCTGTGTTGCTTATATCAATCATCTAAGCAGCTGATGTTACTCAAGACACCCGAATTCCTAGAGGCTTGTTCTAGAGTATGAGTGTTATAGTATTGATTTGTTTCATTTTAATTAAAGATAAGAACTTGTTGTAAATGCATTGCATTAGATTAAGTTTGTGTGACATCTCGCTTGTGATTGTGTTACTGTTGTATTGGACTTCAGCTCACCGTTGTCTTCTTTCCAGGTGTTGATGATGATGATTAAATCGGAAGTATAGGAAAACTCAGGGAGAGTTTATTGAAAAGTGAAGCAAGTTAGGACTATGGATGTATTTTATATTTTTTTGTTTTGTTTAATGGACTAGATTTATCTTTTCTAAAGTTGTTTTTTTTTAACGGCCTAGTGAAGTTCATGTTTTGTAATGAGCTTTAGAAGTTCTATTACACTATCAAGAAAGGTAAATGAGATACCTGATGGTATGATTTTTTAAAAAAAGTTGATTTGCTCGTGCAAGTAGTAGCTAGAATCGCTTTTATAAAGTTTATTTCACTGTCATAAATTCAGTTGTCTCCATAATCTAACTAAAAGATTTCAGAATTTCAATCAGCTAGCTTATGTTCGATATAAATAATTTCTTTTAAGGAAGCCAGAGCATGTAATACTTTAGGTATTATACGTGGCTTGGGGATTTGTTATGCCTGAATTTTAGATGTAAGGCATGTCGGGTCCTTACAAAGCTCCTCCTACTAGTTTTCAAAAACCAGGAACTAGCCCGGCTTTCATGAGTACGATTATTGTTTCACTAAAATGGGACCTATGGACTATATACCCGAACTGACTTATGATGATGTCTATACAACTTCATTACAAGCTCTGTTCTATTTGTTGTTTGAGTCTTATTAAAATTGATTCTTATGTGTGAATTGAGCAATTTAAATCTTGATTAAGAAAACATAAGACATGTTTTGCTTAACTTAATCTTGATATATGCTTTTAAGAGCAAGTGAATCGGACCAATCCCGTATAAATTATTTAAAATATTTGTTTTTTTAAATAGTAATAAAATATAAACTCAAACATTACCAAACCACATATGCAAAGTGTAATCCCTCAGATTTTACATGGACTCAATTCTTGGTAATTGTCAAATTAGATAATAAAATTCTACGTAATATTGAGAAAATGTTTAGAAAAATCACTCCTATTTTTTCCTTGCGATTTACAAATGTTGATTACAGCTAGTCTAGTAAAGTTCGATAATTAGTTACTATGAGGTACCAAGCTTGAAGAGAGAGTTTAACTCAAAAGACTAGCCTATTAGGTGGGAGAGCCCTCTAGGCTTAAGTATCATTCCACAATTTCTTGTGGTATTGATGTAGGATTGCAACATTGTTCACCCCCTTTGAGAAGCTGATGCTCTTCGCGGCACACTTTAAATGACTTTCACTTTATCCTTCCCTGCTAGGTAGTCCTTTTACAGATCGCCCCTTCCTGAATGCCCCAATGTTATGTACCAATATATTAAAGTGTCGATGTTGTAAATTCTCGAAATTTTGGATTCAAATTAAAGCTTAAACCCTAATTAGAAGTCAACCGGATTTCTAAAGTCAACAAAACCCTAGTTTACCGTAACCGCTTAAGTTCGGCATCACCGTTTAAGAAACCCTAAGAGTGTAAGAAAAGGTTTAGTGAGTAGAATAGTTCGTAATTAGTTAAGATTGTCTAAAAAGATCAGTTTAGTAAGACCGAAACTCGTTTCGAACCCGATCGGACACAATTTTTGAAAAACGTATCCCGAAGCCCAGAATAGGAAAAATATTCTAAATATACCGTTAGACGCATAAAAATATAAGATTTTCAAAAATATCAATTTCATAATTTTTCGATAGCTAAAAATATCAGATATCGCATTTATACGCGTATTGTCTTACTACTGGTATTTAATTGTCATGTCTACTTTACATTACACTATGTACTACTATTCTACACTATTTATCTAACTCTACTTTTTCTTACAATCTACTCTTACAACTCATACACTTATTTCTTACACATTTTCATTTCCAATACAACTTCACATCTTTCATATCTTACTTTTAATTAATTAAAAGACAAAAAAATTAATTTTTCTCTCTCTTTTCCCTCAAAAATGTGCCGACCCCCCTCTCTTTTTACTCCAAATTGTTTTAATTTTCATTTATTTAATTAACACAAATTATCTCCCACATTTTTCTATAAATACCCCTTCATACTTCCACTTCTTTCACACATCTTCTATACTAAAGTTACTCTCTAAAAATTCTTCAAGAATTCTCTTCTAAGAAGTTCTCTCTAGTTTAGATCCTCTAGGTAATCTTTCTTCAAGTTTTCTTTATGTTCATCTACTTAGTATGAGCTTAGTATGTATTTTCTAAACAATGAAGGTTAGGAAAGCAACAATAGATTCATACTTTGTTTTTGTTCATAATATACTTTTGTTATGATGTTTTTATGTTCATAACTATTTAGTATATCTATATAACTATATATATTATTTAGAGCACATAAGCTCATTTGTTTTGCAATTTATTTACTTTTCTTGCAATTTATTTACTTCATGTTATTTTTAAGACTAGTCTTTCTAGTCTTAGACTTGTCCTCATCAAGTCAAAACATTTTTTTTCTTTTTCTTTTGGGATTAGTCATTTCTTAGTCCCGGGATACCTTGAACAAGCTATGGTTCCAATACTTGATTTATTTTCTTATTAGCTTATTCTTTCAAGTTATTATGTTACTTTATGTTTTCATAACTTTATGAGTCATATTCATGCATGAACATAATGGTTTTGTCTCAATAAAATAAATGAAGGAAATGTTTTCTTAAAATAAAGATTATTCGCTAGAAATAAAAGTAGGAAGTTAATGTTTTTCTAAAAACTAAGAAGTCATCTTAAACAAACTTAGAAGAGTTCATAAAAGATTTTATAAACATACATAAAAAGGACTTTTTTTAAGTAAACAAGGATTTTACAACAACAACTTCATCTTTTTCTTCAAATAATAGAAATTATTTTCATTAAAACAAAATGATCTCAAGAAACCAAGAAATTATTTCTCTAAATATAGGAGTGTTAATACTTTCAAAAAGTGTTGAAAGCTAAGTATAGGAAATAAAAATCATTATTTAGGAATTTGAAGAAATTACGAAAGTAAAATTTAGGAAAAGAAAAGAGATACTCATTATAAACAAATTAAGATGATTTCAAAGTAAAATGAATATTCCAAAAAGTTCTTAAGTTTCAAAAATCTTTAAAGACTTTACTTTCTCATAAATTGAGACAACTTCATTTACTTCATATATTTATTATGAGTTAATAAATACATGAATATACTTTTCAAAGGTTTTAAAGCTATTATATACCTATCTCTTCAAATGAGCTTTGGATAAAAGAAGGAAAAACAAGTTTATAAAAATTCATGGTGAATCTGTCTGCCGCTTTTTCGAAACCCAAACGACTTAGTTTGATGAAAATAAGTTTAGAAATAGATAGATCTTTTTGAATTGGTAGAAAATGGTATATTATACGCGAAATTCCGAGTTAAAATGAGCAAGTTATGGCCATTTTAAGTTGGAATTTCCTCTTATACGATTTTACAGCGATTTTAAGAAAAGTTTAAGATCTTCAAGAATAGAAACTTCATGAAAGACTCATTTTGGGTATTTCATCTTGTTTAGGTGGAGAAGGACCCGAGATCACTTTTCCGAAGAATTACTTCGATTATGATCTACTAACATGGAGTGAGTTATTTCTTTTACTAAGTTACATTTCCTTGTCTTGTGCTTGCAAGTAGTAGCACTAGCAAATAAGAAAAAGATAAAATGAATAATTGTTGTGTGACTTGGAATTATGATTGAAATATGAGTTAAGAATATCGAAAGATTGTTTGATATATAAATTGTGATTTTTGTATGGATATGATGGGAATTGTGTTGATCACCTTCAACTTGAACTAAACATTTCTTGGTTAAATTTATATTGAAATCAATTCATGCATATCATACTTATGAGTTACATTTGTTTTACTACTATTCTTCGTGTGGGGAAACAAAAAAAAGGTAGTGGTGGTTGGTAGGAGTCGGAAAGTCTACATGGGCTAGTAAGAGCCGGAAAGTCTACAAGGCAAGCAGAAACTGGTAAATCTGCAAATATTGATGGTCGTATGGGCCTGTAACCTCCCAACCCTCGATATGGAGGGCGTAAAATCCATGCTACACTTGATTTCCGGTTAATCATATGTATTTTGTTTGTTCATATGATTGGTGTATTCTCATATGTTTGATTAAATTACTTGTATGAATTATGGAAATGTCTTATAGATGGAATTATCTCACTAAGCTAGTTTTGCTTATACCCTTATAGCTTTTTGTTACAGTACGATTACCTTTGGTTGGCCCCAAGGAGCCCCGTATGCCAGGTACGAGTTTAAGCTACTAGGAGTTTTTGGGAGAAGCTTTATGTATTTAAGTTTTGAACATAGGCTTCTAGGAAAATCTCTATAGTAGGTTTATGTTATAGTTGTTATTATTTTGGAAAAACTTCTAAAGCGGGGGAATGCCCTAAGATGATGTAAGGATATTATTATGGAAATCTTATGTTTATTTATATAAGTTCTTGCTTGCTTTTATTATCTACTTAAATGTAATACCCTGTGAGTCTCCTACTATCTTGGAAGCACGCCTTGCATGTGATATCGAAGCTCTGCATAACTAAGATTGTCATTCATTAGCTTTAATATTATATGCGGCGGACTGCTACGTTTAGGGTACCTTCTGGGGCGTGACAGATGCTTTCGCACAAAGGGCGATCTAAGAAAATGCTACTTAGTAGAGAAGGCCAGAGTGAAAGCTGTCCAAAGTGGGCTATCTAGAGTGGGCCGCCGAAGGCGTCGACTTCTCAAGAGGTGGGTAATATTACGATCCCACACTGCTTGATGCAGCGCAGAGGCATTCAATAATAAAAAACAATTCGACGATTGATTTCAAAATGTGAACTTAATCACACAATTGCTAAACAATTGCAAATTCAAAGAAAATTTTCTTAATTTAATATCAAATATGTCAAATATTAGTTATTTATACAAAGACAAGCCTAAAGGCATATTTATACTATTACATGAAAATCCTGAAAAGGTAAAATTCTAAAAAGATAAATAATAAATACAAATAATGACTAAAGGAAACCAAGAGATAGAATCATAAAAGTCAAAATCCTAATAAATGTAAAATTTACTAAATAATAAATACAAGATATCGTCTAAAGAAAATAGGAAACAAAGCAACAAACTAATAAAAGTCGGCGGCTTTAAGGCTGGCTTACATCTTTTCACTTCGTTTTTCCTTTCTTTGAATCGTCTTGATTTATCCCATTTATCTCGTCGTTTGATTGTGATTCGCACCGCATCATTCTCTCACTCACAAAGAACTCGATCCCGAGTTCTCATCTAGATATAAAGATGTATCATTGAGGTAGAAAGGAAATATATCATATGATTCTTTCAACTGTTGAAACCTAACATCCTTAGCATCCAAATTCTTCTCTTCCACATCTACTTTCTCCTTGTTTGTAGTACTAACCTATTTACTTTTAAGGGGTTCTCCCGCCAAATAAGTCAATTTTTTAGTTTGGCTCTTCCTTTGAGCGTTTAGTACCTAACAGATATATTTAGTAGATCAACACATTAAAATTAATTCTAACACCGAGTAAGATTACTAAATATGTTAGTAATTGTAGATAACCCTAAGGTGCATGCTTAAATTTTTCTTGGTTTGTAAATAACAATATATGATTATTTCTAATTGTAACCTAATCGTTACTAAAGTTTTCCTTTTATAAGATTTAATAATATTACATATCTAATATAGAAGAAGAAGAAGAAGAAGAAGAAGAAGAAGAATTTTCATGCAAGCTTTAGAATGAAGTAGTAATAAAGGAGTAGATTTTATTGCAAGGCAGACAACAGAAGAAGAATAGCACACAGACACATAGATATATACACACACACACACTACTTTCACGTCTAGGTTAAATTCGTGATACTCAAAATAAATTAATTTATGACAAATGCATCAAATCTGGCAAGAGCAGTATTAGTTGTAAGTCTCCTTGACATCATCTCATTTGCATTATGTATATTAATTATTTTACCAAATTTTTGACATACTATATGACACAAATGGCAATAAAATATTTGAATGCTTAACCAACACAGGTATTAATCTTGGAATTAGATATACATAATCTAGATTCATAATAATAAAGTCTGAAATATACACAGGAAGTCCTAAAGATAAAATCTTAATTTTAAGTTACGGGTTTCTATGCAAAACTGTATTGATGACTTAAATGTATTTGTTATGATAATAAATAAGTTCACGTATTTATAAATAGTTTTAACATCATAAAAACATTGTTATGATAATAAATAGTACACGTATTTATAATAAAGCACTACGTGAAGACTTTCACTCACCTCCTGAACACCGCTTTGCAAATGGGGATGAATGTTTTGATTCATTACGACTCCAATATTATTCACTAATAATAATAATAAAATCACTAAATTCCAAACATATTAAATCCTTTAAAATAATTTATTTATGAAATGATATTTTATGTTAATACTCAAAATCTCCTTGGCACCCAGATTGTGCAACTCATTTCTTGGATAATAATAAAATTAGGAAAAGCTCTTTTGACCCCCTTTCAAACTCTTAGGACCAAAACAAAGCTTTCCTGTTCGTTTTAGACTAAGTGAAAGAATGGTTCGTGATTTTGAAGGAGAAAAATCGAGCCAGAGACATCATCACATATGACGTCATCCACTCCACAGTATTTCACTTCTGTGGGAAGGAAGAATGAATGCTGACGTAATCACAGGTTGGTTCCAAACTGGAGACCGATCTCATCCGTCACCGATTATTCCTAAATCGGAAACTAGCTTGAAAATAGCAGATCTGAATCGACAAAAGACCTACAGGTTCTAGTGCGTCCTTACGGTTCCACCTCCCAAAATTATCTATGAAATAGTCCAATTTTCATGCATAATTAAAATTAATATATATATATTAATTTATTTAAATTACGAGATTTTTGTGAAATGTTTAGTTGAGTAGAATTTAATGTGTTAGTGTGATTTAATAATTGTATTTCTTGTTCGTTTTAATGCATGTTAAACTTAAGTTTTCATAAACAAACTCAACCCAAATCCAAACCAAGCCTTAGTAGATTTTTAGAAGCCCCTGAAACTAAGCCCAAGCAAACATTAAACAAGCCCAAAGCCTTCTCTTTTCTCTCCATAAAAGCTGTTCCAAAAGTCAAATTAAATAAGGATAATAACAAAGTTCTTCATCTCATCTTTCTTCAAGCCAAAATAGACGCCAAACCTAATGCCCACAACAACAACAAGTCCTAATTTCTTCTTCAAATTTTTTTAAACAAACTATCTTTAGCTTTCTCCAAGACTAAAGGTTCAAGCTAAAGTGATTTAAGGTAATGAGTTGTTTGTTTAGGTCGTTATTTGTTTATTCAATTTCTCTGTAAAAGTGAACTTTATGTTATAATAATTTCTTGGTGATTGAATATTATGTTAGTGATCTAAGTAGGATTGTAGTGTTGTATGAGTTCTTTGTGTTGTAATAATAAGTATATAGTGGTAGTTATGTTTATGTTGATTGAGTTGATGATTTTTTTGGGGTGGTAAATGTTGTGTTGATGATGAGATGGTTGGGACATGTTTATATGAATGTGAAGTGAGTGGAAATGATGATTTTGAAGTGTATAAAATGGTTTAAGTATGTTAAGTAGGATTTTCGAAAGTAGAAAAATAGGAGACATGTCTTGCAAGCATTGGGACAAAAATCATGGGTGTGACAATTGAATTTGAAACTTGATTTTGATAGCTTTTCGAAAATCACAGGCATGAACAAGGTTGGTTAGCCTCGGATTTGTAAAAAAATTAACTTGTCATGGGCGTGATCAATTGCATATATGTATGGTTCTATAAAAATTCAAGGATCACGGTTGTGACTTCGCCCTTGGTAGCCTTGGGTCTTTTGAAAGCTTTTCAATTCCAAATGTCACAAGCGTGAAATACTCCTTGCTAGGCTCGGGATGAAAAATTTTTTAATGATCACGGGTGTGGTCAAGACCTGGGTAGGCTCGGGTTGCATATTTCGGTTTTCCCCACCTTGATCATGGATGTGATCAAGGGCGTGATTGAGATCACAGTCTCAATCACGGTGTAATCCTTGTTGCCTATTTCCTTAAATATATATATATATATATATAAATAAAATAAAATAATAAGTAATGATGATTTTAAGGATTAATGATATTAAAGTGATGTATGTATATATGTATAAATGTATGTTATGTTTTGTATGAGTTTTATTTAGAATGTAAGATGAAGTAAATGTAGCTTTCCTTGAGTTTCATATTGAAGTCTTTATGATGTAATGTCTTTTATCAGATTTTCCTACACCTTTGAGTCTAGTTACTGATCCTTTTGTTAAGAATATCTCAGGTACGCAGACCTTTGCTTGCCCTCAAGCAAAACAAATCAATCCAATTGAAATCTGTCATAGATTGTACTAACTTCTACTTTAACAATTTCAAGCATCTTCCTTAGGTTATCACTTACATTGCTTGTACCTACTACTCTGGCCAAACTAATTATATGCAATTAGACTACCAAGATTAAAATTCAATAGTTAATCTAGACAAAGCAAACTTTAATCCACATGTTTAGTAAAAGATTCTTCTATTCAAAAGTAAACACTCAGTCCTGTAAGGAAAAATACTTATTTGGACTTCACTAGACATTTAACAAGTATATACTTCTAGCAACACAAAGTAAAACCATATGGTATCAATTTTTTCCTTAGATTATCTCCCTTTTATTATAAGCCTTATTTCATTTGTAGCTTTTGCATTCTTTTCTTTTTCTTTTCTTACAAGCACCTATCCTCTTTTTGGGACTTTTTTTTTCTTTTGCCTCCATCTTTTATATTTTCAAAATTCAAAAATTGAATTTTCGTCTTTCCTCCCTTCTCGTTATAGTAAGTTCATTGAGTCGGCACATCCTGGGATCATCACCCAAGTGACCGGGTTTTAAAGGACTCCCAAGAACGCTTCTCTACTCTAATATTCAAGTTCATATACTCATAACTCAATTGCTTGAGTCATTAGAGTAGAGGCTATGCTTGTTTCCTTTCTTTTCTTTTGAATGCAAGACAAGATTAAGACTTTTTTTATAAAGAATCACTAAGTAAAAAGTGCCATCTACCTCTATCATTAAATGTTGAAAAATTCTTTAAAAAGAACTCAAAAGAATTATATACATGCTAACTTTTTCCTAAAAGTAAACCTGTTTATTTTCACAAAAGGACTCAACTTACTCTTAAACTTCTAATTCTAAAGCTAAATACCTAGTAAGTTTGTTTCTTAAAGATTTTACTACTCATTTTAACCAAGTATCCTAATCACAACAACAAGTAAGTAAGGCACTTAAGCAAGTCATTTTACATTCTTGTACAAATGCTATCAACAAATTTTAAGCATAATCTCTAAATTCAATGAAAATTTTGAAAAATTTGGACCAAAAGTTGCCATATACTACTTAAGAACAAAAACAAGTGTCGGTACAATAGTTTAGCTCAAATGTCTCATATATGCAAATGATTTCAAAAATTCAGACATCAGCAGACAATAATACTCAATTCTCCATTCTCCATTTCATCTTATCCCTTCCCCTACACTTATTTTGAACAGTGTCGTCACTGTTTTAATTTAGCTCAAGATGGAAAGAAATAAAGATTAAAAGAAAGGAATAACGGTACTTCCCTGATTAAACATTTGAAGCTTGTAGTTCTAACCCTTTTTCAGCATAAGAGAGAGTGTCTTCCTGTTTTCCAACCTACAAACAAAACAAAAGAGAAAAATAAAGAAAATAAAGCTTTTTATTAAACATGGCTACCTCCCATGGAGCACTTCTTTATAATCCTTAGCTTGACTTTTCCATCTCATTTTCATGAAGGCTCAAAGACTCGAGATTTCCTATATCCAGCTCCAGGATCTCCCTTAAATGTCAAATTTTCTTGGTAAACTCCAGCTTGTTCACCATCAAGTTCTCTCGAAAGTTGGTCAAAGAAAATATCACTTGAGAGACCAATCTTTTCATGCTCACTAGAATTTTGAGCACATTCCTTAATCTCTTCATCTCCTCTTTCTAGCACTATTCTCTATCATGTATCCTCAATAAGAGATCTAGCTATGTGTAAACTTGGTTTTTCAACATGAAATGGCAATTGGTTTGCTTATTTTATGTCCTTCACATCAATAGCACCTATAGCAAAAACATTAGAGACATTAGTGGGACATTTTATAGAATCATCCATATGAAATCTAATTGTTTCACCATCAGACTAATTTATCTACCTTCCTCTTTGCAGCCACTAATGAAGGCATAACCTCCACTTACCAACCTATCTTTCCCATCTGAGCTTGGATACGAAGAACTTATGCTTGCACTTCCCTCACCTTTTCCTACCTTATCTGCAACCCGGTGAAGTCTGCCTTCATAATCATGAGAAAAGAACTTTGTGTTAAAGTTACCTGAGTTTGACATCTTCCCTTGGCCCAATCAAATAATAAAACACATCGAAGAATTTTCTTTCATAGATATAAAGATGATGGAGTTTTCCTTATGAGGATGAACTCCCTCAAGGAGAACACACCCCCATATATATATATATATATATATAGAGAGAGAGAGAGAGAGGAAAGAGAGAGAGGAGTAAAGAGAGGAAAATGAAGAGACTACTTGATACCTCACACTCAAAAATAGTGTGGCCTAGATGTCTCAAGCCCACCAATGCTTCTAAGGTATCCAAAACTGTCATCATAACAAACATAACTCAACTCATGCCTCTTGGGAATCTTACAAAGCTTCCTTGACAAGCCCCATGAGGTCAAGATTTATGACAACACCAGCTCTTAAGCGGATGTAGCTCAAATGAAAGAGCTCTAATCTTTAAAGCCTACCTCATGAGCTAAGTCCAAATATATAATTACTCTCCTTGTCCTCACATAATTTTTTTTGGGGGGGGGGTGGGGTGGTGGTGGGGGGGAGAGGAGGAGTGGGGGAGTTGGTGAATAAATGTTGACGATAAAATATAGGCCTCAACCCACTTGTACCGCACGTGGGTTAGGGTATTCAGTAAGCTACCAACCTTCCTAACCTAAAAAAGATCCATGTCTAAGGGCACCTTAGCATAAGAAATTTGAAATGTGACCTATGCTAGTCTATAGGGAGATTGGCGGGAGACCCTCATGCGAGCTCAACCTTAAAGGTCTTTCTTTGGATTCATTTGTAAGGTAACTCTATGAGTCCAAATTTGCTTAAAGCCAACCTTAACCTAGCTGCCCAAACTCGAAAGTCATGAAATACCCATGTCCCACCTTGGGACTCGGGAGAGAGGAACATCACAAGCTTGGCCACACACCATGTCTTCACCACTCCCTAGCTTGGGAACTCCCTTCACCTCAGGTATCAAGTTAGCTACCAAATGAAGATTTGCCCTAACAAAAAAGAAATGGTGGACTACCTTCTGGTATGACCTAAGAACTATAAATAGCCCTTTCCTCTATTGGAAAGGGAGAGCCATCTTCCCTTTATATAAGTAAAGACTCTTAAGAGAAAAGAAGACCTATGGACTAACTTAAGCGTCGGAGTTGCTGCACTGGGCAACTTGCTAGTGCACCTTTGTCTACTTTTTCTATGTTTGCAGGAGTCTAACTCTATCGGAAAAATTAGATCATGCAACAATTGGTAAACATATGCAAAATAAATTTACACCTTCTATGACAAGATTAGGTAAAAATCCACTTCTGTCAGTTTCCAAGAATTCTCCTTAAGAAATGATATTGACACCACCCTAAACAATAGATCATACCTCTAAATATGACTTAATACCTATTGTCAAGATAGGGCCCATGGTACGTGTAAGGCACTCCATGTTCATAGCTTGCCTCGTTCATTATAGGGTGGTGACGACTTTTAGCTATTCAATAAGCAATGCATGATTATAATTTAAGCCAAATATAAATTAAATTAGATTATATTCCAGCAACCAACTAGTTCAAAGACACTTGCACAAATTAGTTATTTGATGTTTCAATGGATGTTTCAATATTTTAAAGTAATTTGATGTTTCGTACCAACCACAATGTAATCGCATGTATATTACCTAACCCTACGTGCCATTTCAATTTATTATGACAGTTATTAGATATAAGTGTTCTATATTACTACCACTAAGAAATTAATTTTCCTTACTTAATCGTGGCACTCAAAGCAAGTAAGATCTAAGTTATGGTTAGTGATAGAGTGAAAAAGCTATTGTAATTGGTTGGAAATTGTAGGAGAAAGCCTGCTGTAATTATAGAAGTTCCCATTTAAGTCATATTGTATTGTTTGTGTTGTAGTTTTGAAGTAACTACTTCTATAATTACGAAAATAAACCAATAGATATATTCTTTTAGAGCCACAATGATTTGGCAAATGGGTTAAATAAGTTGCTTCAATAATATTAATAAATATGCCAATGATTCCCGTGCATAAAATAAAAAAAAAATATACACATCATTAAACTAAATAATAAAATATGAAACAACATTAAAAGTAGAATCAGCGGCAAAAAGCAGAGCGTAAAACAGTTTATATAACTTTCATAATTGAGATGACATTGATTCCACCTGTTTCCTAATACCGACTTCCAATGCTAACTTTTAAATACGATTGATATTTTGTGATCGTTCTTAGGGATAAAAATATAATAAAAAGCACATTGATATAATTTTAAATCTTATCTTATTTTCAAGGATCAACTACATCCAAAGTTGAAAATACATACAAAAGGTGAAATACACACACACACACACACAAAATAAATGTATCATCCAACTTATTGAGAGTTTTATCATAAGCAAATTGCAAAACTATAACATCTAATAAGATCGTAATAATTTGATGGTCTTCATAAGTAAATGTCAAACAATACAATTATGGATTAAAATAAATAAAATATACCTTTGTTTCCTAATAACATATGAAGTTCATTGCTAAAAATATGTTATAGTAGTCATCATTCTTATTCACAGCTCAATATATTATTGGAATTGAAGCATACAAATTCTTATATTTTATTTAGGGAATTCACCATGTGGAAGCTGCAAAGTCCAAATATATTAATTAAATGCTAAGAAAAATCCTTTACATATTTTATAAACCCCGTAAATTATAAGAATTGAGTATAGTGGAAAGGTCAAAAGAAAAATCTATGGACAAAAAGAAAAGTTCATTAAAAGAACGCCTTAGTTGCATAGATATAGAATCATTTACATGTAAGAAACAAAATAGTAATAACTATTAATGACAAGAATATGGAGACAAACACATACAAATAGTTGAAATCAACACCAAAAGATTATTCCAACTTAATTATCGCAACTACCGAATCATCAACATTAAATGTCTATTTTTTGTGTACTCTTTTGGAGAGTAGTACAACCACGTCTATCATCTGGGATAAAAATTTGTTATCTTAAAAATGCGGTTTTGTTCGTTTTCTTAATAAACATTATATATGATGAAGTGATAGTTATTATTTGTATTTTTTTTTTCACTTTTCAAACGTGACACATGTTCATTTGTGGGACACCAATGATTCCCATATCCATATCACCACTAGCTATTTCAATTTCAATTCTTATAAAATTAATTTAGAATGAGCAACGGTTAAAGCGTTCATTTAAAAAAAAAAAAAAAAAGAGCATATGTAGTAAATACATTTAATGAGCAATGAAATTGTATAGTGAGGAGATGACCTATTTACTAACTAGAAATATTTGATAATATGAGGAGTTGAAAAATAAAAACTACTACTCAAATAAAATAAAGAACTTTAATGTATAAGAGAGCGATTGAAAGTAAATAACCTGAATTTTGATGAATAAATAGGAAAAATGTCACATAAAAGTAGGAAAGTAATTCCCTTAATGACAATAGATGTTAATAGTCAAATAGTCAATTTTTAGTGTATATTAATATGTATTATTAGTTAAACTGAAGAGTAAAAGGAGGGAATTGTTTTATATCAATATAGGTAGAAGTGGAAAATTGTAACGTTAGGTACACATTAAAAAGTTTCATCATGGACTGAATATCTTCAAAACTGTGCAAACAAAATATCAGAATATGTATATATACAATACATGATTCGTTTTGACATGATTATAATAAATTTATAAATAATTAAAAATTGATAATTCAAACTCAATTTTGATATCGAGCATTTGCAATTTCAATGTAATCATCCGAAATAATTTCATCAGCTGACTGTAAGACGATACTTAGAAGCTCATATATAATTTCGAAGATGAATATTTATTGTTCCCATTTTACTCTCTCAATACTATTTTAATATATCATGATTAAACATGTAACGGTTTTAATAAATAATATTATGTTAATTATGTAATTTACTTATGCGTCATATTATAATTCATTAGGACACAATTTATATGGGACAGCCAAGATTCATCCTAATTTTAATTACAGGTTATTATTATTATTATTATTATTATTATTATTATTATTATTATTATTAAATTAGGATTAATGTTTTAAGTTGTGTAATAAATGCATGTTAAAATAATATATTAAAAAAATGTACTCTATATGATTTGAAACCATAAGATTTGAACCATAACTTCATGGATATGATATAAAAGTAGATACTTATCTACTAAACTGTACTTATTTTTATGTTAAAATTTTTTTTTTATATTATACATATAATATATAAATTTTTTTCTTTAAAATAAATCTAAAAATTTATTTTTTTGGAGCTAAGAGACTGCCCCTGCAACTGCAACTAATGAAGAAGAGGTATATCTATATTCGAGATATTTGACACAAATGATATTTGAATTTTGAGAATGTACTCATTTGTTGAGGCATTTTTAGGACAGTGGTCCTACAATCTTTACTTCTTCGGCTATGGACCCATTTTATATGCAAGACAACTTGTTAATAATTAAACCATGGGTTTTTTGGGGTACCTTTTAAAAAAATGAGAGAAAAGGTTGGTTTGGAAATTTATTTCAGATCTAGGCAAGTGAAGGCGCTGTTCGGGACAGCGCCTTTGAATTTAGTCTATAGGCACTGTCTAGGACAATATAGAGGTAGCCTAGTGATGATTTGGTCGGTATATGGCATCCAAACAACCTGTACCAAAATAAAAAGCTCAATACTAAGAAAATTCGAAATATTTATGGAACTAAATGGGAAAATGGATAGCTAATGTACCTTTTCAGCTCCGATCATGTCGAATGCCTCTTTGTATACTGAAATGACATGAGATGGGTGTTGGATAGTATCCTAAACTATCCGCCATCGCATAGCAAGTGGCGCTCCATCATTCAAAGATGGCCCAAAACGGGCACGAGGAGCAATAACAGGGAATTGATCCTAAGTCCATACCTGTAGTAAGACAACGGTTTGATCATTCAAAGGTGGTCCAAAACGGGCACGGAAAGCAATAACAAGGAATCAATCCTATGCCCATACTTGGAGTAAGACAACGGCTCTACCAATCTAGACAACATTCTCTGAAGAAGCACAACACAATTGACGGTACAACCAACTAAGGCACGCACTACCCCAACTATACTGCCCAGCTTATGCAAAGTCTGCTAACAGTGGCAAGAACATAGTGTACACCAATGAACCAGACTTATCTGCAAATATACAGCCACCCATTAGCTGTAATATATATGCATGAGCATGCCTCATGATCTACTCCTTTGGTGCATGGTCTGGCAAATGTGAGAAATGTTCTTGCAGCCAAGTAAGGCTGAGATGGCCTCCATGGAACGTACACCCCTGTGGATAAGCACCCAATAACCTAATGCACTTTGTTTGCCATCTGACGGCTATGGATGTGGTACCGACAATAGGCAAGCCATCCACTAGCAGTCCTAGTTGCACCTCCATATTCTACAATGTAATGGTGAGCTCGCCCTAAGGCATATGGAATGTATGAGTTTCTGGCCGCCATCTATCTACCAATGCTGAGATGAGATGCTAGTCTAGCTGAATGTATGGGAAATGTGCAAGGCCTATGAAGCCGGCTTACTCCAAGTAAGGCAGAAGATGCTTGTCAATGGGTCTGCCCACTACATCATGTCTAGATGTCGGTTCCCTTCGTCTGACGACAAGAGCAGTTGCTGAGGCCTGAAAAGATAGAGTTAAGTGCTACTTGATATGTTGTCAATGTGCATCAGCATAGCTTAACGGGAAACCATAGAGTAGGATAACATACCTTGTCCAACCAAACTGCTGATGAACGATGTCTGCCCTGATAGGTAAGCATCAACGGATCGATGGGGCCTGGCTCCATGTACCCTACATGTAGGAAGGTAAATGTGAAACCTAAATGAAAAATCATGAAAAAAATATGAAATAAACATAGTAAGAAAGCATGATATCGCTCGACCACTTTTAATTGCAAATATGCCAAACCTGGACATATTCTGCCTTGCTCTGTCCAGTTAACTCCTCCTATTACAACCCTCCTATCTACATAGCCCACATGTTACTCTATCAGGCTGCTCTCTCCAAACCATTTCCATCCTATATTGTTTCTTCTTAAATTTTCCTTTTGGTCGTGCAATCGTGGGATCGGGGATGAGGCTGGGGAAGTTATTTGGGTAAGGCCAATCAAGATCATCACCAGTTGGGAAGAAATGAGATTGATAGCATTGTAGTTCGTTGGTTTACATATACCATGGCCCGACAAAGGAAGTCTAATCCACATTAGAGAACTCTGCTGCTGCCATAGCATGTGAGCATGATAGTCAGTATATTTGCCACTTGTTGCATGAGCAAGTTTGTGTGAAAAAGTCCATTTTGTGAGTTCTACCACCATGTTTCAAATGACCTTTCTCACGTCAAGTGCCGGTTCGAACCTCAAATAATCCAATACTTCTATTGAAACTAGTGACTTGATGCGAACTTGCCATTTAGGTATTTCACCGAAACACCTTGTACACATGGAAACAATCTTAATGTCAACGTCATAGATCGACAAATCCAATGACCTAACACTCACAAACACTCCATACACTGCTCCTACAACACTTCACAACTCAAAATCAATAGATATAACACATTGATTCGCTCATAATAAACAATTTCCTCAATTTCTCTATTTCTAATCATTTTTCCTCCAAGATTGCAACATAATGGAATAAACATAGAAAAAAAAAAAAAAAACCTAACAAAACACCTTACTTGAGTTAGGACAGTGGATAACGTCGAAAATCTTCGCCAGAGACGGACACAGATTGTCGAAGCACCTCCTCCTTGCCTTTTCTTCATAGTGTTTTTCGTATGGTTTGGGAGAGCAAATGCTCTCGGTTGGGGAAATTTTTTGGATATAGAAGCAGTAAAGGCGCCGTCTCGGATGATGCCTTCACGCAAACCCCATCACACCCCCCCCCACCCCCTCCCCCCCACCCCAAATCCTAGATCTGGAATAAGATTTGTCCCCGACCTCTTCCAGTACTTTTTTTCAAAAAGTACACCTAATGACCCAAAAACCTAACCATGTGTGACGATGCCCTTCTCAAACTTGACTCTAAAATCTTCCCATGTAAACTTGCTTTCCTTCTTCCATAACATCAACAAGAACTTGACCATAGCTTTAGCACTTAAACATACCAACCCAGTTTCAGTATTCAATCCTCTTACCTAATCTTATCAACACCTGTATATGTATCTTCTTCGGTCATGTCTTTAAAAACTGAAATCCCATTACCTATTTGACGAAATGCCCCAAACATTAAATCAAACTTTAACCTTTGATAAGATCATTCATGGGAAAAGCTTGATTCTCGGGGTTTGTTCAAAAGGGTTGTTAAGGAATTTTATTGTTGATTTTTATGCCAAGTGTGGTGATGCGAACTTAGTCGAGAAGGCGTTTTCTTGGCTTCAGGAAAGAGATGATATTGTGGCTTGGAACTCGATTGTTTCAATGTATTCAAGACGGGGTTCACTTCAACAAGTTGATAAGATGTTTTGCTTGGTTAAGTGCAGTAGGGTAGGGTGTAATGAGTATACGTATTTGATTTTTCTTCTTTTTCCCTTTTCGCTTGTGCTAAGATGGTGGATTTGGAGTTTGGGAGACAAGTTCATTGTGATGTTGTTAAGGTCGGGTTAGAGGAGAGTTCATTCTGTGGGGGAGGCCTCATTGATATGTATGCAAAGTGTGGATGCGTGCTTGATGCGAGGAGAGTATTTGATCAGGTGGTAGAATGTGATGTGGTTTCTTTGACAATGATAATTGCAGTGTATGTTTGGGTTAATTTAGTAGAGTGGGCAGTCAAGGTGTCTGAGAACATGGTGCAAGATGGTTGTGTTCCATATCAGGTTGCATATGTGATGGTCATCAATGTATATCTTAGTTTAGGAAGGCTTAATGAGGCATACAAAGTGTTTTCCATGATGCTGAGTCCTAATGTCGTGGCTTCAATTGTACTGATTTCGGGTCATGCACACAAAAGGGATATGAACATGAGGGTCTAACATTGTTCCACGGTATGAGAGAAGCTAGTACTAAGCCAACAAATCGACATTAGGCAGCGTTTTGAATGCTATTGCTAGTTTAGGAGCCCTTGATCATGGCTTTTCAGTTCATGCTGTAGCAACTATCTAGGTCTAAGCTCTAATGTTTATTTGGGAAGCTCTTTAATCAGTATGTACACAAAGTGCGAGAAGTAAAATGATAATAATAATGGTAGCATGTTATTTAATTTTAATGTGCTTCTTTTTTTCCATGAAAGATTAGACTCTTGACAATTGTAGCGACAAATTTGTTATTACAAAGAATCTCTATACAGCAGTGCTATTGAAACTTCAAGTCATTTAGAATTTTTCTCAACCGTAAGGCTTGATTTATAATTGTAGATGCAGCTATGTATTCTAGTTTAGCTATTGATTGAGCAATATAATCTTACTTTTTTTGTGTTCCAGCACAAAACTCTATAACGACATGTGAAGCAATAATCTAAGGTACTTTCTGAGTCATAATATGATCCAACCTATTGTTATCAATAAAGGTAAGAAGTATCATACTTGAACTTCTCTTATAGAACGCACCATATATAATTGTATCTCAAAACTCTTTTGGCAACTTTAAGACAGGTTTAACTAGGCATACGCATAAATCTTGAGAGAACACTTATGGCATACATAATAGCAGGTCTTATGCTTGATAAATACATAAAGGATCCTATCGTGCTCTTCGAATTTGAAGAATCAATAGACCATGAGCCATTGTTTTTCTTTTTTTTTTTTTTTTTTTTTTTTCCTTTTTCCCGACAGTTTTTATACAAGCTAACAATGAAAACTTGTTCCGGAATTTTACTACATTCTTCTTTTGGGAAAAAAAATGCCTTTGGAGGTTTGAGTTGCCCAATTCTCATGAAACAACACATTAAGCCCAAGTCATTCATCACAAACATATCACGCATCTGAATCCTAACTTCAAAAATAAAATTTGAATTACTTTGTTCAATCACTAGAATATCATCAACGCATATAGAAATTATTAAATTTTATGCATTTTATTATTTGATATAAAACGTAGTTTTATTTACACCTTTTTCAAACACTTCGTCAATTAAATATCCATCAATATTACCATATCAGACCCTCAATGCTTGTTTCAATACATAAAGAGCCTTTTTTAACAAGTATACTCTATCATCATCGTCTTTGACTAAAAAACCTTTTGGTTGTTCAATATTAATTTTCTTTTCAAGAAAAACACTGAGAAAGGTTGTTTTTACTTCAAGATGGAATTATTTTCCATCCTTTATGATAAAGATAGCCATAAGTAATCTTATAGTGTCAAATCTAGCCATGAGAGCATATGTTTCCACAAAATCAATCCTATATTGCTAAAGATATCCTTTCACCACAGTCTTGTTAAGTTTTTATTTTTAACCATGCATTCCCCCCACCGCGCCCCCCAGCCCTATTTTTTTTTCAAAAAAAGTGATGTTTTTGTCAATTATCTTGGTTTCCTCCTCTCCTTGCCATCTTTCCATTCTTATCAAACTTTACACTTCTGCATACACAAATTTTCGATGATGAAATTTAGAATTCAACATCCCTTGGAAACATTGCCATATCTAATAAAGTACTAATTTTAGCTTTTCGATGAAGGTTAACCTTTTCGCTTTAGGACTGTATACGTAAGACACACTTCCAAAGATTTTTAAATGATACACTAATGTCTTCACACCATACAAGATTCATAAAGAGTTTTACCATCAATAAATTTAGTTGCAAGCCAATATATATATATATATATATATATATATAAAGAGAGAGAGAGAAGAGCAACTTTTTTCCTTTGTGCCAAATTTCTTGAGCGATTATTTCTTTTTTTTTTTTTTTTTTTTTTTTTCCAACCAACAAGCATTTGGCCGGGATCTATTTTTCCTATTTCACCTACACCATTTTGTAGTGGAGAGTAAGAGACTATAAATTGATCATGTATGCCTAAGTTTTGAAGGTATCACTCAAAATAGTGTGAAGTATATTAAGTACCAATGTCTGACCTCAAGGTTTTGATTAAGTTTCCACTTTGATTTTTATAGCAGCTTTGAAGTTTAGAAACATACCAAAGATTTGAAATTTGCCTTAAAGAAAAATGAACTCAGTAATACATTGTGAAATCATCAATGAATCAAATAAATATAAAATATATGTTGTCGTTATATTAAAGAATGATCTTAGGTTCACATAAATCAGTATGAATGAGCTGGAGTTTTTGAGTTGCTTTTCTAAACTTGATTAACAAAAAATGGATTCTTACCAAGTTTTTCAAGTCGACAAACTTCACAAATGCCACAATGTACACTCCTAATTAGTAAATCAATTATTATTTTCTCTTTTCATTTAACATCAAGGACAAAGTTAGTTTAGCCAATTATTTTATGCCTTAAACAAGATTTAGCTTCATTTCTAGCATAAACTTCAATTATTTCATTCTTCCATAAAAATTAAAACTTTAGTTAGAATTTGTTGCTGACAAAATCTTCAAGACATTAAGTAAAAACATTTTAAGTTTTATCTTTGAATTTAAGAATATAGTTCTTGTCTAATAAGTGGCCAATACTAAGGAGATAATATTTAATAACATACACAAATAACACATTTAAAATGAGTTTGGCACCTAACAAGGTTTCTACTATTATAGCATCTTTTCCCTTCACGTCATCACCAAGTATGAGATATATTCCTTATCTAAAGGTCTCAAAGTTTCTCAATTTTGGTGACATGTGATGAGTGCAACCGCTATCATTCATCCAAACTTCAATATTTTGAATTTTAACCATCTATTTATCCATAGTAACAACAATAAAGAGCTTCTTCTCCTAAACTTCAAGTGTTTTTATGCCTTGAGCAAGTCGAGCTTAATTTTGATAATTTGTATTACTTGGAAAGACATTTTTCACACGTCCAAATTGCTTGCATGTTTTGCATTGAACTCTAGGCTTAACAGTAATAATTTTCATATGATTTGTTTTCCTACAATGAGCACATGGACAAAATTTGGCACTTCTATGTTTCCCTTTAATATGTTCTTTATTTTCTTTACCTATTTTTTGTATGAGTTCATTTTAGTATTGCTTCTCGGTTGACTTTTAGACTTATGAGACGCGTTAAGGGCACCTTCTACAGGTTTTCATTCCTCTTTAAATGTGTTCCTTTACTCCAGTACTTGAAGATCATGCCATCTTAATGGTTGAAAATTGCAATATATCCCAAGAATCTTCAAACGACAAAATTTTGTGTTTAAATCTTCTTAAAAGGGCTACCATCACCTGCTTCACAAATCTTTCCTTTTGCATTTTCAGATTCTTCACTTATATGTCATTCAATCACATTTTCAGATTCTTTCATTTTTGATGGCTCAAACTTCTTTCTCGAGTTAAAAAGCTACATTTGCTTATCTTGTAACTTCATTAGAACTCATCCTTTAGTTTGTTTCAAGCCTCTTCCACAAATTCACGAGCTATGATTCTTATGAAAATTATTTCATCAACTAATGAATATATACATGACAAAATTTTATCACACTTTGTTTCTTCTTCATAATGATGTTTAAATTAAGTGTAGGATTGTAAAGTAGCTCTACAACTTGTTTGTCAATTTCAACAAAACGCTAAAAGACCAAATGACCTAAAGTAAGCTTTCATTTTAACAGCCTACGCCTAGTTGTTTTAGCCTTTAAATAGTAGGTGAAGGTTTAATAAATAAATTAGCAGAAGCTGGAGAAGAACTCTCAAGTATTTGGGTTATATTAGTAATTTTCCTCACTATTCCCATAGAGATAAAAAAGAACTTTAATACCAATTAGCAAATTATAGTGTATAACTTAAAAGCAAAATAGGGTTATTCATGTGGTCTTCATTTCACACATATATATGGTTTAATAAACAACCATATTTTAAGGATGTTTGCTTTCTTGTTTGCTACATAAACATAGCTAGATGCAAACTCATTCATCAGTCAATTCATCTATCAATATAAACTTTGTTATCAAAATACTACCTAAACACAAACAAACAAAAAATCTTGATCATGGATTTGCATCAACTTGCATGAACCATCATCATTCAATCATCACCATCAACTTTGCAACCTTCATGTCTTTAAAATAAAATTTTGAAGAACTTGATGAAGACCATCATGTCTTTAAAATAAAAAATTTGAAGAAGACCATCATGTCTTAAAAATAAAAAATTTGAAGAAGACCATCATGTCTTTAAACTGAAAATTTTGAAGAAAATTAAGAAATGTATAGAAAATGGGCATGAAATCAAAATGTTGCTTATTTAGTAGAAAATCAAGAGGACTGTAAAGAAGTCCTCCATGAAAATGGACATGAAATAAAGAAAATGTAGATATGGAGAGATGTTGCTCCAAGACAAAGCAAGAAATTGATGACAGCAAAGCTAAGCCATCAAATGCTTTCCCTTCAACAAAAATCTAGTCAAGGGAAAGGGTTGGATTTGTTGATATTTTTTGTTTAATTAATGTTAATGTTAATCATGTTGCTACAAATTTGTCTTGTCAAATGTAAAATAGTTTAGGTGAAAAAGTATTATGATCCTTACTTCAAGGACACAACCCATATTGTTAAGTTGCATAATAGTTTTTTTACAAAAGAAAGCTTACCTCTCCTATAAAAAGGAGATTGTTGTAAATGTAAAAGTATGTAGGACATAGCAGAAAAGAAGGAAGGAAATGAAGAACTTCAAAACAGAAACATATATGAGTAGAACACAAGAAACATATGTGAAGAACAATTCTTTTTTCTTTTCTTTTTTTTTTCTTTAATTTCATCCTTCTTTCCTACTATGTAAACATACTTTTACTTACAGTAGTCTCCCTTTTATTGGAGAGGTAAGATTTATTTAGACAAAAACTATTACAACCTAACAACATGGTTGTATCCTTGAAGTAAGGATCACCATACTTTTTCATCTAAACTATTTTTCATTTGACAAGATAAATTTGCAGCAACATAATTAAAATTAATATTAATTAAACAAAAAATCTCAACAACTCCAATACTCCTCTTTGATGAGACTTTGCTAGAGGGTGAGCTTTGATGGCTTGACTTTGGTGGTATTCAATTTTTTACTTTATCTTGGAGCAACATCTCTCCATATTGCATTTTCTTCATTTCATCCATTTTCATGGAGGATTCCTCTACATTCCTCTTGAATTTTCTATCGAAACAACAGCAATCTGATTTCATGTCCATTTTTGCACTTTTCTTGTTTTCTTAAAAATTCTAGTTTAAAGACATGATGTTCTTCTTCAAATTTTTCAATTTAAAGACATAATGATCTTCATCAAGTTTTTCAAATTTTCAGTTTAAAGACATGAAAGTTTTCATCAAATTTTCCATTTCATAAGTCTTCATCAAATTTTCAATTTAAAGACATGAAGGTCTTTATCAAGTTCTCCAATTTAGGGACATGAAGATCATCATCAGTTTAAAGACTTGCTAGTCTTTATCAAATTTCAACTTAATGACTTGCTTAGGCCATTTTAAAAGCATTTTCAGTTTAAGAACATGAACGTCCCATAAAAGATGATTTTTGGAATTCAATTAATGCTGGTCCTTTGTCAAAGATCATAAATCTGCAAGTTTTGCGAGTTACCATGACAATATTAGAAAGAGAAAAGGACAAAAGCCATTTCACAAAAACACACATGAGCTCTTTTGTAAACTTCTCAAAATAGACTTTTTGAAAAAAACACAGGCCCTTAGATGTCACTGGAAGCTCTAACACTTGTTGGAAAAAGTTGCCTTCCATAGGAAGGAAATGAAAAGCTTCTAAATAGAAACATATATGAGCAGAACATATGAAACATATGTGAAGAACAATTCTTTTTTCTTTCCTTTTTTCTTCATTTTCCGCCTTCCTTTGTGCTATTTCTACTTGCTTTTGCATTTACAACAGTCTCCCTTTATAGGAGAGGTAAGCTTTCTTTACTCAAAAACTAATGCAACCTAACAACGTGGGTGTCCTCCCTGAAGTAAGGATCACCACACTTTTTCACCTAAACTATTTAACATTTGACAAGAGAAATTTTCAGCAGCATAATTAACATTAACATTAATTAAACAAAAAATCTCAGCAACTCTATCAATGTTAAGGAATGTTTATATCTTGCGTCTTCAAGCTAAGCAGATGGAAATAGAACGAATATTAGGTAATGTAAAAATTCAAATATGATGCTTTATCAACTCTTCTAGGATTCCTTATTTTGCTAAGTTAAATCAAAATTTTTAATTCAAGGAAATTTGTGGTGGGGTATTCAACTTTGTTGTAATATCCAAAAGTATGAGAGTGGAAAAAAGAGTCTACCAACTCAAGGTTGATTTAAACTAAACACTAACGAATCACTAGAATAGACTTTGCTGTTATGAGCAGATTATTTAAAGATTCAAGGCGTTTATTAACCGTTGTTTTTGGATAACAAGTTATTTAAACAATTATCAATTGACTTGATTGGTTTGTCAACTCTTGAAAGAGGCTTAGAATTCTCTTACAAGTCAAGATGGAAAGCATATTACATAGTCAAGAGAATATATATATATATATATATATTTATTTTTAAAAAGATGATTTAGCTTATCAATGTTCACGATATCCGTATGTACAGGGAAGTAAATAAGTCGACAGAATATATTGTTTGAAAGTCAACAGAGCAAGAATAAAGCATTTGAGTTTCTAATCTCTTTTTCCTTATATCAACTTTCATGGGAGTTCAATTATTATTGGGCAATAGTTATTTATATATTATAATTTTCCATTCTTAAGACAATGATGTATTATGTCTTGATATCATTTTATAATAAAGTTGTAGATGTCTAGAAAATAGGGTGGTTTGGTGTCAAAGCACTATGTTTCAATGGCGAGTTGGTGCAAAGGTTTTGGGATGGTTTCATTGTGCTTTAGTTCACGTTGCTTAGAATAAGCAGATTAAAAAGTTTAGGAAATTACTAGAATTTTATATCTATTTATGAGTTTATGACACAGTGATGAGTCTTAAAGTATTTAGAGAAGTTAAATATATGTAAATTCTATATATACATGTGGATTTAGTATACAAGATGCCATGCCTTACATGTTCCTTCCATATATAAGTAGGGCTAGTAATTTGATATGATTGATAAACTTGTCTAAATCCATTTACAAACATGTTTGGTTCTGTATCCTACATGGAAGTTCTGTAAAGATTTGAATGACCAAAACTTATAAACAGTACAAGTCAACTTACAAAATACACCTATATTATTTTTTGAAAAATAAAGGAGAAATAATCGCACTCCAACCATAAACTTGTTAAAGCTTAGGATTTAACCTTCGTTTGCTCTAATACCTTGTTTATACCTCCTCTATGTTGGAGATATCATTCAAAATTGTTTGAGGATTTTTTGATACAATGTTCAAAATTGTTGATTTGTTAGTTGATAAATACTAGTTGTTTCTACTATTTTTCTAATTAAGATAAACATCAATAGTAGTTTTATTTGTTGCACTTTTAGTTATTTGTAAGACTACAAATAAACATTGCAATTTATCATTGAGTTAATGAATAAAGATTAGTTCTCTGCTTCTTTAAAATCTACAAATTCTCTTGTTTTTATCTTTTGCATATAGCAATAAGTCTCTTCCTAAAACAAACATTTGGTATCGAGCCACTTTTGGGCATTTCTTCTTGGAAGACAACAAAAATGTACCAAATATAACACAACCCTCCATGCTAATCTTTAAGGGAGACAACTATGAGTTTTGAAGCATCATAATGAAAACATTGTTCAAGTCATAGGAGTTATGGGATCTGGTGGAAAATGGCTATAATGACTCACGCCCAAAAGGTACCCTATACGCGATAGTCCACCATATTCGATATTTAAACTCAAGTATGATATCCTTAGTCATCCCATGAGTTTAGACACAGGGTGTAAGGCTTACATTCACCATGTAGGGGACCTTACTTTGAATCGAAATAGCTTAAGAAGACATACACAATGATAAGAATATAAATCATAACAGTTTTAACTAGATTTATCTATTACAAAGATCCAAGGGGCATACTCTCATAAAAAATATTAAGAGTCCTTAGGTCCACAAAAGTCTCTTACAACAACAACTATATATATATAAGACTAAGGAGATTTAACTAGAAGTCTATGCCTAACACTAGGTCCCGACTTCTTCAAAAAGCTCCTTAAATTCCAAAAGACATACCTATGAAAGTGGCCTCTCGGAGATAGCCATAAATAATCGTACTGCAATAGGAAACTATAGGGGTATAAGCTTACGAGCTTAATGAGTTTCACTTCCAAATTAAATACTTCATCAAACAATAGGGTAAGCAAGTTATATTAATAATCATATGAAATGCACGAGCATGTGAGCATACAATACATAAAGACTTTCTAGGAGTCCTATGTTGAATGGATTTACGCCCTTCATTCAGAGTTGGTGTTTTAAGCCCATATGACCATAGATTTCAACTTTTCTCATTTGTATAGTGTTGGTTCAGGTGCCCACCCACTCACTAATTTTTGTAGTTGTTTCAAATAGTGACACCACTTCTATTTTAATTTAGGCCATTCATGCCAACATTTGAGTTTTCCGGCTCACTCATTGCTTAGCTATTATGCCTTCTTCCCACAAAAGTATAATAACAAATGTAATATGACTCAACATATGGTATGCATGTTCAATTCAATTATAAGATCATGATTACATTTAAGCGAATTATAGGCGATCATAGATATTGCAGACACTTCAATTCTACACTAAATCATACAAATATTTATAACAATTCCCATTTCAATATTCTTATCATCAATTCAATCAAACAAAATTCACATGCGCATTTCAATTTTTATCTAGTCCTAGTGCTAATGCCACTATTATTACAACACAATAAAGAGCATGTAATTTAAGATAGTGAACTCATTTTGCCCTATCGTGAAAATCCACTTAATCGTAATAGTCTTCGAGAATTAGTCTATCTCCCAAGTCTCCTAATCAAAAGAAATAACTCCAATGAGTATTTCTATGAAGTTTGAATGCATTTATAAATCCTATTCTAGCAAGTTCATCAAAGTTTGTCTAATAGGAAATTCCAACTTAAAACATATAACTTGGTCATTTTAACTCGAAATTTCGCATATCACATACCGATTTCTATCTATTCGATGAGAGATACCTATTTCTAAGGTTATTTCCATCAAACAAGGTTGTTGGTCCACGAATAGTAGGGTAAAGAATGCTATACGAGATTCCTAACCCACAAATCAATTTTTAACTTCAATCCAAGCATCATTCCAAAGCTTTGATAGATGCTTAGCTATCATTATATCTTGAAAGACTCTTTTATATACATAAATAACTCAATATCATGCATGATTCATGGGTTGGTCAATCTATTTCCTCATGTACTTAGACAATACTCCATGGGATGAGTAAGATACTATTTTCCTAGCTTTGTTTCTACCAAGTGCATTATACGTACATGCATTACCTACAAGTTATTATCATGAATGTCATTAGATGAGCTATCTATATGTATATCATCAATAATATATGATATCAAGAATTCTTTTAGAAAACTTTTGTTTGTAAAACTTTTGAAACTACTAGACATAAAAAACTAGTTTTACTCCTTGCAAAATCACACTTGCTTTCATCAAAACTAAACCTTAATGACCTATATGCCTAACCTTCATTATTTTAATAAAATTCTTCATTTTGGAGTTGGAAAATAGATGTTTAAATAGGGAGTTTACCTAGTTACGAATTTTACAAAATTTTTAAGAATGAAAACATTGTTTAATTTATACTTTGAAACCTTTCCTTATTTTAGGATTATACTTTGATAAATTTCATTTATCATGTCAAAATTGGGTCTTTATTACATGCATTCCCTAGGACTCCTATTTTTCCATTAAAATCTCTTTTTGGCATTTGGAAATAGGTGTTTAAATAGAGATCATTTCTAAATCCAAATTTGAAATTTATATTTGAGATTGTTTCTTTTGTAAAACTCATTTAGTCTTTCTAAAACTAATTCCTAATCAAACTTACTCCTTAAGACTTCCATTTCTTTAATAAAAATCTTGTTTTGGGTTGAAAAATAGGTGTTCACATATCAAGCCTTCCTTGTTACGAATTTTAAGTTGGTTGTTGGGATTGAAAGATAATGCTAACATAACTTTTGTAAACTTTTCTTGTTTTGAAAAATTCCTTAGTAGATCTAAGCTTTACTCATCAAGACCATTCCTTTATGATACTTATTCACTAAGCCTTTTATTTTTAATGTAAAATACTCATTTTGAAGTTGAAAAATAGCTTTTCTTTATAGGGTTCTTTTTAGATCCGAATTTCCAAAAATTATTTTTGTTGAAACTAAAATAGATCTTAAGCTTTCTAATATTTTCCCACTATTATCATGCTACTACAAGTCATTTATGTACATAAAACAAAAACTAAGGCATTTATGTACTTAAAACAACTAGATCTAGTTTATTATGCAAGTCATGAATGCAAATGCACTATGAATATTATGTAGATAAGGTTAATAAATGAATGCATGCACTAAACATAAATAATAACAACATAAATCAATAATAAAGCAAAATAATAGCAAAATAACTTAAATAACAAGATCTACAATATTGTGATGGCAAGGATCTCATGTTCAAGTGTTTCCACATCCCTAGTATAAAGCTCATGAAGATTTTGAGTGGGATCACACATGTATGATCTTGCCATTACATGTTTTAGATATAGATCTATTACCTATTAGATGTGTGGACCTAGATAAACTTGAAGAGAAAAAAAATTGTGAGAGTATGTGTGTGTGTGTGTCATGGCAAGATGAGGTGAGGAGGAGAGGAGAGAAAAAATTGTAAGAGCTTTGTTTTGTTAAAAGTGAGAAAGTGGAACGAAGTTGGCATAAAGAGGTATTTATAGAAAAGGATTAGGGTTTGTGTGTTAAATAAATTGAAGAAAATAAAAAAAAAATTGAGGAGGACAAAGGGAGGAGGCCGATTCAATAAGGAAGAGAGAGAGATGTGTGATAATTTTGTGTAATAAAATTCAAAATTTAAAAGTATTTAAGTAATAAAATATTGAAAAAGTAAATGTAAGGAAAATGATGTAATATTGTAAGAATAGGTTGTAAGGATGTAAGAATAGGGTATGGGTGGTTGTATTTGTGAATAGCGTGATTAGAAATCAGAAAGTAGATTAGACAATTAAAGTACTGGTAGTAATGAAAATACGATAAAAGGCTATAACTGTAACTTTTATGACACGAAAAATTATATAACTGATATATTTGAAATCTTATGAAATTGCGGATCTAATGGTACTAATAACATATTTTTAGTATCTCGAGCCTAGGACACACTTTTCAAAGTCTGTATCCGATCGGGTTCGAAATAGGTTGAAAATTCACTAATTTGATATTTTTAAGCATCCTAACATTATTATGAACCAATCTACACTCTCACTCATATTTCGACTTCTTGGTTTAAGAACTTGGGCTCATCGAATCTAAAATGCTAGGGTTTTTTGGGAATTTGTTGACTTAGGTTTCTGATTGACTTTCCGATTTAGGGTTTAAGCTTGAAATTATCCTAAAAATTAGGGATTACATATGATTGATGGGATCTTTGCAATCCCATGAACCAAGAATCAATAGAGAAGATGAAAAGGATTCAAAGAAGAAGTTTCAACCATGGTAGGAGGAGGTAAGGGTTTAAACAAAGATCTAACCATAGTAAGAGCAGCATCGGTGTTACAATTGCAAGAAATTTGGGCATGTAAAAGCTGATTGCAAGTTTAAAGTTAAGCAGTAAACTATGCTGAAGTAGAAGAAGAAAGTAGATTGTTCATGTCATATTGTGATACAATTGACACACGAGAAGAAGTGTGGTGTGTAGATAGCGGGTGTTTAATCATACGACAGGCAAGAAAACACTCTTCAAGTGGCTTAATGAAACATAAAAGAAGAAGGTCAAACTAGGAGATGATAAAGACATGCAAGTTAAAGGAAAAGGAACTGTAGCCATTAAAACTAATCAAGGTAAAACAAAGTTGTTACATGATGTTTAGTTTGTTCCTAACTTAGCACATAATTTGCTAAGTGTTGGATAACTAATGACTAGTGGATACTCAATTTTCTTTGATGATGGAAAATATGTCACTAAAGACAAACAATTAGGTCAAGTGGTTGTTAATATTCTAATGATCAAGAATAGAATGTTCCCTCTTGAAGTTTCTATTGTGGAAGATTTTTCCATGGTTGTTGAAGAACAAAAAGAGTCCATGTTATGGCATCTACGCTATAGATACTTGAATGCAAAGGATTAGATATTAGAAAGAAAAGGTATGGTTCAAGGATTAAAAAAATCAACCTTTTGATTTATGTAAAAGATGCATTTACGACAAACATGATCACGCTTTTTCTATATGTGCTTTTTTAAATTTTTTTTAATCTCTTTTTAAATTTCTTTAAACAAGCAAATATTAATTAGCCAGTGTATGGGTGTTATGCAGTAATAAAATTTCGGTGAATATCGTTTCGTGTCCATAAGGAGTGAGGACTAGCCTTCAATTGTATAATTCTAATTGTAGCTAGACAAAATCAAAAAGAATTTTTTGGTATTATTGAGATAATACTAATCTAAAAAAAAAAAAAAGATTTCCATCACCTTAATTGAATTAGGTTAAGAGCTAAAAGATTTGATAACATTGAACGTACGCTATGACCATAAATACACTTGCAAATCAAAATTGTCAATAGGTTTAGTTTTTCAATCAAGCAAGCACCAGATAACAACTCCTTTTTCCAAAGAAGGAAACTGCCCTAATTAACCAATCAATATTCTCTATTCCTAGAAAGTGATGAATTGACCAATCCTTATAATTAACCAAATCCTAATCGAATTCAAATCCATATGTCTATGTGATATGTAATCAAATTAGCTAATCACAGAACCGATTAGAAAAAATTTTCCAATTACAATCCTAGTCTATCATGAATTCCATAATCAATACAAAACACATGATCTTGAAATAACATCAACAACATGAACACAAACAAGGAATCAATCAACACAAATAAAAAATCAATCAGATAAGTCATATCAACAACTCAACACCATATTTGAGATCAAAAGAACAAGCTTTCAACATCATCCATAAATTGAATATAACAAAAGAACAAACTCACCTTGTCAAGAAAATCTTGGTCTTGAGTACAAATTCAAATGATGTTTTTCACTTGATCTTAGTGTGCAATCAGAAATCAAATCAAAAAGAAAAGTTTTCTACTATCTAAACCCTAATCTAGATCTAGGAGCAAAGAAAAAATAAGTCAATTTCGTGCTAGGGTTTCTTTCCTCAATAACAAGATCCAACAAGAGAATATATGTATATGAAAAGTTGCAAGAGATAGAGGCTAGCTCTGTACATTGGCGGCTTTCTTTTTAAATTAGTCGGCTTTCATTGTAAAATTGATTTCTAAGACATTGTGGAATGTTCATCAGCTTTAAGGCTACGGCCTTGAATCTCCAGTAGCCAGCTTCATTTATAAAAATGATTTCCCAGACAACAAAGCTAGTAGCTTTCAATCCATGCTGATGTATAGAAACTTCATGGCAATTTTTTATTTAATCAATTGAAATTTGTCAAATTTTATAATATAAAATTTGTAGATCTTTTCTCCTCTTTCAATAGGATCTTGAATCATATCAAACAAAGCTCGGATGAGAGAAATATTGAATTTACTAAAATCATGTAAAGCTACAAATCTAGGTGATATTCAGCACACGTAGAAATTTCAAGACGATTTCTAACCTTCATTCTTTCATAATAAGTCAAAACTCAAAACATGAAGCTTGTATATCTCTCTCTTATATTTCCATAGAATTTTGAATCACATCAAAAGGAGATCGGATGAGAAAGATATCTACAATTTTCCAAACTCTGTCGTTTCCAAAACTTCGATTCCATCATCGTAATAGTAGCAAATTCACGACACATTTTGCCCTAGTGCATTCTAAATTTATCTACACCCAAACATGAAAATTGAATATCTCTTTCTTAATTTCATTATCATTCTAAATCATCTCAATAGAGCATAGATGAAAGAGATACATCGAATTTACGAAATAGCGCGAAAACTATCCTGTTATGCTTGCATGGCCAGCCTACATTCTTCTTGTCTCTAATTTTGCATAAAACTTCTTCCAGTTATTCATACTTATAATATAAGTCTTTAAAGACCTGAATTATCAATATAAACATACTTAAGTACCATTTCCTTATGATTTATATAAAATCAATCATAGTTAAGTATGATTTGCTCAATGAAAAGTGAGTAAAATAAGACTTTATCAACTCCCCCATACTTAAACCTTTGCTTGTCCTCAGGCAAAATAATATAGAACAAAAAACCTATCATAGAAAGTACAAGGCTTTAACTTTCACAATTTCAAACATCTTTTAAAGTTCATGATTTACATTTCTAGTGCCTATTGCTCTAACAAACTGGATACATATAATTATATTATTACAATCAAAATTTAGTAGCTAATCTAGACAAAACAAACTTTAATCCTAGTGTTTAGCAAAAGAACATTTTGTCCAAAAGTAAATACGCAATCCAATAAGAAAAAATACCCATTTAAACTTCAGTGGACATTTAGTACGCATATAGTCCTAGCAATACAAAGTGAAAGCATATGGTATCTACTTTTTCTATAGATTTTCTCACTATTTATCATCAGTCTTATTTCATTTAGTGCTTTTGCATTCTTTTTTTTTTTTTTTTATACTAGCACTTATTCTTTTTTTTTTCCAAAGTTTATGAATTGAACTTTTTCTTTTCTCTCTTCTCGTTATAGTAAGTTCATTGAGTCAGCACATCCCGAGCTCATTATCCAAGTGACTAGGTTTTAAAGGGACCCCTATGGACTCTTCCTCACTGTAACATTCAAGTTTAGATACTCTTGACTCAATTACCTAAGTTAGTGAGCAAAGGTCATACATGTTTCTTTCTTTTCTTTTGGATACTATAACAAAATTAAGACTTTTTTTTTTAAAAGATCACTAAGTAAAGAGTTTCTTCTACCTCTTTCACAAAGTATTGAAAAGTTATCAAAATAACTCAAAAGATTATATACAAGCTAAATTATTTTCTAGAAGTAAACTGTTTATTTTTCACATAATGACTCGACCTACTCTCAAACTTCTAATTATAAAGCTAAATACAAGATAAATTTGTTCCTTAAAGATTTCACTACTTAATTTCGATTAAGTATCCTAATTACAATAGCAAGTGAGTAAGACACCTAAGTAAGTTAATTTCATATTTTTATAGATACTATCAACAACTTTCTATACAATTTCCAAATTTAAAAAAAAAAATAAAAATTTGGCCTAAATTTTTCATATAATGCTTTAGGAAAAAAAGTTCAAAGTAGGTACAACACAATTCAAGTTCAGATGTCATAAATATTCAATTGATTCAACAATTCAGACATCAACAGTCTTACTCAACTCCATTCTCCATATCTCATTATCTCATCCCTTAAACTTAAATTGAATAGTGTCTCACTTTTCCACATTCAACTCAAAAATAGGACAGAAACAAAGATGAAAGAGAAAAGTAAAAATGGGACTTCCCTGGTTTTGAAAATTTTATGCATTTTGAGTTCCAACCGGTATAAGCATTAGAGAAGGTTTCCAATTATGTCCATCTTTGAACTCCATACTCTTGTGGTCCATAATTTTGTCTTTAGCTCCTGTTTTTATCTTATCTGCACAGATAGGGCACACATATCAAAGAAGCACAAACAAAAGACAAAACAAAAAAGATATTTACAAAAGAATGATATTAATGGGTTGCCCCCTCCTCCCCTCCCCCCCAAATCCAATGCTTGTTTTATAGTCTCAACCTGATTTTTTTATTTTCTTCTCCAAGAAGGATCAAATTTACTAGTCTTTATTTCTTTCTCTTTCCTTTTCATGCATGCTTCTACTCTTGAATTTTTAGATGTTGTGTCAGCTTTTTTGCATTTAGGTTCTTTTTCCATTGCTTTATGATAGTCACATTTAACTTCCTATTTCCAACCCTAAACACCATTGAACTATTTTTCACATCAACAACATCTCAGTAGTGGTCATAAATGGGCGTCCAAGTATGAAGAGAATTTTTGGATCTTCTTCCATATCAACCATAAAGTCCAGAAGAAATATGAATTATCAACTTTTAATAGCATATCCTCAATTACCCCTATTGGACTTTCAATAGAGCGGTCAACCAACTTAATTGTCATCTCAATCTTCTTAATTGCATCCACGTAATCCTAACTTCTTAGCCATGGAGAAAGGTATCAAATTGATACTTACACCAAGATCACAAAAAGCATTCTTAAACCTATTATCTCCTATGATGCAATTTAAAGTGAATTTCCTTGAATCATTTAATTTAAAGGGTAGTGCATCCTTCAAAGCTTCAGTACATGACTGAGTTAACATTATGGTCTCTTCTCCCATTCATTTTCCTTTCTTAATTTTGACTTCTTTTAAAAAGCGCATGTATTGAGGTGATTCTTCCAAAAGATCAACTAAGGGAATATTAACTTCTAGCTTAAACACCTCCAGGAATTTTTTATATTCCTCATCGTCTTTTCTCTTTCTCAATTGTCTTGGAAAAGGATTTGATGGCAAATCTGATCTGACAATGGGCTCAGTTACTACAAGAGTGTGCTCCTATTGTACCACATCTTCCATTTTCTTTGATGTAGAAGCTTGAATCTCTTCATTCTCAACTGGCTTGCTTGTTTTTGCTTCGATCTCATTTATTTTCTCAATTAAGGTAAAAGGTTTCTCAAGACCTGTAATTTGCTTTCCTAACTTCTCAAACCTCTCTATAGTCAAATTTGCAAGCTTTTCTATAGCTAATTCCCAAGCTGACTTTTCTTCATTCAATTTAACCTTACTAACCACTAAAGAAGTGTTTTCCAATTTTTCTGCTTTAGACACAACTTTTTTTTTTCTTTTTCTTGCCTTTGATTGTTAAATGGGTTTCCTTTTTCCTTTCCATCACCAGAATGCTCCCAATCTTCACTTAAATTAGCAAGTTTAAATATAGAAGATACAAATTCAGTCAAACTTGCTACCTGAGTCTCCAACTTCTCAATAACAGATTGTTGCCTCTCAAAATTCTCTTCCTATTTCAACTCTAAACCCCTCACAGTCTCTTCAATATTTTTCTCTTTACCTAGAATTGGGATAGTTAGATTTTCAGAAGATGAAGCAGTATTCTCTTGTTTTTGAGTCTCACAAGTGCGGTGATATTCTTGAGTTGACATGCTGGGATCAATTTTCAATCTATCACCTTGACATTGAGAGCTTTCATGTAATCCATTTTACCATGAACACACTCCTGGAGGAGAATTGTATGAATCAGTGTATTAGCTTCCTATGAATTCCTCAATTACTCCAAACACCGTTTCCAATGGCATTTCTGTTAATTGCTCTCTAGCAGCTGACTCTAACATCATCCTATCATGAGCTCCTAATCCCCTAAGAAATATCAACAATTGAGGCCAAGTAGGTGACTCATGATAGGAGCATTTGAGCATCAGATTGTCGTATCTTTCTTAAGTATTTGACAAAAGCTCTCTCTCATACTGTCTGAATGAAAATGCTTCTTCTTTAAGCTCTAGAGTACAACAATATGGGAAGAATGGTGGTTGTTGATTATCCATCTTGGTATTCAATAAAAACCTAAAGCACCTACAAAGAGAAAAAGAAAAGCGAGTAGAATGTACATATGAATCATAGACTAGTAATTACAAATAATGAAGAAAGCAATTGCATTTTTTTTTTCCACATTTTTCAAAAAAAATTATATATTTTTTAAATAAAAAAGCCTAGTCTACGAAAGTCCTAAAAACTAAAAGTAGCACTGTTCACTCTTTGGCAATGGTGCCAAAAACTTATTATACTTTTTCTTTATGTACTTTTTAAAACTCTTTTTAAATTCCTTTAGACAAGTAGATATTAATCGGCTAGTGGACCGGGTGTGTGTGTAGTAATAAAATTTTGGTGAATACCAAGTCATGTCCACAAGGAGTGAGGACTAGTTATCAACTGTATTAGTTCGAATTGTAGCTAGGCAAAATCAAAAAGAAATATTTTTAGGTTAAGAGCCAATAGATCTAAACAACAATTGAATGTATGTTATGACTAGAAATACACTTGCAAATCTAAATTGTCAATAGGTTAGATTTTCAATCAATCAAGCACTAGATAACAACTTCCTTTTCCAAAGAAAGCAATCACCGTAATTAACCAACCAATATTCCCTATTCTTAGGAAAGTGATCAATTGACAAATTCTTATAATTTGCCAAACCCAATCGAATTCAAATCCATATGCCTATGTGATCTGTAATCCAAATCAGCTAATCAGCAAATCGATTAGAAAAGAATTTTTCAATTACAATCCTAATCTATCATGAATTCTAGAATCAATCCAAAATACATGATCTGTGAAATAACATCAACAACATGAACACAAACAAGGAATCGATCAACGTCAAATAAAAATCAATCAGATAAGTCATATCAACAACTCAAAACCATATTTGAGATCAAAAGAACAAGCTTTCAACATCATCCATAAATTGAATATAACAAAAGAACAAACTCACTTTGTCAAGAAAATCCTGTTCTTGAGTACAAATTCAAATGATGTTTTCTACTTGATCTTGGTGTGGAATCCGAAATCAAATCAAAAAAAAAGTTTTCTACTGTCTAAACCCTAATCTAGATCTAGGACCAAAGAAAAATAAGTCAATTTCGTGCTAGGGTTTCTTTCCTCAATAACAAGATCCAACAAGAGAATATATATAGCCGGAGACATAGGCTAGCTCTGTACGTCGGTGGCCTTCTTTTTCAATCAGCTAGCCTTCACTTGTAAATGTACACCGGATTTAAGGCTGGTGGCCTTGAATCTCCAATAGCTAGCGTTCTAGCCGGTCTTCATTGTAAAAATGATTTCCAAGATAACAAAGCTGTAGCTTTCAATCAATGTTGATTTACATAAACTTCATGGCAATTTTCGATTTTAATCTAATTGAAATTTGTCAAAATTTATCATACAAAAGTTGTATATCTTTCTCTCATCTTTCAATAGGATCTTGAATCATCTCAAACGAAGTTAGGATGAGAGAAATATGTCAAATTTACTAAAACAATATCAAACTGCAAATCTGGGTGATATTCTGCACATGTAGAAATTTCGAGACATCTTCTAACTTTCATTCTTTTATAATCATTCAAAACTCAAAACATGACACTTGTATATCTCTCACTTATATTTCTATAGAATTTTGAGTCATGTCAAAAGGAGATCGAATGAGAAAGATATATGCAATTTACCAAACTCTATCATTTTCCAAAACTTCGATTCCATCACCATAATAACAGTAACTTCACGACACATTTTTCCCTAATACATTCCAAATTTATCGACACCTAAAACATAAAATTGAATACCTCTCTCTTAGCTTTCCGTAGGATTTTAAATCATCTCAATAGGAGCTTGGATGAGAGAGATGTTGAATTTACGAAACAATGATAAAACTATCCTAATATGCTTGCATGGCCAACCTACATTTTTCTTGTCTCCAATTTTGCATAAAATTTCTCCTAATTGCTTGTACTTGTAATATAAGTCCTTAAATAACTGAATTATCAAAATAAACATACTTAAGTATCATTTCCTTATGATTTCTATAAAATCAATAATAGTTAAGCATGATTTGATCAATGAAAGTGAGTAAAATATGACTTTATCAAAACAAACAAGAAAATGTCTTGAATTAGTACTTGCAGACTTATGCAACCCCATGAATACTAAGTCACTCAAAGGCAGCTATTATTTTCTTCTATTCACAGATGATTTTAGAACAGTGGTGGAAATAGCAAGAAGTCTATTGAAAGAGAAAAGTCTTACCAACCAATATTAGGCAAAAGCAGTAGCAACAGTAGTGTACCTATTGAATTTATCCTCAACAATAGCTGTTCAAAATGTCACTCCATTTGAAGCTTGGATAGGGACTAAACCAACTATAAGTCATTTAAAGATTTTTGGTTGTATTGCTTATGCTTTAGTTAATGCTCAAAATCACTAAAAGTTAGATGGAAAATCAATTAAATATATTTTTGTTGGTTATTGTACTGATTTTAAAGCATATAAATTGTATAACCCCATAACTAGCAAGATAATTATTAGTAGAGATGTCATGTTTAATGAGGCAACAACCCGGAGCTAGAGTAACAATGATGACAATAGGGAAGGTCAATCCTAAATTCCATTAATAGATAGAGAAAATTCTACTCTAACACCAACAACATCACCATTTGCAACTCTATCCCAATGCAGCCAGTAACTAGCAGCTCAAGTGTATCCTCAAAAGAGACTCTATCATGGAAACTTAGATTCGTAAGGGAGATTTATGAATTAGAGGAGTTTGCATTAATAGTCTAAAATCCTTTAACTTATGAGAAGGTTGTAGAAAAATAGGAGCAGAGACAAGCAATGAAGGAAGATTTTATGTCTATTGAAAAGAATTCAACTTGGGAAGTTGTAGACTTGCCAAATGGAAAGAAGCCATTGGTATTAGGTGGATATTCAAGACAAAACTTAATGTAGACGATAGTATTGAGAAGTATAATGCACGGCTGGTTATGAAAGGTATACCCAATATTAGGGGGTCGATCATGAGGAACATCTTCTCTTGTGGCTCAATTTGAAACAATAAGACTCCTCTTAGCATTAGCTACTCAACTCAAATGGAAGGTACATTAGTTTAATGTAAAATTAACATTTCTAAATGGTGAGCTTAAAGAAAAACTCTATGTTTCACAACTAGAAGGTTTTGTGACAAATGGGAAAGAAGAAAAGGTGTATAGGTTGAGGAAGGCTCTTTATGGCTTAAAGCAAGCCGCAAGAGCATGGTACAGTAAAATTGATGCATACTTCCAACAAAATGGCTTTGTAAGAAATGCAAATGAGGCCACTCTTTATTTAAAGAAGCAAGGAAATGATGATCACTTAGTAATGTGTTTGTATGTAGATGATATAATCTACATGGGGTCAAATGCAACACTTGTTGAAGAATTCAAATCCAACATGGTGAGTACCTTTGAAATGAAAAACTTCAGATTATTGCATTATTTCCTTGGGTTAGAGATATTATTAGATGTGCTAGGATGTTCATTTGCCAAAAGAAGTATGTAATAGACCTACTAAAGAAATTCAACATGTTCAATTGCAAGATGGTTACTACCCCATTGAATGTAAATAAAAAATTGCATCAGGAAGATGGATTTGAAAGGGAAAATTAGAAGCAATTTAGAAGTTTAGTTGGTGGATTAATATATTTAACACACACCAGGCCTGACATTTCCTTTTCATTTGATGTTGTGTCAAGATTCATGAGCAATCCATCAATGCAACATTATGGAGCAACAAAAAGGATCTTAAGGTGCATTGCACGGACATTGAACTATGGAATCTCATATACTCTTGTAAAAGATTTTAGATTAGTTAGTTTTATTGATAGTGATTGGGTAAGCTCAATGGATGACATAAGAAGTACTTTAGGAAATGTGTTCAATTTGGGATCAAGTGCCACCACATGGAACTCTAAGAAGCAAGCATCATTAGCTCGGTCAACAATTGAGGCTAAGTACATGGCTGCTACTACAGCAGCTTGTCAATGCATTTAGCTAAAAAGAATGTTTTGTGATTTATAGCAAAAGTAAGAAGAGGGGACTGAACTTTACTGTGATAATAATTCAACAATTGTAATGTCAAAAAATCCAAGCTAAGACTTCATTTCATTCTAGAACAGGTGACCAAAGGAGAAATAATCATGAAGTATTACCAAACTTATGTGCAACGTACATATATCTTTACCAAAGTCTTGTCAAGTGAGAGGTATGCTTTTCTTAGATCCTTACTTAGAGTATGTGATTTCGCACCAAGGCGAAGTGTTGGAGATATGATTCAAAATCTATTGGAGGGTTTTCTAATACAATATCTGAAAATTAGTTGATTTTGTTAGCTGATAAATAGTAGTTGTTTCTACTATTTTTTTTATTAGGGTAGAGATCAATTAGTAGTTCTGATTTTCTGCACTTTTAGTTATTTATAAGCCTATAAATAGGCATTGCAATTTATCATTGAGTTAATGAATAAAGATTAGTTTACAGCTTCCTTAAAATCTATAGAATCTCTCTTGGATCATTTGCATATAGCAGCAGGTCTCTTCCTAATACAAACAGTTTATACCCCTCTTTCTCTCTCTTGCTACCACTTCTCTATCAGTATCATTAGGTTGTCTACATTCTCTCTCTAATTATCATGCTTAACTCTTAAATTTTGAAATTCTTCTATGCTTTAATTTGTAATGTTCTAAAACGAACACACATTTCTATGTATGTATACGTACACATTTATAGGGAAAGTAATATGATACAAACATGAGGATGGGAATTTGTTGTCCCCATTATGTTGTCCCATTCGTGTCCCAGCAAATAAGTGTTTGACACGTGTCAAATACTAATTCACTGGAACAGAAACAAGATAACAACATGGTGACAACAAATTTTTATCCTAAACATAATTATAACGATATGTTATTCTATAACAAAAACACACACATATATGCGAATGTTTTTAAGCCACATGCAATGCATTGACTCATAAAATAACTATTCCATAAATTAGTGTAAGTTACTCATGTAATATACTCCATGCATAAGATTTTCATGTAGTAATAGTTTCACTAGATTTGTCCATAAATTTAGCCTAGAAATAGCATACTATACTTAAAAGACTTTTTGTAGTTTTCAATTCAAAATTTGTTATAAGTATTTAATGAATTGAAGAAAAATTGTAGACATGCTTTTTTTAGAGAGCAATTCAACATATATGACATATTGATTCTAGAACTTCTAACGATAAATGAGTTTAGCCAAAACATGAAACAGACTTAGTAAACAATCAATTTACAAGTTTAAATTTTGAAATAAGCAAAATAAATAAGTTGTGTTACAAGTTATTGCTTTCAAATATACGATTTTATTTAGATACATACATAAATATGACATGTTAACATAAATCACCAACCATAGGTGTAGGATTATGCAATAAAGTAGTTGCATCTTAAATCATGTTTAAAATTCTAACCCCATAAGCACACTTACTTAGCAAATGTGTTTCCTGTCCAAGTTTGTCCATTCATTGATTAAAAAATCTAAAATTTATTTTAATAGTTTGTGAGATTTATTAAAATAATTACTAAAGATGGAAAGTTTTACGAAATCAAAACCTGAAAGAATAAAAGTTGGTCACTTTAATATTACAAAGTACAATGTGAGATATAAATTCCTAATTAAAGTAAGTTTAATTAAACATAACAATATTCATCCATTTGCTACATCATATCATTGTATTATATTGAACCAATACCTATTTGGATTTTTTTACTGTATTTAAATTGATCATTTTATTCACTTGTTAGTTGTTTAAAAAAGATGAAAAGAGTCTACATAGATAGAAGTTAATAAAATAATATGGAGCTAAAATATTAAGATGAATACTATATCATTCTCCTCTTCTTCTTCAAGTATTTTTACATGATTGAAGGCCAACTGATCTTGCTTTTTCTATAGGTGCTTTTTAAAACTCTTTTTAGTTATTTTTAAATTCCTTTAAAAGCGTAATTTTTAACCAGCAATATACGAGTGCGTGTGCAGTAATGATATATCGGTGAATACTGAGTCATGTTCATGGGAGTGAGGACTAGTTATCAACTGTCTCAGTCCAAATTATAGCTAGGCAAATCAAATTTGTTTTTCCTTTTGGATTTTCTTATATAGAACTAAACTATAAAATATCTTGGATTTCTAACACCTGTAATTGATTAGGTTATGAGCCATCAGATCTAAACAATCAATTAATGCATGCTATCAATTAGAAATGCAGTTGCCGATCCAAATTGTCAATGAGTTTAGTATTTCAATCAATTAAGCCCCACGTACAACTCCTTTTCCAAAGAAAGCTATTACTCTAAATTAATCAATTAATATTCCCTATTCCTAGGAAAGTGATCAATCAACTAAGTTTTGTAAATTACTAAACCCTAATTGAATTATGACCTATATCCTTATGTGATTTCGAATCTTAATTAGTTATTCACAAAAATCGATTAGGAAGGAATTTCCCAATTTCAATCATAATTTATCATGAATTCCAGATCTAAGGCAAAATACATTATATGTGAAATAACATAAGCAAATCGAATACAGATAATGATTCAATCAACAATAGGAATCATCAATCAGATAATTCTGATTTACAACTCAAAACCCTAATTAAGATAAAAGGAAATATGTATCAAACATCATCCAAGATATAAATATGAGAAAAAGAACAAAATCACCTTATCAAAATAATCCAGTTCTTGAAATCCAAATCCAAATGACGTTATCTACTTGAATCCGGTGTGAAATCCTTAATCAAATTATAAAGAAAAGCTAACTAGTGTTCAACCCTAATCTAGATCCAGGAGCTATGGAGAGATAGAGAAATCATGCATAGGGTTTCCTCTCTACAAATGATCAGCAAGATGAATTTATATATGAAGGGTTGCAGAGGAGATGCACTGGCATTGTACACGGCCGTGTAGGATTAAAATTAGTCAGCCTTCTTTTTAAAAATTGATTTCCAAGAGCATTTTTAATGTACACTGCTTCAACGCTGGTGGTGTAGAATCTCCAGTAGCCGATGTACATTGTAAAAATTATTTCGAAGCAAGAGAGATACTAGCTTTGGAGGCAGTGCTGTGTATAGAAAATTCATGGCGATTTTAGACTTTACCCCAAGTGGAATTTGTCAAAACTTAGAACATAAAAGTTGTAGGTATTTCTCTCATATATCAATAGGATCCTGAATCATATCAAACGAAGCTCGGATGAGAGAAATATGTTGAATTTACTAAGATAGTGTCGAGCTGCAATTCTTAGTGATTTCTGCACTTGCAGTAACTTTAAGATGATTTCAACCTTCATTCTTTCATAAATAGCAAAAACTCAAAGCATGAAGATTATAGATATATCTTATCTTTCCACAAGATTTTGAATCACCTCAAAAGGAGATCAGATGAGAGAGATATCTGCAATTTATCAAACTCTACCATTTTCTAAAATGTGAATGCCATCACTGTAATAGCAACGACTTCATGACACATTTTCCCCCTAATGCATTCCGAATTCATTCCAAAACATATCTCTCTTAGATTTCAATCACATTTTAAATCATCTCAATAGGAGCTCGGATGAGAAAAATATGTTGAATTTATGAAACATCGCCAAAACTATCCAGTGATGAAGGCCTGTGGCCTACTTTGCATAATGGTCGGCCTTCCTTGATTTTTTTCCCACATTTGCATGAAACTTCTCTCAATTGCTTATAATTGTATTATAAGTCCTTGAAGACCTGAAATATCAAATTAAGCATACCTAAGTATGATTTCCTTATGATTTCTATAAAATCAATAATAGTTAAGCATGATTTGTTTAATGAAAAGTGAGTATAAAATGACTTTATCACTAACAGTGTATTCACAAATGGTACATGAACTTTAACAAAATATGTATTAGGTATCTGAATTTTGAAATTAAATGAATTTAGTACTTGAAATAACTTTTTGTGTAAGCCAATAGCACCTCCATCAAGTTTTAGGCACTAAATTAATAAATTTCAATGTTTTTTAGGTATTAAATTAATTAATTTCAAAGTTTAGGTACTAAATATTATGATCCAAAAGGCACAACAATCTACATAATAAGGACAATGAAACTTATTTAGATAGCACATATTTGAACAATTCAAGCATTTTAAAATTTTGTAAATGTATAAAAAAGTAAAATCTTACTATGTAAACTTGATAAGAAGATAGGCATGACACTATGAAGGACAAGACTACTTTCTACCGTGGGCATTAGATAATTACAAGAGAATACAAAAAATGATAATTACAAGTTGAAGAAAAGGAAGATGATAATAAGTTAACTTAAAAGCACCTATTGAAAAGCCAAACGAGTAACTAGATTGACATGCAGGAACATTGTCCTACTCAAAGAACTATACATCTGCTTATTTGCTTCTTCATCAATACATTACATTTTACATTGAAACGTAAACAAAGGAAGTATACTATACCGTGTTCCAGAAGTGCAAATGAAGCCAATATGGAAGTGATCTCAGAAGATGTCTATTCACGTCCATTGCTGCTATTTGGTGTGTCGCATAATGAAAGGAGTGATGTAAAAGGCCTATTTATTTTTGTTTTGGCATATGTGGGAAGAGGAGGCCTAGATGGAAGAGGTGGTGGAAGAGGAGGCCTAGAGCCGTAGTCTGGGTGAGCGCACCACAATCCAACAACCATATTAACAATTGCTTAGTTTGGCGACACAGCTGCGTCTCCTGTCCAGCTTAAACTCAGGGTAGTCCATGAACCATCAGGGTTAGGGAAGTTGAAGCACAAAGTTTCAGTCGATGCTGACATTGGAAGAGAAAGAATAACCATAAAAATTACAATGTATGTTTCAGGTCGAACTAAACAATTTGTTTTGATGTAATCGACAACCATCTCCATCAGTGAAAAATAGTTAACTGATTTCTTTTGTTGGGGGCTGGAAATTAAGCAAAAACCTATTGGAAGGATTAGTCTTGCTTTTGTTTTTTTTTCCTCCCTTCTTCTTCATGTTAAAATCTCAAGCTGCAATGCAGTTCATTAGTTCTGATTGTAATATTTATCCCGCAATTCGTTCCATTTAAAAATTATATATTTTAACTGGATTAACTATGTTTATGGAGTGAAAACTTATAATAAGTATATCATGGTAATAAAAACTACGTTGTAAATAAACTAAGCGATTGACATTGATGTAACTAGCGATCATTTCTTTCAGTGAAGGTGCACAATCAAAAGATTCTTTTGTTGAAGGGCTAAAAATTAAGCAAAGTCCCAATGGAAGGATGGGTCTTGAGCGACCATTTTGCAGATTATGTGAATGAGGCTTATATTGTTCAATGTTTTAACACTACGATAATTAATATATTTTTGGATGAAAAACAACACATCTAGTAACTTCCAATTAGGGATGCAAGCGGGCAGGTTTTTATGAGGTACTCGGCCGCCCAGCTCGATAAATACCTTATAGGGTAATACCCCATAAGTTTGGGACGGGTTTTGAGATTAATAATAAAACCCTATAGGATTTTAGGACGGGTTTTGGGACAGATATAAAACCCGTTGGGAACTCGAACTGTTAATATATATATATATATATCAGACTTAATCTTTTGATTCTTCTGGCCATCATGTAATTCCATTCTAACGTCAAAGGCAGCTTTTTTTTTTTTTTTGTTTTTATTAAATTATAAAAAGAAACTAAAAAAAACCCTAAATCCTTAGTCCTTACTCTCCAATCTCTTCTCCTCTCATTCGCCGCCGCACTCCTCAAAAGTCAGACCTCAGTCCTCCACTACTTTTCCTCCCAAACATAGCTTTTATTTTCCTTCTGGCATCACAATCGTAGCTCAAGGACCGTCGGACGTCGCTTTTGCTTGGAACAACAAATAGATCTGCTGTTATTTTTCTTCTTGCAATCGTTGCTCGCAGATCTCGGTAATGCATGACTCTAACTGTTTTGTTTTCTTATATGCATATCATATGAATTTATTTATCTTAATTTTGGTGAACTATTCGTGCATTAAAAGAAGATGACTCTCTGTTTCCTAGATCTGGTGAAAATTGAATTGTTCTTTTTTGTAGATCCGACAAACTTTTTTAAGGAAAAACTAATAGAGCCCAAGGATTGTTTGGCTTTCATAATTCTTAAAATGCAGTTCTTACGATGTAGCTAATTGAAATTTGTTTAACAATAATCAATTCTTTTATAAGGAATAGATTAATTTAAAAAATTTATTTATTTGTAATAGGACAAATTAATTTAAAAAATTTAGATCCATTGAACACCATCTATAAGAGCATCCCAACTTACTTTTCCAAAATATTTTTTAATATTTTTTTAACTATGTATGTCAGTGCAAATAATACTTTATAAAATTTATCATCAATAAATTATGTAAATATGTAAAACAAGTATAATATATATTATTGATATTTAATTTATTATCATTTAAAAATATAATTAATAAATTTAGTTTTGATAGTTCCGTGCTTATATTGGCCATAGATCATTGGCATTTTCTTCACAATATTTTAAGGAGCATAACAAAACACCAGGAAAACAAAAATAAACAAATTTACCTATGGTGCAAATAGGAAATATGGAACGGCTTTAATTTGGGAAAAAGAATTTGGCCTACCTAGCGGTGGATGTTATTCTGACGCAAGCCAAGTTAGAATTTTACTAAGAAAGATACTTAGGGTTTATGAATTTCGCCAACATCTTAGTCTTTCGGAATATAAGTTTCTAGTAATAGGACAAATTTTGTTCTTTTAAAATTTTGAAAAACTGTAAATGAGTTTGACTTCTTGAATCTTGTTGTTGGAATGAAAACATGACAAGATATAATGCAATAATGATAATGAAGGGGACACAGACACCTAAAGTTCATGAAACAAAGACACACTTCAGTTAATTTAATATGAGATAAAACTCTTGATATTTTCATTGATATATTGTTTTTTATTCCAATTCCATTGATATGATATTTAATATTATCCTTTCATGCAGTTAATTTGAGTATGGATGTGGATGAATATGAGATGAATATAGAGAGAAATGTCGATGATTTTGATCCTATGGAAAGTCCATCTCTACTACCTAGACCAGGAAAACCAACAATTACATCAGGCTCTCTTATAGCAAGTAGCGCCAATCAGACAAACAACCCCAACAAGTGTAAGTTGACTTCTTCCGTATGGTCTGAGATGGTGAAGAAACAATCGATGGGGAGGAAGTTGCAATTTGCAACCATTGTTCAAAAAGATTGAAATTAGTAAGTAAAAATGGCACCAAGCACTTGCATAATCACTTAAAAAAATTCATTCAAAGAAACAATCATGGAGACCTTAGACAATATCTCTTTTCAATGGAAAGAAACCGAAGTGAGAGTGACAATAGTAGCTTGACAATAGGAAACTAGACTCTTAATCAAGAAACTACTGGGCAGAAACTTGCAAAGGCAATTGTTGTCCATGAGTATCCTATTTCAATAGTTGAGCATGAATATTTTAGAGAGTACATAGAGAGTATTCAGCCTCTTATTCAGCATGCGAGTTGTACAACTATAAAGAAAGAAATCTTGAGCATTTATAATGTAGAAAGGGAAAATTTGAAGGTGCAACTGAAAGAGCTTAATTCTCAAGTGGCAATAACAACTGATATGTGGACTTCAAATCAGAAAAAGGGATACATGACTGTTACTGTACACTTCATTGACAACAATTGGAAACTTCAAAGTCGATTCTTGAAATAAGTCTCTATACTTGTATATATTCTATCCAATGTATCTGAAAATTAGAATCTCTTTTAATTATTGTTACATTCATATGCGGTTTTTTGTATGTTCCAACTCCACATACAAATGAAAATCTTACTGAGGATTATTTGATTCATTGATGGCATGGAATCTAGATAGAAAATTATCTACTATCACTATAGATAATTGTTCAACAAATGAGCAATGATTGCAACTCTGTTACTTGATCCATCTGTAATGTATAGATAAATAAAGCACGGATTACTACCAGCAAGTATACTGGATCGAATCAAATAATATAGAAAAATGAGTCAAGTATTGTTCCCACAAGGAATTCTTATAATTACTAGACCAGTATTAGTTTAAACTAATATTTAGGCTATTGACTTTGAGATTTTATAATTATCTAATCTACTTCTAAAATAGATGCTAAACAAGTATAAGATGTGAGAATGATATAGATATATTAAACAAAACGTGGGAAGGAGCAGAATCCATTCTAATCTTTCCTAATCATATTGAAATTATATCATATGAATAGTTAGAATTATAGATATTTATATGAAATTGACAAAACCTAAAACTACAAGTTTTAGGAAACCACAAAATAATCTAATAGCTTCCTCTAAATAAATTATTAATGGAATCGAATTTACAATTATAAATCTCCCGATTTTACAATTGTCTAATATCCTAAATCAATTTCTCCTAATTCCTTAGTAAGAAATTAAATTAAAATATTGCATGAATCATATGAGTCAATTTCTAAACTAGATTAAACTACACCGCTTCCGCAATTATTGGTTAATCTTATTTTATGAATTCTTATGAACCCTAATTCTTCTTCCGAATTATCAAGATTCTTATCAATCTAATTTCATACAGAAACAAGATAAATAATTAGAATTTAATACAAATATTCTAAAATTCTAACAACCCTGTAATATAATTTCAACGATCACTTTAGCACAATTAGAACTTCATCTCTTCCCACAAATAAGATTTAGTTGTTCATGAATAATTCAACAATCAGATAAGAAAATGCAAATGATATCATAGTAAACAAATAAATCAAACAAAAGAATTGCATAAGAAATAGGATTAGAAATCACCAATTCAATTGTTTAGATCTTCACTTGCAAAATCTTGTCAAGACAAAGCTTCAATCTCTCAAATTCTCTCAAAATATCACAAGGGAATTTTTAACTATCTATTTTTGTGTGTGCTCTCCTATGAAGAAAACCTATCCTTATATAGAAGAAAATTCAGACTCTTTAATTGCAAAATCTTGCAGTTATAATATTGTACGCCGGCAGTTACACATCCAATGCCGGCAGCGTATAGGCGGCATACATGTGAAAAGTCAGTAAACACTGGCAGTGTTAACTTCGGCCTTAAATTTTAGCCTTCTGTGGATGAGCTACGCCGTTTGAAAGCCAGCGGCGTATCGCTTGATTTACCCGGCGTAAGTTGAAGGCCGTGTTGTTGATAATCAAGGCTGACAGCTTTGACAACAGCCTTAATTATTTCAATTCTGTGCACAATGAAAGCCGTCTCAACGCTGGCGACTTTGAATCCTAGAAAGCCATCGTTGGATGAATTTGCAAATGCTTGCTTTCATTCGTTTACACTGCAGTGTTAAGCTAGCCTTTATTGTTGTTTGCTCTTCCACATCCTACACCGCCTCAAGGCCGACGGCGTAAAGGAGGCCTTTAGGTTGTTGAGTTCTAAGCTGGCACTACGCCGGCGGTTTTGACTTAAGAGAAGCCAGTGTACCCCCTAAATTTTCCTTTTCTCAATTCAATTATGCTTGTTTTACATTCCTTTACTCATTTTAAACCTAAAACATGAATTTAATCAAAACAAGTATCTATTCAAGCAATTTTTATAGAATTTAAGATAGGTTTATTCAAATTGCACATAGAAAAGGTTGTATAAAATATGATCTTTTCATTATTAAAGTTGCGAAAGGATGATTTGATTCTTCGTGGGAAGATATTGCATATGCGTTGTTGTGCGCATATTTTGAACTTAATTGTTAGAGATGGTATGGCTGCAATAGAAAGTGCAATAGAGAAGATTCGTGATAGTGTCCAGTTTTGGTCAGCAACTCCATCACGAGTTGAGAAATTTGGGGAAGCTTGCAAGCAACTAGATGTCTCATGCAGTAAAAGGGTTTGTTTGGATTGCAAGACTCGATAGAATTCAACATATAACATGCTTCTTACTACCATTGGATATAAAGAAGTCTTTTATAGAGTTCAACATTTAGATAGACATTATAAAAGTCTTCCTTCAGATGATGATTGGGAGTTGGCTAAAGAAATATGCAAAAAATGTTGGCTATTTTTTTATGAGGTATCTAATCTATTTTCAGGTACTAATTATCCGACAGCAAATTATTATTTTTGGAAAGTATATACAATTAGAAATGCATTGATTGAATGGAAGGATTCTCTTGATTTGAATATTAGTGTCATGGCTAAAAAGATGTTTGAAAAGTTCAAAAAATATTAGTTCATGTCATTATGACTGTATGTACTGTGTTGGATGCTCACTTTAAGATGAAGGCGGTGGATTTTGTGTTTCGTAAGGTTTTGAGTGCTTCTAAAGAGATACAAAATGTCAAGGACACTACTTATGAACTAATTTAAGAATATCAAGGTAGATCTAAATCTCGCCAAAGTAAAAGTTCAGATGGTAGATCTTCTCCAAATCTTTCAAGAGGTGGCAGTGGCACTAGTGCTCCAACTTCAACTGATCCTATTATGGAATGTTATTTAGAATGTTTGAAAACTACCACCACTGATGTCCAGGTAAAGTCAAAGTTAGACCATTATTTAGAAGAACCTGTGGAGCCTTGGGTGGAAAACTCTAAGTTTGATATTCTTGAATGGTGGAAAGTAAGTGTAATGAAATATCCTAAGTTAGCAGAGGTAGTTAGAGATATACTAACTATTCCGTGTCCACAGTTGCATCTGAATCTGCATTTATTACCGGCAGTCGAGTAATTAGTTCACATAGAAATCGACTAAAGCAGATTTCAGAGAGGCATTGATGTGTACTCAAAGTTGGATGGTTCATAAATCAAGCGGTAATAGATTAGTAGATTTATTTATTTATTTTTTAAAAAAAATGTTTTCACCATATATCTAATGTATTAGAAATGTTTTGCTTTTTTTTTTTTTTTTTGTAGGTATGAAGACAAATGAAGAAGAAGATGAAAATGAGTAGTGAAATCTATGAGGATTTTAAATTTGTATTGAAATTTGATGAGAGATGCTTTTGCTTTGTCTAATTTTTATTTCTCTTTAAAATTTGTATTGTGATTTGATAAATGTTGTGATGAACATTACATTCTCTTTAATTTAGTTTCCTAAGACACTTTTGATTTTCTTCCCATAAAAACAGTATTTTATAAAGAGGATTGTATAAGTAATGATAAGAGTTTTTTTCTTAGCTTGTGAAGTAGGAAAATATTGGAAATAGAAAAAGATGGAAAAAACCTTATAGGGTTTGGGACGGGTTTCGGGAACCCTACTAGGTATCGGGTTTGGGTTCAGGTTTTAGTATACCCATCCCAAACCCATCCCGGTTGTATTCCTTCTTCCAATTGGTTATTACTAAACATATTAGAAATGATTTTATGTATTTGAAAATCTCAATTCATAATATGATCTAATTTATTAATTTTGTTTTAAAATACAAACCCATTGTTTGATATGTTTATTAAACATGTTTCATATTATTACTGGCTAACTACTTTTATATTGCAATTTTAGAGGAAAATAGAATCAAACTCTGTCAATTCTGTTGGAAAAATGAGTATTGATGCTACTTGATTACAAACCTCTAACTTTCATATCTAGATTACACATAGTAATCAATTGAAAAACTACTCCTTATGTGTCATCATTATCTCGCGTGGTGGATTGGAATCTTCAGTTATTTTTCTAGTTTGAATGTTTATATAAGCAAATATATTTAGGTCTTGTAGCGTATGAATTCAAGTAGTAGTCACATGCATTCTATGAATATCACACTATATATATGTGACTTACGTGGAGTGATACAAAATTACACGTCAAGAAAAATTAAGAGAAAAAATGGAATAAGGAGAAGAAGTAAGCAATTTCAATCATCTTAAATGCACTTGTGACAAGTGGAAAAGTTATCAACTATCAAACCCTACTTATAGTGACAAGCAAGTGTTTGATCTTCTGAGGCAAAAATTCCATATCTCTTCAGTGTATCTATCAAATTTGTCCTCTTTCAAATGGGAAAGGACTTGAGGTATTTATAGAGTTTAGCTATTAACGTCATTTGGTGGATCACATCGAAATCAACGGCCAAGATGAATCTTTTTTAGTGCGTGAGCCATAATGAGAAAAATTGGATGATAGATAGGTCAGTCCTACAAACTTTCTTCCAAGCCACCATTTTAAATCTTCCTTGATCATCACAATAAAAAACTAAACTCATAAGGTTCTGTCACTCAGCTTAAGAAGTCAATCACAAATAATAATAATAATAATAATATGATGATGATGATGATGAATGATGATGATGATGTAGTGAAAGGTTATGAAATTTACCATGATCTATTGATTCTAAGAATACCCATAAAGCGATCCTTAATTATCTATTGATTCAGTGAATACCTAGATATTTGGGGATCATTTTTTGGGTATTCTTATACTCAATGGATTGTGATAAATTTCATAACCTTTCATTGTGTCAATTGGTATTAGATTCGACATTCATCTTGCGATATCATGGCACCATGGAGGTAAAATAATCAACGACATACGATGGAGGAGATTTATGAAAATGATGGTCCGGATCAAAGGATAGTGAAGATGATCAATGAATGATGGGATGCTAAGGTGGAGCGATTAGTAGTGAGGGTGAGCGGGTTGATTGTCAATCAAAATAAGATTCTTAATCCTACTCGTAGGCAAAACCTTAATCCAATGTGATGACGTAAAGATAGTGGCAAATAGATACCAATAGGATAGAAACTAGTATGCTATCATTGGGTGATTTGAAAACCCTATATGGAAGGAAATGAGCTAACTCAAAGAAGTCACAGCTTTTGGTGGAGGGTTAGGTTGGTTTTTAGCCAAATTTCTTCATTTAGGGTCTCACACAACCATTTTGAGTATTTTTTATAGGTTTTGTTTTACTTATAACTTTTTTATAAGAGTGTTGGTTTTGCATATCATGTATGACATTTTATTTATTTTATGTGTACTTCATTTTAAGACCTTTTTTTTAGCAATGCCAGCTCTATTTTTGGCAACTTTCAAGCTAACCTATAAGTTATATGCCTTAGGGCATAAAATAGTCACTTATCATATTTTTCAGTAAAGTTTCAGAGCCTTCATTGTTCTTTTCCTAAAATTTCGAATTCTTGCATGGACTCTCTTTTCCCAAAGTTTTTTGTTTCTACTTTTGGTAGCTTTTAAGCTAGCTTATAAATTATATGCCCTAAGGCACAGAACAATTTGTAGACACCTCATTTTGACATTTATTTTTGTCAAAATATTTGTTAATCTTAGTATACATATAACTAAATTAAACAATTTTTTTTTTTGCAACTATAAGTATTAAAAATTAAGAATGAAAATTAGAAAAAATAAATCAAATTAAGGGAAATGAATATAATTGATGTAATATATGCATAATATAGTATTATAATTTCAAAAAATAAAAGTTACTGTTCATCGTCTTCAACCTCTAGCCGCATGATGGGCAATTTTCGAGCTTGTTTTCGGCCCATTTTCGGACCCGTTGTTTACAAATCAAATCCACATTTTAAAACTAGGCATGGAGTAGTTTGTTTTGATATATATTTTAGGCATATTGATCAACAATAAGGATTTCAAATCCGGACTTGAAATTTGAAAAAAACTCATTTTTTTAGTTTCCCCAAAAAACTCAAAATCCATAAATTTCGCTAAAAACACGTGTTGTCTATTAATATTAGAACGTTAATGACAGCTATAAGCATTTAATTGAAAATTATAACCGTTTTAGCCCGATTTTTTCGGATTTGAATCAAAAACATTTTGCAACCCTAGCTCTATAAATAGAAAGAAAAAAGAACACGAAGAGAACATTAAAACAAAGAAAAGAAAAATCAAAAAGCATTTGATACTCAAGATGTCGAGAACTTCCATCCCCATAAGTTGGTTGCTGTCGAAAACCGCTAAACGACCATCGTCGAAGTAACCACAAACTCCGCTTTTGCTCCCAGCGACCACCGTCCAACCAACTGTGTGGAACCATACTGCCCCATAGCTATTAGTACTCGACTCGTCAGCTGCTGGACTCCAGCCCGACCAGCCGTTCCTCATCATCACCATCGTTTCTTCATCAACGTGCATCCTAATCATCTTAGAAACAGGTGAGTCTGGAGGAATTCAAGGGTATTGGAAGCTTCGAGTATTAGAGATCTTGGAATTACAAAGACAGAGCGTGTGTGATAACTGCCGACCGACCACCCCCCAAAGCACCGTCTCAGTTCAGTAGATAGCCACCCGAACTCCGACCCGACCCGGCCATCTCCTCCTGTTCCATCCGCATCTCAGGGCGCGTACTATGTAAGTATTTTCCTTTTTCCTTTTTCATTTTATTTAATTATAATAATATTATAGTAGTTAATGAAATATAATGTTATAATAATAACAATAAAAAAATAATGATCATGCGATAATATATATGTTGTGTGTGTTGGTTTGTTTTGATAACATCTAACATATGTAATTACTAATAATAATAGTTTTCCTTTTTTAGAAAATTCATGAATAATTTTTTATGCTTGTCATAAAAATTCTCGTATAGATATGTGTGTTCTATGATTTTGTGAAATATTTGATAATGTCACAATGAATATTGATGTTTACCATGTGTATGTTTTATTGAATATGTAACTTTTACTATAATATGTATATGTTGTATTGAAATATTTATATATGTTCCCAATGAATTTGTGTTTTCTTGATATCTTGCGGTATAAAAATTTTGATTATACCAAGATATATCGAATATATGAATCTTGACTAAAGCTTAAATTTGTAGTTGATCAATAATATGTTCTATGATACCATGATGTTTGAATTTGAATATTTCATCGTTCATAATGTCATATAATTAAGATTTTGTTAAATAACTTGCCATGTTAGTGAGTGGAATTACATGAGTTAGTTTTGTTTTGATTAAGAGTTAAAATTGGTATATCTAATTATAATTTGACAACATAAAGATTGAATTGATATGCTTGTTATGATATGGGAAAGTGGTTTCGTAATCAAAATTTTTGTCACTTAGAACATCTAAGTTTTCATCAATTGCTAAAATCTAATTTGATAGATTTAGGTTTACCGTAAAAAATCAATTCTTTCAAAATTTAATAAAACTTCATGAAATTAAAGTGATAAGATTTTGAACTATGGAAATTAACCAATATATTAATTTTTTTCATTAAAAGAACTACGTGTGGTATGATCCCGATTAGCGGGTACGTAGGTACCTAAAGGGAACTTAAAATATGTAAAAAATTATTTTGTGAATTTTTTGCTTTGTTAGTTTAATTAGAATATATGAAATATTGATAAATTTGATAAGATTTGATTAATTTGAATATTGTCAAGTTTTAAGATTATATATGATCACTGATGGAATTTGTTAGTATTTTGTGCATATTAGACATAGGTTTAGTTAGTTAGATCTTTTTAATTAGTTTAAAATTTGAAGTTAGGGTTTAAAAGAAAGCAATTTAAATTTGGAAAGTTGAAGTGGTAACTGTTTAGGTTTTAATAGGTTAGCCTCCGAACTCAAGTTAATTTCTAGTTCTCGTTTTCAAAACGATTTTTTTTCGCAGATTAGTAGCAAAACCAAAATTAACCTACCAATTAGTTTTGGTTTATTTTTTCTCTCGACTTTAGTCGAGTGGCGACTCCAAAATATTTTTTTTTAAATTTAAAAAATTTCCTTTAATTCTTATTTGAGGGTTCGTATTGAATGGGTTAGGGTTTAGTACAAATCGGATTAAAGGAAATCGAACAGAAGAAAATCAAAAACCAGGCTCGACAGCTTGGCTACTCCACTGGGGACATTTTTAGAAGGCTAGCCACTTTATGCTTTTCATATATAAATTGCTTTCTTTTTTTAAATATCTTGTATATTTGTAGATATTTGTGCTAACCGTGTGCTTATGTGCAGATATTATCTATATAGAGTTATTGGAGGGGATATTTATTTTTGAAAAAAAAAATGTGTGCTAGATGTGGTCAAACTCGGGCCACCTTAGGTAACTTAGGACGGGAAGCACCAGTAGGTCTCGGGTGTTGTGGTTATCCACCATTCGAGACACGAATTAGCCTCCCACTCGGGTTAATGTGGCCCATGGCCCATTAATTGGGGGACCTTTAGAACCCACCCTTCTTGCATTCACTACATGAAGGAGATGATGATCAAGCTTTGTAGCCAATCAAAGTGTTTTTTAAAATTTCTTTACAAAACAAAAGCTGAATTTATAGGAGATAACTTTCCCTTGTAATCCGTTATGTAAATGTGTCTTGTAAATCCTTGTAACCTCGTTTTTGTCTTTGTATTTAGTTTAGTATACCATGTAAATGTATATACCGTATTGTAACACATCTCTTTGTAATATGTCGATTAAGGAAATGGCAGCTAGTATGTGTAATGGCAACATATGGGCCCGTCTTATTCCCGAGATCCATGTTCATGAGCCTACTAGTCCGATGCCCATTTTGAATAAGTGGTTACAAACTTTCAAGCCAGAACAAAGAAGATTCATTGAAGACCGTTTGGGACCTATTCTTTCTCTACCAAAGGTCCAGGTCCCCATTCATCTTTTTAGGGCTTTGGTTTACTTATGGAATATTGATGAAGCCACCTTTTGCCTTGATAAGCACACTTTGAGTCCCACTATTGAGGCATACACGAGGCTTCTTCAAGCTCCACCAACTCATCTAGGAATATATGCTCCTCAACCTAGTAAAAGGCCGATCAACTTGTTCGAATCATTTTTAGGGATTAAGAAGACCGATGTGTCTATAGCTCTCAAGAATTGTAATTTGGTCTCCATTCGGCTTTCTGATTTATTCAAGTGGTTTGGATCTCTAAATAGTTACGAGGACAATAAGCCTATCTTCTGTGGAGGTGTAGTAGCATGGGAGAAAATCGCATCAATGCCTTTATAGCCGTCGTATTAAGTACTATCCTCTTCCCTAATAGGGATCTTTTCATCTACTATCGGGTAGTGGAATTAGTGGACCAGTTTTTGACAGGAAAGTCTTATATCCCGACCTTGCTCACTGAACAAAATAGATCTCTCAACCATTTGAAGAAAAGAGGGCATGGGAAGTTCAAGTCTAGTATGGCACTCTTGATAGTATGGTTTGCAAGCTACACTAGAGATTATGGGAGCAATTTGAGTCCATCTTGCCACATTAGAGATAGTTATGATCTTATTTTAAGCTTTAGTGAAAGAGTTCGCATTCAAGATCTTCTAAGGACCGATGAATGGGTGCACTTACTCCAAGATCTAGAAGCTCACACTGTCCTTTGGATTGCTAAGTGGTTCCATTCTCATACGGCAATAACCGAATGTAGGGAGTATGTAGCAATTCCTTTGATTGGTTTGATCGAGTCCACGGGATATTATTCGGCTCACGTGATAAGAAAATATGGAGCACTTCAAGATATAACTAGCAAGCCATCATTAAAGGAGTTTATTATGGAATATGATGATCCGAGTGTTCCTTTGGCACAAAGAGAGAGAAGGCTAAGGTTGATACAAGCCAAATGGAAGACAAGAGAAATTAAGACGATCTACATGATAGACCCCATTAATACTGAAACGAAGAAATACCGGGCCACCAAAGAACACATCCTTAACCAATGGGCAAAAGTGGACAAGTTGGAATTTCAAGCTCCCGAGATGAAGAAGAAGGAGCGAGAGATGGAAAAGGAAGTTCAAAGTTCTCAAGGCAAGGATCAAGCACTTGAAGCTCAACTGAGGATGGCGAAGAGGACTATCGAGGAGCTGAAGGACCGTTCAGAGTGTCCTAGCAAGATTAGGCGTTTGGTTTAGGATAAAATTTTCTTTGTTTAGCTTTTCGGTTTTGTCATGTTTAGGTCATGTATTTGACTCCTTGAGTAAATTCAGCTTTAATGAAATAAAATGGTTTTTTTGCTACAAAGCTTCTTCATCATCTCAATTTACATGCGCATGCATTTTTCTTTTCCATATATATATTCTTGTCTCTATATGTTCTTGTATATTCTCTACCCGTTTATTTGTTTTTGTGTATATAGTAACCACTAACTGTTTGCTCATTTTGTTGAGAATCATATAATAATATATACATTTTCTTCTCAAAACTATGGAAATTTTGTTTTTGAATAACCAGTTTCTAAAAGATAGCTCCTAAACGGTCAGACCCGGTTCGAAGTCCATCATCACTAGGTCTAAATCCAGAATGGCTAGCAACAACGACAATAATTCTGGTAATTCCAATGCGATTCCGAGCAAAGGCTCACTACTTTGGAACAAATGGTATTCGAATGGCCGAGCAAATGAATCTTCTCACGCAAAACCTTAAGGCCCCTCAAGATACTACCGCAGGACATTTGGGGTAAAGAAAGGATGATGGTCAAGCTATTGAGGAACAAGTAATTAATCATGAACCACTAGCCATTGTCGAAACCGATTCTTCTGAGTTTAAGAAGGAAATTGAGGCTCAAAACAAAGAAATGGAGAAAAGGCTTCTTTCTCAATTCAATGAGAAACTCAAAGTTTTTGAGAAAATGGAAGGATTTGATCAAACTGGAATCACAAGCTTTCCTACAATCGAAGCGGGAGCTTTCCCAGAAGTTCAAGATTCCCGACTTTGAGAAGTATGATGGTACTGGTTGTCCAAAGTTGCATACTAGGCTCTATGTGAGGAAGATGAGCCGGTACACTCAATATGAGCAATTCATGATCCAAACTTTTCAGGATAGCCTTACCGGTCCAGCTTTAGCATGGTATGCTCATTTGGATCTTGATGAGATTAATACTTGGGACAAATTGGCTAGGGCTTTCTACAATCAATATAAGTTCAATATTGAAGTGGCCCCTTCTATGTGGGATTTAAGTAATATGAGGAAGAAGAAAGATGAGTCCTTTAAGGAATATGCTCAAAGATGGAGATCAATGGCATCTATGGTATCTACCCCTATCCCGGAGAAAGATTTGACATTCACTTTCATCAATACTTTAGAAGAACCATTCTTTACTCATCTCATTGGACACACTACTGCTAATTTCTCTGAGATAGTATTGGCTGTGCAGAATTGAAAGTGCCATTATTACCGGGAGGATCACATGGAGAAAAAGGCTACAAATTTCAAGTACTCCAACAATAACAAAGGGAAGGATACCACTGTCAGTGTAGTCAGCTCAACCCCATACACTAAACCTACTCAATCCTACACCTACCAACAAACCCCAAACACTAATCAACCCTTCACCCGGTCACAACAACCACAATCCCAAAACCAACCATTCAATAGACCCAGAAGACAGTTCACCAAAATTCCCGTACCCCTTAGCCAAGTTCTAGCCCGGCTTAGAGCTGACAATCTGATCACCTTTGAAACACCTAGAGAAGACTACAAACCCAGATATATAACCCCCAAAAATGCGATTATCATTTGGGGCAAATAGGTCATTCTACTGACTATTGTTGGAGGCTTCGGAACAAGATTCAAGACCTCATTGATGCTAAATTGGTCCAACTAGATTTCATTGAAACCCCGACCCCTAATGTCAACACCAATCCTCTCCCAAACCATGGGCCCACGATCAACATGATCACGATTGAAGAACCCGAGCCTTTTATCGGAATGATCCAGTCCAATCCAAAGAAGATAGTTATCCAATGTCAAGGAGAGCAGAAAGAAGCCCCATATGAGGTGAAATCGATGAGGTATCAATTCCATGTGCCCATTGCACCGAAAGACTATAAAGCCCCCGTTCAACTATCAAGCTGTTAATCAAGTTCCTAGGCCCATGGTCGGAAAACTTGGGAAAGCTTCAGAGCCCGAAAGAGAGAAAACATTGGCAGAGGAATTCTTCCCACTAAGAAAAGATAAGAAAAAGGAGGAGGAATCTGATGAGAAAACAGCCTTGACCAAGATTATGAAGATAAGTGATTATAAGATTGCTGATCAACTCGCTAAAGTCCCGGCTCAAATATCCTTAATGGGTTTGTTAATGACTTCTGAAAAACACCGGGAGGCCTCTTTAAGATACTCCAACAAATCAAGGTTCCCGAAGGTGTTGCTACTGAAACAATGGAACATGTAGTATTCGTATTTGCTTTGGACAAATCTCTTTCTCACCTGATGAGTTGGGAGCAGAAGGCACTCAACACACAAGCCCCTATTCATAATGGCCAAATGTAATGGAATGATTGTAGCCCGAGTCCTCATCGAAATGGGTCGTCTTTGAATGTTTGTCCATTGGCTACTTTGAACTTACTTATCGATGCATCTAACCTCCGGTCCAGTTCTACTATTGTTAGAGCTTTTGATGGATCCAAGAGAGGCATATCAGGAGAAATAGACTTGGAAGTTACTATTGGCCCACAAGACTTTACTATTCCATTCCAAGTTCTAGACATACCAAGATCATTCAATTTGTTGCTTGGAAGGCCTTGGATTCACTCAGCTGGGGCAATACCGTCTAGTCTGCATCAGATGGTCAAGTTTATAACAAATGGACAAATCGTTACGGTGCTAGGAGAACAAGACCATGCTATCTTCAAAGACACTGCTATACCCTATATTGGCGAAGAAGGATCCGAAGACTTTGGTTTACAAATCTTTGAAGAAGCCAATATGATTCAAAAGAGGGACATTTAGGGACATTTGGACTGGGATATGTCCCTACTCCGGTTGAGATAGAAGAGATGAAAAAGAAAGCCCGAAAGAAGAAAGGAGAAGAATGGTATAATACCCCTATCGAGTCTCCAGATATCAAAGTCACATTCCCACAACCGGCTCATGTCCAGAAACCAGACATGCATCGTTTGGAGCCTTCTTGCAGCTCCCATCCAGTTCGGGAGTTGAATAATTGGTTCACTATCCCCTTAATAACTCTAGGGTTACCTTTGAGTAAGGGTTGAATTCATGAAGGGTTTTATGTTTTGTTTCTTTTATCAATTGCTCAAATGTACTCCATGAATCATAGTCATTAATAAAGATTCTTTGTTTCTTTCATCTCTTTCTCTTTTTCTCACATTTCTTCTTTTTCTCTTTCTTTACCTTGCCTTTTTCAGATCTGATGATAATGGTGAAAGTAAGAGATATCTTGCAGATAGATAACGAAAATACTGATATCATTTCCCCTTGAGTTGTCGAACATGACATTAGTGATCACACTGGGATAGAGAAAAGTTGGCAAAAATATGAACAAGGTAGAATTGAGATCAGTGAACCTACAGAAGTAGTGAATGTTGGAACTGAAGATGAGCCTAAAAATTTGAAAATAGGCACCACCTTATCCGCTGAGCAACGAGAAAGATTGATAAGATTATTGACTGATTACTTAGACGTGTTTGCATGGTCCTACGAAGATATGCCTGGTTTGGATACCTCTATAGTGGTTCATAAATTACCAACTAAAGCAGATATCAAACCAAAGAAGCAAAAATTAAGACGATTTAGACCAGATATCTTGCTCAAGATTAAAGAAGAAGTAAAGAAATTGTTGGAAGTCGGTTTTATAGAGGTATCCGATTATCCTGAATGGGTGGCTAATGTGGTCCGGTACTTAAAAAGAATGGAAAGGTTAGAGTTTGTGTAGACTTTCGCGATTTAAACCAAGCCACGCCCAAAGATAATTTCCCCTTACCTCACATAGATGTCTTGGTGGATAATACGGCTAGAAACCATCTATTTTCATTCATGGATGGCTTTTCGGGATATAATCAGATTAAAATGGCAGAAGAGGATAAAACTAAGACAACCTTCATTACTACTTGGGGAACATTCTGCTACAAAGTCATGCCTTTCGGCCTTAAAAACGCCGGGGCAACATATCAAAGGGCGATGGTTACCTTGTTTCATGACATGATGCATCAAGAAGTTGAAGTATATGTGGATGATATGATTGCTAAGTCTAAGGAAGATGAGGATCATGTGGAAATATTGAGATTATTTGATAGATTACGGAAATTCCATCTTAAGTTGAATCCCGAAAAGTGTACATTTGGGGTGACCTCAGGGAAGTTGTTGGGATTCGTAGTCAGTCAACAAGGAATAGAAGTTGACCCGGATAAAGTTAAAGCCATACTTGAATTACCTCCCCCGAAGACGATCAAAGAGTCAGGGGCATATTGGGACGCTTGAATTACATTGCTCGGTTTATATCTCAATTAACCGACAAATGTCGCCCTCTATTCAATTGTTGAGGAAAAATGCAGCTATTGATTGGGATAAAGATTGTCAAGAAGCATTTGATGAAATCAAGCAATATCTGATGAATCCACCAGTGTTAGTAGCACCAACACCTGGTCGCCCTCTTTTCCTATATTTGACGGTACTTCCTGAATCAATGGGAGGTATGCTTGGACAGAAAGATGAAGATGGGAAAGAACGGGCTATTTACTATTTGAGTAAGAAATTCACTGAAGGAGAACAGAAGTATACTGAAGTGGAAAGAACTGTTGTGCCGTGGTGTGGATCATGCACAGACTGAGACAATATACATTGTATTATTCTATCGAGCTTTACAAACATGATCCGTTGAAGTATTTGGCTCAGAAACCAGGGTTGATTGGGAGAATTTCCAAATGGCAGATGTTGTTATCAGAATTTGATATCACTTATGTGAATCAGAACTCAGTTAAAGGTCAAGCACTTGTAGATCAACTAGCCGAAAACCCGGTTGAAGATAGTTGATTGATGGAGAAGCTCAATTCCCGGATGAAGGCATATTGCTGGCAGATTCAGATAAAGAATCAGAACAGTCTACTCCTAAATGGAAGTTATACTTTGATGGAGCAGCTAATGTATGCGGATGTGGAATTGGGGCAGTCTTAATATCACCAGATGGTAAACAATACCCCGCTTCAGCAAGATTGACTTTCCCTTATACTAATAATGTGGCAGAATACGAGGCTTGCATCATGGGCCTCAAGATGGCACTTGACATGGAAATAGATGATCTTGAAGTATATGGAGACTCCTCTCTCATCATCTTTCAAACACGAGGAGAATACAAGACGAAGGATGCAAAATTGGTGCCTTATCATCAATATTACTAGAATTGGCACAAAATTCAAAGAAATATCATTCACTTATATGCCAAGAAACCAAACCAGTTCGCGGATGCATTAGCCACATTAGCATCTATGATTCAAATGAGTTGAGATCCAGCCCTTAAAGGTTCGCATTGAGGAAGAACCGGCATTTTGCTTGAATACCGAGGAAGTCCCAAGGAAAGATCCCTGGTATGCTAATATCAAAGAATTCCTCCAAGATGGCAAATACCCTGAAAATGCTTCAACAAAGGAGCGAAGAACACTAAGACGCTTAGCAGTTCATTTCATGCTCAGTGGTAATACATTATACAAAAAATCATTTGATACTACTCTCTTGAGATGCGTAGATGAGGCGGAAGCAGATATGTTGATGAGGAAGTCCATGAAGGGATATGTGGACCTCACATGAATGGATATATGCTAGCTAAAAAGATTATGAGGATGGGTATTCTGGATAACTATGGAATCAGATTGTATTAAACACGTGAGACATTGCCACTTGTGCCAGATATACTCCAACAAGATGAATGCTCCTCCCAAAGAATTGCAGTCATTATCTTCACCTTGGCCCTTCTCAATGTGGGGTATGGACATGATAGGGCCAATTTCGCCAAAAGCCTCAAATGGTCACCGATTTATATTAGTGGCGATCGACTATTTTACTAAATGGGTTGAAGCATTCTCGTACGCTAATGTTACCAAAGGAGTAGTTGTCAAGTTCATCAAGAGAGATATCATAGCCAGATATGGAGTCCCTGATACAATCATTACAGACAATGGTACCAATTTGAACAACAAATTAATGTCTGAATTGTGCCAAAATTTTAGGATCAAACATCGGAACTCTACCCCATATCGACCTCAGATGAATGGGGCAGTTGAAGCAGCCAACAAGAACATCAGGAAAATAATAGAGAAAATGGCTATCACTTACAAAGATTGGCACGAGATGCTACCCTTTGCACTCATGGCCTATCGAACATCCATCAGAGTATCAACAGGGGCAACCCCTATTCATTAGTCTATGGTGTGGAAGCAGTTTTGCCAGTTGAAGTTGAAATTCCATCACTCAGAATATTAGCAGAAACCGAATTGAATGAAGCTGAATGGGTGAGAAAAGGATTGATCAGTTAAATCTCATTGATGAAAGGAGGATGACCGCCTTATACATGGTCAGCTTTACCAGCAAAGAATCGCTCGAGCATTCAATAAGAAAGTTCGCCCAGAAATTTCAAAGAAGGAGACTTAGTCTTGAGAAAAGTACTCCCGAATGTTCAAGATCCTAGAGGAAAGTTTACTCCTAATTACGAAGGACCATATGTAGTAAAGAGGGTGTTGCCTGGTGGTGCACTAATTTTGACTAGAGTGGATGGTCCAGATTTGAAAGACCCTGTAAATTCTGATGCGGTCAAGTTGTACTACTCTTGAGAAATTAATGAAAATTCTATCAAGTTCAGAAATGTGTTGACTACTTTGTCTATGTGTGATCTAATTTTTGTTATCTATCGACAAAAAGATATCTCTAGCAGTCCCCAATCATCAGATCAATCATTGACCATCACTTTGATTGATAAGTTTTCTTCCTTATATCTCCAAATATTTAAAACATGAGTGTACCGTGAGAGAGAGATTTGAGCAATTGATAAAGTTATAAAAACATTCTAATACTTTGAGATTTGATCTTTTCTTAAAGAAATGCCTATTTCAGAAACATAAGAAGTCGATAAGTTCACTGCAAAGTAAGGGAGATACAAGAACCATCTCCTGTATCGTTCTGTCATCAAGACCATCAAAAATCCAGTTACCATCAAAAGACAAACAGAGATACTCAATTCAAAGGATAGTCACTGTGAATGCACTCTAGCCTGACGGAGTAAACCTAGTGATGAGCGGACTTCACCAAGAGGTCTGACAAGTTTAGAAGCTTCTACAAAAATCTGATAAGTTTTGAAAGAGAAAAATAATAAAAAATAAATGACAATAAAATGAATATATTGCTAGGATTATGTCTTTCAGGAAATTGGCTCTAGAAGACACGCAAAGCAAGAGGAAATCAAGATCTCAGGACACGAGATTTGGGGATCAAAACATGAAACCCAGTTTAAGGAGCGCACACATACTACACCTAAGCCAAATGCCAGCTCAAGGAGCGTGTTTGTGCCAGGTCATATGCCAGCTCAAGAAACGTGTTTGAACCAAATCATAGGCCAGCTCAAGGAGCGCCTATCCAAATCAAGTGCCAGCTCAAGGAGCGTGCTTGTATCAAATCGAAGACAAACGCCAGCTTAAGGAGCGTGTTTGAACCAAATCATAGGCTAGCTTAAGGGGCGTCTATCCAAATCAAGTGCTAGCTTAAGGAGCGCGCTTGTATCAAATCTAAGACAAACGCCAGCTCAAGGAGCGCTTTTGAAACAAATCATAGACCAGCTTAAGGAGCGCCTATCTAAATCAAGTGCCAGTTCAAGAAGCAAACCAATTCAAGGAGCATTTTAGAACATGAAAAAGCTCTCACCCTGTTCAAGAAATGGGAATTCTAGATAAGTTAAAGCCAAAATGAGGTCTAATTTATCTTTGTGATAGGTTTTAACAAACCTCATCATAAAGAGGGGCAGCTGTAGACACCTCATTTTGACATTTATTTTTGTAAAAATATTTGTTAATCTTAGTATACATATAACTAAATTAAACAATTTTTTTTTTGCAACTATAAGTATTAAAAATTAGGAATGAAAATTAGAAAAAATAAATCAAATTAAGGGAAATGAATATAATTGATGTAATCTATGCATAATATAGTATTATAATTTCAAAAAAAAAATTATTGTTCATCGTCTTCAACCTTTAGTTGCCCTTCGAGCTTGTTTTTGGCCAATTTTCGGACCGTTTTTACAAATCAAATCCACATTTTAAAACTAGGCATGGAGTAGTTTGTTTTGATATATATTTTAGGCATATTGATCAACAATAAGGATTTCAAATCCGGACTTAAATTTGAAAAAAAAAAAACCTCATTTTTTTAGTTTTCCAAAAAACTCAAAATCCATACATTTCGCTAAAAACACGTGTTTTTTTGTTAATATTAGAATGTTAATGACAGCTATAAGCATTTAATTGAAAATTATAACCGTTTTAGCCCGACTTTTTCAGATTTGAATCAAAAACATTTTGAAACCCTAGCTCTATAAATGGAAAGAAAAAAAGAACACGAACAGAACGCTGAAACAAAGAAAAGAAAAATCAAAAAGCATTTGATACTCAAGAAGTCGAGAACTTCCATCCCCATAAGTTGGTTGCTGTCGAAAACCGCTGAAGGACCGTCATTGGAGTAACCACAAACTTTGCTTCTGCTCCCAACGACCACCTTCCAACCAATCGTCTGGAACCACACTGCCCCATAGCTATTAGTACTCGACTCGTCAGCTGCTGGACTCCAGCCCGACCAGCTGTTCCTCGTCATCATCATCGTTTCTTCATCAATGCGCGTCCCAGTCATCTTAAAAACAGGTGAGTTTGGAGGAATTCAAGGGTATTGGAAGCTTCGAGTATTAGAGATCTTGGAATTATGAAGACAGAGTGCCGTTGATAATCGACCGACCACCCCCTAGAAGCTGCACCGTCTTTAATTGATAGCCACCCGAACTCCGACCCGACCCGGCCATCTCCTCCTGTTCCGTCGGCGTCTCAAGCGCGCACGTAAGTGTAGTTTCCTTTTTTTCCCTTTTTTCATTTTATTTAATTATAATAATATTATAGTAGTTAATGAATAATAATAATGTTATAATAATAACAATATAAAAAAGATAATGATCAATTGCGATAATATTATATGTGTGTTGTGTTGGTTGTTTTGATAACATCTAACATATGTAATTAATAATAATAATAGTTTTCCTTTTTTAGAAAAATTCATGAATAATTTTTTATGCTTGTCATAAAAATTCTCGTATATATATGTGTGTTCTATGATTTTTGTGAAATATTTGATATATGTTCACAATGAATATTTGATGTTTACCATGTGTATGTTTTATTGAATATGTAACTTTTACTATAATATGTATATGTTGTATTGAAATATTTTATATATGTTCCCAATGGATATGTGTTTTCTTGATATCTTGCTACTATAAAAATTTTGATTAGACCAAGATATATTGAATATATGAATCTTGACTAAAGCTTTAAATTTGTAGTTGATCAATAATATGTTCTATGATACCATGATGTTTGAAAATTTGAATATTTCATTGTTCATAATGTCATAAATTAAGATTTTGTTAAATAACTTGGCCATGTTAGTGAGTGTAATTATATGAGTTAGTTTTGTTTTGATTAAGATGTTAAAATTGGTATATCTAATTATAATTTGACAACATAAAGATTGAATTGATATGCTTGTTATGATATGGGAGAGTGGTTTCGTAATCAAAATTTTTGTCACTTAGAACATCTAAGTTTTCATCAATTGCTAAAATCTAATTTGATAGATTTAGGTTTACCGTAAAAAATCAATTCTTTCAAAATTTAATAAAACTTCATGAAATTAAAGTGATAAGATTTTGAACTATGGAAATTAACCAATATATTAATTTTTTTTCATTAAAAAGAACTACGTGTGGTATGATCCCGATTAGCGGGTATGTAGGCACCTAAATGGGCGACTTAAAATATGTAAAAAATTATTTTTGTGAATTTTTTGATTTGTTAGTTTAATTGAATATATGAATATTGATAGAATTTGCTAAGATTTGATTAATTTGAATATTTCGAGTTTTTAGATTATATATGATCATTGATGGAATTTGATTAGTATTTTTGTGCATATTAGACATAGGTTTAGTTAGTTAGATCTTTTTAATTAGTTTAAAATTTGAAGTTAGGGTTTAAAAGAAAGCAATTTAAATTTGGAAAGTTAAAGTGGTAACCGTTTAGGTTTTAATAGGTTAGCCCCCGAACTCAAGTTAATTTCTGGTTTTCGTTTTCAAAACGATTTTTTTTTTTTTTTTTTGCATATTAGTAGCAAAACCAAAATCAATCTACCAATTGGTTTTGATTTATTTTTTCTCTCGACTTTAATCGAGTGGTGACTCCAAAATATTTAAAAAAAAAATAAAAAATTTTCCTTTAATTCTTAGTCGAGGGTTCGTATTGAATGGATTAGGATTTAGTACGAATCGGATTAAAGGAAATCGAATCGAAGAAAATTGAAAACCAGGGTCGACAACAGTCACTTATCAAATTTTTTAGTAAAGTTTCAGAGTCATCATTGTTCTTTTCCCATAATTTCGAATTCCTATATAGACTTTCGAATTTTAATGCGAACAACCTAGGAATTTTCAGAATCAGTTCGTGTTGATGATCACAAGCCGAGATTCGTGCATGAATCAATGTCTTGCAATAAATCCTTAATTAACCTGCTACATCACAATACCTGTTCATGATAAGGAAGACGATAACGCTTCTTTGGATGTGGAAGAAAAATATTACAAAGAGATACTGTGCATACTTCATAAACCTCGAGTTGAAGGGAATGTCGACAAAAATGTTTTTGAGGTTGATAGAGAGCCAATCTTTGATACTTACATTGATGAAGAGGATGATGTTTTTGTGATTGATAGTGAATCATTCTTTGATGCTTATGTTGATGAAGAGGGGGATGTTCTTGAAGCTATTGGTGATGTAAGCCAATTTTTGACGTACCAATTTTTTTGTTAATTATGTTGAATAGGAGCAAGTGACTAGAGATGGTAAAGAGAATTTGGTTGTTAGGAGGTCTATATAACTCCTAAAGCTATTAAAGTTGATTGTCTAAGAAATTGGTTAAAAAAGGTTCAAGGAGTGTGCAGAATGGAATAATGGTCAACCAGCATGGGTTGAATGGTCAAGATTGGATCAATTTGACTGACAATTGTGTGATTAATTCCATGACATAATAAAAATTCAAGGGCAAATTTTGTCTAATCTAACGAGAATGATGCGGTCAATATTTTTTAATAACTTTTAATTGGATAATTAATAGCTTTGTATTAATGATTATTAATAGAATTTTTTATTTGTTAAGATTCAAAAAATATCTTTGGAATATCAATTAATGTCTTTTAATAGGATTTTTTTTTTTTGTCTTTTTCTTTTTGGCAAATTTTAAATTTTTCTTTATAAGTTATATGCCTTAAGGTGAATATGAGAAGACACCAATTATCAGTAACATTGTTTTGAGCCGCTCTTGCTCTAATTTTCCCAAATATTTCGGTTTTTGTATGTCTATTATTTAAGTATTTGTAAAATCAATAGGCAATTGGAAGATTGCATTTATGATAAATCCTAAATCTTTCACGGCATTGAATAATAATAATAATAATTTTTCATACTCATTTATAAGTCTAATTGGCACAAATTCGAAGCCTTTGTAATCTCTGCATGACGTTGTGTAGCCATTCACACACACGGGGAAATTCCTAACAATCGCATGGAAATCGCAAAATTGTTTTTTACTGAGTTTGAAAATTGTAGTTGACTGCACCGACATTACTCAAGAATTTATTGATTGAATGAAAAACATTATTCGTTTATCATTGGATGTATGATTTACTTATGAATAACTATATAAAGAGGTATTTAGAGAGATTTTTAAAGATTCGTATGACATTTAAGGACACTGTATGAGATCATTACCATTAAAAATGCTTTTATAGCAACCTATTTTATTTATTTCTTTTAACAATGTGTTTTATTTATTTCCTTTACCCTGACATATGTTAGAGAATAGACCTCTTTAAATAATTACTTTAGCCTCTTGTCGTTATTTACTTTATTTTAACTCTTATAGCAGTTGTTCTTTTGATGTCGGGTTGAGTTGCATGGGGTTTCCGACCAAGACCAAGAAGTATTTCACACATGAACAGAGGGAGGAGTCAAGTGAAATGTGTTGTCCTGTTGGTCCAGAGCAAAAGAAAATGAGCTTCAAGACCAAGGATGGGTCAAAGTTGTTGGGCCTAGAGTAAAAGAATAGCCATTTATGTTGGCAGGTCAAATCCATTAATAAATTAGCTAATTCAATATAGTTGGATACTAGTATTTATGTTAGCATCTTTACATATTACATAATATAATTTGTTAGATATAGATTCATTTTCTTGCCACCTATCAATGTATTGAGGAAATTACATAATTAATGTAACAACTAAGCATCTCTCCTCTATATAAAAAGGAAGGTGACTCATATAAAAATCAATGAAAAATATACATTGCTCCTCAATTAATTTTTTCTCTGTATTCGGACTAATTTAGCTAATATCGGACTAGACATTAATTTGTATCAAAGCCCTTTTGGGTTAGATGGTCAAAACTCGAGTAGTAGGAAGCATGGAGGAATCGATGAAAGCGATGGAGAAGAAGCTAACACAAACGTTCATCGAAATTCTCAAGCAACAACAAGTTACCTTGCATCGATTGGAACTACCCTCTTGGATCTGCAAAAGAAAATTCAAGAAACCGTTAGTTCAGGTCAGTGCAGTACTGGGAGAAGCAGAAGTAATGACACACCAATGGTGAGCTCAGAACAAAGAAAGGCGAAAGCAATAGTAACTAATCCATTTGCACCTGATGAAGTCCTTTACCAATTATCAACAAGGGCTACACACTTAGTATTTCCCATATTTATAGGTAATGATCTTAAATCTTGGCTGATTAAGGCTGAACACTTCTTTGAATTAGATGATACCCCTATAGCTTTAAGAGTTAAGGTAGCAACTATGCATTTTGAGGAACTGGCTCTACACTGGTATCACGCCCTTGTGCAAAATTGGGTACATATGAACCCAATCACTTGGGAAGAATTGGTCATTAGGTTACAACAAAGATTTGGTATGAGTTTTTTTTAGGATCCTATGGCTTCCTTAAAGGAATTGACTTAGAAGGGAACCTTGGAGGAATATTGGGTGGATTTTGAATACCTAACCACTTTGGTACATTCAACCGAAGACTACAATATAAGCTATTTTTAAGTGGCCTTAAACCGGAGATACAGTACCCCGCTAGGATGTTTCAACCACAAACACTACAACATGCTTATACCCTAGCTAAACTTCAAGAAAGCACGTTGGAGGCTACCAAATTTCCCAGAAACCATAAAGGACCACATATTTTAGCAACACCACTACTGCTACAAGCCATGCTTCCTTAACCAAACCATTAACTTATCCAAAAACCACACATATTAGCCAAAACACTACCAAACCCAAACACTTACCCACTGTTTAGACCAACAAAGCACCCATGACACTATCCTTTAACCCAAACAACAACCATAAACCAAGAAGATTAACACCAGAGGAGTTAGACGAGAGGAGAAGGACGCGATAGTGCTTCTTGTGTTATGAAGCATTTGGCTTAGGGCATCGATGCAAGAGCAAACCTTTGAGAATGTTGTTAGTGGATGAAGAAGAGGATGATGTATTAGGAGAAGATTGTGAGGAGATACCATCTCTTGGTGAAGTCCGCTCATCACTAGGTTTACTCCATCAAGCTAGAGTGCATTCACAGTGACTATCCTTTGAATTGAGCACTCTGTTTGCCTTTTGATGGTAATTAGATTCTTTTGATGGTCTTGATGACAGAACGATACAAGAGATGGTTCTTAGAGCCTCCCTTATTTTGCAATTTGAGCTTACCGACTTCTTATGCTATTCCCCTGAAATAGGCATTTCTTTTAAGCAAAGATCAAATCTCAAAGTATTAGAATGTTTTTATAACTTTATCAATTGCTTAAATCTCTCTCTCTCACGGTACGCTCATGTTTTAAATATTTGGGAGATATAAAGATGGAAGAAAACTTATCAATCAAAGTAGATGGTCAATGATTGATCTGATGATTGGGGACTGCTAGAGATATCTTTTTGTCGATAGATAACAAAAATTAGATCACACATAGACAAAGTAGTCAATACATTTATGAACTTGATAGAATTTTCATTAATTTCTCAAGAGTAGTACAACTTGATCACATTAGAATTTATAGGGTTTTTCAAATCTGGACCATCCACTCTAGTCAAAATTAATGCACCATCAGGCAACACCCTCTTTACTACATATGGTCCTTCGTAATTAGGAGTAAACTTTCCTCTAGGATCTTGAGCATTTGGGAGTACTTTTCTCAAGACTAAGTCTCCTTCTTTGAAATTTCGTGGGCGAACTTTCTTATTGAATGCTCGAGCGATTCTTTGCTGGTAAAGTTGACCATGGTATAGGGTAGTCATCCTCCTTTCATCAATGAGATTTAACTGATCAATCCTATTTCTCACCCATTTAGCTTCATTCAATTTGGTTTCTGCCAATATTCTGAGTGACAGGATTTTATTATAGATTCATTTGCTAGAATGTGCTCAACCGATCAATCTTATACCATATAGCCATTCTACCATCCAGAAAAATGTGTTGGAGGATATGGTCAAGGAGATGTTAGAGCAAGGAACAATTAGACCCAGCCATAGTCCTTTCTCTTCACCGGTGGTTTTAGTGAAGAAAAATGATAATTCATGGAGGATGTATGTGGACTACCGTGAGCTCAACAAGCTGACAGTAAAAGATAGGTACCTAATACCCTTAATTGATGATTTGTTTGATGAATTGTTTGGTGCTTGTTGCTTTAGTAAGTTGGATTTAAGGTCGAGGTATCATCAAATATAGATGGACCCATGATGTTTACAAAATTGCTTTTAAAACACATGCTGGTCATTATGAATTTTTGGTTATGCCCTTTAGCTTAACCAATGCTCCTTCTGCCTTCCAAGGTTTAATGAATGATTTGTTTCATGAATATGTAAGGAAGTTCATATTGGTATTTATTGATGACATTTTGGTGTATAGTCATGGCTTAAAAGAGCCTGTTAAGCATTTGAGAGTGGTTTTGGAAATTCTAAGAAGGGAGACATTATATTTTAAGCGCAGTAAATGTGTGTTTGGTGTTGCTCACATTGAATATTTAGGGCATGTGATTTCTATACACGAGGTAACTATTGACCCTAAGAAGATCAAGGCTATGCTGGATTGAAAGAGACCATTAAATGTGAGACAACTAAGAGGGGTTTTGGGTCTTGCGGGTTACCATCGAAGATTTATACAAGGGTATGGGATTATGACTAAACCCCTCACCCAATTGTTGAAGAAAAATAGTTTTGAATGGAGCCATGAAACTGAAAAATCTTTTGAGATGGTGAAGAAGGCATTAACTCGAGCATCCGTGTTGAAGCTGCCCAATTTTTCAAAAATATTCATTATTGAAACAAATGCTTGTGATGAAGGCATAGGGGCAGTTTTAATGCAAGACCAGCACCCCATAGCCTATTTCAGCAAAGCATTAGGTGTGAAGCAAAGGGGGTTGTCCATTTATGAAAAGGAAATGATGGTCATGGTGCAAGTTGTGGAGAAATGGAGACATTATTTGATTGGTCGACATTGCATAATTAAGACTAACCATCAAAGTCTTAAATACCTATTAGATCAACAATTAATCACTAGTAGTCAACTGTATGGTTGACTAAACTACTAGGTATGGATTATGAGATCCAATATAAAAGTGGCCACATTAATAAGGTAGCTGACGCGCTTTCTCGTGCAGGTTGTGTAGGGTTGAAGACCATGGTTTATACCTTGGATATAGCTATTGAATTAATAGGAGATATTCATTCTAGTGTAGCCTCACATAAACCTTATGCCTTGATAATTCAATAACTGAAGGCAAGCGAATCAGTTACAAGGTTTTCTATTAAAGATGGACTTTTAAGGAGGAAGGGAAAGACTGTTGCGTGACCTAATGTGGAGCTCAAGCAAAAGCTGATTTCACTCTATCATGATGGAGCCATTGGGGGGCATTCGGGTGCTTATGCAACATTCAAGAGAGTACATGCAGTTTATTACTAGAAAGGGATGGAAAGAAGGGAGTGTGGGGTTTGTCAATGCCATAAATATGAAAACGTGGCACAACTTAGTCTACTTCGGCCACTGCCTATTCCAAAAGGGTATTGGTCTGATCTTTCAATAGACTTCATTGAAGGGCTACCTAAATCACATGGGAAGGAGGTAATCATGGTGATAGTTGATCGACTTCGTAAGTATGTTCACTTTATGATTTCGACACTTGGGAACCCGAATCCATCTTGGAACAAAGGTCAGTGAAGCGCCGTCCTACATCAGATACTCTTGTGTTAGTCAAATGGAAAAATAAGCTAGACAGTGAAGCTACCTGGGAGTTTGTTTCGAATCTAACCTTAAGATTCAAGAATGAACAGACAAGGTTTCTTGAAGGAAGGAAAGATGATGTCGGTTTAAGTTGCGTAAGAATTCTGACCAAGACCATGCAGCATTTCACACATGAACAGAGGGAGGAGTCAAGTGAAATGCATTGTCCTGTCGGTCCAGAGCAAAAGGAAATGAGCTTCAAGACCAAGGATGGGCCGAAGTTGTTGGGCCTAGAGTAAAAGAATAGCCATTTAAGTTGGCAAGCCAAATCCAATAATAAATTAGCTAATTCAATATAATTGGATACTAGTATTTATGTTAGCATCTTTACATATTACTTCCTTTTCCTGCCACCTGTCAATGTATTGAGGAAATTACATAATTATTGTAACAACTGAGCATCTCTCCTCTATATAAAAAGGGAGGTGACTCATATAAAAATCAAAGAAAAATATACAAACATTACTTCTCAATTAATTGTTTCTCCATATTCGAACAACTAATTTAGCCAATATCAAACTAGACATTATCTTTCCGATCCATTGGCTATTTTACTTTTCACTTTTTAAATGATATTATACGGGTTCTACAAAGAGTATAAAAGGTGTCACCAAGTATTTTAGCCAAAATGAAAAGGTCCCTTAAGATGACGGTTTCTTAAAAAGGTTTACACAGGACCTAGGATTTTTAGATTGAATCTTTGAAATTAGAGGTGCTGTAAATGAATCAAAAAGAGAATTGGCCCGTCTATTAAATTTTTTCCAATTTTATTTTAGGAAAACGTTACTCATAGCATGCTGTTGTATGAGGTTGGTAGCTAGCTTCCATGTATCATATATGTGGTCCTAGTTGGCAAATATGAGGTCCTAGTGATGGCAACTCGTTTCCCTTGTCGAAAATTTAATAATAGGTGCCAAGTCTTCGTTTACTTGTTCAAAGTCGTCTCACAGTGATTCTCGTAGATGAAAGCGAATGACGTCTGAAAGATGGGATACTTCAGACTCCAATAATTTATAGCCATTCTTTCACTTCACTATGGTACAATCTCACTCCGGCAGATTGAGGAAAGATTAGGGAAAACACCCGACGTTGACTGCGCGTTTACTCCGATGTTGGAGGTAACAAAGAGAATTATATTATATCATATTATCGGGTGTTACTAGTATAATAAATTAGGAATTTGGATTTCCAATAATCTTTTTATTCATCCTCCAAAAGAATAATTTAATCCAGTGTTTTCTTTTATTTCATTTTTTATTCACCCTATGATTGGAATAAAAAATTAAATAACATAACCATTTTACCCTTTACTAAATTATTTACACTACATATTATAAATTATGTATTAAACATACATATTATATATATATATATAATATAAATCTGTTCCAAGCGGATTCTGATTGGTATTTCTGAAATCCTTTAGGAATTGTGGTCCATTCCACCCTCAATCAGATGGTCCTCGAAAACTAGTGATTCTTGGATTCACAATACAGAAATCAATTAGCCTCGGCATGATTACTCTGATACTCAAGTCACTAAATGGGTAGTGATGCATTACAATAAGATTGAGTAAGGATGGAGAGAGTGAACCTCGCCCAATAGCTAGATGGATCCTTCTTATATCAATGTTATTAGACTCATGATTCAACCTGGTTAACTCTGACCTCTCTTTAACAATCAATCATATCAACCTGATTTTGTCCATTAACCTTTTTCCTTCTAACATGTAGAAGTAAAAGGCTCTGGCTAGCTAACAACATTGTGTTATGTAGTCAAGTACTTTCCCTTTGTTAGGAAAATGGATTTGCTCTAGATAAAAAAGTTTCTATTATTTATTAAGAAAAGTGTTCATACCAATTTTAAGGCACCAGCAACCTAATTATTTAGGAATTCTTCTAGAAGCACACTCTCATTTAAGAAGCTAGCAAGTTCCTTTTGTGAAAACAATGAAGAGAACAAGTTAGGCAACTTCCACTTTGGGAAAATGGGGTCACGTAAAACGGTTGCCAAGCTCATAAGGGCTTGACCATTTTGCTAGGCCTACTAGTACTTAGGTTGAGAAGGTTATCCCATGTGGAATGACGTTAGATTGTGCCTAGGTAGGGTATAGTTAAAAATGGCTACCAACAAGATCATATTCCACATATCAAATATGTACAATGTATATCTATTAATGTACAATTGATTTATTTGATATATATAACATATATATATTACATGTATAACTCTTAAAGCATGTAAACCAAATATTTATCACAAATAGATATATTACACATACACTTATATAATATAATATAATATAAATACAAAATAGTATGAATTATATGTAACATATTTCGTGTAGATACAAACATATATAAAGCAATTTACATATATATGTGGCGTAATGCATATAACAAATATTCATAAGATTTATGTGTGTATGTGTGTATATGTAACTTATTTATACATATGTTCTAAATCATTTTATATATAAAATGAATAAGTTATACATGTGTCTATGTGTATCATTAGATATACATTATTCATAACATGATATAAATATATATATATATTAATATACAAACTTTATATCTATGTTAAACTATAGGTCATATATATAACATGGATAGATTGTAAAGATTATATAAATACAAATATATAACTTTTAGAGTGTACATAAAAACAAATTATGTATAACATATATATCATTTAATTATACATATCATAATCTATATATATTAGATAATATATACAATAGATATTTATAACATATATGTGCCTATGTATACTAAAAATCTTTAAGTTATAAATATGTTATCTATATGATGTATATGTTTGGTATGATCCATTTGTTACATATAAACATATATTAACATAGAGATTATATGGATATCATATGTATATATTGTGTAGATAATATTTATATGTATACAACTAACATTTAATATAGACTATCTTCTATTATATATAGAGATAATGTCAATAATGGTACATAAACTTTAGAAAAAAAGTTCAATTGGGTACCTGAAACTTGGTTTTGAATAATATTGTAACTAAGACAAGTTTTCACATATATTTTTCCTACTTCAAGTTTGGTTTTGAACAATTTAGTATCTAAGCAAGCTTTCATATACATTTTTCCTACTTAAAGTAAGTTCAATTCCAGTAGAATAATTTCATGTGCAAACTTGCTTCATATACCAAATTGTTCAAACTAAACTTCAAATACCTTATTGAAGTTTTTACAAAAGTTCAAGTGCCATATTGTCCAAAATCAAATTTCAGGTACCTGATAGAACTTTTTGTGAAAGTTTACTTACCATTTTTAACATTAACCTTTTATATATCTAACTTATAAAATATATATATATATATTAACACTTATAGGTTGTATATATTATATAAATGCATATGTATAACTTAAAAAGTATATATAAAACTGTAATAGGTACGTCTTAAGCGCATAGGGCATAATGGTTACGCCATACATATTACACCCAAGTGATATGTGTAAGGTATTCGCTTACCATATGGGTTCCAAATCAAAATTTAATCAAGAGATCGTTGTTAATTTTGTAACATTTTTAGTAGAGTGTCATCTAACTTTCTATGACTTAGGTTTATCAAAACTGTAAACTTAACATGTTCAAGATATTTACATGCATATTGTAAAAATATTTGTAAATAAATATTGCCTACGAAGCCCATCAAGCATTTCATCTACATTATATTTTGGACCTAGTAGTCCATTTCAAAATGAATAAATTAAAAGTTAATCAAAGAGATTTATCCAACAATAAAATGAAATTCCAATAAAACTCTTTTACAAATTTGTAAAATTCCATATATTGTATCATACTATCTAATTAGATCATCTCATGTAGCTCTCATTCTCAAAACTTAACGGGTAGCAAAGTGAATTTTCAAACAAATTGTTGTTAGTACTTGAAATGTTATGAGAATAAGCTATAAAGCCCCATATGCAGTAAACAAGTATGCACTTGCATGTCACACATACCTATTCTAATGCACCAATCTCATTTGAAGTTATTAAATTTTAAAGTTCACAAGTAAGGTATCTCTAAAGTTCCAAAATTACAAATATGCACATGAGTACTCATGACTCTCGCTAAATAAAAGGGATAGGATTCTTTTAGCAAATCACGTACCATAGAAGGGCATTTGATATGTTCTTACAACCTACCAGAAATGAAAAAAAAAGTAGCCATACAGATCAATTCCACACAAATAATCATCAAGGAGCACAATCCATTGCAACATTTAATGCAATGGCCCATATCCCCGTATAACACCATTGTAACTTCTTACCATCTCCTATTTGATTGCCTGGATTCAAAATATCTCTTATCGACTACCAACCAAACCTTACCACACACTTCGTGAGGATCCAAGCACCCATAACTACCATATCCTCCCAAAGTTAAGATGAGGCATGCTACCTAGTATGATAGTGCCACTTCTTAAGGTAAGCGGTCAACTAATGACCAACACAATTTAGCTAAGTTTAAGTCTTAGTTTGGTTATTAATACAAACTTAGTAAGCAACATGCACTTAGAGCGTACCTGTTAACTGATGGAAACCTTGTCTTCTTTTTTTCAAGTTCAAAGTCATTTTTTGTTCATAAATTCAAGGACTCATATTAAGATAATGTTTCGAGTGATTTTCGTCAATCATCTTTGATTCTTATTAGTAGAATTATTCAAGTTAGGGTCCATAAGGTCATGGATACTAGTTAAGGACCCAACTCATTTACATACATTGATTCTGAGTTATGGAGTGGCATTATTTCCTAGGTGTCTATGTCATTTGTTACACTTAGTCGAGTTATCTAGTTAATTATGTAGGTTAGTTTTGGTTGTGGGGTTTAATGTAACCAATCCTTAGTGGATTATACTTTTGTGGCTTGATTCTTGACTTTTCAAGAATAGATTTCCATAGACCACCTCTCCCATAAAGTCCTTAGCATTCTATTTTAGTTATTAGACTAATAAATGTGAAAGGCTTTTATTTAAATGAGGCATTTTATGTTAGATGGTGTTACTTGGTGTATCAACTTTGAAATGGATATTTAACTTAGTTTTATTTGAAGTTCAAGGTTTTATGGTGTATATCATGTATTACGAGAGGCTTTAATCAAGTTTTACGAGTTTGGGACATGGGTTTCTGATGTTTAGGAAAGACTAAATGTAACCATTGAGAGGGCATGACCCATAAGAGGGAGCATGATGGCCTCTGAAGTTGGGTCAGAGGCGACCACCTTGGTTCAAAACCAAGGGTGACTGCCCTCCCTATGGGCAATGGTGACAGTGGTAACAATCTAGTTAAAGACTCAAGAATTCGATGGCTCTCCATGTAAGTTATGGTGTAGATAGTGGAAAAGTCCATAGCCTTTTGTATAGGCTATGGTGAGGATGGTGGCAGCTATATAGGTTATAGCCTAGGGCATGGTTGCGCAGGTAAACTTTAAACCAGGGCATATCGATCAAATTTTGTGATTTTCCCCATTCTAAGCTTATTGATGCCTAAGTTTCTTCAAGGTAAATATTAATTTTCCTTTTTCATTGGTTTCCTATCAAGTCTATTCATGCCAAAGACGATTTATCTCCATTTTTACTTGTTTAAATCATTACTCAAACCACATCTTCAACTTAAGCCATTTCATTCTCCATTAAAACAATGTTTACCCATCTTTCAAATCATTTTAGTAAGAACAATTTCCCAAAACACAAATGATCACTTTCTTCACCTAAGAGATAGCTAGTATACTTCACAAAACTTAAAATCCCTATGTTACTCATGGGTTTAGTTGCTTACCTTTCTTCGATTGTAGCAATGTTCTTATTTCAGCTATCAACAACACTCATAGCTCTCAAAACTTGCAACAACCTGATTTTTAAGTCACTCAAATATATACCCATACATCTAGGTTAGATTTGCAAGCTCAAAATGCCATAGAAAATCACTTTAAGACATCTTAAATCTCAGTCCTCACCTTATTACAAAATTGGAGAACTTTGTCCTACTCTTCCCTCTTCCAAGGCTTATTCAACACCAAGAACTCCTAGAGATTATCATGCTAACACTTGCTAGTTGGTACTTATATCTTGATAATCCCACTTCATTAGCACTAATTAGAGGTTAGGGTTTTAGAGAGTCTTATCTTAAGGTTTTAGAAGGTCTCCTAAAAGGGAAATACAAAAAAGAGAAAAAGTATTTACATGTAAGGTGTAAGAGGTGAGTTTAGGGTTTTAGAAGGAAAAAGATGTCTCTTTTTAGATTGTGCCACATGGCATAATCAAGGGCACTCAATCTTCTATATATAAGATCTTGACTAGTTTAAGTTTTAAGTAATGAAATAAGGGGAGAATATAAATCTTAATCATCCCTAAACTCAATATTACGGTTCTATTTAATTCCCAAAAATTTAATTTACCCTAGTTTCTTAATTAGAGGCAAAATGGTAATTTATGAAAATTTTGAAGCTTTAAAAGTAGTAAAACATCAATCACTTCAACAATATTCTAGAAATTTTTATTTTTTAAATTTTTTTAAATGTATCTTTTAAAAAAAATAATAATAAGATATCACAACATTAAAACACACACAAAATACAATGTGAACAACCACTTTTATAATTTCAATTTGACTATTAATAAATTTTTGTGTAATTCACCTATTAAAAACATAAAAAAAAGTAAAAGAAAAGACAGATGATGCATACCTTCTATACATGTACAAAACTTTATGACTCAATTGGTTATGCTACAGTAGGATTTAATCCAAATGGTGATCGAAAACTCTCAACCAATTTCACTTAAACACTTTTGCAAGCTCTTCAATTTGAAGAAAGAAGATTGTATATAAAGAATATGAACATTAACTTTCTATAAACAACAAATTGGTTGAAAATTATCAATAGTCATCAAATCGATTCGAGATTTTTAGTATTTAGGTGTCAGAGAAGCTACCCTAGGTTTTAATTGGAACTTATTATTTAAAGTGTAAAATCTAATAAAAGAATCTTAAGGTTTTGTGAGTGTAGGTACTAAAGCAAGAAAATGTTAATTTCTCCTAGTGACATGAATACCGAACCTAGTTGTTTGATGTAAAGTGCTATAAATTTATGGTTGAAGCATAAAAACCTTAATTTAGCTCAAAAATCGAATTACTTTGGCTGAAAAATTTCTTATCCTTTTATACATGTTTCCTTCTTTAGTATAAGTTTGACTTAATTTAATTGATTATATGTGCAATATATATATATATATGCAATATTAACTAAAATGTGTATTTGTTGTAAATTGTACATCTAATTTAAAAAGAAAAAAATCATTAAAAAAATTTCTTGAAGTTGAAGGGTGTAAAAATGCTCAAAATATGCTGACACTAAGTTGTTATTGAAATACCCCAAATCTTCACTAAGATTAGAAATTGAGTTTAGATAGATTAAATGACTAAAATGAATTATAGGATATAATTAGACAAGTTGACTTAATTTAATTAGCTAATAATTAAGTTGGTTTTGAGATTTGAAATTCCTAAAATCTCTAAACATGTTCTAAAAATGTTTAGATAATTCCTAGCCTCTTGATTCTTAGCCTAAACGCTAATTCTTAAATCTCAGTAAAATTTGAGTTCATTTGCTTGAATAAAAATATCAGTTCTTAAACCCGAACTCAAATTAAATATCTTTGTATCCAAAATAAATTCCTAAATTAAGTTCTTATTATAAGTTCTTAATTTGTAACCTATCGGTTTTAAAATCATCTTCTAAATACTTATGGAACTATAGATATTGATCTGGTAGTTCTAAATCTAATACGTTATTTTGAAAATATATTTATATTTATCTTTTCTATTTTATATTTCTTTTGTTGCCTGCCTTTTTCTCTCTCTCTCTCTCTCTCTCTTTTCTTCTTATTCTTTTCCCGTATCCATTTCTTCTCCTCCTCCTTTCCTTTTTCTTTTTCTCTCAAATTCTTCTCTTCAAATCTCAAATTCAAGATGGAATAAAAGAGAATCAAGTTAGAAATGGGGATTTGAGAAGGAAATCAAGCTAGAAGTATAAAGAAAACTCAAGTGTGCATGTGTTCTTAGATAGATAAGTTTTCTATTTCAATTGATCTTTTACTTTAATTGTTCTTTATATGTTTATATAATGTATGGATGTTATAAATAAGTTAAAAGTGTTGTTTATATATGTATTTATTGGATTCATGGTTGATGGGAGTTGGGATTGTGATGAGGAAAATGATGAATTGAGAATAGAAGTTTGATGGAGTTGTTGGAAGTGTTGAAGCGTTTGAGTTGTTTAAAATGATATTTGAAGTGTTTGATATGTTGAAAGTAAAGTATATTCATGTTTGAAGTTGTATATGTGTTTAAAGATGATGTTTGAAGTTGATAAAAATGTTTTCAAAAGTCGTTTTTCAAAAGAGCACGGGCTGTCAAAAAGACATTTTTGTGACAAGCCATGTCACAAAGCATGTCAAAGGCTTTTTCTTTGTAATTTTAAGTGACATTTTAGAGACATGGCCTGTCCCCAAGTCGTGTCGTTGGCTGTGGTGACATTGCCAGGTCGACATTTTGGAGACATGACTTGTCCCTTGGCCGTGTCCTTTGAAAAGTTGAATTTCCAGATTTGACATATTTTCGTATTTTCATCATAACTTTTTCATCCGACCTCCGATTGAGGTGATTCAAGTTGCGTTGGAAATCTTAAAAAGAGATCTACAACTTTCATGCTTTAAGTTTTTACAAATTCGAAACTTATCGATGCTTAAATTTTGATTCTTTCCAGCTGCAACACTTTTCAAAACAAAGTCAAAAACTTGTTTTTGTTTGTTAAATGTGTTTTGCTTAGGAAATGGATCTTTTTGAGATAAAATGAGATAGATAAGTGATATTTGATGTGTTGAGTGAATCAATTCATGTAATTAAACATGGGGTAAGTAGATTTATAGATTTAACAAATAATTAGATTAAATCTAGAAGTTAGTTATAAAATGAACTTAGTTAACAAACTTAAGTTCAACTTGATTAAATAGACTTGAATGAGTTAAAATGAATTAGATTGAGTTAGTTTAACTATCTTTGACTTAGTTTTGAACTAAATGATTAAGGTTAATTAATTTATCTAAGTTTAAGTCAAGGTGAGTTCAAGTTGGCATAGATTCCACATGTATAATGAATTAGTAATGAATCTAAGTTCAACTTGACTAAATGAGCTTGAATTAGCTAAAAGGAATTAGATTACTTAAGTTAATCAACTTGAACTAGTTTTAGATTAAATGATTACTTCTAATGAGTTTGAAATGACTGGATAAATAGCTTAAGTTCTTATATGATTTTGATGAAGTGGATGATTAGTTTAGTTTAGTTTCTTATACCAGCTCTTTTCTTAACAGTGGTGGATATATGATTTTATCTTCTGGATTATCTTATGAAATTTCCTTCCGAAGCTATGTTTGGATTTCATATTCAAGGTACGCAGTAACTTGCGTGATGATTGATAGGATAGGCATCCTAAATGGATTAAAAACTTAAAGACGGTTTAATAATTGATGAGTGTTGATTTGTGTTTTATGCCGTTAAAATCCAATTCCTACGCCAGAGGTCATGTGTGAACCTAACGGCGACCCTCATAGTTTGATGAGTTTGGGATGGAAGTTGGTATCTGGTTCGGGGAGCGGCAACTTGCTCGGTTTGAGCATGATAGATCTAGGCGCTTAGGCCACTCCTGTCATTTGAGATGACTTTCATTAAGTGGTACGGCGGTAGTCGACGGGGGTATAGATCGGCGAAAATTTATTTAAACTCGGTAGGAAGTACCATAGTTTAGTTCAAACGTTTATGAGAACGGGTGAACTATATTTTATGATATGGACTGAGTATAAATAGAGCTAAGTAACGGCTATTAACCTTGGACGAAGCTACTTTTCTCTTTGACTTAACGATATCTAGGACGGTATGAGTACCCGAACTACTTATATCAACCCCCTGAGCGTCCGAGTGTTACTCAGGTCCCCTCGCGATCCCTGTTGTCCGGAGTTTGAATACTCCCGTGTTGATTTGTTTACTTTAAAGAAAGATAATAACTTGTGGTTGATGCATTTGCATTTAGTTAAGCTCGTGTGTCACTTCGTGTGTGATTGTGTTGCTGTGTACTGGGCTCCGGCTCATTATTGTTGTTGTTATTCTTTTTACAGGAATTGTGATTGTTGATGATGATGATGAGACGATGACTTGATGATGATGAGTTTGATGGTGATGATGATTGATGTGATGATGTTTGTCCCGGGTTTTGGGCGATTATGAAGATATGGGAGAATGAGTGAGGTGTGATAGGATCGAGATATTTCTTGTATTTTGTTCTTCTTTTGTTTTGTTTTGTAAGAAGACTGGATTTATTTATAAATTTGTATTTTCTTTTAAGGGCTTGTTAGTGCCCATGTTTTTGTAAATAATCTTTTGTAAATATTTATCTAAGTGAAAGTATTTCCACTTTTAATAAGTGGAAGTTTGAAATGCTTTTATGTAGAAACGTTTTTATTAAAGTTTATTTTTCCGCTGCTAAATTCAGTTGTTGCCAGAATCTAACTAAACGATTTCATAAATTCTAAAATCGGATAGCAATGTTCAACATAAACACCTTCTTTTAAGACAACCTTACGTATAATTCGCAAGAGTTATACGTGGTTGGGGACTTGGTGTGCTTAATTTGATAATTGAGCATGTCGGGTCTTTACAGTTATTTCACTCTTTCTTTCATTGGAGTTTTGTGTTGTGTTTTTTCATGTAAGTGGCAACGGTGCCTAATTAAATATGTGTTCACCATATGCTGTGAAAATAAAAAGGCACATTTTGCCTTATTTCTTTTTAACATGCACCCTTATCCATCTATGCCAGCCAACACTACCTCATTTTTCTTCTTTTTGTTTTTATTTTTTTTCCTTCCCAAAGCAAAACGATAATTGGGTTAATTGCTTTGTTTTCGACTATGTATGCTTGCATTAGCGTAGACACTAGTGGGTGTGATCAGCTTTTACTAAACAGAAGAAGATTTCCTTAAGAACAAAGAGAATATAATATGTTAGGCAGAAATGCTACAAGAAACAATAAAAAGATACACTTCATGGGTCTGTTTGTTTTGGCTTTTTTCCGGCAGATACAGACACTTTTTCAAACTTTTTTCTAATAAATTATTTATCAAGAAATAGATATAGATAAAGAAAAGTTGACAGTTCTCATCAAAAGATCAAATAGAACAAATATAGATAAAATTTAGATGTAAATCGGATATATTTTGCACATATCATTTTAAAAAAGATACAGATACAGATGAAAAACAGACAATCCAAACAGACCCTATCTTGCATAATATCTCAAGGAATCAAGCCAGATTTGTTTGCACAACTTAGAGACATTTTAGGTGTTAGTAGACTCTCCAAATACCTATTTTCATTAAATAAAGAAGTTATTAAAATTGTTATAGCTGTCCCTGTCAATAATAATTTTAATCAAACGAAGAAGTTATTAAAATTATTATAGTTGACTCTCTCAATACCAATTTTTATCAAATGAAGAAGTTATTAAATTTATTATAGCTCAAGAATCAAATCAAATCAAATTAAATGACAATGGTTAGAAAGAAGATTTTAGACATATTTACTTAAAAAGACTATTGATTGACATACTATAAATTGAAGCACCACTTCAAGACTGAAAGGGACAAAAAACATTAAAAAGAAAGTGAGCGAATGTGTGTAGCTATTGTCATATGTTGATATGAAAATTCAATTTTGTGATAAACCAAATAGAGCTCTAAAACGCACTTTCAAAAGTTAGCCAAAAAAGAAAACTTGGCTTTTTGTTTTTGATTTGTGCTAAGTAGTTAAAGATCTTGCACTAGTCTTTCATCATTGTTTTGAGTTGTAATACTTGTAATAGTATTAAGTGTGTGAAAGTGACAAAGGTTATCTATAGATTTATGTATAACTTCAATAGAAGCTACGGTAAATGATGCGGATTGGTTTCATTATGTGAGTGTTGTCGAGCCTGGATTTTTTTCCACTAATCTTATCTAGTTCATTTCTCCTAACCCGATTCACATTAAACCCGAACCCATTTAACATGAATCCTCGACTAGGGGTTAAAAGAAATTTAAAAAAAATTTTAGAGTCGCCACCCGATATAAATCGGGAAAAAATAAAAAGCTAAGATCAATGGGTCGGTTGATCCTAACTTAGCTACTAGTCTGCGAAAATTTGATTTTTAAAAAAAATCAACTTTTAAAAACCAGATATCATGGATTCGGGGGCTAACCTATTAAAACCAAATTGGTTACCACTTTTGGAATTTTAAATTTTTAATCTATCCTTTTCATGCTCAAAAAATTAATTAATATATTACATAACAAATATTTGCAAGTTAAATCATTTATTTTTATTTTTTATGTACTTTTCTTCATTTATATTTATTATTATTTTATAATATCAATATCAACAAATAGATTTCATTTTTTTAACAGAAAACTTATATTTACAAAATAATTATTCACAATATTAAAAACAAAAACATTTTTTTTTATTTTTTATGTCGCCCCGCAGGTGCCTACGTACTCGCTAATCGAGATCAGACAAAACGTACTTCTTTTAAAAAAGAACTTAATTTGTTGATCAATTTTATTTTTTTGAACTCTTTTCACTTTAAGTTCATTAAATTTTAAATTTTTGGTGAAAACTATTTTTGATGTTCCTATGATCTAATCAATTGGTTTTTTTATTTCATGAAAACATATTTTTCTAAGTTCAAAAATCATTTTTTTATTATTTTATTTTTTTAAAAAAAATTTGGTTTTGGAAAATCCAATTTTGTCATTTTTATCTATTTTTTGTCATTATTATTTTTTTTTATTTTTATTATTTTTTTTTAAAAAATCATCACATAAACTCACAACATATTCGGAATATTTTACAATATATTAAAATTATTTTTCATGTATTAAATATGCATTTCTAAGGCAATTTGTGTATAAATACACATTAAAAATATTCAAAAAAATATCAAAAATATAAAAAAAATAAATTTATATAAAAAATAAATATTTTGATTTTTCTGGATTTTTCTGTATTTTTCTGAATTTTTCTGAATTTTTTATGAATTTTTATAAATTTTTTGCTATTTTTTATTATTTTCTGAAATTAATTATATAATAAACTATTAATAAAATAATACGGATTAACCTGGACCGTCGGATGAAGCGGACGAGATCTGGAGCATCGATCTCACTGACCGATCTGGATCGTCTGATCTTGTTGACTCGATCTGAACTGTCTGATCTCTTGATGAAATCTGGGCCGTCTGATCGGTTGATTAAATCTGGACCGTCTGATTGCTTGATGAAATATGAGTCGTCTGATCTCTTGATGAAATCTGGGTCGTCTGATCTGCTTGATGAAATCTGGGCCGTTGATCAAATCTGGACCGTCTGATCTGCCTGATGAAATCTGGACCGTCTGATCAGAGTTGACCGTTGACCGATGACCAACGACCGTTGACCGATGACCGACCGGGTTGGATTCGGATCTTCGGGTCGGATCTCGGAGCTCCGGCGGGTGAAGAAGACGATGACGCGACTTTTCGGGGCGGATTCCGGCGACTCCGGTGGTCCTCGGCGGCTGGAAGCTTATCGGCCCGACTCCAATGGTGGTGGCGCGTCCTCTGGAGGTGGTGGTTCACACCCAGAACCACCGTGGACGGCGGTTCGAAGTGGTGGTCGCCGGCGGTTCAAATCCAAAAAAAATTAAAAAATTTGCAGAGATGATTTTGAACAAATTGATCAAATTAAAGCACACTCGATCACTTTAAACTTGTTCCTAAAGCTCCTTAAACACTCAAATTGAATAAAAAACAATTCGAAATTCTCAAATTTCGAATTTTCTCTTTAAGAACCCTAATTTTCGAAATCTTCGAATTCGCTCATTCTGATTGTGTTTTGTTGAAATTGACTTGTGCCTTTTGCTCCTAGGACCTCCTATTTATAGGTTGCAAGCTCAATTTTACGTTTCAAACCGTTTCAAAAATGAATTGATTTTTGCCCCTTGATTTTTCACGAATTTAATTAGAAAATCCATGATTAATTTGTTTGAAACTGATGAATTGATGATTGTTTTCATATTCCATGCCAGATTCATCCTCAATTTTTGTAACTCCTCATTCATGTGCAATTGAATACTTTATACATTGAATTTTGTAACTTTTGGTTGTTTTTTGCACTAATTTTGTAACCACTTTGCAATCCCATCATCAATTTTGACAATCAATGATATTTTGTCAGTTAAAAACTGATGCAAAGTAAAGCAAAAGTCACATTTGAGGAAAATGAAAAGACAAAAATGATAAAAAAGGCAAAAATTTTCCTTTGCTAGGGTTTGAACCTGTGTCCTTGAGCTTGAGTGTGTGTTTGGGTCCATATGTTTAACCAACAGGCCATTTGGCCTGTGCCTTGATCACTTAGCCAACTTCATCAATACTTAAGGCTTTTGGAAAAAAATTAGTTTAAGTTTAAGCCTTAATTAATTTGGGCAAAAATTGGGTGTCTACAGCTGCCCCTCTTGTGGTAAAGTTTGAACAAAACTTTTGCCACAAAGATAAAAAGACAACCAATTTTTGCTTAGCTTCTCCTTCCAAAATCTTGTGCTAAACTATCTGTCGAGTTTAGACTTAGAGATTTTGCTAGGTCAACTGTCGGACTTAGACTTTAATTTGGTCATCTGCCGGACCAATGGGCTTTGGTTTGGTCATTTGCCGGACCAATGGGCTTTGGTCATCTGCCGGACCAATGGGCTTTGGTTTGGTCATCTGCCGGACCAATGGGCTTTGGTCATCTGCCGGACCAATGGGCTTTGGTTTGGTCATTTGCCGGACCAATGGGCTTTGGTCATCTGCCGGACCAATGGGCTTTGGTTGGGTCATTTGCCGGACCAATGGGCTTTGGTCATTTACCGGACCAATGGGCTTTGGTTTGGTCATTTGCCGGACCAATGGGCTTTGGTCATTTGCCGGACCAATGGGCTTTGGTTTGGTCATTTGCCGGACCAATGGGCTTTGGTCATTTGCCGGACCAATAGGCTTTGGTTTGGTCATTTGCCGGACCAATGGGCTTTGGTCTCCATCTAGAATGGATGGATTTCTAACTTCTGTCTTGATCATATTTTTCTAGTGAATAAATTTCTGAACTCTGTCTTGATCACTATCTTGAGTGAATGAATTTCTGAATTTTGTCTTGATCACCATCTTCAATTAATGGGTTTCTGAATTTTGTCTTGATCACCATCTCTAAAGGATGGATTTTAGGTCACCATCTCGAAAGGATGGATTTTGAGTCTGGGTAGTACTAGACTATCTGTCTAGACTGAGGGGTATTTGTGATTTTTCAATCCACTGGGGGTTTCTTTTCTTTCTTTCTTCTTTTTCTTTTTTTTTCTTTTTTTTTTTTCTTTTTTCTTCTTTTTTTTTTTTCAATCCAACATGCTTCAATTTTCTATCAAAATTAGTTATTCTTGCATAATATTTTCTTTTAAAATAAGAACAATCAATAGACCAAACTGTATAAATGCATTCATTCAGTATTATAAGATGCTCAAACTTCTTTTCTGATGATTCAAATGGTGTTTGGCTGGAAATTTATTCAGAAGAATTTTGTGGGTTAGGCTTTGATTCAAAGAATTTCAGGCTTTGATTCGACTTCAGAGAATTTCAGGAATATCAACTTTGCTTATAATTAATTAAAATAAAATCAATTGATCACTTGAAATGACAAATTTTATTGATCAAGGATAATATAACTTTACAGCATCTGAGTTCACAGGATCCTTTAAATTGGGTCCATCCATTTGGGAAAGGATTAATGCTCCTCCCGATAAGACCTTCTTCACTATATATGGTCCTTCATAATTTGGTGTGAACTTCCTCTGGAATCTTGCACATTTGGCAGCATTTTTCTCAAAACCAAATCACCTTCTTGGAAATTTCTTGGCTTAACCTCTTGTTAAATGCTCTAGCCATCCTTTGTTGATATAATTGCCATGACACATGGCGGTTAATCTTTTTTCATCTAAAAGATTTAACTGTTCAACCTTTGTCTAACCCATTCAGCTTCTTCGAGCTCTGTTTCAGCCAATACTCGGAGCGAAGGAATTCAACTTCTACTGGTAAAACAGCTTCAGTTCCATATACCAGGGAATAGGGCGTTGCCCCAGTTGACACTCTTACAGAGGTTCGATATGCCATTAATGCTAATGGGAGCATTTCATGCCAATCCTTGTATGCAATTGTCATCTTCTCAATGATTCTCTTGATGTTTTTGTTGGCGGCTTCTACTGCTCCATTCATCTGTGGGCGATATGGAGTGGAATTCCGGTGTTTAATCTTGAATTGCTGACATAAATCAGTCATTGCATTGTTGTTCAAATTTGTACCATTATCGTAATGATACTTTCTGGAGTTCCATATCGAGCAATGATATCTCTTTTGATGAATCGCACCACAACGGCTTTTGTCACACTGGCGTATGAAGCAGCTTCAACCCACTTGGTGAAGTAATCGATTGCAACTAGTATGAATCGATGACCATTTGAAGCTTTTGGCGATATTGGCCCGATTACGTCTATTCCCCACATTGAGAACGGCCATGGTGTTGACATTGACTGTAATTCCTTCGGAGGAGCATTTATCTTGTTTGCGTAGATTTGACATAGATGACAAGATCTCACATGTTTGATACAGTCTGATTCCATGGTTAACCAGAAATATCCTAGCCTCATAATCTTTTTAGCTAGCATATATCCGTTCATATGAGGTCCACATACTCCCTCATGAACTTCTTCCATTAATTTTTGAGCTTCTTTTCATCTACACATCTCAACAAGGTTGTATCAAATGACCTTCTGTATAAGGTATCTCCACTTAACAAGAAATGACTTGCCAGACGTCTCAATGATTTTGATCCTTTTTTGTAGCACACTCAGGATAATCACCTGTTTGCAAGAACATTTTGATATCTTGAAACCATGGTTCATTGATCAATCACAGCACAGAATGCGGGTTCACTTCTTATTCGGACTTGCAAAGGTTGTATTCTTACTCCTTCAGTGAATTGGATCAAAGAGGCCAGAGTAGCCAATGCATCAGCAAATTGATTCTGAGTTCTCGGCACATAAGTGAAGGAAATTTCTTTGAATTTCCTGTTAACTCAGCCAAGTGATTATGATAAGGAATCAACTTGGGATCCTTAGTTTTGAACTCGCCTCGAGTTTGGAAAATGATAAGTGATGAATCTCCAAACACTTCGAGCTCCTCATATTCATTTGAATTGCCATTTCTAATCCCATGATGCATGCCTCGTATTCCGCTACATTATTTGTGTAAGGAAACATTAATCTGGCTGATGCCGGGAACTGTTCTTCTTTGGTGAGATAAGGACTGCCCCTATTCCACACCGTATACGTTGGCTGCTCCATCGAAATACAACTTCCAATTGTTGTTTTCGGCTTCTGTTTCTGTTATTCTGATGCCTTCATCTGGAAACTGATCTTGTTCCTTTAATTCTTCGTCATCAACTGGGCTTTCTGCGAGTTGATCAGCTAAAACTTGTCCTTTGACTGAACTTTGATTCACATAAATGATATCAAATTCAGAAAGTAGCATCTGCCATTTCGAGATTCGACCTACTAAAGCCGGTTTGCGTGCCAAGTATCGCAATGGATCATGCTTCGTAATCAACTCGATCGAGTAGAAGAGCGTATACTGCCTAAGCCTGTGCATAACCCATACTAATGCACAGCAGGTCTTTTCTATCTCTGAATACTTTTGTTCTCCATTCGAGAATTTCTTGCTTAAGTAGTAAACAGCTCTTTCTTTTCCTTCCTCATCTTTTTGCCCAGCACACAACCCATAGATTCAGGAAGAATTGTCAAGTATAAGAACAATGGCTTCCCCGGTTTTGGAGTAACCAGTACTGGTGGATTTGTCAGATACTGCTTTATCCGATTAAAGGCTTTTTCACATTCGTCATTCCATTCAATTAGGGCATTCTTCTTTAGCAGTTTAAACAGCGGTTGGCACTTATCAGTCAGCTGTGATATGAATCGAGCAATGTAATTCAACCTTCCCAAGAGGCCTCTGATTTCCTTTAATGTTTTTGGTGGAGGCAAATCCTGAATCGCCTTGACTTTATCAGGATCGATTTCTATCCCCTTTTGGCTAACCATGAATCCTAATAATTTTCCAGATGTCACTCCGAAAGTGCATTTTTCTGGATTCAATTTCAACTGGAACTTCCTTAATCTTTCAAAAAGCTTCCTTAACACCACTACATGATCATCTCCTTCCTTTGTCTTGGCGATCATATCATCTACATATACTTCCACCTCTTTGTGCATCATATCATGAAGTATAGCAAGCATTGCTCGTTGATAAGTTGCCCCGGCATTCTTGAGACCGAAAGGCATGACCTTGTAACAAAAAGTTCCCCAGGCTGTAACAAATGTGGTTTTGACCTTATCTTCTTCGGCCATTAATATCTGATTATACCCTGAAAATCCATCCATGAATGAAAATAGATGATTTCCAGCGGTATTGTCTACTAAAACATCGATGTGAGGCAACGGGAAATTATCTTTCGGGGTTGCTTTGTTTAGATCTCTGAAATCCACACAGATTCTTACTTTCCCCGTTTTTCTTAAGTACTGGTACTATATTTGATACCCAATCCGAATAATCAGAAACCTCATGAATCCTACTTCAAGCAGCTTTTTTACTTCATCCTTGATTTGGAGGAAATCCGGCCTAAATCGCCTTAATTTTTGCTTTATAGGTTTAAAATCCTCCTTTGTTGGCAATTTGTGAACCACAATGGATGGGTCTAAACCAGGCATATCGCTATACGACCATGCAAAAACATCCAAGTATTCGGCTAATAACTTGGTTAAATCTTGTGCCGTGCTCTCAGGCAATTTTCCCCCTATCCTCAGATTCCTAGGGTTTTCACTTGTTCCCAAATTAATCACTTCAATGGTTTCGGGAATTTCAATCTTCCTTGTTCAAAATTCTGCCAAATTTCTTGTGTTCTAAATTGATAATCAATATCATCTTCAACATCTAACCCAGTAGAGTTAGAGGTGATATTGATATTTTCATTAATTATACGCGCGAGATATCCCTGAACTTCATCACAATTGTCGAATCTGGTTGAATATGAATGAGGAATGTATGAGAATATGTGAAACACAAATGGAAATAAATTTTATTAAACTGGGACGGTGTTTAAGTACACTTATTTGAGCATCACATAATACTGAAAAACACAAAACACTAATCTAGTCTTAGATAAGTTCTTACTTAAAAGACTTAATACTAGCGCAAGGCATAGAGAACCAATTTCTCAAGATCATTTCTTTGGATGAAGCATCTTCTTTGATATCATCTGGCTGCTGGATATGATGTGGCTTTGGAAAGGAATGGCTGATGTGAGGAATTTTGATGATTGGATCATATTCCTTGTCGAGCTTCCTTCTTCTCATTTGGTTTTTCATTTCCACCACTTCAGCACAAGTGGGGGAATAACCCAGTCCAAAGGTTCCCACCTGAGTTTCTTTCTCATCACTCATCATACAGACTTCGTCAAACATTTGAGCCCGAAGTCTTCTTCTCCTTCTTTTCCAATGTAGGGACAGCTGTCTCCTTGTAAATGGCATAATCCTGTTCTCCCATAACAGTGATGAGTTGACCATTGGTTATGAACTTAACTTTCTGGTGCAGGCTTGATGGTATTGCCTGGCAGCATGGATCCATGGTCTTCCCAACAGCAGATTGAATGTTCTGGGGATGTCAATCACTTGAAAAGGAATAATGAAAGTTTGAGGCCCGATGGTGACTTCTAACTCCACTTCACCTATTATATCTCTTTTGACCCATCAAAAGCACGAACCACAATAGAGCTTGGTTTGATGTCTGACGGTTCAATTTCCAATAAGCTCAAAGTGGCTAAGGGGCACACATTCAAAGAGGATCCATTGTCAACTAATACTCGAGAGACGATCTTTCCACAGCTTTTGACTACGATGAATAGGGCTTTTTATGTTGATCCCCTTCCTCTCCCAGTTCTTCAGATGAGAAAATGATTTGCTCATTTGCAAAGATTGAGTTGATGATATGCCCCAAGGCTTCTTCTGATACACCTTCTGGAACTTTCACTTCTTCTAAGGCTTTGAAAAGAGCCTCACGGTGTACATTAGAGCTATCAGCAGACTCATGAGCGATATTTGGGCAGGTATTTTGGCCAACTGCTCGACAACCTTGTATTCACTTGCTTTCATCAGTTTTGCCAATGCTGACTTCTCTTCATCTTTCTTCCTTCTTCATTTTGCTGCTGTGGCATATTCACAGTTGCATTCTTTCCGGTCGACTCATAAACTCTTCCTGAGCGAGTAAGGCCACCAACCATGGCCATTGAAGCATGATTTACCGCTTATAATCAAATGGAGCGGCTTTATAATCATTCACAGCAAGGGGTATGTGAAAGGTATAGTTCTTAGGCTTTGATGAAGTTGATCCATCTTCACTACCTTTGCCTATTTCGATTTTGATGGATCTAGGTCCACCTTCGATCATACCCACAAACTCGTCTTCTTTTGCTTTCTTATCTTCCTCTTCAAATTCTGGACCCCATCCAGTTGGAGGAGCGTCAGCATAGACACGGGGCTCAAACCAGTAATCCATTAAATACTGGTATTTTCCATCATTTCCCAGGGTTCCAATGGTTGGATCTCCAGCCTGATACCTTTCCCATAACTCAGCCTGTGTGCTCGATCTCCTTGGTTTCGGGATCAACATTTCCAGAATCTCTTCTTTTTTAATAGTTCCTCCTTGTAGTAGCTTGTAAATAGCAGGCCTGGTTTTGGTGCGGTCTCTTAAATTCATATTGAGCAAATGACCCTTCTGGCGAAGGTTCCATGCTACTTGTTCTATGGTGATTGGCAACTCATCCAGATTGATTTCTTGATCCGGCACTTCAGCGGTGATCATATTGATGACTGGTCCATGGTTTGGCAGTGGGTTAGTAGAGACGTTTGGAGTCTCAACGAAATCCAACTGGATGACTTTTGCATCAATAAGATCTTGGATTTTATGCCTAAGCCTCCAGCATCTGTCTGTTGAATGCCCGATTTGCCCCATGTGATATTCACACTTCAGCTCAGGATTGTAATATCTAGGCTTTAAGTCTTCCCTAGGAACTTCAAGATTGATCAGATTATCGGCCCTTAATTTAGCTAATACTTGGCTAAGGGGAACCGGAATTCGAGTGAAGTTCCGCCTGCTGAACCTTGATTGTTGATTTGGGACTGCACTTTGTTGAGTCTGATCCTTATTCTGATTTTGATTCTGATTTGTTGACAACACGAAAGACTTAGTAGGGCCAGTTGCATCTGAAGTATTGACCATGCTGACGGTTGAATCTTTCCCTTTGTATGGGACATTTCTCGGTGCAGTATATTTCTTTTCTTGTTGCAATTTTCCTGCCGAAATTGCATTCTCAATCCTGCACCCAGCTATCACCACTTCTGAGAAACTTGCTGATGCATGCCCAATCAGATGGGAAAAGAAAGGTTCCTCTAGTGTTGATAAAAGTGAAAGTGAGGTCCTTTCAGGCATCGGGGTGGTGATCCTTGCAGCCAATGCTCTCCAGCGCTGAGCATACTCCTTGAAAGTCTCTTCTTTCTTCTTCTTCAGATTGCTTAAATCCCATACCGAGGGCGCCATCTCAATGTTAAACTTATACTGATTAAAAAATGCCCTAGCCAACTTGTCCCAAGTATCAACTTCTTGGTGGTCTAATTGGGCGTACCAGGCCAAAGCAGCACCAGTAAGACTGTCCTGGAAGGTTTGCACCATCAGCTTGTCAAACTTTGCATATTGCCCCATTCGTCGTACATACAATCTGGTATGCATATTAGGGCAACCTGTCCCGTCATATTTTTCAAATTCCGGTGCCTTAAATTTCTCAGGGAAGGCACCTTCCTCATATTGAGGCAAATTCAGGATCGCGGTTTGATCAAAACCATCGAACGTCTTCATTTTCTCAAACAGTTTTCTCTCCATTTCTTTAGCCTGAGCTTCCAGTTCTTTCTTCAACTCAGCCGCATTAAACTCATTTGATGACTCCTCTTGCTGAATAAGCTGCCCTCAATTTCTTTTCCTTTCTGTGCCCTTGAGATTCTTCAGGAGTTGTAGGGGTCTTGAGTTGGGCAAGACTCTGTGTTAAAGCCTGCATCTGTTCAGCAATTCCAAGGAGGGTTTGTTCCACAGTGTTGAGTCTTTGTTCATTGGTCTGGTCTGTGGGGTTACTCCCGGTGTTAGACATCTTAGCTCGGGATCTGGTAACAATAGGGCTCCTGGACGCTATCTTTCAAGTTTTAAACTCGAATTTGCTAGACCTGGACATTTATCATTTATTAATATATTAATATACATATGCAAGAATGCAGATATGCTATCACACAGATGCAAATGGGGATATTGACCAATGATTTTTTTTTTAAAAAAATTTGTATTAAAAGATAATGTTTAACATAACAAAAACTTCTAATGGTTTAGAAACCTTATTTCCTAATGACTGAATTAAAACTACTTTCTAATGGTTTCAAAGAACCTTGATTCCTAAGGACTAAACCTAAATCAACTAAACCAGTCTTCTTGTCTTAGTGGGGCAAACAATCTTGTCTTCCAGGGCTAGAATTTTCTTTTGAGCTGCCTTCAACTCAGCCTCTAAAAATGAATGAATTCTGCTTCCAGCACTTTGCAGGCGATCCACCATTTCCCTCTCTCTTTCTTGGAAATCTCGGTGACATACTTCCAGGCGAGCCGAAACAGCTTCCATGTAAGCAATTGTTTCAGGGTCAGGTTCCGATGGTGCTGGTTGAAGGACATCGGGAGCTTCATATCGAATATCCTTATTCTTCTTCATTTGGCTAGCCACATACCACCTGGTTGCTCTATACTTCTTGGTTTCCTTATTTTCTGGCTCGACTTCAAAAACCGGCTTCACCTCTCTATTTTCCCATATAGCTCGGATTTGATTTAACTTGAATTCTTTAGCTGGTAGTATTTGGTTGGATCCAAATAATCCAGAGTGACTTGCTCCAAATTAGGCTTGACAGTAATATCTTGCAGCATACCATACTGTCTGATAACACTTGAGGGGTAATAACCAGTACAGCCGGTGAGTCCAATTAGGGGTACTGCCATGTATTCCTTGCAACTTAGGATGGCTGCAGGGCTTTTGAACCAGCGAGCTTGCCACATCATGTCTTCAGGTGGCATGTCTTCAAGAATGGCAATTATATCCCATAGAGGATGATCATCTTCCATGTGGACCTTTCAGCAAAGGATTGGATGAGATCATATTTCAGGCTGATGAGGGATCCATTAGCCAAGTCTTTTCCGTAGTGCTTAATGTGGCTAGCAAACCAAACCATTAGTAAGTGCATGCTTGCTTTGAACTTGCCTTGTCCTTTAGACTTGATGTGATCAGACTACGGACTTGTTCGGCTAGAAGAGCGGAACATAGGATTTGCCAGCTAAATATTGAGAAACCAGCTCTATGACCCGGAAGTGGATGAACAAATTGCCATTAGGGAAGAGAATGGTTGCAAAAGCAGCTACTATGAAGGCATTAACCCGGTTTTCTTCCCAAACTTCAAGTGGTATACTGAAAGTGGATCGGTTGCTTTTAAAGTATTCAGGAGTTCCAAACCAGTCCATCAGTGTGGTTAGCGGATGCAATATTCATTGCAATCATTGATAGCTTCAATAATTGGTCCCCTCTTGATCCCCAAAAATTCTGATATAACACGGACCGGGCTATGCTTGAAATTTGGAATATAGATTCCTTCAGAGGTAGGAGGTGCTTGGAGTAGTCTAGTATATTCCTCAATGGTTGGGCTAAGTACATGCTGACCAAACGGAAGACAGCTTCTTCAGGTTCCCATAGATGAGTGAGGGCCCGGAACATGGTGAATGGAACATGGATCTTTGGTAGGCTGAGGATTGGGCCTAACCTATCTTCAATGAATGACTTTGGACTGGAGTAAAACTGACAAACCATCGGTCCAGTAGGAGCATTGGATCCTTGAAGGTTCCACTCGATTTTCTCTAATAAGGCGAGCCCATAAGCTATCGCTACTGTCGGTTGAAGACATCATTTTCTGAAAATTTTTAAAAGGTATAAGCTAATATTTACAAAATTTTTTAATTTTTTGACAGCTTTTATTTTTTTTTAGAATTTTCTTTAAGTATTTTTTTAGTATTTACATATGTACATTTATTTTTTAACTTCATTTTTTAGAAAAAGTTGGTCAAATCCCATGCTAATGAATGCATGATTTGGTAGGGTTCTATAGGTTCCCCGATTTAGTATACTAAACCGGAGTGGGAGGACATTTCTTGATCTAGAGGGTGGAAAGCCACAGCCCCCGGACCTTACTTCGTCCTCCTCGCTTAGGCTCTTAAGACGGCCCTGGTACGACCGTATCTAGCACACATTCATGCTAATGCAAATGCAAATGCAAACAAAGAAATCAAACTTTTGTTTTCTATTTTTTCATATTTGCAAGGTTAGTATATATTTACAAAACAAATATTCAAGATAATATACAAAGAATCATATATTCACAAAAATTGAGCAAGGATAAATTTAAAATTTAAAATTCCTAAGTGGCTAGCCCTCTTTTTTTTTAAAAAAAAAGTCCCCAGTGGAGTCGCCAAGCTGTCGAGCCTGGATTTTTTCCACTATCTTATCTGGTTCATTTCTCTAACCCGATTCACATTAAACCCGAACCCATTTAACATGAATCCTCGACTAGGGGTTAAAAGAAATTTTAAAAAAATTTTAGAGTCGCCACCCGATATAAATCGGGAAAAAATAAAAAGCTAGGATCAATGGGTCGGTTGATCCTAACTTAGCTACTAGTCTGCGAAAATTTGATTTAAAAAAATCAACTTTTAAAACCAGATATCATGGATTCGGGGGCTAACCTATTAAAACCAAATGGTTACCACTTTTGGAATTTTAAATTTTAATTATCCTTTTCATGCTCAAAAAAAAATAATTAATAATTACATAACAAATATTTACAAGTCAAATCATTCATTTTTATTTTTTATTATTTTCTTCATTTTTATTTTTATTTTTTAAATATCAATATCAACAAATAGATTTCATTTTTTTTTAACAAAAACTTATATTTACAAAATATTATTCACAATATTAAAAACAAAACATTTTTTTTATTTTTTATGTCGCCCCAGGTGCCTACGTACTCGCTAATCGAGATCAGACAAAACGTAGTTCTTTTAAAAAAGAACTTAATTTGTTGATCAATTTTAATTTTTTGAACTCTTTTCAATTTAAGTTCATTAAATTTTCAAGTTTTTTAAAACATTTTTGATGTCCTATGATCTAATCAATTGATTTTTTTTATTTATGAAAATAATATTTTTCTAAGTCCAAAATCATTTTTTATTATTTTATTTTTTTTAAAAAATTTTGTTTTGGAAAATCCAATTTTGTCATTTTTATCTATTTTTTATCATTATTATTTTTTTATTTTTATTTTTATTTTTTTATTTTAAAAAATCATCACATAATTCACAACATATCCAGAATATTTAAAAATTAAAAATATTTTTCATGCATTAAATATGCATTTCTAAGGCAATTTGTGTATAAATACACATTAAAAATATTCAAAAAATATCAAAAATAAAAAAAATAAATTTATATAAAAAAAATATTTTGATTTTTCTGGATTTTTCTGTATTTTTCTGAATTTTTCTGAATTTTTTATGAATTTTTATAAATTTTATTTTTGCTATTTTTATTATTTTCTGAAATTAATTATATAATAAACTATTAATAAAATAATGCGGATTAACCTGGACCGTCGGATGAAGCGGACGAGATCTGGAGCGTCGATCTCGCTGACCGATCTGGATCGTCTGATCTTGTTGACTCGATCTGACCGTCTGATCTTGATGAAATCTGGGCCGTCTGATCGCTTGATTAAATCTGGCCGTCTGATTGCTTGATGAAATCTGGGCCGTCTGATCGCTTGATGAACTGGGCCGTCTGATCTGCTTGATGAAATCTAGCCGTTGATCAAATCTGGACCGTCTGATCTGCTGATGAAATATGGACCGTCTGATCAGAGTTGACCGTTGACCGATGACCGACGACCGTTGACCGATGACCGACCGGGTTGGATTCGGATCTTCGGGTCGGATCTCGGAGCTCCGGCGGTGAAGAAGACGATGACGCGACTTTTCGGGCGGATTCCGGCGACTCCAGTGGTCCTCGGTGGCTGGAAGCTTGTCGGCCTGACTCCAATGGTGGTGGCGCGTCCTCTGGAGGTGGTGGTTCACGCCCAGAACCACCGTGGACGGCGGTTCGAAGTGGTGGTCGCCGGCGGTTCAAATCCGAAAAAAATAAAAAAATTTGCAGAGATGATTTTGAACAAATTGATTAAATTAAAGCACACTCGATCACTTTAAACTTGTTCCTAAAGCTCCTTAAACACTCAAATTGAATCAAAAACAATTCGAAATTCTCAAATTTCGAATTTTCTCTTTAAGAACCCTAATTTTAAATCTTCGAATTCGCTCATTCTGATTGTGTTTTGTTGAAATTGACTTGTGCCTTTTGCTCCTAGGACCTCCTATTTATAGGTTGCAAGCTCAATTTTACGTTTCAAACCGTTTCAAAAATGAATTGATTTTTGCCCCTTGATTTTTCACGAATTTAATTAGAAAATCCATGATTAATTTGTTTGAAACTGATGAATTGATGATTGTTTTCATATTCCATGCCAGATTCATCCACTCAATTTTTGTAACTCCTCATTCATGTGCAATGAATACTTTATACATTGAATTTTGTAACTTTTGGTTGTTTTTTGCACTAATTTTGTAACCACTTTGCAATCCCATCATCAATTTTGACAATCAATGATTTTTGTCAGTTAAAAACTGATGCAAAGTAAGCAAAAGTCACATTTGAGGAAAATGAAAAGACAAAAATGATAAAAAAGGCAAAAATTTGCCTTTGCTAGGGTTTGAACCTGTGTCCTTGAGCTTGAGTGTGTGTTTGGGTCCATATGTTTAACCAACAGGCCATTTGGCCTGTGCCTTGATCACTTAGCCAACTTCATCAATACTTAAGGCTTTTGGAAAAAAATTAGTTTAAGTTTAAGCCTTAATTAATTTGGGCAAAAATTGGGTGTCTACAAGTGTATAAGACTTTTTTTTTATTCTCAAGCTCTATTTGGATAAATAGGTCAAACTACTAAGACCCCAAAGTGGTACTAGAATAATGGATTGACACATAAAGTGACACAACTATACATAGCTAATTGATTTCTTGTCTTCACTTTTTAATTTCCTCAATTCTACATTTTGATTTACATTTTGAAAATATTATTAAGCTTCTAAAAGCATAAAAAATACAAACTGCTAATTGCAAAGTTAATTTTGGTCCGTACAAGCAATCAAGAAGAACTTAAAGCTTTGAGTTTAAAGTTTGAAAAAGTTTATAAAGTTGCTAAAATAACCAATCCATCTCCACTCTTGGTTACTTATCTTTTGAGACCAACAATATGTAAATTATGATTTTCAAAAGTGTGTTCAATTTGATAGAATTACAAGCTCCATTCTATCTGTAGTGTGACTTATAGAAACATTGATTCTCATGTAAATTGAGCAATTTACGTTTGATTGAGACAACATAGGGGACGATTCCCTTAACTTTAATCTTTATTTATGCTTTATGCTTTCAAGAGCATGTGGCTTGGACAAAGCCTGCAAAGATTAATAAAATTTTTTAAAAAAGAAAAATGAAAGAAAGAAAATTGAAATATTGCTAATTAAATTGCATATGCGAATTTGACTCTAAATATCGCTTTTAGGCCCAAAACAACATTGTGCAAGATTTTTCGGCCCTTGGAAAAGCTTTTTTACACTAAATGATCTTTTTTATTCATGTATCATTGCTTTTTTTTTTCTTCTCATTTTTGCTCTTTCTTTTTATTTCTTTTCACTTACTTTTTTTTTCTTAAGCCTTTCCTCATTCTACTACATTTGAGGCTTCTTTTGTTTTGACTAGCATTACAAGAAAACCGAGTTTTAGAGTTAAAATTTCTATCTCAAAAACGAAATTTTGGTCATAAAAATTATCATTGTTAATTCTATTTGGAAAAATATAACTTTTTTTCCCTATTTTCCATCGCATAATTTCTCTCTAAAGGTTAATTTTCTTGTAGTGTAAAAATGATATAATACTAGGTTAAAAATAATAATTAAGGAGGACAAAGATTAGGTGTGTGTATACATTGACTAAAAAATAAAAATAAAAAACAAAAATAAAAATAAATCTATTTAGGATAGCAATTTGTGTCCACAGCTACAGTTTGCCACTTTTAAAGTTTAAAAGACAATCAGTCAATGATGGATTTAGAGGCGCTTCGACTTGAAAAAAAAAAATTATTTTTTAATTTTAAGAAAAAAAAGGAGAAAAGTATTGATACATGTATATTATAAAGAGAAAATAATGATATAAAAATAGGTATAATATAGTCGTTAAGTAAATGGCTTTGTATGGATGAGGTTTTGGATTCAAATCTCATTGGTAATTTTATTTTTTCAACATGCATATATTACTTATTACTATCTCTCTTTCTTTTTCTTTTCAACTTTTCTCTTTCATAATAACAAATGGAATTAAATTCATTATCATGAAATTATATAAAACTAACTAAATTCTTATGAATAACTATTTTTTATTTCTTACTATAAATAATAATTATATCGTCCGCATTACAAATAATTTGTCGTTATCGCATAAAGTATTACTAAATGGCAATAATTATACAATTAGAGATTTCATGAGTAATATATATCTCTTATGAAATACACTAAATATCTTTAATTATATCTTAAATAAATTTTTATCCTTATGAAGTTCTAGAAAATATCATAGTGAAATTATTAGTGAAAATTATATTTATAGATATATAAAATATAATATAATTATAATAACAAGTAGATACGTATTAATAATTTTAACACTAACTTGATTAAGATCTAACCTGCCGGTCGTATAATCATGTGCTCATCCTCGCAATCGTCGGCGTTTGCAATTGATGGCATTTGAACCATTTGTTACTTGAGGTATAAAGTATATCTAAATTTCAAATTTGGTTACACAATGTCAGCATGAAGCTAGCAAACAACTACATTGATTTACCAAATAATTAATCACTTCCAACATCAACCATCGAAAATTAGTAGATCTCTAGAATCCCATAGTTATATCTTGTTTCACATACATAAGATGAATTTCAAATAAAAAAATTTGATGGAAGTGCTGTTGGCATGCATGAAATGTATTTTTAGATATTAAATTGATTAATTTTAAAATTCGAGTACTAAATTGATAAATTCAAAAATTCAAATATCTAGTTATATATTTTATCAAATTTTATGTACCATTCATGACATTAACTCTTTTTATGTTATTTATTTTCTAATTTGATCATACTTTTATGTTATTTAATATTTTTGCCCACATCTTTGTAATATTTAATTAAACACATTTAATATTACTATATTAGTTAATTTATTATTTTCGATTCTTGTCCAGTTTATTTATATTGTTCACGTACAGAATAATCTTAATAAAATGAACCAGCAAAAGATAAATTAAGCAGTCTCGGAAACACAATAGAATATAATAACTCAACAAAAAATAATTTTAACAAAATTCTAATTAAGGTCATTTTGGAAAATCTATTTTTTATCTATTTAATCTGTATTTGTATTTTATCTATATCTGATCTATTTATGAGTAAAAATGTCTCTTTTTCATTTTCATCTATTTTTTATAAATAATCTAATTGACATCAAACCAACAAGACACACAACCTAAATATATAACGAAAGAAAGCATTTATTTGCAACATCATATTATTGTAATAAACTTAGCCATGCCAATAGTTAGATATGAGTTACCACATTCAAATTTACTAAATTCTTTATATTAATTTTTCATGAGAGGTCACGGAAGAATTTAAACAGAAATAAGTTATTTATTATGGTGCTAAAAAGATTGATAAGAAAGACTCATCATTCTTTCCATCTTCTATAAGTATGTTTATATCGTCAACTAGTAGGTGTATTAACGTATATTAGCATCCAGTGCATACATAAATCTTATTGCATAGCAAATATTGTGAATAATTCAAGCACAATTGTTTTTAAATGTGTAACAGAAACATCATGCTACGTTATAAAATTGTCAAAAAAATATTAAAAAAAATGTTACAAGAAAGATAAGAATATTTTTAATATATATGAATTTTATACAAGTGAACTAAAAAATGAAACTGTTTAATGAATCAAACTCATAACATGAAAAAGTCAATCGTGGTCTGGGAAAGGAAAATCATAATATTCTAGAAAGGAAAATGATAATAATTAACTTCATTCCACTCGTGAAAGAGAGAAATTATTAATTGGAAGACAGACACCAACATTCTTGGTTCTCCTGGTAAAAGAAACGTACATCGCCTTGTTGTCTTATGTATCATTACATTATATATAATATGAACAAAAGAAGTTTTATTCCGTGTTCATCAGCAGAGCAGATGAAGCCGACGAGGAAGTGATCACCAAAGGTGCTTGCGAAGGCGCCAAAGAACCAGTAGTTGTATTTCTACTTCCATTGCTGCTATTCGTCATCTCCAATAATGAATGGGGTGGCGGAAAAGGCCCAAATTCTTGGGGTTTGGAATATGTTGGAACGGGAGGTGTGGATGGAAGAATTGGTGGAAGAGTTTCAAAATTCAGAACACCTTGCACCTCTCTTATAGTTGGCCTACATTTATAGTCTGGGTGAGCGCACCACAATCCAACAACCATTAGGCATTGCATTTGTCTTGGGTCATAGTCTCTTTCTAGCTTCGGGTCCACTGCATCTAGTAGCTTCCCAATTCCATAAAGCTCCCATACCCAATCTACCAGACGGATATGACAATCTATTGGAACATTAACTTTTCTGCCACAAGCTATTTCAAGTATAACAATTCCAAAGCTGTATATATCTGATTCCTTACTAACCTTACCCGAGTAGATGCACTCAGGAGCCATGTACCCCAGTGTCCCAGCTAAGTCCGTAGTTTGTGATCCTTTTGCATGGTCCACTAGTCTAGCCAAGCCAAAATCTCCCAATTTTGCATTAAAATCTAAATCGAGCATAATGTTGCTGGCTTTTATGTCTCGATGAAGCACACATTGCTCCCATTCCTCGTGCAGGTATAGCAAGGCCAGGGCTAATCCTTGTGCGATTTTGTATCTCATCCCCCGTCAACAAGCTTTTTCCTTTGAATAAATGGGTGTCTAAGCTGCCATTCGGCATGAATTCATAAATGAGGAGCAGTTCCTTTTTCTCATGGCACCATCCAACGAGTTGTACTAAGTTTCTATGTCTTAGCTGGCTTATGGTCTTGACCTCTGTTGCATACTCCTTGATCCCCTGTCTGGAATCTGGTGTGATCTTCTTGACAGCAACTTCACAATTGCCTTCTCTCAGATATCCCCTATAAACCCTCCCAAATCCCCCTTCCCCAAGCAACCGATCATTTGAAAACTCATTGGTTGCAGTAGCCACATCTTTAAATGAAAACCTTTTGGGTCCTGTTACTTTTGCGAATTCTTGATCAATAGGTTCTATTATATCTTCCTCTTCACCTAGATTACATCCATTTCCTTTTGATTGACGCCGAGTCCACAGAAACCCCAGAACAAAACAGAGAATCAAGAAGGATCCGGCTCCTGTGACTGTGATAATCAATTGCCAATTGTTGTGCTTTCTTGGGGGCGGCGGATTTGAAGTAATAAAAGGTTGTTGCTTGGTGTTATTTGAAGTAACTGCAAGACTAGACTTGAAATTCCAAGATAGAATTGTGTTTGACACATTGGCAGCTCTAGTTTTAGCAGAGAAACCGAAGGTTACCCATTCCGGCAAATATTTCGTCAAATCAACGCTGTGATTAAACGTAGAAACTAAGCTGGCATTATTCGCATCTGTCATCTTAACACTTAAAATCTGGTGACTAGAATTATACACAACCGAAGCATTTACTGTTCCCCCAGCTATGATACTGTTCCATTCCCAAGGAGCAGTCTCCACTGAACGGAGCGTATCATTTATACCAATAGCAACATGGAGATAACTAGAATCCCATTCACCCATATAAATATAAAATTCCACAGCGATATAAGTCGGAATGGATCTTTTTCTTTCAACAGATCTATCATATGTCTCGTTGGTGCTAGTTGTTAATGCAAAGTCAACTCCTTTACGGGTAAGGAAAAAGCTCATGCTATTATCATACGTTTGTTCAGTATCAGCAGCTTGAATAACGAAACTGAAATTCGAAGTGAAATCAGCTACACGTCCCGTTGCAGACTCCCACAGCTGTAAAGGCTTAGAGTACGTAGCCCAGCCGAAGCTTGAATAGGATCTCCCGTGGCTACGATCTTTGGTAAGTACGAGATAGTTCGATGACATATGTGTGTCACCTTTCATATTTAAAATATCGGAACCATTAGGGTGCGGGAAGCTGAAAGATAAAACTTCAAGGGATGCTAAGCTAGGGAACGGAAGAACTACTGCCATGGAAAGTATAATATATGTTGCAGATAGAAGTAAGCAATTTGCATTGATGCAATCGACCATCATCTCCATCGGTGAAGAAAAACAGTTTGTTTATTTCATTTTATTATTATTTTTTTAGTGGCTAGAAAAGAAGGAAACTTTTAGCAGAAGGATAGGTCTCCAGTCGCCATTTGGGGCATTAAATATGATAGATAATCCTGCCAGTGGTTTGTATAGCATATGATCTTTCGCCTAAAATGTGATAAGTTTGAATCTTCTCTCCTATTGTAATTATAAATATATATATCGCAAACCATCTTTGACTAGAAGTGGGTTTTTTTTTTTTTTACTTTTTTTACTTTCTTTTTTTTTTTTTTTTTTTTTGAAAAGCTCAACTTTTATGATTGTAATTCAAACCCCTAATTGTACGCTTTAATGAAAGTGTTTTCTGTTAAGTCTAAATCCATTTATCTATAGAAAATTACATAATATTAAAATATTGTAGTTATCAAAATTCTTTTACTGGGAAAACACTTTTTTTAATATTAGTTTCAATTTTACTAAATATTCATGATGAAAATTCTATTATTTACCTTCTATTATATTAAACAAATAAGATTTTATTCAACTCCTCTTATCATAATATATACTTTTAGAATATTCATTCTATATCATATTTGATTACTTTTTTTAATATTTTCTCTCGTCTGTCTATTATCTATCTACAGTGTATATTTATCATCTATTATTCTTCTTTCTTCAATGATATTAATTTGACTTTACTTTCCTTGAAATATTTTCTTGAACTTATTCGTCAAAATATGCTTTTCATATTATGTAGTTTATTTCATAATCATAAAGAGGAATCACCAACAATCAGACGAGGAATATTAATAAGTAAATCCAATTTATTCATTTTGATTAGCTTTACACATTAAAAAAAGACATATTTTAATTACAAATGCAATAAAAGTATACTTCTGCTAGTAACTTTATAAAAATTCTTATAAAGATAGCATTGGAAAAAAACATTGTAACTCAAGAATTTTATCGTTATCTTAGAGTGCGAGTACAATCATAATGGAAGGTGCAGATAGCAATCGACTCCAGCAAGTACTTCGGTTAAAAAGAAGATAATAATAATGACATAGTTGTTCTATAGGTTAATAGATAACATGCAATTCCATTAGACTAAACCCCACCGGAGAGGTTTAAATTGAGTTTATCTCAAATTTTAACCGTTTTTTTAATTTGAAGATCAATTGTATCAAATAAAAAATATAACACAAATAAGAACAATAACTAAATAAAGTGCAATAATCAAAACAGAAGTGCTAGAGAAATTAAGTTAAGATATAGCATGGAGTTCGGACCACCCTTACTTTCTACAAACACTAATTGTCTCCAATCAATCGTGAACTTCACCCATCACTTTATTAAAGACCAAATTAAATATGCTCACAAGGAGCTATACAAGTTTTATATCGCACAATCACAACAATCTCAAACGAGTCGTGCTCTTTTACAAAAACCAAATACACTCATAAAAGCATTACTTAACTTTCTCTCTCGAAGGAATATACAAATAATGAGCAAGAAAAAATAACAATAAAGAAAATTAATACGATTTGTTTGGAAACAAATGAAGGATCTTAAAGCATTCTACAAAACTAGGGAAAAATTGCCTATTTATAAGCTTCACAAATACAAATGGCCATTTGCAAGAACTTCCCCAAAGTTGTTCATTAGTTGATGGTAACACCTAGTTTTTATTGGACCAATGAGCTCGTAGGCCAATTTATGCCTAATCTCAAGTGCACTAGTGAGTTCGTACACTACAAAAAAAACTGGAGTTTAGAGACAAAAATTCTACAATGAAAAATAAGTAAACAAGTTATATTTCTACAAATAGGATCGACGACAATGATTTTTGCGATGAAAATTTACGTTTAGAGACATAATTTTTATCTCTAAAGCTCAATTTTCTTATAGTGGTAGAGGTCTCTAGTAGATTCCCAAAAATTCATAAAATGTTTCCTTTAATTTTGAACTTATATTAGCTCTCTAGTGCAAATTGGACCAACATTGTAATGTACTCTAGAACTACACAAAATGTCATGTCTTGAGGGGTACGCTAAACATGGCAGTCCATCATACACAATATTAAAGCCTAAGAATGATTACCTTAGTTATGCAAAGGCTTTCATATTATGCATAAAGCGTACTTCACAATAAAAAGATTCATTGAAGTTACACAATTTATAATGGTAGCGATTAAATAACAATGCAAGAGAACTATATATCATTAAACTTAAACAAAGTAGATTACATTTCTTATGGGCATACCCCCGCTAATGTCCTTAAATGGTTTAGGTATTACAATTATTCATAATAGTCTTCAAATTAATAACATATCTCATATCTAACATAAAGGGTCTCTAAGAGTAACTTCATCTTGTGCTCTCAAATCTTTCATTAAAGCTTTAAGATCTACTAGTGATTTTCTTAATGTCTTGTCCCTCGAGTAAAGCCACAAGTATTCATGTTTTAACAAAGATCTATGGGGTTGTAAGCTTACATTATGCTTAATGAGATTCTTCCCATCATTCACACAAATAACCATTAACAAATAAGTATATTAGTCAAAGCATATGTTATGCTCAAGCAGTAACCACATGTAACATGCAAATATGTACGGTCATCCAGAAACCACACACAAAATAGATTTACCCCTCCATGACAAGGGCTAGGGAATTCGAATTGAGGTTTTCCACATCCTTTGCTGTTACTCCCCGAGCATCTACTCATAGTGATCAATCGATGCAACTCCTCCTTAAGGCCATATTCCCTAAATGTCTGTAGTTTCCTCAAGAAGTAGTAGATCTAAGCCCATGGTAGAATTTCATAGGTCTTCCAACTCTTCGCATAGGAGTAGTAGCATTCAATGATATGACTCTATGATATGTCGTGCATGATCAATTTATTATTGAATTCCCAATCAAGTTACTTTCATTTAGGATGACCAACAAGATAACCACATAATCAACCATCTCAAGGTTTCAATATACTTATCTTTTATTGATCAAGCATAGAAGAATCATAAGCATAATCACATGATATCCCACATACAAATCCATTTCATCTTTCTTTAATGTTATAGTGCTCTACTATACAAGCATATATAAGGTAACGAAATTAAGAGGAAGAACTTACCCATCCATTAGAGCAGTTCGTTGTCGAAATAGTCTTCAGGAAAATGAGTATTGTAATCCTTGTCACCTGAATAAAGAAATATCCAAAATGGGTATTTCATATTAACTTTATTTAATTTTCCTACTTTATGAATTCTGTTCTCGGTAAATTTTCGATTACCTAGTTTAAACCTTGAAACGGCCATATCAAAATCATTTTAACTCCGATTTTCGCATATGAATAGTTGATTTCTACCTACTCCGAATGCTTTATCCATTTCTAAGATTATTTTGATCATATATAGTCATTAAAGTCTTGGGAACTATGGGGTCAATTTGCGCCCAGACTTCCTCTTAGTTTTGTTTTGACATTTTATATTAGTTTCACTTTATTTAGACTCTAAAGTCACGTATTTATTAAAACATGATTGAAACATAATATCAGCTCATAATACGTGCATGATCATAGTGAAGTTGCTCAAAAGTAAATTTCTATTAAATAGCCTTTGGATTGAAGTTAAGAATTTTAGATTCATGGATGGTAACCTTATAGAAAAATTCAATGTTAGTTTTTTATAAATTGGATATCTACTTTTAAAAATGAGGTTCTATATTTGTTTTGTTTCTTTTGAAAATTTCAGTGCACTCAAGAGTATAAACAATTTTCATTTAGTCATATATATTTTAAAACATTAAACTCTATGTGATTTCATGAAAAGAATTTTCAAGTTGTATTTTCTCAAATCTTTTCTTAGATCTTGGCATGTTTAAGAAAAATAGGTATAGGTATTGTGTCTTAGTTTTTATCATCAGTAAATATTAAAATCAAATTAGTTTGAGAATGAAAAATCAAAATTCCACATCCCATTTACTTGTTGTATGTCATGACATTAGTAAAAAAATTAGGGGATAGGTTTTGTTTTCAAAATTTTTCTTTTGACAAAGTATTGAAAATGATTTTTAGAAATTATTTTACGTAATAAATAATTGACAATATGTAGAGGTTTATAACCTTATGAATCTCCCATTTTATGCTAGGCTCTCTAAATTAGTATGTGATTATAATGATAATGTCAAGATCATCATCTTGTTCTTACTTTTAAATCTAGAGACCTTTAGCCATCATTATTGCATTTAGAGTTCCCAAAAATTATTTTGGCATTATAACATCACTATGAGTATTTTATGTATATGAACATAAAATTTAAACTTATGAGCATTATAATATTATAATTATCATAAAGTAAAAGTTTGACAAGAATAATAAATAAGAACATCAAAATAACAAAATAGAATATGGGAGTCTTAAATCATATTCAAGGCGCCCCAGGACTTGAAATAATCCAGTCATCAAAAAAAGAATAAAATGAAACAAGATGTAATAAAATAAAATGGGAGTCTTAGATTTAGACAAAGCTCCTTGGAACTTTGAAATGGATGAGTCTCCTTTTTGTTTTGACTTGAAGATGGACAAGTTTGAGATTTTGATTAAGGATGAGTCTCTATGGAAATAAAATAAACTCTACATGAAAGTAAATTCCAAGAATATAAGGTGCATAAAAATGAATGTTAGATTAGTGAGCAATATACTCTAAAGAATATATATATATATATATATACACACATATACATAAAGTTACATATATAAAAGTTAGATTAGTAAACATGAAGTATGAAACGAATATAAACACGGATATAATCATGAAACCAAGTATGATGCTTCCATTTCCATCCCTAGCGCCATGCATCATGGGGATGTTTTAATGGAATGTGTATAAGAACATACATACATGATCATATACATAACATAGGGAATGTGTTTAAAGGAATTACCTAAATAAAAGCAATGAAATGTGTGTGGTTAATGGAAGGAGAGGGAGGCCGACGGTGGTGGTTTGAAAAAGGAAAATTCGAGGGGAGGAGGAGAAAATTCTAGAAAGAAAATGGGAGAGTTTTGAGAGAGAAAAGTGAAGTGAGGAGTGATTAAAGAATGAGGAAATTGTAAAAGAAAAGTGAGAGAGAGTGAAAGGGAAGGGGGATTAAAGAAAATTAAAGAAGAAGTTATGTTTAAATTAAATAAAGTTGGATAGGAAAAGTAAATTATCAGACGTAGGTGTAAGAATAGGTGTGTAAGTATCTAAGAATAGGGAGACAAAAGTGATTAATGCGAATAGTCATGAATAATAATTGGAAATGATAAATATCTACCAATAGAAAATACGATGCGTGTCAAATTCGGTCCAACTAATGTTTTTATCATATAATAAAATAAATTGTGATATTAGAAAAATAATTTAATACTATTTTGTTATTAATTGTTATTCAGTGATGTTATCTTGATTTGTGTACTAGCAATTAGGTATTTTAACGATTTGGTTTTGCTGATAAAATTTGACTCAATAATTTAATACTATATTTTATGAATTTATTTCTTATTATTTTATTATTAAATATTATTTAAATACATAGTCTCGGTTTTTGTGTTAGTGATCAGATAGATAAATTATTTAGCATAGGGTTTCCCAGTCGAATGATTGTCATATTTTCCTTCTATTTTTTATGGTACTCATTTACTTAGGGTTTTTTATTCTCTTTATGCTCATCAAACATTTAGGGTGATTCGACTTATTTGATATTGTCTAGGGTTTTCTATGGTTCGAATCGATTCTAGGATTTCTAGGGTTTAGCATTGAACCAGATCGATTAGGTTGTAGTATATGAAGTTCTTTCAACAGTGATAACATTTTTCTTAAATTACTTTACCATTAGGGTTTTGGGCTTTGCCTAAATCATTTGATATCCTAAGGTTATTGAATCTTTATCTGATCCCATCTAAGGTTTATAGAGTTCAGTTTTAACTTGGGTTGATTTTAGGGTTCTAGTTTCAATATTAGCTCTAGGGTTCTCATCAAAGAGTATTGAGAAATCTAAGGGCTTACACAAAACATTTACTAACACAACGCAAAAGAATATACAAGCAAATATTTTCCCTAATTCATTATTTTCTTTGTGCTTTGTTTCGTTTAATGATTATACAATTTAATTATAAGTTTAATGATATTAATCATGATTTAAATTATATCAAGTTAAGCATGGCCTAAACATTAATTCTGTAAGTTAAGTTATACAATTTTGGCCTCATTAAAGCCTATTTAAAACATACTCATTTCAACATAACATTGTGAACCCAAAAAAAAAAAAAAGGATTAGCATCAAGAATGGTACCTGAACTTTGACAAATATGTAATTAGATACTTAGACTTTAAACTTAATCAACTTAATACCTAAACTTTGAAATGGATCGATATAATACTTGTTAGAACTTTTCATGCATATTAATAGTACCTTTGCCAAGGTCTTTCAAGTATTGAATTGATCACTATTAAAGTTCAAGTACCTAATTATATATTTTACCAATATTCAAGTACTATTTTTGACATTACCCTATAAAAAGTATCATATTTGTATTTGAAAAAACAAATTATAACTTGAAGGTGCATATGAGTAAATGGTTGTAGAACAACCAGTTTTTTAATCATTTGTACTGAAAAAGGTTTTTTTTTTCACTTATAAGTCCTAATGAAACAATTTTATAAGGTCATTAGAAAAATTATAAAATAATTATCCTTATATTGTGTTATTTTTTTCATTTTATATCAATTTTTTGTTCAAATCTTTTTATTTATCTATTTCTATTATTAACAAAACACAACATAAGTTTATGTGTTAATTTTAATTTATATAAACTGATAGTGTTAACTGTTTATTAAATGTAGGCTTAATTGATTTGATTCATTTATTAAATAGTCTCAATTTTTCTTACATGAACTTATATATATCAGGATAGGTTAATAAAAGTTACACATATGTGGCCTTAGTATTGTCACCTATGCTCGTGATTGTTATTAGTATGAAGACTTTGTTTACTATAAGCTTAAATATCGAAAGTGAAATTGAAGGTGAAATCAACAACTTGATTTATTGCAGAGTCTTGGATGTGTAAAAGCTTGTAGTATTTAACCCAACCAGAGCTAAAACTAGGTAAGTGCTTGTTCCAACCAAATTTTAATTGGTATGGTTGCATTCTTCAAGTCCATTGGAATTGTTATCCACTTCACTCTTAGTCAAGTAGGCCTTAGAGGATAGTCATCCTTAGGCCTACAAGACAAAAACAAGTTAGTGAACGTCATGGGTGTACTTGATGCAACTATTTTGATCCTTCAGTTAGTAAGTGGATAAAGATGCAGAATAGCATAATAGAGTGAGAATGGAGAAAGTGAATCTAGCTCCATAAGTAGTTAGGTTGGGCTTATAGAATCAAGTACCTTTTCATTAGTAGGAAAATTGATTTGCTCAAGACAAGATCTTCCTCTTGCTTATCTAAGAAAGTGCCTATATGGATTTTAAGCAAGTGTAGCCTATTGTTTAGGAATTCTTTTAGAAGTATGCTTCCATTTAGGAAAATAATGAGTTCTCTTGCCTAGAGTAGTAAGGAGACTTGATAAGGTAACTTCCTTTTAAGAAAATGAGGTCAGTAAGCTCTACAAGGGCTTGACTTTTTTGCTAAGTTAATCAATATTTGGCTTGTTTGGTTAGCTCATGCAGGGATTGGGTTAGATAGAATTCTTTATAAATGTGTCGTTAGTGAATGAAAAATATATGCAAAGAAGGAACCCCTTATCTGCACAACTTTGATCTCTGTAGACACCCAATTTTTGCCAAATTAATTAAGGCTTAAAATTTAATTAAATTCATTTTTCAAAAGCCTTAAGTATTGATGAAATTGGCTAAGTGATCAAGGCACAGGCCAAATGGCCTGTTGGTTAAACATATGGACCCAAACACACACTCAAGCTCAAGGACACAGGTTCAAACCCTAGCAAAGGCAAATTTTTGCCTTTTTATCATTTTTGTCTTTTCATTTTCCTCAAATGTGACTTTTGCTTTACTTTGCATCAGTTTTTAACTGACAAAAACATCATTGATTGTCAAAATTGATAATGGGATTGCAAAGTGGTTACAAAATATGAAAGATTAGTGCAAAAAAACAACCCAAAAGTTACAAAATTCCATGTATAAAGCATTAATTGCATTCAATTGAGGAGTTACAAAATTGAGTGGATGAATCTGGCATGGAATATGAAAACAATCATCAATTCATCAGTTTCAAACAATTTAATCATGGATTTTCTAATTAAATTCGTGGAAAAATCAAAGGGCAAAAATCAATTCATTTTTGAAACTGTTCGAAACTGAAAATTGAGCTTGCAACCTATAAATAGGAGGTTCTAGGAGCAAAAGGCACAAGTCAATTTCAACAAAACACAATCAGAATGAGTGAATTCGAAGATTTCGAAAATTAGGGTTCTTAAAGAGAAAATTCGAAATTTGAGAATTTCGAATTGTTTTGATTCAATTGGAGTGTTTAAGGAGCTTTAGGAACAAGTTTAAAGTGATCGAGTGTGCTTTAATTTGATCAATTTGTTCAAAATCATCTCTGCAATTTTTTTATTTTTTTTTTGGATTTGAACCGCCGGCGACCACCACGTCGAACCGCCGTCCACGGTGGTTCTGAGCGTGAACCACCACCTCTAGAGGACGCGCCACCACCATTGGAGTCGGGCCGACAAGCTTCCAGCCACCGAAGACCACCGGAGCCGCCGGAATCCGCCTCGAAAAGTCGCGTCGTCGTCTTCTTCACCCGCCGGAGCTCCGAGATCGACCGAATATCCGAATCCAACCCGGTCGGTCATCGGTCAACGGTCGTCGGTCATCGGTCAACGGTCAACTCTGATCAGACGGTCCAGATTCAATCAAGCAGATCAGACGGCCCAGATTCAATCAAGCAGATCAGCGGCTCAGATTTGATCAAGCAGATCAGACGGCCCAGATTTCATCAAGCGATCAGACGGCCCAGATTTCATCAAGCGATCAGACGGTCCAGATCGAGTCAACAAGATCAGACGATCCAGATCGGTCACGAGATCGACGCTCCAGATCTCGTCCGCTTCATCCGACGGTCCAGGTTAATCCGCATTATTTTATTAATAGTTTATTATATAATTAATTTCAAAAATAATAAATAGCAAAAATAGTAAAAAATTTATAAAAATTCATAAAAAATTCAGAAAAATTCAGAAAAATACAGAAAAATCCAGAAAAATCAAAATATTTATTTTTTATATAAATTTATTTTTTTATATTTTTGATATTTTTTGAATATTTTTAATGTGTATTTATACACAAATTACCTTAAAATGCATATTTAATGCATGAAAAATATTTTTAATATTTTTAAATTATTCTGGATATGTTGTGAATTATGTGATGATTTTTTTTAAAAAATAATAAAAAATAAAAATATAATAATATAAAAATAGATAAAAATGACAAAATTGGATTTTCCAAAAAAAAATTTTTTAGAAAAAAATAAATAATAAAAAATGATTTTCGGACTTAGAAAAATTATATTTTCATAAATAAAAAAAAATCAATTGATTAGATCATAGGAGCGTAAAAAAATGATTTTTTATAAAAACTTGAAAATTTAATGAACTTAAATGAAATAGTTCAAAAAATTAAAATTGATCAACAAATTAAATTTTTTAAAAGAACTACGTTTTGTCTGATCTCGATTAGCGAGTACGTAGGCACCTGCGGGGCGACATAAAAAATAAAAAAAAGTTTTGTTTAGAAAAAAAAAAAAAGAGATATTTTGTTGTTATTCATGTTCTAAAAAAAATAATAAAAAAAAATGAAAAAAATAAAAAAATAAAATGAATAATTTGACTTGCAAATATTTGTTATGTAAATATATTGAATTTTTGAGCATGAAAAGGATAGATTATAAATTTAAAATTCCAAAAGTGGTAACCATTTGGTTTTAATAGGTTAGCCCCCGAATCCATGATATCTGGTTTTAAAAGTTTGTTTTTAAATCAAATTTTCGCAGACTAGTAGCTAAGTTAGGATCAACCGACCCATTGATCCTAGCTTTTTATTTTTTCCCGATTTATATCGGGTGGCGACTCTAAAATTTTTTAAAATTTCTTTTAACCCTAGTCGAGGATTCATGTTAAATGGGTTCGGGTTTAATGTGAATCGGGTTAGAGAAATGAACCAGATAAGATAGATAGTGGAAAAAATCCAGGCTCGACAGCTTGGCGACTCCACTGGGGATAATTTTTTTTTTTAAAAAAAAGAGGGCTAGCCACTTAGGAATTTTAAATTTTAAATTTATCCTTGCTCAATTTTTGTGAATATATGATTCTTTGTATATTATCTTGAATATTTTTTGTAAATATATACTAACCTTGCAAAATATGAAAAAATAGAAAACAAAAGTTTGATTTCTTTGTTTGCATTTGCATTTGCATTAGCATGAATGTGTGCTAGATACGGTCGTACCAGGGCCGTCTTAAGAGCCTAAGCGAGGAGGACGAAGTAAGGTCCGGGGGCTGTGGCTTTCCACCCTCTAGATCAAGAAATGTCCTCCCACTCCGGTTTAGTACTACTAAATCGGGGAACCTATAGAACCCTACCAAATCATGCATTCATTAGCATGGGATTTGACCAACTTTTTCTAAAAAATGAAGTTAAAAAATAAATGTACATATGTAAATAAAAAAAAATACTTAAAGAAAATTCTAAAAAAAAATAAAAGCTGTCAAAAATCAAAAAAAAAATTTAAATATTAGCTTATACCTTTTAAAAATTTTCAGAAAATGATGTCTTCAACCGACAGTAGCGATAGCTTATGGGCTCGCCTTATTAGAGAAAATCGAGTGGAACCCTTCAAGGATCCAATGCTCCTACTGGACCGATGGTTTGTCAGTTTTACTCCAGTCCAAAAGTCATTCATTGAAGATAGTTAGGCCCAATCCTCAGCCTACCAAAGATCCATGTTCCATTCACCATGTTCCGGGCCCTCATCTATGGGAACCTGAAGAAGCTGTCTTCCGTTTAGGTCAGCATGTACTTAGCCCAACCATTGAGGAATATACTAGACTACTCCAAGCACCTCCTACCTCTGAAGGAATCTATATTCCAAATTTCAAGCATAGCCCGGTCCGTGTTATATCAGAGTTTTTGGGGATCAAGAGGGGACCAATTATTGAAGCTATCAATGATTGCAATGAATATTGCATCCGCTTAACCACACTGATGGACTGGTTTGGACTCCTGAATATTTTAAAAGCAACCGATCCACTTTCAGTATACCACTTGAAGTTTGGGAAGAAAACGGGTTAATGCCTTCATAGTAGCTGCTTTTGCAACCATTCTCTTCCCTAATGGCAATTTGTTCATCCACTTCCGGGTCATAGAGCTGGTTTCTCAATATTTAGCTGGCAAATCCTATGTTCCCGCTCTTCTAGCCGAACAAGTCCGTAGTCTGACTCACATCAAGTCTAAAGGACAAGGCAAGTTCAAAGCAAGCATGCACTTACTAATGGTTTGGTTTGCTAGCCACATTAAGCACTACGGAAAAGACTTGGCTAATGGATCCCTCATCAGCCTGAAATATGATCTCATCCAATCCTTTGCTGAAAGGTCCACATGGAAGATGATCATCCTTATGGGATATAATTGCCATTCTTGAAGACATGCCACCTGAAGACATGATGTGGCAAGCTCGCTGGTTCAAAATCCCTGCAGCCATCCTAAGTTGCAAGGAATACATGGCAGTACCCCTAATTGGACTCACGGCTGTACTGGTTATTACCCCTCAAGTGTTATCAGACAGTATGGTATGCTGCAAGATATTACTGTCAAGCCTAATTTGGAGCAAGTCACTCTGGATTATTTGGATCCAACCAAGATACTACCAGCTAAAGAATCAAGTTAAATCAAATCCGAGCTATATGGGAAAATAGAGAGGTGAAGCCGGTTTTTGAAGTCGAGCCAGAAATAAGGAAACAAGAAGTATAGAGCAACCAGGTGGTATGTGGCTAGCCAAATGAAGAAGAATAAGGATATTCGATATGAAGCTCCCGATGTCCTTCAACCAGCACCATCGGAACCTGACCCTGAAACAATTGCTTACATGGAAGCTGTTTCGGCTCGCCTGGAAGTATGTCACCGAGATTTCCAAGAAAGAGAGAGGGAAATGGTGGATCGCCTGCAAAGTGCTGGAAGCAGAATTTCATTTTAGAGGCTGAGTTGAAGGCAGCTCAAAAGAAAATTCTAGCCCTGGAAGACAAGATTGTTTGCCCCACTAAGACAAGAAGACTGGTTTAGTTGATTTAGGTTTAGTCCTTAGGAATCAAGGTTCTTTGAAACCATTAGAAAGTAGTTTTAATTCAGTTTCTAAACCATAGAGGTTTTTGTTATGTTAAACATTATCTTTTAATACAAATTTTTTTAAAAAAAAATCATTGGTCAATATCCCCATTTGCATCTGTGTGATAGCATATCTGCATTCTTGCATATGTATATTAATTCATTTATTCTAAAAAAAATATATATTAATAAATGATAAATGTCCAGGTCTAGCAAATTCGAGTTTAAAACTTGAAAGATAGCGTCCAAGCCGGTTAGGAGCCCTATTGTTACCAGATCCCGAGCTAAGATGTCTAACACCGGGAGTAACCCCACAGACCAGACCAATGAACAAAGACTCAACACCGTGGAACAAACCCTCCTTGGAATTGCTGAACAGATGCAGGCTTTAACACAGAGTCTTGCCCAACTCAAGACCCCTACAACTCCTGAAGAATCCTCAAGGGCACAGAAAGGAAAAGAAATTGAGGGGCAGCTTATTCAGCAAGAGGAGTCATCAAATGAGTTTAATGCGGCTGAGTTGAAGAAAGAACTGGAAGCTCAGGCTAAAGAATGGAGAGAAAACTGTTTGAGAAAATGAAGACGTTCGATGGTTTTGATCAAACCGCGATCTGAATTGCCTCAATATGAGGAAGGTGCCTTCCCTGAGAAATTTAAGGCACCGGAATTTGAAAAATATGACGGGACAGGTTGCCCTAATATGCATACCAGATTGTATGTACGACGAATGGGGCAATATGCAAAGTTTGACAAGCTGATGGTGCAAACCTTCCAGGACAGTCTTACTGGTGCTGCTTTGGCCTGGTACGCCCAATTAGACCACCAAGAATTGATACTTGGGACAAGTTGGCTAGGGCATTTTTTAATCAGTATAAGTTTAACATTGAGATGGCGCCCTCGGTATGGGATTTAAGCAAAGAAGAAGAAGAAAGAAGAGACTTTCAAGGAGTATGCTCAGCGCTGGAGAGCATTGGCTGCAAGGATCACCACGATGCCTGAAAGGACCTCACTTTCACTTTTATCAACATTAGAGGAACCTTTCTTTTCCCATCTGATTGGGCATACATCAGCAAGTTTCTCAGAAGTGGTGATAGCTGGGTGCAGGATTGAGAATGCAATTTCGGCAGGAAAATTGCACAAGAAAAGAAATATACTGCACCGAGAAATGTCCATATAAAGGGAAAGATTCAACCGTCAGCATGGTCAATACTTCAGATGCAACTGGCCCTACTAAGTCTTTCGTGTTGTCAACAAATCAGAATCAAAATCAGAATAAGGATCAGACTCAACAAAGTGCAGTCCCAAATCAACAATCAAGGTTCAGCAGGCGGAACTTCACTCGAATTCCGGTTCCCCTTAGCCAAGTATTAGCTAAATTAAGGGCCGATAATCTGATCAATCTTGAAGTTCCTAGGGAAGACTTAAAGCCTAGATATTACAATCCTGAGCTGAAGTGTGAATATCACATGGGGCAAATCGGGCATTCAACAGACAGATGCTGGAGGCTTAGGCATAAAATCCAAGATCTTATTGATGCAAAAGTCATCCAGTTGGATTTCGTTGAGACTCCAAACGTCTCTACTAACCCACTGCCAAACCATGGACCAGTCATCAATATGATCACCGCTGAAGTGCCGGATCAAGAAATCAATCTGGATGAGTTGCCAATCACCATAGAACAAGTAGCATGGAACCTTCGCCAGAAGGGTCATTTGCTCAATATGAATTTAAGAGACCGCACCAAAACCAGGCCTGCTATTTACAAGCTACTACAAGGAGGAACTATTAAAAAAGAAGAGATTCTGGAAATGTTGATCCCGAAACCAAGGAGATCGAGCACACAGGCTGAGTTATGGGAAAGGTATCAGGCTGGAGATCCAACCATTGGAACCCTGGGAAATGATGGAAAATACCAGTATTTAATGGATTACTGGTTTGAGCCCCGTGTCTATGCTGACGCTCCTCCAACTGGATGGGGTCCAGAATTTGAAGAGGAAGATAAGAAAGCAAAAGAAGACGAGTTTGTGGGTATGATCGAAGGTGGACCTAGATCCATCAAAATCGAAATAGGCAAAGGTAGTGAAGATGGATCAACTTCATCAAAGCCTAAGAACTATACCTTTCACATACCCCTTGCTGTGAATGATTATAAAGCCGCTCCATTTGATTATAAAGCGGTAAATCATGCTTCAATGGCCATGGTTGGTGGCCTTACTCGCTCAGGAAGAGTTTATGAGTCAACTGGGAAGAATGCAACTGTGAATATGCCACAGCAAAATGAAGAAGGAAGAAAGATGAAGAGAAGTCAGCATTGGCAAAACTGATGAAAGCAAGTGAATACAAGGTTGTCGAGCAGTTGGCCAAAATACCTGCCCAAATATCGCTCATGAGTCTGCTGATCAGCTCTAATGTACACCGTGAGGCTCTTTTCAAAGCCTTAGAAGAAGTAAAAGTTCCAGAAGGTGTATCAGAAGAAGCCTTGGGGCATATCATCAACTCAATCTTTGCAAATGAGCAAATCATTTTCTCATCTGAAGAACTGGGAGAGGAAGGGGATCAACATAACAAAGCCCTATTCATCGTAGTCAAAAGCTGTGGAAAGATCGTCTCTCGAGTATTAGTTGACAATGGATCCTCTTTGAATGTGTGCCCCTTAGCCACTTTGAGCTTATTGGAAATTGAACCGTCAGACATCAAACCAAGCTCTATTGTGGTTCGTGCTTTTGATGGGTCAAAAAGAGATATAATAGGTGAAGTGGAGTTAGAAGTCACCATCGGGCCTCAAACTTTCATTATTCCTTTTCAAGTGATTGACATCCCCAGAACATTCAATCTTGTTGGGAAGACCATGGATCCATGCTGCCAGAGCAATACCATCAAGCCTGCACCAGAAAGTTAAGTTCATAACCAATGGTCAACTCATCACTGTTATGGGAGAACAGGATTATGCCATTTACAAGGAGACAGCTGTCCCTACATTGGAAAAGAAGGAGAAGAAGACTTCGGGCTCAAATGTTTGATGAAGTCTGTATGATGATGATGAAAAGAAACTCAGGTGGGAACCTTTGGACTGGGTTATTCCCCCACTTGTGCTGAAGTGGTGGAAATGAAAAACCAAATGAGAAGAAGGAAGCTCGACAAGGAATATGATCCAATCATCAAAATTCCTCACATCAGCCATTCCTTTCCAAAGCCACATCATATCCAGCAGCCAGATGATATCAAAGAAGATGCTTCATCCAAAGAATGATCTTGAGAAATTGGTTCTCTATGCCTTGCGCTAGTATTAAGTCTTTTAAGTAAGAACTTATCTAAGACTAGATTAGTTTTGTGTTTTTCAGTATTATGTGATGCTCAAATAAGTGTACTTAAACACCGTCCCAGTTTAATAAAATTTATTTCCATTTGTGTTTCACATATTCTCATACATTCCTCATTCATATTCAACCAGATTCGACAATTGTGATGAAGTTCAGGGATATCTCGCGCGTATAATTAATGAAAATATCAATATCACCTCTAACTCTACTGGGTTAGATGTTGAAGATGATATTGATTATCAATTTAGAACACAAGAAATTTGGCAAATTTTGAACAAGGAAGATTGAAATTCCCGAAACCATTGAAGTGATTAATTTGGGAACAAGTGAAAACCCTAGGAATCTGAGGATAGGGGGAAAATTGCCTGAGAGCACGGCACAAGATTTAACCAAGTTATTAGCCGAATACTTGGATGTTTTTGCATGGTCGTATAGCGATATGCCTTTAGACCCATCCATTGTGGTTCACAAATTGCCAACAAAGGAGGATTTTAAACCTATAAAGCAAAAATTAAGGCGATTTAGGGGATTTGCTCCTCCAAATCAAGGATGAAGTAAAAAAGCTGCTTGAAGTAGGATTCATCGAGGTTTCTGATTATTCGGATTGGGTATCAAATATAGTACCAGTACTTAAGAAAAACGGGAAAGTAAGAATCTGTGTGGATTTCAGAGATCTAAACAAAGCAACCCCGAAAGATAATTTCCCGTTGCCTCACATCGATGTTTTAGTAGACAATACCGCTGGAAATCATCTATTTTCATTCATGGATGGATTTTCAGGGTATAATCAGATATTAATGGCCGAAGAAGATAAGGTCAAAACCACATTTGTTACAGCCTGGGGAACTTTTTGTTACAAGGTCATGCCTTTCGGTCTCAAGAATGCCGGGGCAACTTATCAACGAGCAATGCTTGCTATACTTCATGATATGATGCACAAAGAGGTGGAAGTATATGTAGATGATATGATCGCCAAGACAAAGGAAGGAGATGATCATGTAGTGGTGTTAAGGAAGCTTTTTGAAAGATTAAGGAAGTTCCAGTTGAAATTGAATCCAGAAAAATGCACTTTCGGAGTGACATCTGGAAAATTATTAGGATTCATGGTTAGCCAAAAGGGGATAGAAATCGATCCTGATAAAGTCAAGGCGATTCAGGATTTGCCTCCACCAAAAACATTAAAGGAAATCAGAGGCCTCTTGGGAAGGTTGAATTACATTGCTCGATTCATATCACAGCTGACTGATAAGTGCCAACCGCTGTTTAAACTGCTAAAGAAGAATGCCCTAATTGAATGGAATGACGAATGTGAAAAAGCCTTTAATCGGATAAAGCAGTATCTGACAAATCCACCAGTACTGGTTACTCCAAAACCGGGGAAGCCATTGTTCTTATACTTGACAATTCTTCCTGAATCTATGGGTTGTGTGCTGGGGCAAAAAGATGAGGAAGGAAAAGAAAGAGCTGTTTACTACTTAAGCAAGAAATTCTAATGGAGAACAAAAGTATTCAGAGATAGAAAAGACCTGCTGTGCATTAGTATGGGTTATGCACAGGCTTAGGCAGTATACGCTCTTCTACTCGATCGAGTTGATTACGAAGCATGATCCATTGCGATACTTGGCACGCAAACCGGCTTTAGTAGGTCGAATCTCGAAATGGCAGATGCTACTTTCTGAATTTGATATCATTTATGTGAATCAAAGTTCAGTCAAAGGACAAGTTTTAGCTGATCAACTCGCAGAAAGCCCAGTTGATGACGAAGAATTAAAGGAACAAGATCAGTTTCCAGATGAAGGCATCAGAATAACAGAAACAGAAGCCGAAAACAACAATTGGAAGTTGTATTTCGATGGAGCAGCCAACGTATACGGGTGTGGAATAGGGGCAGTCCTTATCTCACCAAAGAAGAACAGTTCCCGGCATCAGCCAGATTAATGTTTCCTTACACAAATAATGTAGCGGAATACGAGGCATGCATCATGGGATTAGAAATGGCAATTCAAATGAATATTGAGGAGCTCGAAGTGTTTGGAGATTCATCACTTATCATTTTCCAAACTCGAGGCGAGTTCAAAACTAAGGATCCCAAGTTGATTCCTTATCATAATCACTTGGCTGAGTTAACAGGAAATTCAAAGAAATTTCCTTCACTTATGTGCCGAGAACTCAGAATCAATTTGCTGATGCATTGGCTACTCTGGCCTCTTTGATCCAATTCACTGAAGGAGTAAGAATACAACCTTTGCAAGTCCGAATAAGAAGTGAACCCGCATTCTGTGCTGTGATTGATCAATGAACCATGGTTTCAAGATATCAAAATTTTCTTGCAAACAGGTGATTATCCTGAGTGTGCTACAAAAAAGGATCAAAATCATTGAGACGTCTGGCAAGTCATTTCTTGTTAAGTGGAGATACCTTATACAGAAGGTCATTTGATACAACCTGTTGAGATGTGTAGATGAAAATGAAGCTCAAAAATTAATGGAAGAAGTTCATGAGGGAGTATGTGGACCTCATATGAACGGATATATGCTAGCTAAAAAGATTATGAGGCTAGGATATTTCTGGTTAACCATGGAATCAGACTGTATCAAACATGTGAGATCTTGTCATCTATGTCAAATTACGCAAACAAGATAAATGCTCCTCCGAAGGAATTACAGTCAATGTCAACACCATGGCCGTTCTCAATGTGGGGAATAGACGTAATCGGGCCAATATCGCCAAAAGCTTCAAATGGTCATCGATTCATACTAGTTGCAATCGATTACTTCACCAAGTGGGTTGAAGCTGCTTCATACGCCAGTGTGACAAAAGCCGTTGTGGTTCGATTCATCAAAAGAGATATCATTGCTCGATATGGAACTCCAGAAAGTATCATTACTGATAATGGTACAAATTTGAACAAATGCAATGACTGATTTATGTCAGCAATTCAAGATTAAACACCGGAATTCCACTCCATATCGCCCACAGATGAATGGAGCAGTAGAAGCCGCCAACAAAAACATCAAGAGAATCATTGAGAAGATGACAATTGCATACAAGGATTGGCATGAAATGCTCCCATTAGCATTAATGGTATCGAACCTCTGTAAGAGTGTCAACTGGGCAACGCCCTATTCCCTGGTATATGGAACTGAAGCTGTTTTACCAGTAGAAGTTGAATTCCTTCGCTCGAGTATTGGCTGAAACAGAGCTCGAAGAAGCTGAATGGGTTAGACAAAGAGTTGAACAGTTAAATCTTTTAGATGAAAAAAGATTAACCGCCATGTGTCATGGACAATTATATCAACAAAGGATGGCTAGAGCATTTAACAAGAGGTTAAGCCAAGAAATTTCCAAGAAGGTGATTTGGTTTTGAGAAAAATGCTGCCAAATGTGCAAGATTCCAGAGGAAAGTTCACACCAAATTATGAAGGACCATATATAGTGAAGAAGGTCTTATCGGGAGGAGCATTAATCCTTTCCCAAATGGATGGACCCAATTTAAAGGATCCTGTGAACTCAGATGCTGTAAAGTTGTATTATCCTTGATCAATAAAACTTGTCATTTCAAGTGATCAATTGATTTTATTTTAATTAATTATAAGCAAAGTTGATATTCCTGAAATTCTCTGAAGTCGAATCAAAGCCTGAAATTCTTTGAAGTTGAATCAAAGCCTAACCCACAAAATTCTTCTGAAAAATTTCCAATCAAACACCATTTGAATCATCAGAAAAAGAAATTTGAGCATCTTATAATACTGAATGAATGCGTTTATACAGTTTGGTCTATTGATTGTTCTTATTTTAAAAGAAAATATTATGGCAAGAATAACTAATTTTGATAGAAAATTGAAGCATGTTGGATTGAAAAAAAAAAAAGAAGAAGAAAAAAAAAGAAAGAAAAAAAAAAGAAAAAAAAGAGAAAAAAAAAAAGAAGAAAGAAAAAAAAGAGAAAAAAAAAAAGAGAAAGGAAGAAAAAGAAAAAAAGAGAAAGAGAAAGAAACCTAGTGGATTGAAAAAATCACAAATACCCTCAGTCTAGACAAATAGTCTAGTACTACCCAAACTCAAAATCATCGAGATGGTGACCCAAAATCCTTTAGAGATGGTAACCCAAAATTCATCCTTTCGAGATGGTGACAAGATCTAGAAACCCATACTAAGATGGTGATCAAGACAGAATTCAGAAATTCATTCATTCAAAATAGTGATCAAGAAGATCCAGAAATTCATTCATCAAGATGGTGATGAAGACAAAATTCAGAAATCTATCCAAGATAGTGAAAAGACAGAAGTCAGAAATCCATCCATTCTAGATGGTGACTAAAACCAAAGCCCATTGGTCCGGCAAATGACCAAAGCCCATTGGTCCGGCAAATGACCAAACCAAAGCCCATTGGTCGGCAAATGACCAAAACCAAAGCCCATTGGTCCGGCAAATGACCAAAGCCCATTGTCCGGCAAATGATCAAAGCCCATTGGTCCGCAAATGCAAAGCCCATTGGTCCGGCAAATGACAAAAACCAAAGCCATGGTCCGGCAAATGACCAAAGTTGGTCGGCAAATGACAAAACCAAAGCCATTGGTCCGGCAAATGACCAACCAAAGCCCATTGGTCTCGGCAAATGACCAAAGCCCATTGGTCCGGCAAATGACCAAACCAAAGCCATTGGTCGGCAAATGACCAAATTAAAGTCTAGGTCGAAGTTGACCTAGCAAATTTCTATGGTCTGAACTCGACAGATAATTTACAAGATTTTGAAGGAGAAGCTAAGCAAAAAAATTGGTTATCTTTTTGTCTTTGTGGCAAAGTTTTGTTCAAACTTTACCAAAGAGGGGCAGCTGTAGACACCAATTTTTGCCAAATTAATTAAGGCTTAAAATTTAATTAAATTCATTTTCAAAGCCTTAAGTATTGATGAAATTGGCTAAGTGATCAAGGCACAGGCCAAATGGCCTGTTGGTTAAAATATGGACCAAACACACACTCAAGCTCAAGGACACAGGTTCAAACCTAGCAAAGGCAAATTTTTGCCTTTTTATCATTTTTGTCTTTTCATTTTCCTCAAATGTGACTTTTGCTTTACTTTGATCAGTTTTTAACTGACAAAACATCATTGATTGTCAAAATTGATAATGGGATTGCAAAGTGGTTACAAAATATGAAAGATTAGTTGCAAAAAAACAACCCAAAAGTTACAAAATTCCATGTATAAAGCATTCAATTGCATTCAATTGAGGAGTTACAAAATTGAGTGGATGAATATGGCATGGAATAAAAAAATCATCATTCATCAGTTTCAAACAATTTAATCATGGATTTTCTAATTAAATTCATGGAAAAATCAAAGGGCAAAAATCAATTATTTGAAACTGTTGAAACTGAAAATTGAGCTTGAACCTATAATAGGAGGTTCTAGGAGCAAAAGGCACAAGTCAATTTCAACAAACACAATCAGAATGAGTGAATTCGAAGATTTCGAAAATTAGGGTTCTTAAAGAGAAAATTCGAAATTGAGAATTTCGAATTGTTTTTGATTCAATTGGGTGTTTAAGGAGCTTTAGGAACAAGTTTAAAGGATCGAGTGTGCTTTATTTGATCAATTTGTTCAAAATCATCTTCGGCAAATTATTTATTTTTTTTTATTTGAACGCCGGCGAACCACGTCGAACCGCCGTCCACGGTGGTTCTGAGCGTGAACCACCACTCTAGAGGACGCGCCACCACCATTGGAGTCGGGCGACAAGCTTCCAGCCACCGAGGACCACCGGAGCCGCCGGAATCCGCCTCGAAAAGTCGCGTCGTCGTCTTCTTCACCGCGGAGCTCCGAGATCGACCCGAAGATCCGAATCCACTCGGGGTCAGGTTTCGTGCAACGATCGTCGGTCATCGGTCAACGGTCAACTCTGATCAGACGGTCCAGATTCAATCAGTAGATTCAACGGCCCAGATTCAATCAAGCAGATCAGCGGCTCAGATTTGATCAAGAGATCAGACGACCCAGATTTCATCAAGCGATCAGACGGCCCAGATTCATCAAGCGATCATACGGTCATATCGAGTCAACAAGATCAGACGATCAGATCGGTCAGCGAGATCGATGCTCCAGATTCGTCCGCTTCATCCGACGGTCAGGTTAATCGCATTTTTTATTAATAGTTTTATATAATTAATTTCAGAAAATAATAAAAAATAGTAAAAAATTTATAAAAATTCATAAAAAATCAGAAAATCAGAAAAATACAGAAAAATCCAGAAAAATCAAAATATTTATTTTTTAATAAATTTATTTTTTTAATATTTTGATATTTTTGAATTATTTTTAATGTGTATTTATACACAAAGTACCTTAAAAATGTATATTTAATGCATGAAAAATATTTTTAATTATTTTAAAATTATTCTGGATATGTTGTGAAGTTAGTGATGATTTTTTAAAAAAAAAAATAATAATAAAAAATAATAAATAAAAAATAATAATATTAAAATAGATTAAAAATGACAAATTGGATTTTCAAAAAACAAAATTTTTTAGAAAAGAAATAAAATAATAAAAAAATGATTTTCGGACTTAGAAAAATTATATTTTCATTAAAATAAAAAAATCAATTGATTAGATCATAGGAGGTAAAAAAAAAATGATTTTTATAAAACTTGAAAATTTATGAACTTAAATTGAGAATAGTTCAAAAAAAAAATTGATCAACAAATTAAATTTTTTAAAAAGAGAACTACGTTTTGTTGATCTCGATTAGCGAGTACGTAGGCACCTACGGGGGACATAAAAAATAAAAAAAAGTTTGTTTAAACGTAAAAAAAAAAAGAGAGATATGTTTGTTGTTATTCATGTTCTAAAAAATAATAATAAAAAGTAAAATGAATAAAAAATAATAAAAAATAAATGAATTATTTGACTTGCAAATATTTGTTATGTAACATATACTTGATTTTGAGCATGAAAAGGATAGATTAATAAATTATAATTCCAAAAGTGGTAACATTTGGTTTTAATAGGTTAGCCCCCGAATCCATGATACTGGTTTTAAAAGTTGGTTTTTGAAATCAAATTTTCGCAGACTGTAGCTAAGTTGGATCAACGACCATTGATCCTAGCTTTTTATTTTTCCCGATTTATATCGGTGTGGCGACTCTTAAAAGTTTTTCAAAAATTTCTTTTAACCCCTAGTCGAGGATTCATGTTAAATGGGTTCGGGTTTAATGTGAATCGGTTAAGAGAAATGAATCAGATAAGATGAAAGATAGTGGAAAAAAAATCCAGGCTCGACAATCTCCTCTTTTTAAATATGTAAAAATATTGATATCTTATTTGAATTTAGCTCGAAACAATGATTTCTTTTCCATATAATCTTCCCAAAAAATGGTTTGATGTTCTCTTTCTGTTTTAATACTAGAAAGTATTTCAGGTGTGCTTATTAGCAAAACCATTTGACATAATTATTACTACTATTGGAATAGCAAATGGATACTAAATTTAAGTATTTTTAATATTGACTTAGTTAGCTTTTGGTTGCTTAACTCTTTATTGTACCGAATTGAGCAAGGTTTATTATACCACAGTTGGTTTGCAAAATGAAATTGGTACTAACAAAATTTATATCATGATAGTAAATAAAACACAAGGCTTTATATTTTATGGTACAAAGATATTAGAATAAGACAAAATAATGTCTTTAAACAAAGAAACTAAGTAACATGACCACTACTACCACATTTTAATCGCTCTCCAACCTTATCAACATTTTACAATGTTACCTCTAGTATCATTGTACCATCTCAACTATCATTGTCACCCTCATAGCCACCAAGAAATACTAGTAATAAAATGTCATCACCATCATTATATTACTACTATTAAATCATCACCACCATTCACACCACCATTACTACTAATTGTAATACTTGTGTATGACAAATAATATGAACTTACAAAAAGAAAAATAATAATCATGTGTTGTAGTTAGCACAACAAAACACTGTCTAAGAAACTTGTATTAGTCTTTTTCCTCTTTATGTTGTGTTGCATTATTCTTCTTATCTTGTATTGTAATGGAAACCAAATGCTACCTTAAATAAGGTAAGTATCACCTACTTGGGTTGCATAGCTTTGTGTTCATCCCTTTTTATGTAGTTTTTACTACTTTTACTATGTAGTTTAACTAACGAGACTATGTCAAGACCTTATAGCTTAGTCACATGAACAATGGTCTCCTAATGGGATGTGATATGCTTGAAATGTGTATATAAATAAAATACGGATTCTACTAACAAGTATACTAGGTCTGATCAAGTAATACAAAAGTGAGTAGAGTATTATTCCACAATGATCAATTTAACTACTAAATCGATATTAGCTTTAACTAATATTTAGGTAATCGAATCGTAGCAATCTAAACGAATTATCTAATTCTAAACTAACTTAATAGCTATTGATGAATGCAATGAGATTGGTAAAGAGATATATATCAAAATAATGGGAAGGAAAAGAATCCATCTTAACATTGCTAATCAAATTGAAATCATATTATATTGATAATTAGATTTATGAATATTCATATGAAATTGTCAAGATCTAAAACTTGAAATCAAGTTTTAATATCTTATAAACCACAAAATAATTAATAGCTTCCGCTAAATAAATTACCAGTGGAATCTTGTTCACAATTATAAATATCCCAATTCTACAATTGACTAATGATTTAAATTAACTTCTCATAATTCCTTCGTGAGAAATCAACCGAAAAACATCGCATGAATCACAACAAACAATTTCTAAATCAGATTAAACTCTGTCACTTCAACAATTGTTGATTAACCTTTATTTATGAATTCTTATGAACCTTAATTTCCCTTCCAAGTTATCAAAATTCTTACAAATCAAATTCTAAATAAAAATAAGATGAATGATAGGAATTCAATATGAATATTTCATAACCCTAACAATCATATAACACAATTTCAAGAATCATATTAGCATGCTTAAGGCTTAATCAACTTCCCACAATAGAAATTTAGCTACTCATGAATAATGATTCACAGATCAGATATGAAAATGCAATTTAATTCATATTGAAAAACAAAATCAGACAATTGAATTGCATAAAAATAAAATCAAATATTACCAATTCAATTGATAAGGTCTTCAATTGCAAAATCTTTACAAAGCTTCAAAATGATCTCTCTCTCTAACAAAGGAATGAAGGCTAATCTATTTTTTTATAATATTTTTCTATATTTTTTTTCTATGTCTCCAAAGTGAAGGAAACCCTAGAATATATGAGCAAAATTCTAGACGTTTCATCTAATTTTTGCAGTTACAAAGCGTATGCCAGCAATTACGCTTTCTACACCGGCAGCTTATAGACGGCGTACTCCCCTACATTGCTTAAACATGAGCGGCTTTGGCTTCGACATTAAAGGTATGAATTCTGTGGATGACCTACGCTGCTTGAATGCTAGCGGCGTAGGGTTTGAAATGCCCATGTAGAGGGAAAACATAGAAGGTTGGCCAAATCCACTTATAGGCCAACTGTATAGGTGGCAGCCTTTGAAAATCCAATTTTGTGGATGCTTAAGGTCGTCTCAACACTGGTAGCTTTGATTTCCAAAAAGCCGGCGTTGGATGAAAATTGCAAAAGCTAGCTTTCCCTTCTTCTACACTAGCAGTGTTAAGCTAGTGCTTGATCTTTTATTCCTGATCTTCATCCTACACCGCCCCAAGCCGGCGGCGTATATGACAATTTTGCTGGCCTTTGAATTCTTGAATCTATTTCATCCCAAAGCTTGGATAAAAGCCGGTAGCTTAGAGGCAGTGTTGACCTCTAGGCTAACTATACGCCAACGGCTTAAGATCTAGAAAAGCCGGCGTACCCCCTGAGATTCTTCAATTTCAGCTCAAACTTCCTTATTTTGCTTTCCTTTATTCAAATTAGACCTGAAACATGAATTTAAACAATCCAAGAACCAATTCTAGCAATTTTCATAAAATTCAAGACAAATTAATCACTAATTACTTATTAAAAGTTGTGTAGAATATGATCTTATCAGGATGGACTAAATTTAATACTTCCCATCCCCTTATTCCCTAACAGTTCTTATAGTCAATGACTAAAATATATAAATGAATAATGAGATTGCATTTTCAAAAATGCTTTTACTTATGTCAAATATCATTATATTATTAACAATCTAAAGTTAAGCACGTTAACCATATTAAAACTTGAGTTAATATGGATGGTAGCAATATTTAAATACAGAATGATGGCAATTACCAAGCATAATAATAAAGCAAGGGTAGCAGGGAGAGAAAGTGTCATGCCCATATGGCATCGTATATATGACAGTCTACCACACACTACACAAAACCTAGATGTGATACCCTTGTCACTTAAAGATTTCCTATCTAGTGCATAAGGCATACTCATGAATAAGGGATGCCACCCAGTATTTCAATTCCATAACTGGTAACAAAATTATAAAGAATATTTAAGGATAAAAGGTGCATAAATAAATAGGGGTTACTAGGCCCTATAGAAGATATAATACTCAAGTAGTCTAATTATGTTTGACCATAAAATAACTAATTCTCTTCTAAAATATAAAGACAACAAGAGAATCTCAAAAAATGAACAAAAGCTCCCATTGCATAACTCACACATCTCTGATATCCCATAGCTAACTTGTGGTATGTTGTAATCTTATTGTATCCACAAGTAGTCCTATGCAACAAAAGTCCATAGAGGTACAAGTTCTAGGTAACTTAGGAGAAGTTTCCTCAATATGCACATCGGTTATTAAGCAAGTTATTATTATCAAACATATGTAATGCAAGTAACCAAATGAATTAATATATACAGCCATTCAAAAACTATATATGTTGCATATTTGCACCCTCGATGACTTGGATTAGGAAATAAATATGATTCAACAATCTCATATACATGTCAGCATCAAGAACCACTCACCATGGGACCTTATACTATTCTTTTATAAAAAATAAAGGAATTTTTTTGTATAAAGAACATAAAGAAGTACATATATATAATCATGAGATAAAACTATACCCCTAAGTAGTGACACTCAGCTCTAGTTCCAATCAAGGGCTGCATTCCATGGTATAACTTAATTTTCTAACCAAAGTAGGGCACATGGTCTTATCCTCGATAATAGCTCCTATGTACCACTATGTGATACTAACAACCTTAAACATGTGACATTGTACAATGCATGGCCGGTTTATTATTTCAAGAAAAGTAATTTAATGGTTCATTATAAACGATCGAGCAATTGAAAGACACTTACAATATTAGCTCAACATTACTAAATCAACACAAGCAATATGTATTCAATGAACTAAGATAGCTTTCCTACATAGTTCAACTAAGAGAAAACATAAGTAATTTCCCAAAACCCCAAACATGCACCATTTGATATCTAAAATTTCATTCCATATACTCTATAAGCATAAGCAAATGTAAAAAAATGTAAGAAATACTCACCCATTCATCTTGCTTAGGAATTAAAGTAGTCTTAGTAATTAAAATCTTGTTCAAAGTCACTTGGATAAACAAGTAATTTCTATAATGAGTATTTAACTAAATTACACTAGAAGTTAAATTAAACTATAATTATCTAGTTTGGGAATTTTGCATTTTTGCTTTATTTTAAGTCACTTTTTTAGTGTTTGCATAGTCGATTTCTTATGGTTTTTTTTATGTACTTTTACATGGTGATACAATCGAGAAGGTCTTGAAATAGGCCAGGTTAGATTCAACCAATCATGGTTTTTGCTAAATTGAGATGTTTCCTAAATTTATTAGCTACAAAATATCAATAACACTAAATGTACTTCATCTTCTAATTTTGGGTAGGGTCCTTAAGTTAAACTAAACATGAACTTCAAGAGAACTTTAATTATAACTCCTTTCATGTAAACACTAACTAAAAGTTATACAGCATAATCATTCATGGACATATTTTATTCTTACCCAATATATTGTTAATTCAACTATTGCTAAGTCAAAAATTAAGTTTGGTCTATTCTTATCTTGGCATTGTAAGGAAATAAAGGGAAACATTTTCTTCATCTACTTTTCATTATTACAACATTACGACTTTAAATCTCATGATCAAGTGGGTTGTGTAAGCCACTAGATTTTATGCTACGTTTTATGCTTAAATCCTAGAGCCATAAGTCAATCGGAAACCCTTAAGTCAACAAATTGGTATTAAACCCTAGTGAACATAGATCTAGTAATCCTGCGCTCTTAACCCTTAAACAATAAAATTGAACTAATCATAAATTGTAGTCCGTAATAATACAACAAAGCTTAAAAATATCATATTCATCAAATTTTAGTTCGTTTTGGACCTAAATGGAAATAGATTTCGAAAACCGTGTCTCGATGCACAAAGCAATAAAAATATTTAGATAACACCGTTAAACTCGTGATATAAGGATTCCAAAAATATCATATTTATAATTTTTCACTATCTAGAAATATCATATATAGCGCTTTTACGTGTACTTTCTTTACTATCTGTATTAATTTGTTTTGTCTACTATTTATATCAGTATTCTACACTAGTCATTACTATTCCTCTATTTTCTACTTTTTCTTACTACCTATTCTTACACTCTACAATACATATTTCTTACAATTTATCTTTCCATAAAACTTTAATCACATCATATCTTACATATTATTACATTTTATTACAAAAATGCAAATTCAATCAAATTTCACCCTCTCTCTTCTCTCTTCCACGCCAGCCACTCTTTTTTTTTTTCTTTTTCAATTTATTTTTATTACACTCATTTCCTTCCATAAATCTCTATAAATACTCCATCTTCATCCATTTCTTTCACACACTTCACTTCACATAACAAAACTCTTCCAAATTCTCTCCATAAACCCTCTCTCTAAAAAACTCCTACCTAACTCTCTCATCATCCCATATTCTTACTACCTCCATACAAACAATAGCCTCTCTTTCTTCTACCATTCACATCTCTACATTAGGAAAAATTCCTAACATATTTCTTTTTCATATCATGTAACTTAACATGATCATGTGTGTGTGTTTCCTAAATCTATGAGTGTTATGAAGGGAATACTATGTTCATGTTTTGTTCTTATTTATGCACAAAATCTCATTTTGTTATTATGTTATTTTATTGTTGTCATATAGTTATTATTGCTAATCTAACTTCTATATGTTATTAAATATACTTATATATATATATATTCTTAGAGCATATAAGGTCACTAACATAACTTTTATTTATTTATGTCTTGCAATTTATTTATTTATTTTATATTATTAGAGTAAGACTAGTCCTTCTAGTCTTAGACTTGTCCTTGAGGATCTCATTACAATGCCCTTGTCCCACCAATCTAAAACTTCTATGATTTTCTTGATTTATTTTCTTTCTTTGCTTTATGGGACTAGTGTATCTCTAATTTGAAAGCTTTGATACAAGTTATGACTTCCAATACTTGACTTTTACTATGTGTTTATTTTCTATATTTTCCATCTTTATATTAATTATTTTTTGTCATGTTACTTAATTGTAAATTCATGTTCATACATGATTATGTTGTTGTTGTCTTAATAAGAATAAAAGAAATTCTTTCTTTAATAAAGAAAAAGGGACTAAGCTCACAATAAAAATGTAAATTTTGACACTTAGGAAAGTTTCATTAAAACCTTATAATTTTACTTCAACAATGTTATTTTCATTAGATTAGTTATCATAAATCTTAGAGTTGTTTTTATGTAAGACTTTTCAAAGAATTTAACTAAGTAATTTCATTACCGTCTTTTCAAACCACTAAGATAAAATTATTTAAAACCTTAATGTTTATAATTCTTTGTTATGCAAATTTTTCATATAAACTTATTGTTAAAATCATCACTAACACTTTAGTAAACACTAGGATTTAGACAAGCTTTTTAAGCCATGTTAAAATCTACTCACCAAAGTAAAAGTCTACTTAAAGAATAAAATTTGTAAGTAACTTGAAAGACTAAGTTTTTGGAACTTAAAATTATCTTCTAGAAGTGAAGGAAAAATAATTGTAACAAGAAACCACCCACTTACAAAAAAACTCAAAGATTTTAGTTCCAACTGCTTAAATAAAATTGTCAAGTTTCAATTTTCCAAACTACTAAGGTAAGTTACTTTATGAAAAAGTCTATTGTTAAGACAACATGTTAAATCATGTGTATAATATGAGTTTATATATATATGTTAAATGGATTTTTCAACTATATAAATATTCATATACTTGTTTGTGAATTTTTTGATGAAGAAAAATTTGGTAAACTTTATTTTTAAGGACTGAGAAATTCGTGACAGATCTGTACCTTACCATTTGAAACTCAAATCATCTTTTATGATAAAAAAAACCCTAGAAATAGATAGATCTCTTTGACTAGATAGAAAACGACAAACTATATGCGAAATTTCGAGTTAAAATGAGCAAGTTATGGTCATTTTAAGTTGGAATTTCACCCCATACGAATTTTAACAAACTTAGTGAAATAGAATAAGTAAGTTTAAGTAGAACTTCCATGAAATACTCATTTTAGATTTTTTCTTATTTAGGTGATGTGGAGACCGAGTTCCAGTACTCACAAAACTGCTACGACTAGAAGTTGTTCGCACAATGATCGAGTGAGTTTATTTCCTACATTCTTATACTTTTATTTTTACTTATAGAATAGTGGCATTAGATTTAAGAAAAGATAAAAATGGGAAAGTGCATATGCTTTATGTGCATGTGCTTTATGTACATGAGTGAATTTATGTTAAATATATCGAGGCAGGAATTATCTATAATAAATGTCTGATTTAGTATAGAAATAATATGTCTACAAATTATATGATCACCCCTTAAAATATCTAATATTATACCATGAGTGCTTAATTAAATTAATTCGTACATATCACATAGTAAGTCACATTGCATTCATTACTATACACTTGGTTGGACAAGGGCATTGTAATGAGATCCATAAAGCCCAAAACTCTAATAACGGCAAATGGTCGCCCGAATTTATTTAACGGTGAGTAGACACCTGGATGAACTACATTTTAGTAGCTAGTAGTGGCTTGCATAAAACTACAAAAACCTTATTTAAAAATAGCGGTCTATATGGCCTAGACACCTAACCCCGAATGGAGGGTGTAAATCTATTCAACATATGATTTCCAAAAAATCATATGTATTGTATGCTTATATGTTTGTTGTAATTCATATGCTTGACTAAATAACTTGTTTGACTATTGGTTGTTCAAGTACTTATTTGTGGAAATAATTCTCACTAAGCAAGTAAGCTTACCCCCTTTTAGATGCCTTTTACAGAACCCGTACTTATGGTTGAAACCTCGAGGTTATTTATCTTAGATACTACCTTTTGGATTCAGGAGCTTTTTTTGAAGTCAAGGACTAGAAGTAGACTTAGACTTCTAAGTAAAACTCCATTATAATTATTTTTTTTATTAGACTATGATGGACTACATATATATATATATATATTGATAGGGGAATGCATCTTTGATATTTGTAAGACTCCCTATATTTTCTATTTAGGATGCATTTGTTATGATTTATATTCTTAATTGCTATTATAAATATCTCTTAAACAACTTGTTTCAAAGTTGGTCCTCTATATTCATGAAGGTACGCCTTATACCTAATATTGAAGCTTTTGGGATGACTAAGATTGTTATACTTAAGCTTTAATATTGAGTGAGACGGATTATCGCGTTTAGGGTATCCTTTGAAACGTGACAGGATGTATTCTTTTTTATAGGGCATGAAGATAAGATCACCAAATAAGAAGTTCCTACTAGATTTTATTGTTATCAAAAGTTCTGCATAACATGTATACCAGCTAATTTGCTAGATCAAGTAAGAGTAGAAGAACTTTCAAGTTATGCAATGTGATTAGTGAACTTACTTGAAAAAGATGTTAGGTTACTTTTTCTCCTCCTTGATGGCATGGATTTGGAGTAGTGGACATGAGGATGTTGTTGTTAATTTGTGATATAAAATAGAGAAGAAGAAGAAAAAAGAAAGTGGACCAGAGGTAGAGATATAGAGGGAAAGAAAGAGTGGTGGTTGGAACGATAGAAAAATGGAAATGGATCTTTCTTGATTAATTTTGTTTTTTTTTTTCCATGATTATTCATTTATGTGGATTGTCCAAAGGGTATTATGTAAATAGTTATACTTTCCCAAAATCCTTGATTTTGGGATGCTTATTGGTTAGTCAAGATCTTAGAATAGATATGGTGTGGGAGGTGAAGCTTACAATGGGGGCCTAGATGGGAGCTTCTCTTGATTAACTAATGAGATACGATTTGATGTATTTATTTTCACTTGAAATGTGATCCATAGAATTTAATGTATGTTCGTATTGTTAATGTACATCTGTATTTGATTTGTCAATTCCCACATAGTGTAAGCACATTATTATTTGTCTAAATAATTGTCCAAAAAGCAATTATTTACTCAGTATAATTTGTCTTTATTGATTTTTGTTAAAGTTTTGAATATTATTGGGATTACCGAATTTTCGTAATAGAGTTACCAAGTTCTAAGGTTAAATTGAGGGTCAACCCTCAAGTCTCAGTCTTAGGGTCTTTTGAAAGGATTTTCATAATTTAGATCTTCCTACTGAAGGTCTATTAAAAGTAAGTCCGAGTTACACTCTAATCAATAGTTAAATATTCCTTAAATTTTTTAGGGTTCACAAAAAGAAAGCAAAATGGCGAGCCAAAAACAAAATAAAGATTAAATTAAAACAAATAATAAATTATAAAATTAGATCATAAATATTAGAAATCTTAATATTGATAGTTCAAAAGTGGTACTTATCCATATTTACGAGAGTTATTTATCAAATAGGACTAAGTATATTTAATTCAAACAAGTTTATAGATTGGTACAAATGTATTTTACTTATATAAACTTGGGCTAAATTACATTGGTGTTCATCAGCGATTCGGTCTAAGTTAATATATATATTTCTGTATCAATGTCTCAAGTAGTTAAAAAAGTATATTAATATCATATAAGGTGGTGCAAATAAGATTTTTTTTTTATATTCATTCATTATCTGCTTAAATTATTAATATCTTTTTTTAATCATTAAAACACTTATTTTTTATTAAAATTGTTTTATAAAACATTAACTTTTTTTAGAAAAATACGTTTTTAGTTCTCAATGTTGTGTTGTTTTTCTATTTATGTCATAAACCTAATTTTTTTCTATGTAAGTCCTCAACCTTTCCAAAAGTTTGAAATGAAAACTTTTTTAACACCGTTAATTTTTTTTGTTATAGTTTGACATTTGGCATCATTTCATATGCTAGAAAAAAAAATCAATCAAGATAGAATCAACAAAATAATGAAAAATAACAAAAAAAACTTAAAAATTATTTAAAGTCATAAAAATTTAGAAAAAAAAAAAGAAAATTCTATAAAAATAAAATAACTGTTGTGGCCATTATTATTATTAAGTGGATGGTGGAAAGATTTAGATTGCAGTTAAATTTATATGATGATCAAAGAAGATTGTAATCAATTTAAATTAGCATGCAAAGGAAGAAGCCGATCAATATCTCCAAGAGAAGAGAAGAAAAGCCACTATCTAACACCCAAATGTCGAGGGCCTAAAAAAAAAAAAAACCCAAATGTCGTAAAAAGTCATTCTCCGACTCCAAGGCATAAGAGGCAGAAAACAGGAGGTCTTGGCTATCTTCTATGCACAAATCCGATAGTTGATGCCTTGGTCGATAGAGCAGAATAACATCAGTGAGAAATTGAAAAGAGAAGAAGAAAATGAGAAGAAAAGGTCTACCTATTACATTTCTGTTTTCTATCAAATTAAAAATGACACATTAGTTTTTTTCCTCCTTTGCTTTTTGCGCTTTTCAATTATTTTTTTAATTTTATTATATTTAATTACTTTTGAATTATCTCAATTTATTTATTTTTTGTGAATTATTTCTAGCAAATGAAATGATGTTAAGTATTAAAATTTAACGAAAAAAAACTAACTGCATTAAAAAAGGTTTTTATTTGTAAATTTTTAAAAAGATTAAAGACACAAATAAAAAAAAAATAGATTTAAGATTCAAATAAAATATTAAGAACTAAAAACGTTTTTTTTTTTTTAACCACTCACTAGCACCTTATTTAATCATCTTTAGTGATATCTTCTAATGAAATTTATTTCTTTTATATGTCATGTCAGGTTGACAGAAAGTGTCAAGCATCTCGCATCTAGAACTTTACTTGGTAAAAGCCACCCGGTGAATCACATAGAAATTTCTTAGCATGCAAATTAATTTAAGTTGCCCATTTATTCATCTGGGACCCATATCCATTCATTCCTATCTTCCCCATTACATAGCGCAAGATGAAGACATATCATAAATTAAGGAGAGTGAATGAATGCAAGTTCAGACTTAGCTCAAGATTTTGGTTGTTTCTTCATTTCTTCACAAGATATTCACGCGGGCACCCTTTATGCCAATTCCCAATTGCTTTTGAATGCAAGAGGATTTAATTTCAAAAGTGGAGACATCTTTTTATTTTTCTCTATCCCTTTCCATTTTCATTTCTTTCTTCCAAGCTGGCAACGCCATAGGGACTTTAAGACAAGGCAACTTGAAATTTCCAATTACATTAAGGGTCAACTAGAGATAGATACAGTTTGGTTCTAAATCGAAAACCGAATCCGAATTGAACTGATTGGTTGGTTTTAGAACCGATTAAAGAACGATTGGTTTTTTAGTTCTCAAGTAGTTCTACAAACTAAAACTAGATAAAACAGGCGGTTCCAGTTCATTAAAAAAATTAGAGAAAAAAATTATAAAATATATTAAATATTTAATTATTAATGTTTAGACTAGTAGTAAAATTTAGTACCTAGTTACAATATTTAGTATGTTATTATCAACAACATAAATAAATATAACTTAAAATCATGTATAATTTAGTTTATAGAAACTTCTCCTAAAAGCAAAATTTATTTCTTTAATAACATGAGACTATTTTTGTATTGTAATTTTCTTTTTATCCTGTAGAGTATTTTCCAATCTTATGCTACTAACTATAATTGGTATTGATTGTATTTGTATATGAAAGCGCATTCTAAACAAATTTTTAAAATTTTTGGTTAAATAATTTAACACTTTTAGATCCAATAATTAATTATTTTGAGTTTGAAATTAATTTAATAAAAACTAAAATTCATTTATTTTTTTTAAAAGAAAGATAGTTCCTTGTTCCAAGACTAGAATGGGAACCGCCAGTTCCAATTCTGGTTTCTTATTTTCAAGAATCAGAACCGGCAGTTTTGATTCTAATTCGGTTCATTCATGAAACTGAGCCTATGCCTAGGGCCATTGTATACATAGTATTCTATTTCACCTTTTTTTTTTTTTCAAAATGCTGAAGATATGCCAACAAAATCACAACATTTCTTCATTCCATTTGGGCACTAGGGCAGGTATAAAAAATAGAGCCATTGAAGTATCCATATATCAATTAAATATCTGCAGGACAGAAAAGTATTCCTTCCTTTAAGTGCATTATTTTCCATAAAGCTCTTAATTAAAAAAGTATCTAGAATATTAACATAGTTTATTTTTTAATATAGAATCTAATCTTTTTATGAGATTATGATGATGGTGTGATGGATTGTTTTTTCTAAGAATATAAACGCCTTTATTAAAACATGAAAAAGACGTTAAACCTGCTATAAGAAGTTTGGTTGTTCATATGTTCAAAAGAAATAACTATTATAACATTAGGATTTCTGTTTATGACATGTACATTTTTGACAAAATGAAAGAGAGATGAAGGAGGACACAAAAGCGCCTCGCTAAGGATAGCTTTAGGTGGAACAAAAAACAATCCTTCATCCATTGATTCTTTGCTACTTGTTCTAGTTAAGGTGCCAGCAACCATATTACCATGCTTGGAAATATGAAGCAACACAATTTGGTCAAGGGAGTAAATCTTTGCCTTGCAAAAAGATATTGAGTGTATAAACTTGTTATTAGTGTTTGTTTCATTCATTAGGAGTTGAAATGCTAGCATGAAGTCACGTAGATGTTAATATTTTTGAACCTAGTTTTTTAGTGTAGTCGAGTCCCTAATAAATACTCTACATTTTTGCATTTGTGATATCCATTGTTCCTATGTTCTTATTGTACCACATGATCCAGTCACCTTTTTCATCTAGAAGGACGCCACCAATAGATGTAATACTTCTAATTATAGAGGCATCCATGTACAGATTGATGTTTGTAGAGTGATTCTATGAGATTTCAATAATTCCCATGTATTGCAACATCATGTTTTCTTGATAAGAGACAATATTCATGAAATGATCTAAATTTAATTTCTATTTAACTTCCATGTATATTTTTTATTTGTCTTAATTATTGAACTAAATGAGCATGTTGATTTATGAGAGTTATGTTTAGTAATATTAATATTTGAGTAGATGAGTTGTAGTTTAAATGTGTCTAAGTTAGTATATTTTGAACATTACACATGTGTTATTTTGCATGTGTAATGAAATTAATGTTATTATTTTATATATATTAATGTGTGTATAGTATAATTAATATTTGTCTTTTATACATTAATATGTTTATGTTATGTTTAAATTTATAAAATCAACTTTTGAATTGTTTAAGAAATAGTCGACAGAAATTTTACTCAATTAAGCCCAATTTTCATGACTAAATTACACCCAAATTAACCCCAAATTAACCCAAATTCAACCCAAAGTCTATTATGCCTTAAAAATCAAACTTAAGATGATAATGAGTCCAAAATTTGCTTAATTAAGCCCTCTTTTGGCAGCCCTCCCAGTTCATACGAATTTTCATCTTCTTTCTTTCCTTTTCTCTTTTCCTTCACTCCAAGTTACAAGCCTTAAACCATAGAATAACACCAAGCTTATTGAAACAAAAATCTCTCCAAGATAAGGCTTACTCATGTAAGTTAATACAAGTATAGCATTTGTTTTATTTCCTTTCTTATAGTATCTATGTGAGATCTTGAATAGAATGAGTTTAATGTCTTTTAAGTTGTTTTGTTCATGCATTAATATAGGTTGGATTGTGTTTGTTATTGTGTGAATTTGTTATGTGTTGTGGTAGCTATATGAAGTGTTGGGGAGGAATAATGTTAATTTGAGTAGTTGAAGTTAAGGATGAGTGGAATGGGATTTGAAGTGGTTTAATGTGTTGTTAAATGTTCTAAGTTGCTAGGATTGATTAGTGCAGATAGGAAATAGTATATGAAGCTAAAAATGAACTTGAAGAAGGATTAAAAGTGTGTAGGTTAGAAATTTGCAAAGTGAAAAAACAGGGAATAAACTCTTTTCGAATAGGTTGTTTTTAAACGTATGCCAGCATCTGGCACTTCAATGCCGCCGGCATAGAGGCGGTGTTGGAAGTGAACAGAATCAATTTTTTTAAAGTCACTTTGAACGCTGCCGGCTTTTGCAAGAAAACTTTGCCAGCATTTATTTTTCAAAATGTACGCCGGCCATTAGGGCTTCAACGTCGCCGACGTATGGGCGGTGTTGGATTGGAACAAAATCAAAATATTTAATACCGGGTGAAACGCCGCCGCATATATTTCGTACACTGTCGGCGTTCATCCAAATTTTGCTTACGTATGAAGGCCGCGTATCCCCTGAGTTTTTCAAATTCAAACTTCTTCAATCTTTAATCTTTACTTCATATACGATCTCCTAATGAATATATAAGCTAGATAAACATGTTTTATGCATGAATTAGATATTAAAATTATATGCAAAGCTTATTGAATCTCCTTGTATAATTGATCTAGGATTATGATATATATATATATATAGATGTGAATTCTACATTCAATTATTAATTGTTTTGATATTCTTATTTCAATTAAAGGTTCTTCGGTTAGTCCCTCTCTGAGTGAATATAGTGATATACTATCGGGTTCAGGTACGCAATAGCTTGTTTGATGTTTGCTAGGATTAGGCATCCCTAATTTGATTTAATTCAATTCGGCTTAATGTTTTGATAAACTGGATGTCTATTACGCTGTTTAATCTAGTTCGAGGAGCAGCAAACTTGCCATGATGTAATGACATGTTGTTAGGCGCTTAACCTAAGTCATGATGCAATGACTTTACCATGATGCAATGGTACGCTATGATGCAATAGCGATTCATTTTAGTTAAGTGGGTAGCCGATAGGGGGAATAGTATCTGAGTAACATTTACTTAAACTTAGGGAAATACCATAGTTTAGTTCAAAGTTTATGGAAACTGGAACTAGGCTCATGTTATGGACTGAGTTTAAGTAGAGTCGGGCAACGATTTTGAACCCTAAATGAAGCTATTTTCTTTATGAAATAGATATAGAAGATATAAGTATTCAGATTGCTATATTAACCCCCTGAGCAGCTGCTGTTACTTAAGATCCCTAAATTCCCAGAGCGTGATCCGGGGTTTGAATACCCTCTTGCTGTTTTGTAAAAGAAAACTTAATAAGATAATCACTTGTCCATTGATGCATTCCATTTGATTCAAGTTTGGCTTGATAACTTGTTCTTGTATTTTGTTATTGTGTATAGGGCATTTGGCTCACTTTTACTACTTTGCAGGTAATGAAGACGAGTTATATGATGTTGTGGTTACGGGTTCAGACTTTGAGAAATTCATGGATGAGTGGGACGATAGGACTCGACACCCTGGATTTTTAGAAGCTTTTGTTAAAGCAAAAGTCTTTGTATAAAGGCTTAATAGATAAGCCTAAGATGTAAAACCTTAAGATCTCTTAGGTTACTTTTTGTTTTAAGAAAACTTGTAATTTTTGTAGTGTCTTGTATTGATACTAAACTTTGTACTGATGTATACATATGTATAGATTGATTTTATTAGCAATCTTGTTTTGTTAAAAGTTGTTTATAAAGTTTTAGTAGATTTAATCAATCAATTTTCATGAACTTTAGTTTAAGACAATCTTACATATAATGTGAAAATGTTATATGTGGTTGGGGACTCGGTACTTAAATCTCGGGATTTAGTGGGTCGGGTCTTTACAATTTATGAGCTTTGTTTCTTATGAGGTTGCTTAGGTATAGATTTGGTTTTTTTTTTTTTTTTTTGTTGGTAGATGATTTCATTTCTTTCTTTCCATATGAGCATGATAGTCATAGCAAATAGTATTGGTCGTGTTGTTTCAATTGCTTCTATCATGTGTCGTTTAAATTGACAATTGCTGTCTGTTCATTTATATAATGGCGTATTTAGCATATATGTTATGTTCGCTACCTTGACCTCTTGCCACAGTCTCACTAAGGTGGGGCATCTCCTTAGGGCATGGTCAACATCTTCTTATTATTGGTTGCATGAGGACACAAGTTGTCTATAGGGATACCATATTGTCTCATTTGATACCCATGGGTAAGGCATCATTTAGTGCTCTCCATATAAACAATTTTTCTTTTGGACTACTTAAAGGTAAATTCCATATTGTGTAAGTGTTGTTGTTCCTCTATTTTGTTGGTTCTAGTAGCCTATATATTTCTACTAGTTAGATTTTATTAGAACTTTGATTACTTTCAAAATTTGAGTCTTATCTATTAATTAGACTAATTGAACCAAGCTTTTGTATTAGCCATGATTTAGCACGATATTCAATGATGTTTTCATTCCATTTCGTTTCCCTAAGCCAGTAGTTTTTGACATTCTATTGTGTTGCTTTCCTCGACATTGGTCTAGAGAAAATGTGGCACAAGGGACCTAAAGGAGACTAGTTGCCCTCCCAAAAGTTACACCGTAATCCATTATCAATTGTGTATTTGTTATTCTCCAACAACCACTCATGTCCTTCAACTAGTTCTTTCTATTATGGTGAATCAGATTGATTAATCCACCAGAAGCTTCCACACATTCTATTTTTATATTTCACTTTCATTAGAGTACTCCATAAGTGTTGTCTTGTGTTTAAGCTCTCATGCCTTTCTTATTTTCTAGGCTTAGCTTTTTCTCATAAGATTTTCTAGACCAATTCCACCATTCTCCTTTTTTTTGTAAAAGGGTCAAGGAATCCAGTTTTTCTTCCTATTCTCACTTGAGTTCAGATAAAGTTTTTGACTATTTGGTCTATGTTTGCTATGGTTTTCTAGGTTAGTGTTGTAACTTGGAGGTAGTGGTTAGGATTGGCTTATAGAACTACTTTTGCTGGGAGTACTCTTGTAAATCCCTAGATTTTACGATAATTATAAATAAACCTTAAGAGCTATAAGTTAAATCGGAACCCTAAAGTCAACCTAGTTCTATGTTAAGTCTAGTGAATTTAGATCCGGAAATTCCACCCACGAAACTTACAAACAATAAAAATGAGATAATTTTGAACTATGGTTCGTAATTATATAAGAAAGCTTAAAAAGATCAAATTTGCCAAAATTTAATTCATTTCGGACCCGAACGGAATCAGTTTCAAAAATTAGGATTCTGACAAGTAACATAGTGAAAATATTCTAATAACACTATTAGACTCGTAATAATATGAGGTTTTCAAAAATATCAGTTTTAGAATTTTTCGGTATTTAAAAATATCAGATATAGCTCATTTATATGTATTTTCTTTACTACCGTATTTTTATTTGTCTACTATTCATTATTATTCACTACTATTCATCTATCTCTACTTTTTCTTACTACCTATTCTTATAACCTATACACCTATTTTCTTATAATTTTCATTTTCCATACTACTTCACATCTTTCATATCTTACTTTTCATTAATAAAAATACAAAAAAAAAAAATTCTCTCTCTTCCTCTCCTCTCATTAACGTCGGCCACCCTCTCTCTTTCTCTAAATTTTTTTCTTTTCAATTTATTTTATTACATCTAATTTCCCTCCATATTTTCCTATAATTACCCCTTTCTCTCCACTTCTTTCATGCCTCTCATTCATTACTAAAACTCTCCCATAATTTTTACAAATTTTTCTCTCTACAACTTTCTTTCTAACTCTCTTTTCTTCTTCCATAACCAATAGGTAAAAGTTTCCAAGATTTTTTTTTTTTTATGTTCATGTAACTTAACATGACCATAGTGTGTGTTTTCTAAACCCATAGAAGTTAAGAAAGCAACAATATGTTGATACTTTGTTCTTGTTCATACATAAATTCTATGTTATTATATTATTGTTATATTGTTTTTTATATTCATGTAATCTAACATGGCCATGGTGTGTATTTCCTAAACCTATGGCTGTTATGGAAGCAATACTATATTCATGTTTGTTCTTGTTCATGCTTAAAAATTCTCTTTACTATTGCGATATTATCTTGTTATTACATTGTCATATTATTATTGTTGCTCTAATCTAACTCCATATATATATATATATATTATATGTATATCTATATTACCTAATGCATAAATGCTTACTAACCTAACATCTTATTATTATTGACCTTACTATTGCTCTTATTATTATGCTTCTTCTTTTCTTTCTTTTCTTTTGGAATTAGTTTATTCTTAGTTCCGAAAAACTTTGATGAAGCTAAGGCTCCCAATACTTGACCTTATATATATGCTTATTTGATTCTTATATCTCTTTCTTTCTTTATATGATTTTTTTTTTTACATATAATATAATTATATGTTCATGTTCATGCATAATCATAATGTTGTGGGCTAAATAAAAGGAGTTCTTTTCTTTTATTAAAAATTAAAAATTGAACTCTTTACGGAAATAATTTTGACACTTAGGAAAAGTTTCCATTTAAAGCTTAAGATTATAATTTAACAATATCCTTTTCAAAAATTTAAATAAGTTCATCATAGACTTTTAAGTGTTAATGTTATGCAAAGCTTTTATTTTCCAAAACATAGTTATTAAGTTCTTACTCTCTTTTTCAAGATAATAAAATTATCTTAATGTTGATAATTCTTTACTATACAAGTTTTTCTTAAATACTTATTTAAAAGAACTCATACCAACACTCTAACAAACACTAAGAACTGGACAATTGTAAGTCCAGTTAAAATCAACTCACTAGTTAAACACCTAGAAAAGTGATATTGTTAAACAAACAAGTTTCAAAAATATAAAAGCTTATTTTTATAAAGTCTATGAATTAGAAAAAGGGTAGGTACGATATAAAAAGTACTCATATAAAATAAAAATCTTAGTTTTCACTTCAACAACTTAAAATAGAAACTTGTAGAATCCAACCTTTAAATTTCTAAAGGAGATTGTTTTATGGAAAATCATAGTTTAGACAACAACACTTGAATTATGCATATAATGTGAGATTATAAATGTACAAAAGGATTTTTCAACTACATATATAATATATACACATGCTTACTATGGGATTTTTGTTGATAAAAAGTTTAGGAAATTATGTTTTAAGGGCTGGGAAATTTGTGTCAGTTCTATACCACGACTTTTTGTAACCCAGATGACATTTTATGATAAATATAACCTTAAAAATAGATATATCTTTTTGAGTATATAGAAAACGACATATAATATGCGAAATTTCTAGTTAAAATGAACAAGTTATGACCATTTTAAGTTGGAATTTCTTGCCATACGAATTTTAATGCAAATAACAAAATAGAATTAGAAAATTTAAGTGGAATTTGGAAGAAATACTCATTTCGGGTATTTCTTTTGTTTAGGTGATGAGGACCAAGATCTTCTTTTTCTCGAGGATTACTTTGATTGATAGAGATCGTCATGGCCAAGTGAGTTTTCCTTTACATTTTATGTATTTGTACATGTGCTTTTAGAATAAGCACTAGATATTAGGAAATGATAAAAATTGATATGTATGCGGGTTATCATAGGAGCTATGTAGGTGATTCATTTGTGTGATCAATAAACGATAAGTATATCCGAGCTCAATTGATTGATTAATATAAATTTTCTTTATGTATAATGCTATGTGTACAAATATCGATTGCTCGCCTTAAATGAATTAATATCGGATCGAAAATTCCTATAACTAAGTTGATCATGCATATTACATAGAATATCATGTTCGCATTTTGCTATACTCCTCAGCGTGGGACTAGAAAGGTAAGTTGCCTAGCTATATCTTGAGGAATTAGGATGTTTGGGGAATACAACCTCATGGTATAGCAAAGTTGGATTGATCGCTTTGGGTAAGGAAAACACGGGGACTAGTAGTACTATTGATTGGAACCCTAAGATGAGTGCAATTTCAAGGAGGTTAATTGAGACCATTCGAAGCATCCCCTAATCCAGAATGGAGGGCATAAATCTATTTTACATACGAAATCATATAATCATATGTATTATTTGATCATATGGTTGTTGCATTTTTATGCATGCTAAATGGACTTGTTTGACTGTGTTGGGTTCTCTCAATATTGATTTTAATAATAACAAAAAGGATTAAGTGATTACTAACAAATTTATTAAGTGTGCAGTGCTTAATTTATTAAGTACGATGAAAGTTTTGTGAAAGTATCAAAGTTTATGAAAATGTTTTTCAAAAGAGATTCAACTCAGAAAGTAATTCAGAGAGTGTTCGGATATCAGTGTGATCCAAATTATTAAGGAGTTCATTATCGGAGAAATATCTAAGTCACGTTATAACAGATCAAGGAATTTGAATTCATGAAATTATTAAGATACAGACCAATTTCTTCAAAATATCAATGTGATTAAATTTAAATAGTATCATAGGATACTTATCTTTAAAGAATGGCCAACAACGTCGAATATTCACCTTAAGTCATGTCTACAAGAAGATATATATCATATTAATATGAAGTTTGAAATCTCCAGCAAGCGCACAAAAATAGGACATAGATCTTCATCAACGTTTAACCTTATCTTTTTTTTTTATCCGTTAGAAGATCAAATCAATAAGGAGAAAAATATGGAACCATTTTTCAAATTATCTTTTTATCGTTGAAGACTTAGAGTTCATATATTAAAGAAGTTCAAGAAACTAAAACATACGAAGAAGATCTCAATACTCTGAAAATTTTCATAGCTTACAAACGTGCAAATTTTGCTGATTTTATTTTTCATCCTTTGTACTAAAATTTGAGAGGATACTTTATACTTTTTCCTCATTTGGTATTTATTACTTATGAGAGATTATAGAGGAGTGAGAGTGACAATTCTTTCTCTATAGATCAATAAATAGCTTGAGTAAATTTATATAGGCTAAGCATAGTGATTGAAGTCCATTGTATTTGGATAAGCTTGTACTCTCATTTCTTGATTGGATATAATGGAATATACCGGTATGGAATACCAGGTCCGTAGCTTGGAGCTAGAAGAGATGATTGACGCTCAAGGCGGAACGTTTATAAATCGATTTTGTACTCTTCTCTTCCTTTATCCTTTTAATTTCGTACATGTTTACTTATTTGTTTTAGCTGCACATTAAAATCAAAGACTAAGTCAGAGAGTAACTGGTAGTTCAACTTTTAAACAATTGCTTAACTCTTTGAGAATTTAAGTGAACCTGATTTTATCCAAATTATAATTAATATTATTTGTAATTAAGCTTGATTGTTTACACGTAAGATTATAAGCCATTGTAATTTGATTAACCAAGTTGTGTGACTTTGGTTGAATTTTGAAAAAGGATAAATTTTTATTAAGTAACCAATCCACTCCTCTCTTGGTTATTCTTTTGGGATCAATAGATTACTTTGTTATGAGTACTTTTGCGTAAGGATTATCTTACTAAGCTTGTTATGCTTATCCCCAATAGATTTTTTATGTTGAAGGATTGTTGTTTTTTTACGTGAGACTGGCCTAACCATCCAAGTAGGACTTATGTTTTAGGGAGCTTTAGGAGGAACTTTATTGAAGACTTTAGATTAGATTTCCTTTAAAATCTTCCAGAACTAGTTATCTGTCATAGCAAGATTATGATACTTTGGAATTTTATTAGGGGGAATGCCCTGTAGCAGTTGTAAGACCTTATATTTGATGAATCATAATAGTATTGACGTGAATGTTCCACTGCTATTATCTTAAAATGCATAACTCTATCAGTCTCCTTTGTTGTGAACGTACGCTTTGTACTAATATAAAAGTTTTTGAGTGACTAACGTAGTCATTCTTAAGTTTTAATATTGTGTATAGCGAGCTATCACATTTAAGGTACCCATTGAGGCGTCACAATTATACTTGCTATGCTAAGAAATTGGCCCTTCCAAATAGGTAGCTTGCCTTGAACTTTGCTTGTCAGTTCATGGCAATGACTATGTCTTAGTTTATTTCCTCTACTGACTAGAAAACCTAAATATTTCTCCAAAGAATTTGTAACCTTTAGTTTTAGAGTATCTTTGAGCTTGTATTGTGTTTCACTTGGAACATTTTTGAAGAAGTATACTAATGATTTATTAAAGTTAATATTATGACTTGACCAATTCTTAAAGGTGTCTAATGTATCTATGATTGCCTTTGGCCATTAGTATGACATCATCTGCAAAGAGGATGTGAGATAATTTGCATTGAATACCTTTAACATGTATTCGATCCCATTGTTTCTTAGAATTTTTTTATCTCTATGAGCCTGTAGAGAATCTCCATTCCCATGATGAATAGATAAGGTGAAAGGGGATCTCCCTGTCTAATACCTCTTGTTATGTGAAAAGGTTCCGAAGGTGAGCCGTTAGCAATGACTTATATACTAGTTGTCAAGATGGCTGAAAGTATTAGGACTGTAAAATTTATAGGAAATCCTAGATGTTCCAGCGAATGTTTAATGAAGTCCCATTCTATTTTGTCAAAGACTTTTTAGAGATCTATTTTTAAAAACATCCATCCCTTCTTGCGTTTCTTTCTATGACTGATGATGTGTAAACACATTGTAACACCCTAAAATAATGACATTATAACTCACCACGTGTTCTTCTCTTATAAGAACATGTCAAGGCTATAAAATTTTAAACCATAAATAGACATGCAATATAAAACTTCAATACTCTCATAAAGATAACCTGATGGGAATTGATCCATGATATCTATTTCTAATAGAACTCAAGGACTCATTCAAAACTTATAGGAATCAAATAGCATGTGCAAAGGAATATTTTCCAAGCTTGACGAAGATAAGTTTGCAATTGATGAAGAAAATAAAGAAACATACTTTAATAAAAAAAAACAATGGAAGGCTTGCAACATCTTAATCAACATTAGTGGTGTACCATTTTAGGAGCTAAAAGTCATAGGCGTAAAGAGAAACATGGAAGCCTCGGATTTTTTAGTGCACTGGCTCAACACCAGTGGTACACGTCCTCAACACCAATAGCGTTGAAACATAAGTTAGCGGCATACTTGTTGACCTTTGACCAAAAACACAGCTTTTTGTTTAATTTATTTTTCTTTTATTTTATTTGTTGGGAACTAATATAATACTCTTTTGTAAGGAACCATAGATAGCTTTTGGTCATTCGAAAACTTTTTTTTTTTTTTTTGAGAATTTTCTCTTAATTTCTCTTATCAATCAAATTGTGATTGTGGCGAGTTTTTCTGTTCCTATCAATCATATAGATTATGGTGAACAACTATTCAATCTTTCTTGCGAGTCACATCAAGAGAGAGAGAGTGTATTTTGAGTTGATTTAGTGTGCCATATCGGCTATCAACGTCGATCGTATCCCTTTATTTTCTTTGCATCTAAAATTAAAAACCTTAAAAATATTATTTTTATCATATTTGATACATTCCTCAATTACGATCATTGTGTCTAGCATTTTAGGCACATTAGATTTCACTCTTTTAGAAGCTTATTTGATTTTCGTTAATTTTTATGTGAATCCAGTACATGCTTTTAAGATTTGTATTAAAAACTAATAAGATTTGATTAGATTAAGCTTTATCTAATTCTTCTTCTTCTCGCAATCTCTCTCTCTCTCTCTAGAGTCGTGCTCATACAGAGGTTGTGGTTGACCATGTGCCATGAACATATGCCAGGGATGCACTTTCAACTTAATGAGACTACACTAATTTGATTCCTTTTGTCCTTAACAGGCTCAATGTATTCCATTAGCAATAAAATGACCTAATACATATATCTAATGATATATTGAGTTTAAGGACCTATTAAGTAAAATATTAGCATTGTCTAATGTTATCTTAGTTCTATGATCCGTGTAAAATGTGTATATAAAAATGTAAGTTCAGATACTACCAGCAAGTATACTAGGTCTTGATCAAGTAATATAAAAGTGAGTCGAGTATCGTTCCCACGAGGACTAAATTAATTAATAGATTGATATTAGCTTTTACTAATATTTAAGCAATCAAAATGTATCAATTAATTAACTAATTATATCTAATATCTAACAATGAATGCAATGAGATTGTGAGAAGTTATATAAATTAAATGTGGGAAGGAATAGAATCCACCCTAATCTTTGCTAATCATGCTAAAGTTATATTATATGAATAATTAGAATTGTGGATATTTGTAATAAATTGTCAATACCTAAAACTATCAAGTTTTAGTAAACCATAAAATAATCTATTAGCTTCCACTATATAAATTATCAATGGAATCTAATTTATAATCATAAAACTCTTGATTCTATAATTGTCTAATATCCTAAATTAACTTCTCCTAATTCCTTGTAAGAAATTAAAATAAAATATTGCATGAATTATATGGAACAATTTCTAAATTAGATTAAACTCCACCACTTTCACAATTGTTGTTTAATCTAAATTCATAAATTCCTATGAACCCTAATTCTTTTTCCAAATTATCAGAATTCTTATCAATTCAATTTCAATCAGAAATAAAATAGATAATTAGGATTCAATACAAATATTCCATAATTTTAACAATCCTATAATATAAATTCAAAAATCATTTTAGCAAGATTAGGATTTCATCACTTCCCATAAAGAAAGGTTTAGCTACTCATGAATGATGATTCAATAATCAAATAAGAATATGCAATTGATAACATTATGGGTAAGGAATTCAGATAAATGAATTGCATAAGGAAAGAGATCAGATATCACCAATTCAAATATCGCAATCTTCAATTACAACTTCTTGAAAGTTCAAATCTCTCGCAAATTTTTATGAAATGCTTAAAACTATTTGTATACTAAAGTATTTTCTATTTTCCTTCTGCTTGTTCAACTAAAGGAGGGAAATCCCCTTTATATAGGAAAAATTTTGTGAGAAGCATTAATGAAAAATTGCAGTTTCAACATTTACGTCGGCAATTACAATTCCTACGCCGGCGGCTTACAGACGGCGTAAAGTCTTTTTCTTCATTGCACAGGCAGTGCAACGGCAGCTTTCATATTCGGTTACAAGTGTAGGTCGCTCCTACGCTGGCGGCTTAGATATGGATCTAACCGGCGTAAATAATGAAAAATGAAAGGTTGGACTTATTTATAAGGAAAGCCGTCCCAAAGCCGACGGCTTTGATGCCAGGTTAGGCAATCCATCAAACTTTGTCTTTTCATTTGTCACTGAGCATGTGATATATACTTGTGCCTCCTGATCTTCGATCTACAATGCCTCAACGTCGGCGGCTTAGGGTCTGGCATATGTTGTAACTCCTTCTGCACTGGCAACCCTTGAGCTCTGAGCTACCGGCCTTCAGTCTACACTGCCCTACTCACCTTCTACACTGGTGGCTTTCAGGCGGTATATGTTTAATTGAGTCAACGCTTGTAAGGCTGGCAGTATATGCAAAGGCTTTGAGTAGTGCAAACATTTGATCTTGCAAGTCGTTTCAACGCCGGCGGCTTTGATTCTTAGAAAGCCAACGTTAAATGAAATATTGCAGAAGCTAGCTTCTTCTTCCTTCTACACTGGCAACGTTGAGCCAGTGTTTTTGTCCTCTTCAATCTACACCACCCCAAGGCTGGCAGTGTAGAGGCAGCCTTAAAGAATTCCATTCTGTTTCTGATGAAGGCTAGCAATATGCCAGCGGCTTTGGCTTTAGAAAAGCTGGTGTACCCCCTAAGTTTTTCTTATTTTCATTCCAAAATTTCTTGTTTTGATTCCTTTGTCCAAATTAGACTTGAAACATGAATTTTAACCAAAACAAGTACCTATTCTAGCTATTTTGAACATCAACAAGTTGTATATAATATGATCTTATCAATTCCCCTACACTTGAACTTTTGCTTGTCCTCAAGCAAAATAATGAAGAACAAAATTATTGAAATCTCTCATAGATAGTACAATTTTGCTAATTTAAGCACAATTTCTTTAACTTGCTTTTCTTGTATCTATTCCTCTAACCATACCAGTTTCTTGTAATTAAAGTACTATAATCAAAATTGAGAAGTTAATCCAAACAAAATAAGTTTTAATCTCAATCTTTAACAGAAGAACATTCTATTCAAAAACCAAATACACAATCCACTAAGGAAAAATACTCATTTAAACTTCATTGGACTTTTAGCTTATATATATACTCTCAGTAACACCAAATGAAAGCATGTGGTATCTACTTTTTCCTTAGATTTTCTCCTTCTTTATTATAACTCTCCTTTTATTTGCATATTTGCATTCATTTTTCTTTTCTTTTCGAAGAACTTATTTTCTTTTTGGGAGGTTTTTGCCTCCATCTTTTTACTTTTCAAAGTTCATAATTTGAACTTTTGCCTTTCTTCCCTTCTCATTATAGTGAGTTCATCGAGTTGGCACATCCCAGGCTCATCACCTAAGTGACTAGGTTTCAAAATACCCCTAAGAACTCTTCCTCACTTTAACATTCAAGTTCAGATACTCAGAACTAAAATTTTTAAGTCAGAGGAGTAGTGGCTATGCTTGTTTCTTTCTTTTTGAATGTAATAACAAATCAAAGACTTATTTTTATAAAGGATCACTAAGTTTAAAAGTTTCTTCTACCTCTTTCACTAAATGTTATAATTCAAAGAGTATATACAAACTAAAATTTTCAAGAAGTAAACCTGTTTATTTTTCACAAAAAGATTTGACCAGCTTCTTAAATTTCCAATTCCAAAGTTAAAAATAAAGTAAACTTGTTCCTTAAGGATTTTACAACTCAATTTCAACTTAGTAAACCAATCACAACAGCAGGTGAGTAAGATACTTCAACAATTAATTTCAAATTTTTTCCAATGATTACTTTGTACTATCTCAAATTTTCAAGAGATTTTTGAAAAAATTTTGGCAGAATTTCCATAATTTGCTTTCAAACCAAAAATACAAGTTGGGTGATTACTCAAGTCAAACAGCTAACAGATCATACAGCTTCATTCAATCCATTCAATTCAATTCAATGTATCCCTTCCCCCATACTTCAACTAAACAGTGTCCTCACTATTTCAAAATTATAGAACAGAAGAGAAAAGAAACATAAACAGAAACCTTTATATTTTCCTTTTTGAATCAGAGCAGCAAAATTCAGAGCGAAGAGATTGTTTGTTCAGCCCTGTAAGCTGTACAAAAGAAAAATAAAAGCAATAATAAAAACTAACTAATCAGCACAGATCAAAGTGAGTCTACCCACAGGGACTTGGGTGCTCAATATATATACAAGCCAATATGAAAAATAAAACTCAATAAAGAACAAATGAGAGCTAGCAGGAACTCTAGCTCTCTGGCCCTAGACTAGCTCTGATAGTGTGCTTCGAACTAAGTTTAGGAGTATCTCCTGGGCTGGCTGTGTGAGTGCGCTCTGAGCTAAGTCTAGACTCAGTAAAAGTCTCATAAGTCATCTCAGCCCCCTGTCTCTAGATTCAAGCAGCAAACAGCAGTCTTCAAAGCTTCAAAAATAGTCCTCCTAAACTTCTTGTTCTTCTTCCTCTCCTTTTCTTGTCTATTTTTGAGTTCCTGATTCTGCTTCTTCAAATCCTATATATCCAACCTAAGCTGGTCCATGTCATAAGCTGAAGCAATAGCTGCATGTGGAGGAACAAAGGAGGATGGGATATCAGTAGGCACATCACCAGGAAAGATATCCTGCAATTCAATCTCCTCTAAAATTGGTAGCTGAACTCCTCTGGGGTTTTTAAGCAATCCCCAGCCTCTAAATGGTACTGATGAGATTTTCTTGCTTTCAAATATCTCATCTCCCTGAGGAGCTTCAAAAATTCCCATTCCCTTCAGCAATTTAGAGATATAGCTACCATAGAACAGGAGTTTAGTCCTGGTATCATCAGCCTGCCTATAAATAAAGTTGGCTATCTCCACCCCTAAATCAATTATATAGCCTTTAATAAGGCTATAGAGATAAAACATGTCAAATGTAGTCACCTTGCTATGACTAGTCTTCTTGTAGCTTAATGTATATGCAAGAATGTGGTGGAGCAGCTTGTGCTCAACAGCACCAAATGCAATATCAATGATTTCAAGGGAACAAATGGCTCATTTGCTCTCTCAGGAGGAATCAACTGATACCAATAAGCCTCCTGAGTCATCTGAGCTTCTCCCTCAAGCAAATTGTTAGGCAAATTCAAGTTTTCCTCCTCCTTATCATATAATCTCAAGAGTTTGCCCATCTTTTTTAGCTTTACTTCCCTAATTTCACCCAATACTTGAAACTGAAATGTAGATTCAGCTTTGTCAGGTATATTCTTCAAAGTAGATAAGAACTCAATAGTCAAGTTCTTATATGCTAGCTCCCTGAAATCAAATAATCTAATCAAAGCTGGATCTTGGATCATGTTTCTAACCTTGTCAATCAACCCATATTCATCCAGTAAACTCTAATCCAAGTACTGTGTGTTCAGAAAATCCATCTTTAATAGCCTCTTTTTTCTATCTTTTGCATACTGCTGACTGGACAATAGATTCCTGGTCTGTGAACCAGAAATAGAGGCATCTGTAGTCTTTTACTTTTTCTGTTTAGGATCCATTCCTGCAATTAAATTGAACTTAATTAGAACAGGAAATCAGAATTGAGTGCAAAATAAAGCTTAAATCATATGAATTATGTTATCTCAAAGCTTTGCACAATTCCAATAATTCCAATGAAATTCTTGTTGAATATATTCCTAATTTATGCCTAATTCATTTCACAACATGAGTTCGAACAGATTTGAGATCTTAGGCATATCAATTAGTCAAGCTACTGACATGGAATTGAATTGAAAATTAACACTTGCTGAATAAAGTCAAAGCTGGCAGCTTAGCTTAGCCAACTTAGACTTGAACGTTGGAAATTCAAATTTCACAAGGAGAAGTGATTTTCAAAAATTTTTTATCAAAAGTCATTTAAACACTTCTAAATCAAATTTATCTTCAAAATTTTCAGAAATTGGAATTCCCAAGTTCAAATTGGAGCAAATAACATCAATTGGAGCTACTGTATAGTATAGAAATTCAGTTCATGTATCCAATTTAAGCCAATTCAACAAAGCCCCAAATTTTGAAATTAAGCATTGTATAGCAATTCAAGAACCCTAATTCTCAGTGTATTCATAATTCATTGATCAACTAAGCAGGAAATGTAATTAACCATGTATTGATCTGAAATCCAAGTCCAAAAGACCATCTAAAACATCCAATCTATCTATTCTATCAAGATCCGAACTAAATGTCCTATCCACCAATATCAATAATCCATTGAGTTAATTGACAGATTTAAAACAGATACGAATACAATGGATTAAAGAATAAACTAAGAGCAAAAGTTGAGAGAACTTACTTATGCTAGATGAATCAAATCAAGTGGGTAAATGAATGAGGCAGTGGGGGATGCGTATGTGAGAGTGAGAGAGAGTAATTGAGAGAAATGAGGAAGAGAGAGAGAGATAAATAACTACTAAATTTGATTATGTAGAACAAACGCCGACATTTTTATCGAGTACGCCGGTGGCTTATATGCCGGTGTAACAAAATTTAATTCATACTGAGAGCAAATGGCCGGTGGCTTTCTCATGTACACTGCCGGCGTACAAGCCTACGCCGGCTTCAAAGCTGGCGGCTTTGAAACCCAGGTGCCAGCTTTCATCGGGGTTTAAAACCCTTGAAATTTTGTTTTTACGCCGCCTTCAACACCGGCGGCGTAAATGGTAAGAAGCCGGTGTTCTAGTTGTTGCATACGCTGGCATTAAGCTGGCAGATTTGAATTTCTAATTGCCGGCTTTTCTTTTCTCCTTTTTTTTTTTTGCATAAGAAAAAACTCTAAAACTTAGTACTCTAAATCATTAGAATACTTACCTTGTAATTTCTTGGAGCTTTTCTAAATTTGTTCCTCATTCTCTTTTTCTTAAAATTTTGCATCTCTCTCGTCAGTTAAAGCTCAATTTTTCTATGTTGATCCGTCCACACTAAAAATTAAGTTAGAAAAAACAAAACAAATAAAACTACTTTTAAATTAAACATGGGTTGCTTCCTAAGAAGCGCTTAGTTTAGAGTCGCTTAGCCCGACTTTCCTATTCTGGTCATGGTTCTTTAAAATTTATGACAGTGGTAGCACTATCATGGTTTTCCCTTTCATAATAATGTTTGAGCAAATGCCCATTCACCTTAAAAGTTCGATTATCATCAGTTTTCAATTCTACCACATTGTAGGGAAAAACTTTTGCAATTTCAAATGGTCCTGACCATTTTGATTAAAATTTTCCTAGAAGCAACTTCAAACGAGAATTGTAAAGTAAAACTTTTTGTCCAGGCAAAAATTCTCGCTTGATAATGTTTTTGTCATGCCATTTCTTTGCTCGTTCCTTGTAGATACGAGCATTCTCATAAGCTTCCTCCCTCCATTCAGCCAATTGATTTAATTGAAGCAATCTCTTTTCCCCTGCAGCTTTTTCATCAAAATTTAAAATTTTTATGGCCCAATATGCCTTGTGCTCAAGTTCTACAGGAAGATGACATGATTTACCAAAAACAATCATAAATGGGGACATTCCAATAGGGGTTTTAAAAGCATTTCTATAAGCCCATAAGGCATCATCTAATTTTGAAGACCAATCTTTTCTAGATGCATTAATAGTTTTTTCCAAAATTCTTTTGATTTCCCAATTGGATACCTCAACTTGTCCACTAGTTTGTGTGTAACTCCATATTTTGATAAAAGTTTTTCAAATTCTTGTTACAAAATGTGATCACTCATCACTAATGATAGCTCTAGGCACCCCAAATCTAGTAAAAATATTCTTTTTTAAAAATCTTAAAACTACTCGGGCATCATTCGTTTGTAAAGCAACAGCTTCAACCCATTTTGAAACCTAATCTACTGCCACAAGTATATATTTATTTGAAAAAGATGAGGGAAAAGGACCCATAAAGTCAATTCCCCAACAGTCAAAAAGTTCAATTACCAAGATATTGTTTTGTGTAATTCATGTTTCTTGAAATATTACCAGTCTTTGGCATTGAGCACAAGACAATAAATATTTCCTGCAATCACGAAACAAATTAGGCCAATAAAATCCAGATGATAAGACCTTAGCTGCAGTCCTTTGAAGACCAAAATGACCTCCTGCTTCTTTTGAATGACAATGTTCAATAATGTTAAGCTGTTCAGATTCAGGCACACAACGTCTAATTACTTGATCAACACATTTCTTAAACAAATATGGTTCATCCCAAAAGTAACTTTTCACATCATGCAAAAACTTCTTCTTTTGTTGATAAGACAAACCATATGGAATGATCTTGCTAACCAAGTAATTGACATAATCAGCATACCAAGGCAAACTTAGGATCTCTACTGCATGCAATTGTTCATCAGGAAACTTTTCATTGATAGGAATATCTAAACTATCAGATTCTAGTCTAGATAAATGATCAGCAATCACATTCTCAGTTCCCTTCTTATCTTTGATCTCAAGATCAAATTCTTGCAAAAGTAATATCCATCTAATTAGCTTAGGTTTTGCATCAGCTTTAGCAAACAAATATTTCAAAGCAGCATGATCAGTATATACTATGACTTTAGATCCAATCAGATAAGGTCTAAACTTGTCACAAGCAAAAATAAGAGCTTCTTCTCAGTTGTGGCATAGTTTCTTTGAGCCTCATTCAAAGTCCGACTAGCATAGTATATAACATGAAACAACTTACCTCTTCTCTAATCCCAATACTGCTCCTACAAAAGTCGCTGGCATCACACATAAGTTCAAAAGGCAGCTCCCAATCAGGTGCAATAATCACTGGTGTAGATGTGAGCTTTTCCTTCAATAAGTTAAATGCCTGCAAACATTGTCATCAAAATTAAACATTGTATCCTTTTCAAGAAGATTGCAAAGGGGTTTAGAAATTTTAGAGAAGTCTTTAATAAATCTCCTATAAAAGAGCATGTCCTAGAAAACTTCTAACTCCCTTAACAGTGGTGGGTGGTGGCAATTTCTCTATGATCTCAATTTTGGCCTTATCAACTTCAATTCCTCTCACTGAAACTTTATGACCCAAAACAATCCCTTCTCTTACCATGAAATGACATTTTTCCCAGTTTAAAATCAAATTTGTTTCTTTGCATCTTTGAAGAACACAAGCTAAGTTTTCTAAACATGCTTCAAAAGACTTTCCAAAAACAGAAAAATCATCCATAAAGATTTCAATAAAATTTTCAAGCATGTCAGAAAAGATAGCCATCATACACCTTTGAAAAGTAGGTGCATTGCAAAGACCAAAGGCATCCTCCTAAAGGCAAAAGTGCCATAGGGACAAGTAAAGTGGTTTTTTCTTGGTCATCAGGAGCTATAGAAATTTGATTATAACCAGAATAACCATCTAAAAAGCAATAATAATCATGCCCTGCAAGTTTTTCCACATCTGATCAATGAAAGGAAGGGAAAGTGATATTTTCTGGTGGTCATTTTAATTTTCTATAATCAATGCAAACTCTCTACCGTCACAGTACAGTAGGAATCAAGTCATTTTCTTCATTTTTCTAGTCATACCACCTTTCTTTGGTACAACTTGAACTGGACTGACCCACTTACTATCAGAGATAGGATAGATAATACCTACATCAAGTAGTTTCAGAACTTCCTTTTTTACTACCTCCTTAAGTGTCGGGTTAAGTCTCCTCTGTGGTTGAACTGTAGGTTTGTACTTAGCTTCCATCAAAATCTTATGAGTGTATGTCACGCCCCGAAAGGTACCCTAGACGTGGCAGTCCGCCGTATACAATATTAAAGCCTATGAATGACCACCTCAGTCACGCGAAGGCTTTCATACTATATACAAGGCGTCTAACACATAAAGGAGACACATCGGAATGATAATTTTATGTTGATACAACTGAGTAACAATGTAAAGGAAATACAATCCACTATACTTCATATACGAATCACTATACTTCAAAATACAAATCATTCAACTTCAATTATATTCATCCACAAACTTCCCTACATAACTATTACAAGGCAAACCATGAAATTTAGGTAAACTTCAAACATTCTTATTCATTGCCGAACTCCCGAAGTCATGTTCGGCTCCAACCATCTCGGTCCCCACTTAGCATTCTTGAGATAACTTGTTCATTTATACAACTATAGGGGTATAAGCTACACTAGCTTAGTGAGAAATCCCTTAATTCTGTACCATAACAAGCAAGTATTAATCAATCATATGCTATGTATGAACAAACACATGAGTAAACAATTATGTATGGGTATCCGGAACCCACACACAGAACGGATTTACGTCCTCCGTATCTTGGGTTAGGGATGGTATTGAAGTCTACACGACCGCTGCTAGTCCTCAAGCCCTCGGCTCATAGCACTCGCCTCGGCTAGGCCCACACATGGAATGCATCCCCGATGCGCCTTAGTTTCCTATGAATGAGCTCTGATCCCGGGTCTCATTATCCAAACGAGTCCTCGGACCATACCGATCGACTTGTGTAGGAGTAGCACGCTACCAAATGCAATATGTCCGATACGATGCATGACCAATTTAAATTTTTGCTTAGGTAAAAAATATTTATACATTCTTTAGAGTGACCAACCAATATCACACATATAACAAAATTAATATGAACGGTGCAGTTATCCAACCAAATCGTGATTTCGATATGCTTTAGTATTCTTTGGCATATATTCATCACAGTCTCATCATATATCCCATCCCCATTTATATCGATTTTTATCTTGTTCCTATAATCTAATGCAACTAACTACAAACACAACCAAGGTATCAAAATGAGGAGAAAACTCACTCGGCCATTGGATCACCGGTCTTCTAGTAATAATAATTCGGTGGCAGGGAATCGTTGATCTCGGGATCTCCTGAAAAGGAAGAAATACTCTAATAAGTATTTCAACTCAAATTAATCCAAACGACTTCATACGAACTATCAAATTCGTAATTCGCGTCCTAAGCGGGAATTCCAACTTAAAACGGCCATAACTTTGTTATTTTAACTTGGAATCTCGCAAATTATATATCGATTTCTATCTACTTCGAAAGATCTATCTAATTCTAATATTATATTCAAGATTTGAAAACAGTTAGTTCTCGGAACGGAGGGATCAAATCTGATCAGTAACGATTTCCGATTCCGAAAAATAGTTTTGTAAATGTTTGTAATGTTCCTACTATATAACTTAGCTATACATGCAATATGAATGATTTCCTAACATGAATGACTTCCTAACATGAATGACATGAGATGAGCTTAATGTAGGCATGATCTTAATGATTTTTGGCTAAAAGGAAATTTTATAACTTTTTATTTTGCAAGACTATAATAACAATTACTTATGAAAAGTCTAGTTTTCTAACTTTGATCATTTCCATTTGTTTTGGATTTATTACTTAATAAAATATAATTATTTTTGTTAAAATTGAGTCTTCATTATATATATTACTTATGACCTTCATTCTACATAAAAATTTCCATTTTACACTTTGTAAACATATTTTTAAAATTGGTTCATTCCAAAATCCGAATTTTTGTAATTAATGTTTTTGAGTGATTTCTCTAAGTAAAAATCATTTCATAGTTAGAAAATTAGGGCTCAATCATACATAACCACTAAGGACTTCATTTTTACACAAAAATTTGCATTTTACACTTTGCAAATATGTTTTCCAATATGATTTACTCAAAAATCCGAATTTTTAGAAAATTCACTTTTTGAATGATTACTTTGGGAAAAACTTATTTAATGCATTAAAATTTAAGGCTTCACTATATCAATTACCTAAAGACTTCATTTAACACATAAAACTTGCAATTTGAGCTCAAATACTAAGTGATTACATATACATCATCTCAAATTACGAATTTGACAATTTGATCACTAACTCAAATTTTTCCATTTTAATTCCATTACTTGTTTTACACATTACTCATGCCTAAACTTATTTTAACTTGTAAAAACCATTGCTTAATGATATCTATTACCTATATACTTCATTTTCACATAAAACATGAGTTTTGGAGTTGATAAATAGGTTTTAAAAATTGGTCTTGGTTGGGATCCGAATTTACAAAATTCATTTTTGGTTATATCTTTTGATAAAAGCTATCTAAGCTCATGAAAACCCATTCCTTACATATCCTATCCTAAAAGCCTTTCATTTCTTAAATAAAAACTTCATTTTTGAGTTGGAAAATATGTTTTTAAAATAGGCCTTGGCCAAAATCCAAAAATAGAATTTTTTTTTATTTTGGAAATCACTTTTGATTCTTGTAAAAAGAAGTCTTGATGATATACATATATTAAGCCTTCATTTTCTTAAGTAAAAATTACATTTTGACACTTGGAAAGTGTTTTTTAAATGGGGGTCTTGCCAAAATACGAATTTCACAATTTTGTTTGAGTTCATAACTAAGATCTATACTTAATATGAACATAAACATAAAACAAATGCATGGTATAAGCTATAAACATCATGGATCTAAACTTTACTTATCAAAATCTTTCATTTATGGTATCTATACCCTAAGCCCTTCATTTTAAATGAAAAATACACATTTTGAAGTTGAAAAACACTTTTCTAAATATGGTTCCATTTTCATCCGAATTTTCAAAAGTTGTTTTTGTTGAAATAAAATAGATCTTGAGTTTCCTACAACTTTCCTACCATCATCATGCTATACAAGTTGTTCAAACATAAAACAAAGTCTAATGCATTTTATGAACTCAAAACTCTAGATCTAGTTTTCTAAACTAGTTATAATGCATGAATACATGTGGATGATAGATCTATGCATAAATCATAAGAAATAACAAATATAACAACTTAAATAACAAGATCATGGCATAAACGAAAATCAAAGCTACAAAAATTTAGATCTACAAAATATATCAACTTTAAACAAGAAAATAATTGAAATACAAGATAATAAAAGTAGAGAAAAGGAGTGTTTCATTTTTGGCATCATCATCCTAAGCTTTTAAGCTTATGGAAGGTCATTTGATGCATGAAACCTTCATTACACTTTACCTATATCACCTATGGAGCTTTGGGAAGAGATTTGCTTAGAAATTTAAGAAATAGGTGTGGAAGCCATGGAAGAAGAAGGGGGCAGCTTGTTCATTGAAGAAACAAGAACAAGAAGAAGAAGAAAGAGAGGAAAAAGAGAGAGAAAAGCTAAAGAATGAAAAAGGAAATGAGTAAATGAAGGGAGAGAGAAAATGAGTGTGTTAAATGAATGAAAGAGAGAAAAAAAATAAAACAAGGCAGCAAATGGGGGGAGGGAGCTGTCCACGTGAATTAGAGAGAGAGGAGAGAGAGAGTGTTGTTTGAAATTTGACAAATTGAATTGTATAATTAATGTGTATGTAACTTTTTAAGAAGGAGTGGAATTAATTAATTTAGTCAAATTGGAGTAAATAAAGGACAATGGCAGCCATGAAGGAGTCAAAAATCTGCCATCAATTGTGGGATAATGTGTAGAAAGATTGAAGTGAAAAGGAAGTGATATGTGTAAGGTGTACTTGAAGGTATGGGTTGTAAAGTACTTTTTTAATAATAAAATAAAATAAAATTAAAATTTATTCCAAATATTTGTAGCAGATTTTTCATAATTAAAATTAAATAATTATTTGAATTATTTTAGTATTTTAACAAATATGTTACCGGTATGATCAAAATACGCGAATATGGGCTATAAATAATATTTTTATAACCCAAAAATTCTAAAAAATTATTTTATGAAAATAAAAATATTTTAAAATATTTTTCAATTATTAAATTAATTTATTTTATTTTTAGTATCGGGTCTTAAACAGAATCTGATCCCGTAAAGACCCGAAACGAACTAAATTTTAGAAAAACAAAATTTTCTATAACATATAAAATATTTATCTAAAAATATAAGCTTTATAAGAATAATAAAATTTTGTAATGAAATAAAAATGAATAGTGCAAAAGACTAATCAATTACCGGTAATAATGGAAATACGATAAAAAGGTTATAACTGTAACTTTTATAACCCAAAAATTATATAACTGATATATTTGAAATCTTATGAAATTACGAGTCTAACGGTACTATTGGTATATTTTTGATATCTCGAGCCCCAGGACACGCTTTTCGAAGTCTGTATCCGAACGGGTTCGAAATAGGTCAAAAATTTACCAATCTGATATTTTTAAACAAACTCATATTACTATGAGCTATTCTACATATTTAAACTACATCTCGGCCTCTAGGGCTAGGGGCGCTAGATTGCCGGACTTAAGCTATTGTATTCGCTTAGGGTTTCCGGGTGATTTTCCGGTTTAGTCTTTGCCAATTTGGAAACTGATATTTTATGTTTATACAACATATTTATTTGAAATTTATTTTAAATTTTATTTTTGTAAGTATTTAATATCTTTTAACGTTTTGGAATTTTTGAATTGGGTTTCATTTCCGAAAGTTAATCGTTATTTACTTTTTAATAATTCGTTTTTGGGATCTATATTACCCGATTTTAAGAATCGGAGTCACGTATGGAATTTGTCGTACGTAGTGGTTTTGGAATTGTAGTATGTTGAGTTCTTACTTTGTTTTTGAGAATTCTTATTTTTCCCAAGCTTCAGAAATTTTTCAATTCGTTCGTGATTTAAGACTAGTTGAAATTCGGTTTTAATTTGGAGTGATTTTTAGGGTTTATTTTCGAAGTTCATCTTGAAATTATTTATTGAAATTTTCCGGGGCTTACAGTGCAAATCATAGGGCTAATTCCCTTAATATCAGCAATAGTCCAACCAATTGCTTCTTTATGCTCCTTAGAACTTCAAGCAACTGCTGCTCTTGTTCACCTGTCAAATAAGATGAAACAATTATTGGCAAGGTATCTGTAAGCCCCAGAAAATTTCAGTAAATAATTTCAAGATGAACTTCGAAAATAAACCCTAAAAATCACTCCAAATTAAAACCGAATTTCGATAGGTCCTAATTCACGAACGAATTCAGAAACTTCTTAATCTTGAGAAAATGAAAATCTTTAAACAATAAAATAAGAACTCAGTGGTCTTCAAGTTCAAAACCACGACGTACGAAAAATTCCATATTTAACTCCGACTTATAAAAACGGGTGATATAAAGCCCAAAAACGAATTATTAAAAAGTAAACAACGATTAACTTTCGAAAATGAAATCCAATTCAAAAATTCCGAAAACGTTAAAAGATATTAAATACTTACAAAAATAAAATTTAAAATAAATTTCTTAAATTAAATATGTTGTATGAACATAAATATCAGTTTCCAAATTGGCAAAGTCTAAACCGAAAAATCACCCGAAAGCCTTAATCGAATGCAGTAGCTAAGTCCGCAACCTAGTGCCCCTAACTCTAGAGGCCGAGGCGTAGCTAAATATGTAGAATAGCTCATAGTAATATGAGTTTGTTTAAAAATATCAGATTGGTAAATTTTTGACCTATTTCGAACCCGTTCGGATACAGACTTCGAAAAGCGTGTCCCGAGGCTCGAGATATCAAAAATATACCAATAGTACCGTTAGACTCGTAATTTATAAGATTTCTAAATATATCAGTTATATAATTTTTCGGGTTATAAAAGTTACGGTTATAACCTCGTATATTCCATTATTACCGGTAATTGATTAGTCTTTTGCACTATTCATTTTTATTTTATTACAAAATTTTATTATTCTTATAAAGTCTTATATTTTTAGATAAATATTTTATATGTTATAGAAAATTTTGTTTTTTTTTAGTTCGTTCGGGTCTTTACGGGATCAGATTCTGTTTAAGACCCGATACTAAAAATAAAATAAATTAATTTAATAATTGAAAATATTTTAAAAATATTTTATTCCCATAAAATATTTTTCTAGAATTTTTCGGGTTATAAAAATATTATTTATAGCCCATATTCGCGTATTTTGACCGTACCGGTAACGTATTTGTTAAAATACTAAAATAATTCAAATAATTATTTAATTTTTATTATGAAAATTCTGCTACAATTATTTGGAATAAATTTTCCAATTTATTTTATTTTAATTTATTTTATTAATAAAGTACTTTTACAACCCATACCTTCAAGTACACCTTACACATATCACTTCCTTTTCACTTCAATCTTTCTACACATAATCCCACAATTCATGGCAGATTTTTGACCCATCTTTGCTGCCATTGTCCTTTTATTTAATCATAATTTGACTAAAATAATTATTTTCTACTCCTTCTTAAGAAAGCTACATAATACATTTATTACACAAATCAATTTCAAGTCAAAATTCAAACAAATTTCTCTCTCCTCCCTTCTCCTAATTCACGTGCAGCATGTCCCAAAATTGGCTGCCCATGTTTTATTTTTTTTTTCTCTCATTTATTACAATTAAAACACTCATTTTCTCTCACTCCTTCATTTATTCACTTTTCCTCTTTCATTCTTTAACCTTTTCTCTCTCTTTTCCTCTCTTTTCTTCTTCTTCTTGTTCATGTTTCTCCAATAAACAAGCTGCCCCCTTCTTCTTCCATAGCTTCCACACTTCATTTTTAAAGATTTTCTAAGCAAATCTTCATCCCAAAGCTCCATAGGTGATATAGGTAAAGTATAATGAAGGTTTCATGCATCAAATGAACTTCCATAAGCTTAAAAGCTTAGGATGATGATGCCAAAAATGAAATCTTTCTCTTCTCCACTTTTATTACTTGTATTATAATTATTTTCTTGTTTAAAGTTATTATATTTTGTAGATCTAACTTTTTATGGCTTTGATTTTTGTTTATGCCATAGATCTTGTTATTTAAGTTGTTATTTTTGTTATTCCTTATGATTTATGCATAGATCTAGCATTCACATGTCTATCTTAGTGATTCATGCATGTAAAACTAGTTTAGAAAACTAGATCTAAAGTTTTGAGTTCATAGATGCATTAGATCTTTGTTTATGTTCATGAACAACTTGCTATAGCTTGATGATGGTAGGAAAGTTGTAGGAAACCCAAGATCTATTTTGTTTTCAACAAAAATCAATTTTGAAAATTCGGATGAAAATGGAACCTATTTAGAAAAGTGGTTTTTCAACTTCAAAATGTGTATTTTTCATTTAAAATGAAGGGCTTAGGGTATAGATAACATAAATGAGTAATTTTGATGAGCAAAGTTTAGATCTATGAGTTTAAAGTTTGTTTTCATGGGTTTCATCTGTGTATGTTCATATTATGTGTAGACTTATTTGAACTGAACAAAATTGTGAAATTCGTATTTTGGCAAGACCAATATTTAAAAACCACTTTCCAAGTGTCAAAATATAATTTTTACTTAAGAAAATGAAGGCTTAATATATGTATATCATCAAGACTTCTTTTTACAAGAATCAAAAGTGATTTTCAAAAGTTATTTTCAAAATAAAAATTCTATTTTCGGATTTTGGCCAAGGCCTATTTTAAAAACATGTTTTCCAACTCAAAAATGAAGTTTTTATTTAAGAAATGAAAGGCTCATAAGATGATATGTAAGGAATGGATTTTCATGAGCTTAGATAGATTTTATCAAAAGATATACCAAAAATGAATTTTGTAAATTCGGATCCCAACCAAGACCAATTTTTAGAACCCATGTATCAACTCCAAAACTCATGTTTTATGTGAAAAATGAAGTATATAGGTAATAGATATCATTAAGCAATGATTTTTACAAGTTAAAATGAGTTTAGGCATGAGTAAGGTGTTAAACAAGTAATGGAATTAAAATGGAAAAATTTGTTAGTGATCAAATTGTCAAATTCGTAATTTGAGATGATGCATATGTAATCACTTAGTATTTGAGCTCAAATTGCAAGTTTTATGTGTTAAATGAAGTCCTTAGGTAATTGATATAGTAAAGCCTTAAATTTTAATGCTTTAAACAAGTTTTTCCCAAAGAATCACTCAAAAACAATTTTAAAATTCGGATTTTTGAGTAAATCATATTGGAAAACATATTTACAAAGTGTAAAATGGAAATTTTTATGTAGAAATGAAGGTCATAAGTAATATATATAATGAAGACTCAATTTTGACAAAAATAATTATATTTCTTAAGTAACAAATCCAAAACAAATGGAAATAAAAGTTAGAAAACTAGATTTTTCATAAGTAGTGTTATTATGGTCTTGCAAAATAAAAAGTTATAAAATTTCTTTTTAGCAAAAATCATCAAGATCATGCATACATTAAGCTCATCTCATGTCATTCATGTTAGGAAATCACTCATATTGCATGTATAGCTAGTTTATATAGTAGAACATTACAAACATTTACAAAACTATTTTTCGGAATGAAAATTGTTGCTGCCTAATCTGATCCCTTTTCGAGCTAAAGTTTTCAAAACTTGAAAATAATATTAGAAATAGATAGATCTTTCGAAGTAGATAGAAATCGATATATAATTTGCGAGATTCCGAGTTAAAATGACCAAGTTATGGCCGTTTTAAGTTGGAATTCCCGCTTAGGACACGAATGCGAATTTGATAGTTTGTGAGATAGTTTGGATTAGTTAAGTGATGGAAATACTTATTAGAGTATTTCTTCCTTTTTAGGAGATCCCGAGATCGACGATTCCCTACCACCGGATTATTATTACTAGAAGACCGGTGATCCAATGGCCGAGTGAGTTTTCTCTTGTTTTGTTACCTTGATTGTGATTGTAGTTAGTTGCATTAGAATTATAGGAACAAGATAAAAATCGATATGAATGGGGATGGGATTATGATGAGACTGTGATGAATGTATGCCAAAGAATACTAAAGCATATCGAAACCACGATTTGATTGGATAACTGCACCGTTCATATTTTCTGTTATATGTATGATATTGGTTGGTCACTCTAAAGAATGTATAAATATTTTTCCTAAACAAAAACTTAAATTGGTCATGCATCACATCGGACATATTGCATTTGGTAGCATGCTACTCCTACGCAGGTCGATCGGTATGGTCCGTGATGACTCGTTTGGATAACGACCCGGTGCCAGAGCTCATTCAGGGGTACTAAGGCGCATGTGGATGCATTCTTGGATGAGCCTAGCCGAGTCGAGTGCTAAGAGCCGAGGGCTTGGGGACTAGATGCGGTCGTGTAGACTCAATACCATTCCTAACCCAAGATACGGAGGGCGTAAATCCGTTCTGTGTGTGGGTTCCGGATACCCACGCATAATTGCTTGCTCACGTGTTTGTTCATGCATAGCATATGATTGACTATACTTGTTTGTTATGGTACGGAATTAAGGGAATTCTCACTAAGCTAGTGTAGCTTATACCCCAATAGTTGTTTAAATGAACAGGTTATCTCAAGAATGCAAAGTGGAGACCGAATTAGTTGGAGGGGAATGACTCCAGGATTTCGGCAGGAATAGAATGTTTGAAGCTATCAACTAGTTATGATTTGTCTTGTAATTTTATGTAGGGAAGTCTGTGGATGAATGTAATTGGAGTTGAATGATTTGTATTTTGAAGTATAGTGATTTGTATCTGAAGTATAGTAAATTGAATTTCCTTTACATTGTTACTCAAGTTGTATCAACATAAAATGCATTACTCCGATGAGTCTCCTCCATGTGTTAGACGCCTTGTACATAGTATGGAAGCCTTCGCGTGACTGAGGTGGTCATTCTTAGGCTTTAATATTGTGTACGGCGGACTGCCACGTTTAGGTACCCTTCGGGGCGTGACGTATCTCCAGTTCCTAGAAAAAAACATTTTCAAATGAGTGGAAGGGTTTAAGCTCAAGATTTGATGGCTGTATCAATGATGGTACTGGCTTGCTTTCACTAGTGCCTAGCTCCTCACAATATCTGGTTTTAATTTGAGGGCACTGCTCAACTTCTTCCTCTTGCTCATCATCACTCCATTCATCTAGATTTCTCAGATGGATTCCACAGTTTCTATACCTACATTCTCTTCAACAGACTCAGAAATAAATCTCAATAATATCAATGTATAACAGGAACCTTATCAAATTTTTTCATTGCATCATAAATATTAAAGGTTACCTGATCATTTTCTACCCTTAAAGTGAGTTTACCTTGTTCCACATCAATTAATGCTTTACCGATGCAAGGATGGTCTGCCAAGAATCATTGGGACTTCACGATCCTCATCCATTTCCAAGACTATAAAGTCTACTGGAAATATGAACTTGTCAACTTTTACTAAACATTTTCAACAATACACGTGGGTATTTGATACTTCTATCTACAACTTGCAAGGTAACATGAGTCTCCTTGCATTCGTCAAGTCCTAATTTCCTGAAATAGATAGGGGCATAAGATTAATACTTGCACCGGATCTATAAAAACTTTATCAAAGTAAAAGTTCCATAGTGTAAGGAACGTAAAACTCCCCTGAGCTCTTTGTTTTATTGGCAGGCAAGGTGTATTCTTTTGTAAAATCATGGAGCATTCTCTTGTGAGCGTTACTGGTTCATTTCCATCAATCCTTCTTCTTCTTAGTAAGCAATTCTTTGTAAATTTTGCATATGAAGGCATTTCTTGAATCACTTCTAAGAATGGAATATTGATTTGCAACTTCTTGAAAACATCTAGAAACTTTGAAAATTGCTCATCTAATTTTTGTTGCTTCAATCTTTCTGGAAAGGAATAGGTGGAACATAAGATCTTACTCAGGTGATTTTTGCATTGGTTCCTCCATCTTTTGTTTCCTTTATCTTTTCTGGAATCACTTCAGATTCTTCAACTTTTGCCTCAATGAGTTCAAATTCCTTGCCACTTCTCAAAAAATAGCATTCACGGTTTTAGGATTTTCCTCAATGTTGCTCGGGTAAAGAACAGATGGGTTCTTCCAACTTACTAAGCAAGTTGACGGAATTTCTCTTGAAGATCTTGAATAATCGCATGCTGATTATTGAGTGTGGTCTGGGTAGTTTGAATAAAAGTCTTTAATAACTCTTCAGTTGAAAGCTGATTTTGCTGAGATGGAGGCTGGGTATTTCTTACAGATCTTGTTTTTGAATCCAGGTGGTCAGTAAACATTAGCTTCATTTCTATAAGATAGATTTGTATGATTATGCCATTCTGGATTATACGTGTTTGAATATGGTCCATAATTACCCTTCAAAAATTTCCAACATAGTTGAGTTACTCTCCACTTGATGATGGTGTAGTACCATGAGGACAATCATAAACTGAATGTGGTCCTGAGCATAACTCACAACTAGCAACCTGATTAGTATTCAAAGAACTAGATGCTATAAGTTTACTTACTTGTGTAGTTAAAGCTGAAACTTGAGCAACGAGTTGTTGCATAGATTCATTATCTTGAATAGATTCCACCTTTGACCTTGTTCTTTTACAACTCTAGTTGTGAGCACTAGAAGCTAACTCCTCAATTAATGCACTAGCTTCATCATATGTCTTTCCCATGAGTGATCCTCCTGATGTAGCATCCACCAATGACCTTAAAGTCTCATCTAGACCGAGGTAGAAATTTTCAATCAAGAGATTATCCAGAAGTCCATGATGTGGGCATTTCCTAACTACCTCTTTAAATCTTTCCCAAGCTTCATATAATGATTCTCCAGGAAACTTTGTGAAGTTGGTGATCACATTTCTTAATCTGACAGTTCTAGCAGGAGGGAAGAATCTCTTCAAAAATTTAGTTGTCAAATCTGCCCATGAAGTAATGGACTCAGGTGGTTGAGTTGAACCAAGCCAATGCTTTATCCCTAAGAGAGAAAGGAAAAAGCTGCATTCTAATGGCCTCATCTATTACGCCATTAAGTTTGACAGTATTGCAATATTGAGGAATTTGGCAATGTGTCATCCGGTGTTTCATTAGGATATCTCCAAATTGATGATTCAACCATTTGAATCAATGCTGGTTTAAGCTCAAAGTTGTTGGCTTGAACTGCAGTCTCCTCACAGTAGGACCTTGAACAGTGGGTACTGTATAATCCCGAAGTGCTCTAATGGGTGCAACTTGAATTTGATTTGGATTGTTGTTTTGGTCATTGTTGCCCTCATTGATTCTTGGTTCGTTTTTTGCCATTTCTTTGGGTTACAGCACTTCTTGCCTTCTGTTTTCTCTTCTTTGTTGATGCAGGGTTCTTTCAATTTAGGATCAATTGGCAGAAGTTCCCTACTTCTACTCCTGTGCATGTAACCTGCAAAAAGAAAAGAAAACAATCAATCCTTTGAAAAGCACCTAAACTACTAGCAAAGCTAAAAAGTGACCTAATATTAATTATAATCCCTGACAACGGCACCAAAAACTTGATCCGTGTAAAATGTGTATATAAAAATGTAAGTTCAGATACTACTAGCAAGTATACAAGGTCTTGATCAAGTAATATAAAAGTGAGTCGATATTCCCACGAGGACTAAATTAATTACTAGATTGATATTAGCTTTTACTAATATTTAAGCAATCAAAATGTATCAATTATTAACTAATTATATCTAATATCTAACAATGAATGCAATGAGATTGTGAGAAGTTATATAAGATAAATGTGGGAAGGAACATAATCCAACCTAATCTTTGCTAATTATGTTGAAGTTATATTATATGATAATTAGAATTGTGGATATTTGTAAGAAATTGTCAAGACCTAAAACTATCAAGTTTTAGTAAACCATAAAATAATCTATTAGCTTCCGCTATACAAATTATCAATGGAATCTAATTTACAATCATAAACCTCCCAATTCTATAATTGTCTAATATCCTAAATTAACTTCTCCTAATTCCTTAGTGAGAAATTAAAATAAAATATTACATGAATTACATGAAACAATTTCTAAATTAGAATAAACTCCACCACTTTCACAATTGTTATTTAATCTAAATTCATGAATTTCTATGAATCCTAATTCTTTTTCCAAATTATCATAATTCTTATCAATTCAATTTCAATCAGAAATAAAATAGATAATTAGGATTCAATACAAATATTCCATAATTCTAACAATTATATAATATAAATTGAAAAATCATTTTGAGCAAGATTAGGATTTCATCACTTCCCACAAAGAAAGGTTTAGCTACTCATGAATGATGATTCAATAATCAAATAAGAATATGCAATTGATAACATTATGAACAAGGAATTCAGATAAATGAATATATAAGAAAGAGATCATATATCACCAATTCATATATCGCAATCTTCAATTACACTTCTTGAAAGTTCAAATCTCTCACAAACCTTTATGAAATGCTTAAAACTATTTGTATACTAAAGTATTTTCTATTTTCCTTCTGCTTGTTCAACTAGAGGAGGGAAATCCCCTTTATATAGGAAAAATTTTGTGAAAAGCATTAATGAAAAATTGCAGTTTTAACATTTACGTCAGCAGTTACAGTTCTTACGCCGGCGGCTTAGACGGCATAAAGTCTTTTTCTATGTTGCACAGGCATGCACTGACAGCTTTCATCTTCGTTATAAGTGTAGGCCACTCCTACGCCGGCGGCTTAGATATGGATCTAGCCGACGTATAAAATGAAAAATGAAAGGTTGGACCTATTTATAAGGAAAGCCAGTGGTTTTGATGCCGGCTTAAGCAATCCATCAAACTTTGTCTTTTCATTTGTCACCGAGCATGTGATATCTACTTGTGTTTCCTGATCTTTAATCTATACTGCCTCAACGCCGGTGGCTTAGGGTTCGGCGTATGTTGTAACTCCTTTTGCACTAGCAACCCTTGAGCTCTGAGCTATCAGCCTTCAGTTTACACTACCCTATTCACCTTCTACGCTGGTAGCTTTCAGGCGGCGTATGTTCAATTGAGTCAAGGCTTGTAAGGCTGGCAGTGTATGCGACGGCTTTGAGTAGTGCAAACATTTGATCTTGTAATCCGTTTCAACGTCGGTGGCTTTGATTCTCAGAAAGTCGGTGTTGAATGAAATATTGCAGAAGCTGGCTTCTTCTTTCTTCTACACTGGCAGCGTTGAGCCAGTGTTTTTATCCTCTTCAGACTACACCGCCCCAAGGGCGGCGGTATACAAGCAGCCTTAAGGAATTCCATTTTGTTTGTGATGAAGGCTGGTAGTACGCCGACAGCTTTGGCTTCAGAAAAGCTGGCGTACCCCCTGAGTTTTTTCCTATTTTCATTCCAAAATTTCTTGTTTTGATTCCTTTGTCTAAATTAGACCTAAAACATGAATGTTAACCAAAACAAGTACCCATTTCTAGCTATTTTGAACATCAACAAGTTGTATATAATATGATCTTATCATTCTAGAATTTTTTTATAGTGAGTTTAACTTACTCAATTGACATTGTCACTCTCATAGCCACCAACACAATACTAGTAACAAAATGTCATCACCTTCATCATATCACTACTATTAAATCATCCCCACCATTCACACCACCACCACCACTAATTGTGATACTTATGCATGACAAATAATATAAACTTACCAAAAGAAAAAATCATGTGTTGTAGCTAGCACAACAAACAATGTCAAAGAAACTTGTAATAGACTTTTTCCTCTTTATGTTGTGTTGCACTATTCTTCTTACCCTATATTGTAATGGAAACCAAACACTACCTTAAATAAGGTAAGTATCCCCTACTTGGGCTGCATAATTTTGCATTCATCCCTTTTATGTAGTTTTTATTACTATTACTAAGTAGTTTAATAATGAAATTGTGTCAGACCTTACAGCTTAGTCGCACGATCACCAATCTCTTAAGGGATGGACTAAATTTAATACCTCCCTTCCCCCTTTACCTAATGGTTCTTATAGTTAGTGACTAAAATATATAAATAAATAATGAGATTGCATTTTCAAAAATGTTTATACTTATGTTAAATATCATTATATTATTGAAAATTCAAAGTTAAGCATGTTAATCATATTAAAACTTAAGTTAACATAGATGGCAGTAATATTTAAATAGAGAATGATGGCAATTACCAAGCGTAATAATAAGGAAATGCTAGTAAGGAGAGAAAGTGTCACGCCCTGATGGCATCGTATATATGACAATCCACCACACACTGCATAGAAAACTAGATATGATACCCTTGTCACTTAAAGATTTTCTATATGATGCATGAAGCGTACCCATGAATAACGGATGTCCCTAAGTATTTCAATTCCATGAATGGTAACAAAATTATAAACAATATTTAAGGATAAAAGATGCATAAATAAATAGGGGTTACTAGGCCTTAAAGAAGACATAATACTATCAAGTAGTCTAATTTTGTCTAACCAATAACACAACTAATTCTCTTCTAAAATATAAATATTACAACATTATCCCAAAAGATGAACAAAAGCTCTCATTGTACAACTCACACATCTTTGATATCCCATAGTTAACTTGTGGTATGTTGTAATCTTATTGTGTTTACAAGTCTTATGACAACAAAAATCTATAGGGGTGCAAGTTTTAGCTAACTTAGTGAAAAGTTTCCTTAATTTGCACCTTAGTTATTAGGTAAGTCATTATTATCAAACATATGTAATGCAAGTAACCAAATGAATTAATACATACAGCGATCTAAAAAACTGTATATAGTGCATATTTGCATCCTTGATGACTTGGGTTGGGGACTAAATTTAAGGATTCAACAATCTCATATACATGTCAACTTTAGGAGCCACCTACCTCAGGACCTTGTACTATTCTTTTATTAAAATAAAGGAATTTTTTTTTTGTACAAAGAACATCGAGGAGTACATATAATATAATCATGAGATATGGCTGTACCCTTAAGCAGTAACACTTAGCTTTAGTTCCAATCATAGGGATGCACTCTATGGTATAACTTAATTCTCTAAACCAAAGCAGGGCTTGTGGTCTTACCTCGATAATAGCTCATACGTACCATCATGTGAAACTAACGACCTTTAAACATGTGGCACCGTACAATGCATGGCTAGTTTATTATTTCAAGAAAGATAATTTAATGGTTCATTATAGGCGATCAAGTAATTTAAAGACACTTACAATACTAGCTCAACATTACTAAATCAACACACACAAGTTGTATTTAATAAATTAGGGTAGCTTTCCTACATAGTTCAACTAAGAGAAAAGCACAAGTAATTTCCTAAACCCCAAACATGCACCATTGATATCTAAAATTTCAATGTAGATACTCTAAGCATAAGCAAATGTAAAAAAACATAGGAAATATCACCTTCATCTTGCTTAGGAATCAAAGTAGTCCCTTGGAAATTAAAATCTTGTTTGGAATAACTTAAATAAACGAGTAATATCTATATGAGTATTTAACTAAATTACAATAGAAGGTAAATTAATTGGCTTGGAATTTTTTTTTGTTTGTAATATTTTAAGTGTTTTAAGTCCATTTTTTAATGTTTATATAGTTGATTTCATATGAATTTATATGTACTTTTACATGGTGATACTATTTTTGTATCCATAGTCAAGAGGGTCTTGTAATAGGCTAGGTTAGATTCAAAAATCATGGCTTTTGCTAAATTTGACATGTTAATAACACTAAATGTACTTTGCCTTCTAATTTTGCGTGGGGTCCTTAATTAAATTAAACATGAACTTCAAGAGAACTTGGATTATAACTCCTTTCATGTAAAATGCTATCTAAAAGTTATATAGCATAATTATTCATGGGAACATTTGATTCTTACCAAATCCATTGTTAATTCAACTATTCCAAAGTCAAAAATTAAGTTTGGCCTATTCTTATGTTGGCATTGCAAGGAAATAAAGGGAAATTTTTTTTTCATCTATTTTTCATTATTAGAACATTGCAGCTTTAAATCTCATGATCAAGTGGGATGTATTCTTTTTATAAAGCATGAAGATAAGATCACCAAATAAGAAGTTCCTATGAGTATTTGTTACTATCAAAAGTTCTGTGTAACATGTATACCAACTAATTTGCTAGATCAAGTAACAGTAGAAGAACATTCAAGTAAGTTAACTAGTGTGATTAGTGAACTTACTTCTTGATGGAAATTTTTTAACTTGAAAATAAGTTACTAAGTCACTTTTCTCCTCCTTGATGGCATGGATATGGAGTGGAGGAGATGAGGATGTTTTTGTTAATTTGTGAAATAAAATAGAGAAGAAGAAAGGAAGAGAGAAAGTGGACTAGAGGGAGAGATAGAGAGGGAAGGAAAGAGTGGTGGTTGGAATGATAAAAAAATGGAAATGGATCTTCCTTGATTAATTTTGTCTCTTATCCATGATTATTCATTAATGTGCATTGTCCAAAGGGTATTATCTAAATAGTTATACTTTTCCCTAACATCCTTTGATTTTGAGATGCTTGTTGGTTAGTCAAAGATCATGGAATAGATTTGGTAAGGGAGGTAAAGTCTACAATGGGGGCTAGATGGGAGCTTCTCTTGATTTAGCTAATGAGATACGATTTGATGTATTTATTTTCACTTGAAATTTTACCTATAGAGCTTAATGTATGTTCATATTGTTAATGTATTTATTTGATTTGTCAATTCCACATGTAGAAGTCGATGCACATTATTATTTGTCCAAATATTTATCAAGAAAGCATTTATTTACTCAGTATTATTTGGATTTATTTATTGTTGTTTAAGTTTTGAATGTTATTAAGGTTACTAAATTTTATAAAAGAGTTACCAAGTTCTAGGGTTAAATTGAAGGGTTAAGCCCTCAAGTCTCGGCCATGAGGTGTATTGAAAGGATTTTCATAATTTAGATCTTCCTGCTTAAGTTATATTAAAAGTAACTCTGAGTCACACTCTAAGTTAAAATATTCCCTGAATTTTTTAAGGGTTTACAGGAAGAAAGGCACAATGGCAAGCCAAACACTAAATAAAGATTAAATTCAACAAATAATAAATAAAATTGGATCATAAATATTAAATATCTTAATATTGATACTTCAAAAGTGGCACTTATCCATATTTACGAGAGTTATTTATCAAATAGGACTAAGTATTACATTAAAATTCAAGTAAGTTTACGGATTGGTACAAATAAATGTATTTTACTTATTGAAACTTGGGCTAAATTACATTGGAGTTCATCAATGATTGGGCCTAAGTTAATATATATATATATATATATCAATGTTTCAAATAGTTAAAGAAAATATATTAATGTTATATAAAGTGGTACATATAAGAATTTTTTTATGTTAATTCATTTTTTGCTTAAATTATTAATATTTTTTTAATCATTTTAAATATCGATTCTTTGTTTAACTTGTTTTATAAAGCGCTAACTTTTTTTTAGGAAAAGTACATTTTTAGTCAATGTTTTGCCATTTTTGTATTTAAGTCTTAAATCTTTTTTTTTTTTTCTATGTAAGCCCTCAATCTTTCCAAAAGTTTGCAAATGAATACTTTCTTAACACTATTATTTTTTTCCATTAAATTTTGACATTTGGAATCATTTCATATGCTAGAAAAAAAAAATAAATCAAGACAGAATCAACAAAAATAATGATAAATAAAAAAAACTCAAAAAATTAATTTAAAGTCATAAAATAAATAGAAAAAAAAAATGAAAATTCTATAGAAATAAAACAACAACTATGGCTATTATTATTATTATTATTATTATTAAGTGGATGGGGGTAAGATTTAGATTGCAGTTACATTTATATGATGATAAAAGAAGATTGTAATCAAGGTCTATTTGAATTGTCTATTTTTCTTCTATATCTATATCTTTTTCAAAATGATATGTATATATATGTCCGATTTATATTAATATTTTATCTATATTTGATTTATTTGATCTTTTAATGAGTGCCAATTTTTTATTTATATTTAATTTTTTATAAATAATTTGTTAGAATTTTTTTTTTTTATATTTATAATCTGCCAACAAACAAACGGACGCTTAAATTAGCATACTGAGAAAGAAGCCGATGAATATCTCCAAGAGAAGAGAAGAAAAGCCACTCTCCAACACCAAATGCCGTAAAAAGTCATTCTCCAACTCTAAGGTGTCATAAGGGGCAGAAAAGCAGGAGTTCTTTGCTATCATCTCTACACACAATTTGATGGTTGATGCCTTGGGTCGATAGAGCAGAATAATATCAGTGAGAAATTGAAAAGAGAAGAAGAAAAGGAAAAAAGATCTGCCTGTTACATTTATGTTTTCTATCAAATTAAAAAGAAATTTTTTTTCTCTTTTAGTTTTTCCTCACTACAATTAATTTTTCGAATTTTCCATTATATTTAATTATTTTTTAATTTATCTCAATTTATTTAATTTTTTCATTTAGTTAATTATTTCCAGCAAACGAAATGATGCTAAATATCAAAATTTAATAAAAAAAATAACAGCATGAAAAAGGTCTTTATTTGTAAACTTTTGAAAAGATTGAGGACTCAATAGGAAAAAAAAATTAGGTTTAAGATTTAAATAGAAAAAATAATAAATAATAAAACGTTAAAGACTAAAATTGTATTTTTTTTTTTTTTTTACCAGCCACTAGCACCTTATTTAATCGTCTACTGTGATGTCTTCTAATAAAGTTTCTTTCTTGTATATGTCATGTCATGTTGACAAAAAGTTTCAAGTATCCGGCATCTACTATTGTTACGAATGCCCACCTTGCATCAAACATCGCCACCGGTGTCTTTGTTTGCTTGCTAAATGCCACCCAGTGATTCACATAGAAATTTCTTCGCATGCAAATTAATTTAACTTGCCCCATTTGTTCATCTGGGACCAATATCCATTCATTCCCCATTACATAGTGCGATGAAGACATATTATAAATTAATGATAGTGAATGAATGCAAGTTCAGACTTAGCTCAAGATTTTGGGTTCTTCACGAGATATTCACGCGGTCCCCCTTATGCTAATTCCCAATTGGTTTGAATGCAAGACGATTTAATTTCACAAGTGGAGACATCTTTTTCTATTTATCTCTATCCCTTTTCATTTTCATTTCTTTCTTCCAAGGTGGCAACGTGACAGGCACTTTAAGACAATGCGACTGGCAATTTCCAATTACAATAGAGGGCCAACGTATGTATAGTGTTTACTAAAGCTATGAGAGTGACAACGCTAGGGCGGGGTACCGCAAACAGAGCCATTGAAGTATCCAGATGCCAATTAAATATCTGCAGGACAAAAAGTATCCTTCATTTAGGTGCCTTACTTCCATAAAGCTCTTAATTAAAAATGTATCTAGAATATTAAAATAGTTATTTTTGAGATATAGAATCTAATATTTTTTTCGAGATTATGATAGTTGATGGATTGTCATGTTATGGCTTGTTACAATATTGATTTTGAGTCATGGCTATAACACTAACATTATTTATTTGTCTATTTATAAGCTGCTTGATTACTAACCTATAGGCTAATTAAAAACTTCAGAAGGATTCAACCATTTCAAATAAAAACGGAATGAGTTTTCAAAAAATTTCTTATCGGAACACATGGGTTTTGATGAAATTAATGTGCTTACGCTCTTAAAAAAATAGAATAAGGTGGAACTTAGATATCATAAACAAGACTAGTTGAGTGAAGTAAGCCGAACTAAGCTTTTGAAGCTCATGATTATTTTGTTTAAAAAACTATTAAACTCAAGCCAAGTCAAGCAAGCATTCTATTAAGCATGAAGCATGAGCTCAAGATTGATTTGTTTGAATAAGAGAGTTTTATTTGGCAGGCAAAAACAAAAAAAAGAAAATAATGAAAGAGTTTTATTTCAAGTTCAACTTGTTTATAAATTAAGTTTAAGTTGATTTGAGCTTAAGCAATCGAAGTTCGAGTAACTCATGAGCCCCTAGAAATAAAGTAAAATTCACATTGCAATATACACAATATCAATTAGTTGCATATTCATATATAGATATATATATTATATAAAGAAATTAGCTTTTTTTTTAGTTATTTATTATAAATATAATATGTAATTTTAAATATACAACATATGTATAATACTCAATTCTAAATGAAACGACTCATAAGATTACATAGGAGTTAGAACTCAGCTCGTTAAAATCTCAAGTTTGAGGGGAACCAAACTTAAAATTAAGTGAAGTTCAAATAGTTTATGAATAATTTGACTCATTTACAGCTCTAGGTGAAAGGTATTAAGGTAAGAAAGAATCGTAATTCTTAAAAATGAAAAATAAAATAATAGTTTTTCAATTTAGTTCATTTGAGATTTATGGATATATATTGAATATCACATAAAACTAAAAAATAGCTATTTCTTTGATCCAATAAAATAATTATAATTTTTTATTTATAATAATAGCAATTACTTAAAATAGCTATTTCACTAACTAAACATAAACACAGGATTGAGTCTAAAAGGAAGAAATAACTATTATATTCCATTCTTATAAAATCTACCAAGCATATTATAGCCAAATATGTTAAAGGGTTAGTTAACGAGCAGCTACACGAAGAGATATCTTATCCACGCACACATACATATTGTAAGATTACAACCATGGGACGATAAGCCTTTGGGATTTTGGTTACTTCAAAAAAGAAAAAATTCAGGCATACAGGCTTCGGAGATGAAGATGAACCTTATTTCATTTTAATGATTATTTTATTAGAGTATATTTCGGAATATTTAATATATTTATTTTACGTAATAAATATTGTACAAACGCGTGGCATCTAATGTGTCATTTTCTTGTCCAGTATAATTTACATGTCAATGTTAGCGTTTCAGAAAAGTAAGTACCATAACAACCACGGACAAAACTTCCCCATAGGTCATTTGGTAATGCCAATAGGCAACGTTTTGAATGGTTGTATGATTTGACAAGTCAAAGTTTCAAGTTTGGAATCAAGAAAACCAATAAAGTTGAAGTAGTCACACGCGTTATATATTTTGACGTAGATTTGTCCTTTCTCTCTCTTTCTTTCGATCTTTGATTAAAAAAAAAAAAATTCAATGTGGTTATCCACCCCGAAATCATATGGAAACATTTAGCGCATAATAAGAATCTTGATTATGAGATTCTTAGTCCTTCATCAATAGTGAATATGTGTGTTTTTAAAGTCTGAAGGATTAATGTAAATCCTCGAATTTTTCATATTTCTTAGAAAATAGTTTTAGAATTAAAATACTGAATCTAAACTCTAAAGGTTGGCTCAAGTTAAAACCGAATCTTAAACAATATCAAACATGGGATTTCATGGCCCTAAGAAAAAAAGAATCTTCAAAAACAAAAATAGTAAATCCAATAATCGTTCGACTTAAAACCCGAACATGAGATAATGCACCTATCTAATCCCTAATATAAACCCCTCAATTTATAAGGTAAAGTTGGATTAAAACCTAACTCTATTCAAATCGAAGTTTCAAAGTTAACAAAGATCAATACAATCTAACAGTTTCAACTCCTGTAATCCCGCGTTCAAAAACTGAGAACAATAGAAATAAGTTAATGATGGATTATAGTTCGAAATAATATAAGAAAGCTTAAAAAGATCAAATTTGTTAAAATTCGATTCGTTTTAAACTTGAACGGGATCAGTTCCCAAAAAACATGCCTTGATGCCCAAAATAGTAAAAATATTCCGATAACACCAAAAGATTCATAATTATACAAAGATTTAAAAAATATCAATTTTACAATTTTTCGGTAACTAAAAATACCAGATATAGCTCGTTTATGCGTATTTTTATTACTACTTGTATTTTATTTGTCTATTTACTATTCATAATACTATTTTTACTATTCATTACTATTTCACTATCTCTACTTTTTCTTACAACCTATTTTTTACTACCTTACACCTCTCTCTCTCTCATACTTTTACATTTCCAACACAACTTTATTCATATCACACCTTACACATCGTTACTTTTCTTTATAAAAATTACAAAACAAAACAAAATCGTCTCTCTCTTCTTCTTAATGCCGCTGGCCTTCTCTCTCTTCTTTCCCATTTATTTTGTTTTCAATTTATTTTATTGCATCTAATTTTCATTCCAAAATTCTATAAATACCTCATTTCCCTCCACTTCTTTCACACCTTCATTTTACATAACAAAACTCTCTCAAAATTTCTCCATAACTTCTCTCTCCACAAATTCTCTCTATAAAAACTCTCTTCCATTCAATCTTTCCCATAATTCTTTACTACACATAAACCATCTAACATTCAATGCTACTCACATAATACCACATTCATCTACCATCTTCATTTCACTTACAAACACTCTAAGGTAAACTTCTACCACCATTCATTTACCTATGTTATGTAACTTAGCATAACCATGGTGTTATTCTCAAAGACTCATGTGAGTTGTACAAGCAACAACATATTCGTTTTGTTCTTGCAGATGCCAAGAATACCAATTATATTATTTTGTTATATTATTATTATTATTATTATTATTATTATTATTATTATTATTATTATTATTATGTGGTTATTATGCTCTTAATCTAACTTTATATATATTGTTGGTCCCAATAATGTAACCGCGCGGGGGGAGGTGGGGTGGGGGGTTGGGGTGTGTGTGGTGGTTGGTGTGAATTGGTTTTCCAAAATAAAAATTTAATCTTTTCAAAAACTTAACCAAATTTATAAATTTAGTTAATTAAATTAAAATGGCATTTTAAACTCACTTGAAAACAATAAACTTAATAAACAAAAGTTTATTTCACAATTCGGATGAAAACAGGTTGAAAAATGATCACTATACGTTAAACAAGAACAAGAGTGAAATTTCCAGTTTTAGTCTCTGATTTAGTTTCTAATTAGTAACAGTACTTCCAATTACTCTCTGATTTAGTTTATGAATCTAAATTGCAGCTTATACAAATAATAAAATATGCACGAAATTTAAAGAGATAGAGTAGAGAAAATTGCAAAGCTATTTATAAAGGTTCCACCTTATTGTACGTCTTCTCTTCCAACTCCACGTTAGGGACTCGGCTTTCTGCATCGGTTTGTTCCACTATATCCAAATTCAATCAAGTTACAAGTTGTCTTTGCCAAACACTTAGCTATAAAGCACTCAGCTTGATTCTTCAAGCTTTCCTCAAGCTAACAACCAATCTACTAAGCCTACTTACAACGCTCAACCTCACACAAAAGTGTATAAACCAAATCAAAGAACAAGATTAAATATTTTCAAGAATTAGCACAACAACAACATAAATTTTCTATGGAATTTTCAAGCACACTATGATAGTATTTTTGAGAGAATTGTATAGACTTTTTCGTGCCAAGTTATGCTCTCTTTCTCCTTCTTTGCTGATATATAATGCTCAATTCAATGGCTAAAAGTGTATCTTCAAGATAGAGCTGTTGTTGGACATATTTCGAAATCCATGGAAAGTTGTTGATGGGGGCTCATCTTGTTTGACTGCTGCAACATTCAAAAATTCGAATTTAAATATGATATAATCTCTCATTATCTTCTAATCACATGGCCTGATGTATCTCGAACAATAAAACAATTCTTATTCTTTAAATTCGAATTTCAATAGTTATTGTACACCATATCAAATATCCCAAAAAAATAGGAACCATATATTCTCTATCTTCCATAAATAACTCTAGCTTTGTTAAACTAATTTAACATGACTTTAGGTGCTTAAATTTGATCCAAAATCCTCATAAAATCGTGCTAAAATAATCTTGTAAATATCTTAAATAAATCTGCAATGAAAACCTTAACTGCACTTGTAATATCATTCGAATATCATAATTTAAATTTGAACTTTAATTTAATTTTTAATCCCCATGGATATTTGAACCAATTTTATGGAACATATTCGGTATATTACCCAAATACACTCAATCAATGGAGTTGGGCCTTCAAATAGTTTGAAATCCCAGGTTTGATACGTTTCTGGTCATAATTTGTAGATTTTCTTCATATTGCAGGTCACCTTCTGATTTTTCTTATGACCATTTTAAGTGTCTTTGTAAAGCACCGATTCACCTTCTAAATTACTTTTTGACTACTCATTTGTTCTTGAAAAAATTCTTTAACACTTTCTGAAAT